>CM040123.1:180123846-180723846 GCA_022559845.1 Amorphophallus konjac | reverse complement strand
GAAGCTCATAGATCGAGGTACACAATCCACCTTGGGGCCACTAAGATGTACCAAGACTTGAAAAGAACTTTCTGGTGGCCTAACATGAAAAGGGAGGTAGAAGACTTTGTGTCTCGTTGCCTCACATGCCAACAAGTGAAGGCGGAACATCAAAAACCCGCCGGAAAGCTACATCCGCTGGATATTCCCAAGTGGAAGGGGGAAGACATTGGCATGGACTTTATCATGGGTTTGCCCAAGTCTAGGGGCGGATATGATGGAATTTGGGTAATTATCGACCGGTTAACTAAATCGGCCCATTTCTTACCCATCAAAAGTCGATGGTCAGTCGACGTACTTGCTGCCCTGTATATTAAGGAGATGGTTAGATTGCATGGAGTTCCCGTCTCGATCATATCTGACCGAGACCCACGCTTCACCTCTCATTTTTGGAAGGGTCTATAACACTCTCTGGGGATGAAACTTAATTTCAGCACTACTTTCCATCCCCAGACAGATGGTCAGACTGAAAGGACAAATCAGGTTGTTGAAGATATGTTAAGAGCATGTATTGTAGATTTCGGCGGAAGCTGGCATGACCACTTACCACTAGCCGAATTTGCATATAACAATAGCTATCAAGCCAGTATACGAATGGCACCTTTTGAGGCATTATATGGCAGGAGTTGCCGATCTCCCATATGCTGGGATGAAGTCGGTGAAAAATAAATTCTAGGCCCAGACATGGTACGAGATTCTACTGAGAAGATACAACTCATTAGAGAAAGGTTAATGATAGCACAGTCAAGGCAGAAATCTGCCGATAACAGAAGGCGAGACCTGGAATTTCAAGTCGGAGACCATGTTTTCCTCAAGGTATCTCCCGGCCGAGGCATTAGAAGATTCGGTGTTAAAGGAAAACTAACAGCAAGGTTTATCAGTCCATTCAAAATACTGGAAAGGGTAGGCGAAGTGGCTTATCGCATCGCCCTACCTCCCCAACTGTCTGAAGTGCACAACGTATTTCATACTTCTATGCTGAAGAAATACGTGCACGATCCCTCCCATGTCATTAACCATAGTGTTATAGCGGTACAGAAGGACCTTACCTACGAGCAGAAGCCACTGAAGATCCTTGACCGAGAAGTCCGAGTTCTAAGAAACAAGACGATCCCTATGGTGAAAATCCAATGGAATCAATGTTCAGAACAAGAAGCTACCTGGGAAACTGAAGAATTTATGAAAAGAAAGTTTCCCGAGTTATTCTAATTGTAAGAACTTTACACCTTCCCTATTTCTGTATAATGTAATTGAATTTGGGGACCAAATTCTTTTAAGTGGGGGAGGGTGTAGCACCCCGTAAAATATATATATATATATTAATAATATTTCCTAATATATATATATATATATTAGATAAACTCTAGAAGAAGCTTAAGTAAGAAGTTAGAACAGGAAGTTATCATATGTAAAGATTGTTCACTTAATAAGTGGCTTCCTAGGGTAGTTGGTTAAGTAGCTTGCCTTTCAACCCAATGACCAGGGTTCAAATCCTAACATCCATCATTTACCTTTTGTGCCAATTAATTATACATTATAGGCTAGCAACGTACAGACTTGGTAAATAGGCTAGCAATAGCAATGTATAGACTTTGAGAGGATGTACACACTGAGAGGGAGAGGATGTACAGACTTGTGAAGCCAATGTATAGACTTCACAAATGGCCAATGTATAGACTTGGAGTTGCCAATGTATAGACTTCACAAATGGTCAATGTATAGACTTGAGCTGCAACGTATAGACCTTGAGAGGAAGCCAGTGTATAGACTTTGAGAGGGAGAGGATGTACAGACTTGAGAAGCCAATGTATAGACTTCACAAATGGCTAATGTATAGACTTGAGCTGCAATGTATAGACTTGGAGTTGCAGCAATGTATAGACTTTGCACAAATGGCCAATGTATAGACTTGTTGTGCAATGTATAGACTTTGTGATGGAAGCCAATGTATAGACTTTGAGAGGATATGGAAGTCAACGTATAGACCTTGAGAGGAAGTACATACTTTGAGTTGATGAATGTCATAAAATGACGCCCCTTACAATGGCATCAATTGTAAAATGGACAACCGTATTGATAGGCATCCATTTATAAATTGAAGACAAGCATTAAGACATCATTTGTTCTTTAAACATATGGGCCATAGATCGTACATAATAAGATTCCTTAAACCACTAAAAGAATTGACGCCCCTCACTAGGACGTCAATTATAAAATTGAAGACCGTTTTCCCGGGCGTCAATTTCAAATTAAAGACATGCATAGAGGCGTCAATTTTAACAAAACAAAATCACGTGCGTGGGGCAGCAGTGTCTAACAAATGACGCCCTCTGTAAGGACGTCATTATCCTTAATAATTGCCTAATAATGCACCCAACAAAATGACGCCCTCATGCAAGGCGTCATTTATTAAATGCACGCCCCTTCTCCCGGGCGTCATTTTCACACATGCTTCTAGAATGTCTAGACACGAACGACTCTTTCGAGCTGGCAGGGAAAAATCCCACTCAGCCTGACCCATAAGACATTGTCTAATGTCTTGTGATTCCCTATATCAAATGGCATCCGTAGCACTGTGAGAAGGCTATTGTTGTGCTGCAGAAGCTCTGCCTCCCGTGCTGCTGAAGCTTTGCCTCCCCTACTACTGGGATCCTGCTGCAGGTCTAATCGGTATCACACGTCAAAAGTAGGTCTTCTCAAATCCCTGCCTAACTAGTAGGTAATAGGATAACTGGAGCATGTTTAGAGATTGATAAATTGGTAAACCATGCAATATATATACATATACATATACCATGTCTGTGTTACATATGTTACGTAAGATCATCATAATACCATGTTTCACATCTATCAATATCAGTTATCATGATTTTTTTTATATCAGTTATCATGATTTTATGCCTATTACATTCGTTATTTTATCATATAGTTATCTTAGTAATTCTGCGAATCAAAAACAAATGACGTCCCTTCACAGGGCGTCAATTGCAAATCACGCCCCTGACAAGGGCGTCAATTGAAAATATGAAGACTGTATACACAGTCGTCAATTTAAACCTGAAATGAAATCTGCATTAACTATAATCTTGCTGTAATTAGCGCCCCGGACAAGGGCGCCAATTCAACAAATGAACACTGTTTTGACAGACGTCGATTACATTATTATATAACAATAATTATAATTCAATGAAAATCAGATTGAAATTAACGTCCTAGACAGGGGCGTCAATTTTAAAATTGAAGGTTGTTTCCATAGTCGTCAATTACATGATTATAACAGAAATTAGTTCAATTTAAAAATCAATCTGAAATTAACGTCCCAGAGATGGGCGTCAATTCAATAATTGAAGACTGTATTCACAGTCATCAATTGAATTCTGGAAAGTTTGATAATTGTTAATCCCGAACAATCTTGTAATTAAAAACAGCGCCTCTGACCAGGGCGCCAATTTAAGAATTGAAGGCTTCCTGAGGGACGTCAATTCTATTTTCAAATTTTAATCAAATAAATAGCTCCTATGATTAACGCCCCAAGACAGGGCGCCAATTTACGAATTGACGACGTCCAGGACGCCGTTAATTAAATAATGACATGCTAGGGGGCGCCAATTTCAAAAAGTTTGTATAAATAAAAAAAAATCAGATTTTTTGAAAGAATTGCAAACCATAAGATGATAACTCAGTGATTTCAATTTATGACCCTGATCTGTCTCAAGAATTGAGAAGAATGATAAATCTTAACCCCTTCGTTGATAAAATTCAAGAATTCCATCCCACGAAAAGTCTACTCGTGTGGTCAATCCTTGAATCTTCTAAACTACCATTTGGAGTGTAAGAACTAAGTGCCATGCGGGGTAAAGTGCTACGTTGTGGGAGCCACCTCTTGAGGCCGTACGGCGCAAAGTGCTACACGACGGGAGCCACCTCTTGAGCCTGTAGGGGCCACCTCTAGAATCCTCCCTAACCAAATGACTAGTTAATCTCGTCTGTAATACTACGTTTCTAGATTCTTAAAATTCCATATTGGCTATAAATGAGAGTGGATGTCAAAGGTAATACATGAAATGCTGTGCATATAGGGCCCAGTCTGGTCCTGGGGGGAGCCCCCGAAGGTACTTGTGCCCATGGGAGTTTATTGACCACGGTGTTTAGCATTGCACCGGAGTACTTGCTTGACTTGAGACACTCCACCACTACTCTCTCTCTCTTTACTTGTTTGACTTGCGTGGCCCGGAACGGGCGATACTTGACTTGTGGCCAGAGAAAAGGGAAAAATAATTACATGATAATAGCCAATTCTACTGATGCGTACTTGACAAGACTTGCTTGAATTGAATCTATACTTGATATACTTGTACATGAGTTCTTTCTCATACCTACGTTCATACTTGTACACGAATCCCTGATTATCTGAAGTGGCATTTACATCTATAAATTCTTGAAATATAGTTTGTGAATACTTGAAATTCTTGTTATACTCTCTTTATACAGTTCTTATTCATCATGTCTAGATTTACCTATATACCTGATTTTGTTATACGTACCCCATGCATAGCCATACTGAATTTACATGCAAAATTGTAATTAACGTAAAGATTGCTCGTATTTGAGATGTAATTCCTATTGAGCGATTCGCTCATCAAGTTTCTTCCTGAAATTTTCAGGTGATTCGGATAGCGACCAGAATGGGGTGGACATCGAGTGAAGAGTGCTAGAACGCCAGTCACCGTCATTAGCTAGTCGCGTCTTTTGAATTTAATTGAGTCTTAAATTGTAACTTAGTATGTCATTTAATTGTCTAAACCGTATTGAGGCACTTAGCCTAGAATTGGCATGGACTATCTTTATTTCATTTGATTAATCAAATAAACGTCACTTGGACTATTGGAATGTATTAGATTTTAGTTAATTACGCACTCCAAAAACTTTGTATATCAAAAATTATATCGCTCTAATGACACGATCTATATAGACGCGTCATGCTTCCGAGTATCTTCTGCGCTCAGGACGTGACACTGCTCTTGGAGAGCCCCAGACTTTAATTCAACAGGCAATAAACCCAATTAAACCTTTAAACCTTCAAAACATCTTAATAAGTTTAAATGGTTTCAAAATTCTCAAGAAAATCAGCTAAACCGGCGCGGTCTTAATTCGGCGCACCCTATTCCGGCGCGATACCCCCCCCCCCCCCGCGCCATATTAACATTAGACTCATATTTTTTATGAATCGAATGGCTCTTTCCCGACGCGCCTTAAACCGGCGCGCCCATGCCTGCCGCGCCGTTTTAACTATGGCCACGGGCGCGCCGGGTTAAGCCCTTCTACCTACGTTTGGCCGAGCCGGGAAACCTATCCCTACGCGCGATCGCGCCGGTTTCGAATTGTTACACTATTCTGATCACATGCTCACCTCCGGAGCAATCCTCATCTCCCGTGGTTGAGACTAATAAACCCTAATTAGTAATAAACTGAACAAGGAAGGGGTTGCTCAAGCCCCAGACAATCTTATTATCATGCTTTCACTACCATGTCCGTCAGCGCTTCGCTTACGTTATCATGCTTGTGTTACCTTTCTCGCCTCCCGTGGTCGAGATTAGCCACCCAAATCAATAATAAACCAAGTAAGGAAGAAGTTCCTTAAGCCCCGGACGAGCTTATTATCATGCTTTTAATACCATGTGTGTTAGCATTTTGCTTTCGTCATCATGCATAGGATGCCACCTTCGTCACTTTAGCGGACTCTATTAAACTTGATTGGTCATTGTTCATTTTCATAACTCTATTGCCATGCTTAACGTTGTCATAAGTATCGTGCGTGCATGCCTGCATAGGCCCTCGGGTATATCAAGTGGCACTGAAGGAAGACCGGGTTACGGTCGATCGGAAGTCTCCGCTATGCGCGATGGTGGTCTTCGGACCTACGTCCTCCGCCTTGTACCGAGGGTCTCCAATTTAACAAACCATGCCTCTTGCATGATAGATAGACACATCTCATGTGATCATGTCATGTTCATAACATCGCATCTTTATTCCGGCCTCGACAGCCCACTATCTCGGCAATTAATCAAAGGTTTTCCTTCCTCGTGGGGGATGTAATTAATGCCATAGCCTTTATGGTATGGCAGACTGCTGGTCCCGACCGAATCTCTCTCTCGCCCGACACGGGTCAGAATGAGCGCATAATAAACTCGTCACTCGCGTGACTGGCACGCCCGCGCAGTCAATCAGACAGTTAAACTACTAGTTAGTTAATTGGTTGATCGACACGTGAAATAAACCAAATAAACCTAAATAAATAAATAAATAAAATAATTGCAAGATTTCCCGTCGCAAACAGTCTGGCACGCCCGGTGGGACGAGCGTCACCTTTCATCTCTTTACCGAGATACCTGGGCTTCGAGGCCCTCCCAAAGGTTGCTGATCGTTGGTTTATTTATTTTTGCGGGTGAACTATTATGACAACTGGGTTGACTGGGGTCGGCTTTGGCCCATCAATTGTTGATGATCATGTGCAAGGGTACCTGGCGGTGCCCACGGTGTTCGACAGCTTCCCTGCCGCCGTTGGCTTCCCCAACTTCTTGGGGTTAGCCTTCGTGGACATGCTGGAGGTGGAACCCTCGGAGCCTGCCAAGGGAGCTACAAAGAACATGGAGCCTCTGAAGGCCCGATGCTTCTACGACTCGCTCAAGAGTCCAACCTTGGTCGCCAGCTGCTTGGTGCACCATGCTGTCCATGGGGTCCGCCCCGATGATGTGAGCAGGAGCTCCGGAGGACGTCAGCGCAGGCAAATCCAGAAGAGTACTGCTGTGGTTATCGAAACCCTCTCTCAATCCGGTAAATCTATGATGGTTGGTGGCATGCGCGTCTTCTTCAACGGATGCGACGCGCGGATAGTCCCGGATCGGGTTGTCCCTTCCATCCCTGTTCGCATCTCATATCAAGTCCTCGCTGGAAGGAGGGCAGAAAGAGAAGAAGCCGGCCATTACGGCCAAGAGAAGTTGGCTCCCAGGCCAAGGAAATTTAAACAGGCATGGGTCCCTAAGAGGGTCCATCCTGTTCACCAAGCTGCACCCATCCACCGCCACCCTGCTCACGACGGAGCGGAAGGGAGGAGAGAAAGGGGCCTGGTCCCGAAAGAAGAAGAAGTGGTCGCGGACCCTCCGCGCCGTGAAAGTTTCCAGGCCTGCGCCCGCCAAGCCAACATCCCAGCTATGGGACGAAGGTTCCAGCAACCTGCCGACAAAGCTCGGCTAGCTTATACCCCTCCTGTGGGAGGTCGGCAACTGTCCCCCGTGCTGCATCAAGAGCGGGGTCGAGAAGAGATGACCAACTTGGTCAGGAACTATTTTCGAGGGCTAGGCAACCCCTTGCTTGGGCAGCAGTGGTTGATGCAAGCAGCCGCCGCCAATGAAGACTACTGCCCATCAATGGAAGTTGAAGAAAATGAAAGAGAAGGGATGATGATGTCGTCAGTTGATGACAACGGCTATGATGACGGCTTCGAGATCGAAGCCAATGAAGCCGCCCCTAGGTGGGAAGGAACAAGAAGAACTTCTGTGTTCGAGAGGCTGACCTTCCCAGATCGAGCTAAGAGAAGGGTCCATCGATAGAGAAGAAAGATGCAGGTCTTCGCATGCAACATGGCCGGCATATTCAACCGATACGAGGGACTTCCTGAAGATCCCCGCGAGTTGGCTAAATTGGCCGCACGGCCAGGGCCGAATACTCGAAGAGCAGAAGCCGCAAGGCAGCTCCTGGTGACAACTAAAGGGGAACAACCCCAGGCCTACCACCAGTGGGATGACAAGGCTCCTGTCTTGACCGCCAATGTGGTAACGGCGAAGGAAGAAGATGACGTCCTCCTCGACATCCTGCCCGAGGGTGCGTCCGGGGAAACAACGGAAGCTATCCCCGCCACAGCAACTATGGACCCGTCGGTCTTGATGCTACTTCAAAAATATCGGCAAGAGATAGACTTGCTGAAGAAGCATCTGATGGAGAAAAGTGAATAGTCATCAGCTTACAAACCGTCAGAAGTCCAGGGTGAATCATCTCGGGGAGCGGGTCGTTATGTCGACCCTCCACCGCTCTACACCTTGTCTCAGTCGTCAGAACCAAGCCCGGCGATAGCACAACAGCGGCCACCACAGTCGTAGCCGCTGATGCCACCGGTGCTCCCTCAGGTGCACCAGACACCCCCACTGCTGCGTCCTCCATAGGCGACCACTCTGGTCACCCCGTACCTACAGCCGGCACACTTCTATCCGGAGCCAGTCGACCCCACGGTCATGAACCGGATGATGGTGGAAAGAATGATCGAGCTGAAGCTCGCAGAAAGGGGTGAAGGTGACTACGTCGCGTTTGATGCCTATCGGGTGCCATACCCGCAACACCATGCTGATAAGCGACTTCCCCAGGGAATCAACAAGCCGCCCAAGTTCGACAAGTTCAACGGGAAGGGATCCCCGAAAAAACATATTGCCTATTATATGACTGTCATGGGTGACCTGGCCACCGATGAGTCATACTTGTTGATGTTTTTCGGGTGCTCGCTGACGGGGCTCGCATTTGAATGGTACTCTAGCCTCCCGGCCGGGTCAATCAGCGACTGGCCAGATATGCAGAGGAAGTTCAGAGAAAGATTCTATGTTACAGAGAGGGAGGTCACAGTGGCTGAACTCTACTCAACAAAGTAGAGAGCCGATGAGATAGCCCTCGATTATATCAAGAGGTGGAGGAACCTCGATATGAGGTGCAAGCGGCCCCCGCATCAGGAAGACGATGTACAAATATGCAAACAGAACCTCGGGAGGGAGGTTCTGGAAAAGATGATCAGAATGGAAATACGATCGTTTGATCGATTGAACAATGTCGTTGCCGAGGTGGAAGCTTTTCTGGCCAGACCTGTCCCTACATCTGCTGCCAGCACGACCCAGAAGGGCAAGGCGATGGAGCGGCGCTCGTCGCCTAAAGAAGCGAACGCTCTTGACATAAAGGCGTTCGAACAACAGAAAGGTGAAGGCAAGAAGGCAGTCACCCCACAGCCTGCATGCCCCAGACGACAAAGAAGGTCCCTCGCTGAGGGACAAGATGAAGAAGGCCTATTCATTTCCGAAGGACAAGACCCGGGTTCTGTTCGACTGGGTAACGGAATATGGCATGGTCACCCTGCCAGAGCCAAAGAGGCTGGAGGACCTAAAGAGAAAAGACAGCCCAAGATTCTGCCCCTACCACCAGATGTTGGGGCATCCAATCGAAGACTGCTATATTTTCAAGGACATCGTCGAAGGGATGGTGAAGAAAAATGAAATCGAGTTGGGAGAGTACAAAGTGTACCCTCCTCAACCGCATGAAGCCCCTCGGAGGAGGGCAGCAGTCAACATGATCTCCCTATACCAGGCACTGCCCGAAGAGATCTCTGAAGCAAGTACGCGGAGCACTTATGAGACTCATTTCTTGGAGCCCGCAAAGGAACAGCAGGGGTGGCAGCAGATCCCTGCGAAGCACAAGAGGAAGAAAGCACCCTTCCTGAAAGTGGGGGCATATATCCGTGGTGTTACACCCCGACCCGCTCCGCCGATGGCAGTACCCGTGTGGATCACTCCACCTACAACTATCAGGATACCTACACACAATCGGAGGAGACAGACTCCGCTGCCAGTGGTCAAGGAAATTAATCTTGGGGTCCGCCAACTACAAAATCTCATTGAAGGGCTAGACGAGTACGTGCATCCCGAATTGAAGCCTCTGCTGGTGCGGGACCATGTCCCATGGCAAGAACTGGAGTAGCTCTCACTCGAGCGAAAGGAGGAAGCTGAAGCAGCATCCGATAGGGAGGCCGTCTGTTCTGGGGGCAGGCACCTGCTGAAGCAAAGAAGAAGAAGAAACAAAAGAAGAAGAGAAGGGCCGCTAAGGCCGATAAAGCACAGGTTGTCTCCTGTAATACTCTATCAGCACTCTTCAACCTACCCGGAGAAGAGGAAGAAGAGGAAATTTGCTTCACACCCCTTGTTGGGGGAGGCAAGGCCGAGGCCGCGACTACCGCACATGCCACCCGATCAGGCCGGAAATGGGGGGCGTCAGCCGCCACCCAACCACAACATCATATTCAGGGGAGAACATCCCTACAAAACACCTCCGATGGAGATCAAGGGAGTCTAGATCCCTCCTCTGCCAAGATTATATAACAAGAGTGGGGGCAAGGTAGTCCCTTCATTTCTTGACTTTATGAAGATGTCTAAGGGAAAGTAGCCTTGTCAGGAGGCTGACCCTGCATCCGGGGATGTTCACCCGCAGCCAACACAGTATGCCGAAGATCCAAATACTGATGGAGCCTGCCCTGTAGCAGCTAATGAAGAGCGCCGAGGATCCGGTACCAGCCAGAAGGGCGCCGAATCTGAGGCAGATGAAGCAGGTCCGTCGGGACCCGCAACCCAAGACTGCCCCAAGCCCAGGTGGGCTGAAGAGATGAAGCTCTCCAATGTCCGAGCTGGGAGTCGAATAATGAAGCTACTCAAGAAGCTCCCTGCTCGATTTACAATCTGGGAGATCCTTTCTTTGAGTGAAGAGACTCGTCAGGCGATCATTACTGCTCTCCAGATGCCTGCTCATTTTGAGATATGTTTGGCTGAAGCAATGCCAAAGGCTAGCATGACCTTCACTCCAGACGATATGCTGCTGCCTACCATCAGCCACAACAGGCCGCTGTATATGAAGGGGCACCTGAATGGAAGGGAGCTGAACATGATTCTGGTTGATCCCGGTGCGGCGGTCAACATCCTGCCTTATAGAATATACGAGAGGCACCACTTCAACGTGCATCTTGAGAAAGTCGGAGATATGCGTATCGCCGGCTTCAATCAAAAATGTGAAGTGTCAATGGGGGTGGCAGAGTTCACCCTTACCTTAGCGGATTTCACTACGATGGTGTAGTTCCATGTCATTGACTCCCGCACCTCGTACAAAGCACTGCTCGGCCACCCATGGCTGCATGAAACTATGGTGGTGCCATCTACGCTCCACCAATGTATCAAATACAGTCTTTGTTAGCGCAGCGAAGAGTGATATAGAAGGGGGGGATGAATAGATCACTCCCGATTTTAAAAACTTCAGCGGAATATTAGTTCAACGGTTTGAAACCCTTCAGAAACAGCACAAAGAGTATTGCTAATGCAGTCAATAACCAAGATAGAAAGAGTAGGAGCGATTGAACGAGCTATCCACAGTCAACCACAATGTCAAGCAGATGGAGAGCACAAACGATGACATCAAACCACAAATGGAGACAAGAATTTTTAAGGTGGTTCGATTGTAGTCCACAATCTACATCCACCCCTCACTCCAACTAGAGTGAGGCTTCCACTAGCCACGGCTAGAAACTGCAGACTCAGTCTGCGAACAAGATGCTGCCACACAGCTTGACCAGGGGAACAGCCTCCCCTCTTTTTCCACACTGGAGGGATACAACCAGTGACAACATTCACTAGCAAAACTAGAGACTGAGGTCTCTCTTCCTCCACCCAGGAGGGAACCCACATGCGACTCCCTGTCACTTGCAAACTGGAGGATCAATCCTCCCTTCCTCCGATCACAGGAGGGTAACAATATTTGATAAGGAAGATGAAATGAAAAAAGAAAACATGAAAATCAAAGAACAAAAATCCTCTCTGAAAACTGGAAACAATGTAGCTTCCGAAGAAGCAAATCTTCAAGCCACAGACACTGCTCTCTCTCTCTCTCAAAAATATTTCACTCAGATCTGGATGAAATAGAATTCTCTGCTCTCTCTCTTTTCTGGATCGTGCAGCCTCACAAGAATGCCTTCTGCTCTTTCTTTTTCAATCAAACTTCTACTGAAAGAAGATGCTTCATATATATAGAGCACCTCAGATCACGTGCCAGGTACCACCTCAGATGACGTGTCCAATCATCAGCTTGAAACATTCTGCAGGTAGAGACAAAAGGAATGTATCGAATTAGTTCAATTCAAGCTTTTAACAAGGCGTGTATAGACTTTAGAACAGCATATAGGTAAGTATATACAACGTCAGAATGTATAGAGTTGAAACCCTTCAGCGACCTTAGTGTATAGACTTGAAAACAAAGGACAGCAGTGTACAGACTTTGTGATGCAGAAGCATAACCAGTGTATAGACTTTGATGTAAAGACTTGAGTTACACTGGCAATGTATGGACTTTAGGTAATGCATGCAATGCAACACAATGTATATACTTAGTTACTGTGCAACCGATGTTCAGACATGTTATGCTTGCTGTGGGAGATGTATAGGCATGATGTGGCTGTACAGACTTCAGACTTTGAACGTGTGTGCTGTGAACGATGTATACACTTGGCCCTTGAAGGATGTACAGACTTGAAGAACCGAAGCCCACGATGTATAGACTTGGCGTTATGAGGCATGCAGGCTGTATAGACTTGCGATGCCATGAAGATAATGTGTAGACTTGTGAAGCTTGAGGCCAATGTACAGACTTGAAGAATCGAAGCAAATGTTAGACTTGACGAATGGCTTGAAACACAGACACGCTGCCAATGTATAGACTTGCACGGTGCTGCCAATGTATAGACTTGGATGCCCAAAGGTAATGTATAGACTTGCAAGTGTGAGACGCTGAAAGAGACGGTGGATGTTCAAACTTTGGCAGTGTGCAGACTTTGCCTACATGTGAATGTATAGACTTGAGATGAGACACAGCATGAGACGATGGATGTACAGACTTGGGAATGGCTGTATGGACATTGGAAGATGATGCATGAGACGAAGAACAATGTATAGACTTGGTGTGTAGCTAAAGTAGTGAATGTAGGAAAAGGTTGGAATGTATAGACTTACGTTCGATCAGCAATGTATAGACTTCAACTAAGCAAGCTACAGTGCAATGTCTAGACTTAATGATGCACGCGATGTATAAACTTTGGAACGCTTGAAGCATTGTACAGACTTGGTGAGCGCCAAGGAATGTACAGACTTGGTGACCGATGTGCTGACTTGACAATGCAGTGTATTCATGAGGGCAATGTACAAACTTGAGAATCTTGAGGGAGTTGACCCATCTGAAAGGGGGGGTCGACCCACTTCTGTCCAGACTATGCTGTGTGTGTGTGTGTGCATATGCCAATGTATATACTTTATGAGAATGCTTGGACTATGCACATGAATGAAGGCCACTCTCGCTGTACAGACTTGATGGAAGGCATGTGCAGTGATGTATGGACTTGCTAAGTGATGCACTGAAAGCCACATGAACTGCACTGTCCTAAATGATGAAGCATGAATTGATCTAGAAATTAACAGATTGATTTATAGTGTGAGACATCATCAAAATCATAGGGATGCAACAATCTCCCCCTTTTTGATGATGGCAACACTATGAATCAAGCAATATCAAGGCTTAAAGGAAATCAACTGCAGCTTTAACAATCAAAGCAAATTCAAGGCAAGCTCATGTTGAGAAATTAAATACAGCTGCTGAAACACTTCTTTCTCTAACACTACTCCCCACAACTCACTCTCAGCTTTCCCACAACTCATTCTCAGATATTTCCATGACATGAATTCTCCCCCACAGCTCATGAACAAAACTCACAAAACTCCCCCTAAACTCATGGCAATTCATGACTTACAGATATTGCAAAACCTCTCTCCCCCTTTGACATCATCAAAAGGAAATGTAGAATATATGAAAGTGTTGGAGACATGAGGAGGAAGTACAGTTAACATCTTAGTGTAGAAAGGCACGAGCAAATCTTAAGAGAATAAGTGAGGTGCTAAACTCAAGTGAAGATTCTTGAACTCCAGTAAACAGTAGAGAAATAGAATGATAGAAAAGTTTATCAGCATACATAGTGTATGATTTAGAGCATGAGTTAACAAGTATGGCATGATTTAGCTGAACAAGCAACTATCCCAAAAGATAACAAGAGACAAAGTCAGAGAAGGTGTTCTCAAGGTATTAAGGACAAGCAATCCATTAGTTGCATAACTACAAGGGATGTTTGAGATGATTTTCAAGAAGACCAATGAGCAAGTTGGTAATTCACTCTTTTGACATTAGGGAGACACCTTGATTAGAGGCCTGAATCCCCAGTTACTCAGTGTGAGTACCTCATTACTTCCTCCCTTTTTTTTTAAAGGAACAGAGTTAGTAACTGTGGCTTTTGACATGAGAAAATACCTTGATTAGAGGCTAGAGTCCCCAGTTACTCACCAGCTAGCCACCATTGCTCTGTCATGTCTTTTCATTCATTTTAAGCATTTGACACCTCATGACATAGGAGAAAAACTTCATTTCATTGATGAAGCTCCCAGTTTCTCAGTGAACAAATCAAGACCTTTATTAATTCAGATTACCCTTGTGTAGAGAAGATGGAATGATTGAAAATAATACCAGAAGGACTATTTCTTGAAGTGAATCTTGAAGTCTAGATTTCTAGTTGTTTTGGTCAGATATCAAGACATAAAGGTTTTGGCCTGAACTGTAATCACTGACAATGTAGGAAGATAAACTTTAACAATTAATTCAGATCTCTGATAGACTACCAGAGGGAAGATTCTTGCTGTTCTTTAGTATCACAGACTTATAGACTTAAGAGATTAGTGACATTCTACTGTCTAAGAGAACCACACAAGATCAGTCATGAAAACCAGCAATGACACACATCTGGTCAATCTTTTTGAATCTGTCAAAGAACTCTCCCTTTCATAGCTCAACCAGCTCCCCCTCAAACATAGCATTACAAAAAGCTAACCATCAGACATATAGAACTCCCCCTCACAAAAAGAACAGACTTCACATTTAAGACAATTTGTATAAGCCTAATTCTCTTCTCAATGTAGTGAATTTTTCATTATCCAGAGGTTTAGTGAAGATGTCTGCAATCTGATTATCAGTGCCTACATGAATCAGTTCAAAATTGTTCTTAGAAACCTCATCTCTTATGAAATGATGCCTTATCTCAATGTGTTTGGTGCGTGAATGCAAAATAGGATTCTTGGCAAGATTGATGGCACTGGTATTATCACAATAGATAGGTGTGCACCCCAGGTCTACTTGGTAGTCCTGAAGCTGGTGTTTAATCCATATGACTTGTGTACCACAACTCCCTGCAGCCACATATTCAGCTTCTGCAGTGGAGAGGGCCATAGAATGTTGTTTCTTGGAACCCCAAGACACTAAACACCCACCCAAAAATTCACAGTGACCACTAGTGCTTTTCCTGTCTAGTTTACATCCTGCATAATCTGCATCTGTGTATGCAATTAAGTCTAGTGAGTGTGAAGCAGGAAACCATAGACCAAGTGAGGGTGTAGCTGACAAATATCTAAAAATTCTTTTCACTGCAGCTAAATGTAATTCAGTGGGTCTAGACTGATACCTTGCACACATACCCACACTGAACTGTATATCAGGTCTAGAAGCTGTCAAGTAGAGTAAATAACCAATCATACCTCGATAGAGTTTGGCATTTACTTCTTTACCTATCTCATCAGCATCCAGTGAGGTGTTGGTACTCATAGGTGTTATTATATGCTTCAGGTTGATCATACCAAACCTCTTGAATAGTTCCATTGTGTATTTGGTCTGGTTGATGAAGCATCCATCATCCAATTGTTGTATCTGTAAGCCAAGAAAATATTTTAGCTCACCTACCAAACTCATCTCAAATTCAGCTGACATCATTTTAGAGAATTCAGCATATAATTCACAGCTAGTTGATCCAAACACAATGTCATCTACATATACCTGAGCTATGATGAGATCTGTATTTGTACTCTTGGTAAATAAGGTTTGATCAACTTTACCTCTCTTGTAGCCCTTGCTGATCAGAAATTCAGTCAATCTTTCATACCATGCTCGAGGAGCCTGCTTTAGACCATACATGGCTTTGTTTAACCTGAAAACTTAGTTAAGTTGAGGAGAGAATTGAAATCCGGGGGGTTGTTCAACAAAAACCTCTTCCTTAATGACTCCATTTAAAAAGGCACTTTTAACATCCATTTGTTGGAGTTTTATATTCTTTGAACATGCAAAAGCAAGCAATATTCTTATTGCCTCCATCCTAGCAACAGGTGCATAGGATTCATCGAAGTCTACACCAAATTCCTGACAGTAGCCCTTGGCTACTAGTCTGGCCTTATTCCTAGAAATGATTCTATCTTCATTCATTTTATTTTTAAACACCCATTTAGTTCCTATGATATTAACACTTTCTGGTCTTGGAACAAGTTCCCAGACATTATTTCTTTCGAACTGACCTAACTCCTCAGTCATAGCATTAACCCAAGCTTGATCAGCCAAGGCCTCTTCTACAGATTTGGGTTCAATTTGTGAGACTAAAGCAATTAGATCTTCATTATTCACATTCCTAAAATGAGACCTAGTCCGAAGAGGATCTTCAGGGTTGCCTATGACATTATCTATCGGATGGTCTTTAAGAAATCTAACATTTATTGAAGACTCACCTGTTTCTCTTGGCTCTTCCTGGTTGGGAGGATTTGATGTTCATATTCCACTCGGCTGAGTCTTTTCTTCTTCTTGGTCTTCTAGGAATTCCCCATCATGATTGGAATCCCTGTCAAAATTTTCAATGTTAGAAACACCTTTCTTTTCACTAAAAATGATGTGTGGAGACTCTTCAACCTTCTGGTCTGTTTTGTTAAAGACCCTATATGCCCTAGACACTTCAGAGTATCCTAAGAATATTCCAGGGGAGCTTTTAGCTTCAAACTTATCTAAATCTTTCTTGTCATTGTTATGAATAAAGCATTTAGCTCCAAAAATTCTGAAATGAAACAAGTTTGGCTTTTTACCTTTTAGTAGCTCTTAGGGTGTTTTCTTGTGAATGGGTCTTACCATGGCCCTGTTGATTATGTAAGTTGCTGTATTGGCCGCCTCTGCCCAAAACCTCCTTGGTAATTGACTTTCAATCAGCATGGTTCGGGCCATCTCCACAATAGTTTTATTTCTTCTCTCCATAATTCCATTCTGTTCAGGTGTCCTGGGAGAAGAAAACATGTGTGTTAGTCCCTCTCTTTCACAAAGATCAGAAAACATGGAGTTTTCAAACTCACCTCCATGGTCAGATTGAATAGAGCAAATTTTGTGTTTTCCTTCTTGTTTGATCTTATTGAAAAATTGATTAAACTTTTGAAAAGCATCACTTTTATTGGCTAAGAAAAAGATCCATGAATATCTAGAATGGTCATCAATAATCACATAGCCAAACCTATTACCATTAAGACTCTGAGTTCTAGTAGGACCAAAGAGGTCCATATGGAGAAGTTCCATTGGTCTAGTGGACAATGGCTCAGATCTTAGCTTGAAAGAATTCCTGGTCTGTTTGCCTAGAGCACAGGCATTACATGATTTTGAAATAGAATTGAATTTAATTCTAGGCATGCCTCTAACTAAATCATGCTTGACCAATTTATTTAAGGTAGAGAAGCTAGCATGACCTAGACGTCTATGCCATTCAAAAGCATCATTTTCAGAATTAGCAGATAAACAAAGATTTGATTCAGATTCTGCATCTAAGTCTACCATGTAGACATTATTAATCATGTTGGCTACAAATTTAACCACATCAGAATTTATTTCAAAGATTTTGCATGAATTATCATCAAACACAACCCTGTGACCCTTGTCACATAACTGACTAATGCTAATCAGGTTGTGTTGAAGACCTTCCACAAGTATGACTTTTTCAATGGAGTTTGTGGAAGACTTACCTACTGTGCCAACTCCAATTATCTTACCTCTGTTCTTTCCTCCAAACTTGACCAGACCCCCTATCTTCATTTCTATCTTGTTGAACTTGGATCGGTCTCCTGTCATGTGCCTGGAGCAGCCACTGTCGAGGTACCACTTGTTGTCTTCAGCTGCCAGGCCGACCTACACAAACAAAATCAAGCAAAGTGATTTGGAACCCAAGATGAATTGGGTCCAAGGACATTATTCAATTCTCTAATCAAATGTTTAGGTATCCAGATTTGCTTCAGCATGGTTTTCTCTGGCACCTTTACTTCTGGTTTATTGAAGTTATAGCCGGGGTTCTGTCCAGCTGGTCTGGAGAAACAAGTTCTATTCCATTCATTAGGCTTCCCATTCCTAGGATATCTCCTGTAAGCTTGTTGATTAACAGATTTTTGAGAATGATAGTTGTTTCTCCAGTAGTTTCTGTTTGTACCCATCTGATTGTAGTAATTCCAGCTTTTCTTCTGATCCACTTGCTTGGTCCATTTACCATTTATGTTCTGATGAGTGGGTTTAGTGAAGTTCTTCACAAAATTCATTCCCATTTTAAATGGTTGACCAGCACTGTTTTTTAAAGTTTCTTTCTGACATTGAGCTCCTTGACTGCTGTTTGAGCTGGATGGTGTGTCCAGCTTCTCTTTTCCCTTCTCTGGGAAGAAGGTGATGGTTTTGAATTGTAGGGGTCTCTTGTTAGTTGGGTCATAGCCTAGACCCTCCTTATTGAAGTTAACCCTAGTCCCTAGTATAGCATCCAGACTAGTTTTTCCTTGGACAAATTTTTCCAAAACTTTCTGTTTGTCTTCCAGCTCTTTTTGAAGAGATTCAGAATTTTTTAGAAGTTCAGCATTGACTTTCTTAACAGCTTCATATTTTTCTGAATTCACTCTACTTTCATTCAGGCTTTCTTCAATTTTGATTTTGAGTTCATTGAGCTGGTTTTGACTGTCCTGGTTTTCTCCCTTGAGCTTTTCATTTTCTTTTCTTAGGGAAGTTACTTCTTCCAATTCTTCTTTTAGTTTCTGATTTTCTACACAGATTTGGGTTTGTTCTTCAACAGTGGTATTGAATTTTCTTTTCAGAACCCTATGCTCTTTACTAAGTGAATTGAACTTATCTAATAATTCAGCATAGGCATCTTCCCAGTCATCAATAGAAAAATTTTCAAAAACATTTGTTACCTCCTCTTCGTTG
Organism: Amorphophallus konjac; assembly: GCA_022559845.1. Lineage (NCBI taxonomy): Eukaryota > Viridiplantae > Streptophyta > Magnoliopsida > Alismatales > Araceae > Amorphophallus > Amorphophallus konjac. The sequence continues at coordinate 180,704,841 of CM040123.1, read as the reverse complement.
TTTGCCAGTAGGCAAATTCCTTCTTCATACTACTCTGAGGAAGTGCTTTTCGGATCTTCTTCCTCATCGCTCCACGTGCAGACCATTGCCTGTGGCTTCTTCTTTTTTTGCACCTTTGAGCCCTTCTTCTGAAAGTAGGGACCCTTCTTCTGGAGATCTGGGCATTCCCCTTTCATGTGTCCCTATTTGTTACAATAAAAACAAGTCAGTCTCTTATTATTTCTGTCCTTATGATTGCTAGATTCAACATTCTTACTAAAGGAGTATGGCTTCTTCCTCCTAAAAGTTTTCCCCTTCTTCCTTAAAAATTTACTGAACTGTCGAGTGAGCATTGCCTGCTCCTTCTGGTCAAGATCGGAAAAACCATCGGACCCACCGCTACTGCTGCTACTACTGCTACTGCTACTCTTGTTGTGGGATGCCTTGAGAGCTACATTCCTAGCCTTCCTGTCACTTCCTTCACCACCTCCTTTGAAATTCATCTCATAGGTCATGAGGGATCCTATGAGTTCATTCACTGTCAAAGTCGTCAAATCCTTTGACTCTTCAATCACGATGGCCTTAGTGTGCCATGCTGGGGATAGGGATCTAAGAATTTTCCTGACTATATCTGCCTCAGCTAGCTCTTTCCCTAGCCCCTTAAGAGTATTCGTGATCAAGGACAACCTGGCATACATTTCAGTAATGTTCTCCTCTGGTTTCATCTTAAACAATTCATATTCAGAGGTGTAGAGATTTACCTTCGAGGCTCTCACTTGAGCTGTACCTTCGTAGATTAGTTGCAGCTCATCCAACATTCGCTTGGCAGTCTTGTAGGTAGATATGCAGGCGTATTCATCTGGGTGAACAACACACTGGATGATGTTCTGCGCCGTCCAGTTGAGTGAGGATAGCTTGACATGCTCATCTGTCCACGCGTCCTCGTTCGGTGGCAGATCATACGGCCCAGTAGTGATTACCCTCCACAGCTTGTGACTCTGTGCCCTGATGAACACCTCCATCCTATTTTTCCAAAAGAGATAGTTATTACCATCAAAGTATGGAGGGCGACTAATGGATTGACCTTCAGGCATGAAACTTCGAGGACCATTAGCATTTCCCTGACCATTTGCCCACATGTTGCAAACCTGCTCTGATACCAAATGTTAGCGCAGCGAAGAGTGATATAGAAGGGGGGGATGAATAGATCACTCCCGATTTTAAAAACTTCAGCGGAATATTAGTTCAACGGTTTGAAACCCTTCAGAAACAGCACAAAGAGTATTGCTAACGCAGTCAATAACCAACACAGAAAGAGTAAGAGCGATTGAACGAGCTGTCCATAGTCAACCACAATGTCAAGCAGATGGAGAGCACAAACGATAACAGCAAACCACAAATGGAGACAAGAATTTTTAAGGTGGTTCGATTGTAGTCCACAATCTACATCCACCCCTCACTCCAACTAGAGTGAGGCTTCCACTAGCCACGGCTAGAAACTGCAGACTCAGTCTGTGAACAAGATGCTGCCACAAAGCTTGACCAGGGGAACAGCCTCCCCTCTTCCTCCACACCGGAGGGATACAACCAGTGACAACAGTCACTAGCAAAACTAGAGACCGAGGTCTCTCTTCCTCCACCCAGGAGGGAACCCACATGCGACTCCCTGTCACTTGCAAACTGGAGGATCAATCCTCCCTTCCTCCGATCACAGGAGGGTAATAATATTCGATAAGGAAGATGAAATGAAAAATGAAAACACAAAAATCAAAGCACAAAAATCCTCTCTGAAAATTGGAAAAAATGTAGCTTCCGAAGAAGTAAATCTTCAAGCCATAGACACTGCTCTCTCTCTCTCTCAAAAATATTTCACTTAGATTTGGATGAAATAGAATTCTCTGCTCTCTCTCTTTTCTGGATCGTGCAGCCTCACAAGAATGCCTTCTGCTCTTTCTTTTTCGATGAAACTTCTACTGAAAGAAGATGCTTCATATATATAGCAGATGTTGGGCGTGTGCCCTTCAGGTTCCCGCCCAGAGAGCACCTCGGATCACGTGCCAGGTACCACTTCGGATGACGTGTCCAATCATCAGCTTGAAACATTCTGTAGGCAGAGACAAAAGGAATGTATCGAATTAGTTCAGTTCAAGCTTTTAATAAGGCATGTATAGACTTTAGAACAGCATATAGGCAAGTATATACAACGTCAGAATGTATAGACTTGAAACCCTTCAGCGACCTTAGTGTATAGACTTGAAAACAAAGGACAGCAGTGTACAGACTTTGTGATGCAGAAGCATAACCAGTGTATAGACTTTGATGTAAAGACTTGAGTTACACTGGCAATGTATGGACTTTAGGTAATGCATGCAATGCAACACAATGTATATACTTAGTTGCTGTGCAAACGACAAAGCATGCTGTACAGACTTTGAACTTTGTAAAGACTCTACGAAGCACATGCCTTGGCTGTACAAACTTCAGATTTTGAACGTGTGTGCTGTGAACGATGTACATACTTGGCCCTTGAAGGATGTACAGACTTGAAGAACCGAAGCCCATGATGTATAGGCTTGGCGTTATGAGGCATGCAGGCTATATAGACTTGCGATACCATGAAAACAGTGTGTAGACTTATGAAGCTTGAGGCCTAATGTACAGACTTGAAGAACCGAAGCCAATGTATAGACTTGAAGAACCGAAGCCAATGTATAGACTTGAAGAACCGAAGCCAATGTATAGACTTGACGAATCGAAGCCAATGTATAGACTTGAAGAATGGCTTGACACACAGACACGCTGCCATTGTATAGACTTGCATAGTGCTGCCGATGTATAGACTTGGATGCCCAAAGGCAATGTATAGACTTGCAAGTGTGAGACGCTGAAAGAGACGGTGGATGTTCAGACTTTGGGAGTGTGCATACTTTGTTTACATGAGAATGTGTAGACTTGAGATGGCTGTATGGACATTGGAAGATGATGCATGAGACGAAGAATAATGTATAGACTTGGTGTGTAGCTAAAGCAGTGAACGTAGGAAAAGGTTGGAATGTATAGACTTACGTTCGATCAGCAATGTATAGACTTCAACTAAGCAAGCTACAGTGCAATGTCTAGACTTAATGATGCACGCGATGTATAGACTTTGGAACGCTTGAAGCAATGTACAGACTTGGTGAGCGCCAAGCAATGTACAGACTTGGTGATCGATGTGCAGACTTGACAATGCAGTGTATTCATGAGGACAATGTACAGACTTGAGAATCTTGAGGGAGTCGACCCATCTGAAAGGGGGGGTCAACCCACTTCTGTCCAGACTATGTTGTGTGTGTGTGTGCATATGCCAATGTATATACTTTATGAGAATGCTTGGACTTTGCACATGAATGAAGGCCACTCTCGCTGTACAGACTTGATGGAAGGCATGTGCAGTGATGTATGGACTTGCTAAGTGATGCACTGATAGCCACATGAACTGCACTGTCCTAAATGATGAAGCATGAATTGATATAGAAATAGACAGATTGATTTATAGTGTGAGACATCATCAAAACCGTAGGGATGCAACAGTCTTCAAGGGAAGGAGGAGAGGATCTTTGCATACCTCCACCCATTCGAGGTATTTGAATGTCATTTAGCGGACGCCAACCTATATACAGGGCCTTCCCGGAAGACCTCTGAAGCTAAGCCCCTTGCGGGGGCATCGAGAAGCGCATCCGGCGACAATTGGTATCCACCACCACCGCACGGATATGTTAAGCCCAAGGTGGTCTCCCATATCACAGCATCCGGGGACGTGGGCAGAATAACACCCCCAACATTATACCCTGAAGCTAATGAAGTACAGGTCACTCGGTGACACAACCATATTGAAATCCTAGACGGCCTCACCAAGCCAACTCCCGGCCTTGATAACCCTACTGTCGAGCCTTTCAAAACTTGGGAGGTGACACGGGAAGATGGACCTAACAGCTTGTTCTATACGGCTGAAGAGCACCCTACTCTGGAAGACACAGACTGCAGCCTCCCCGATGACATAAGCAACCCATCAGTTCCCGTCAAGGGTCTGGCATTCACAACTAATCAGAGGCCATGATGTTTCAGAAGCAACACATCCCCTCCGATCAGTCTCAAAAGCGTAAGGAAGCTTTCCAGAAAATGTGGTATCCCGCAAATCTGGATAAGTAAATGAGACGCGTCTCTCAGCACCCGAGGTTGGGCTTCACCCTGGAAGAATATTATCACAGTGGCCGATATGAGGTGAACACCCCCTCCGCCTTCTACCCTGCTGAAGACAGCTCGCTGGGAGCGACCTTCGATGAATACCCAACGGAAGCTGAACATACTGACCCGGGCCAACCCAAAAATCAAGAAGCGGAGACCGTGATTCCTTGCCGATGTTGGGAGCAAGTCTATCCCGAAGAGGCGGCCATGCAAGCCAAATTTGATACGGCTAGCAGCAGCGGAGCCGAAAGTGTTGAAGAAGCAGGGGCCTCTCCCTCCTGTGGAGTCCTTCCAACAACGACCTCCGCACCCCTTGTGCCAATCGGGGAAGCCTTGGCCAGCCCCGACCAGGAGGTGTGTGTTGCCGACAATGGGACTGCCACTCCTATTGAAGATGCAACTGCCCCAGTAGGTGAGATCTCCTCCCCTTCTGCTATGAGACTTGGTTGCTGTTCCAACCCAACAACAAGCAGTCGCCAGTCGGTCACGACTACGACCCCATCCGCAAGGATTGAAGCTACTCTCTTACCCTGGGAGACTCCAATGGCAGCGGATTTGCTGAAAGAACAATATGCGCGGCCGCTATCAGATGAAACAGAGGACTTCTGAGAAGCTCTGATGGTGTCAGATGAAGAAGTCACAGTACTCGACCCTCAAGATGGTATTCCAGACCTCGTTGACCTCCAACCGGCACCTCCGGAGATAGAAGATGGAGGCCAAGCCACAGTCGACGAACTGATAGAAGTCAACTTGGGAAGTAAGGAGGACCCTAGGCCTACCTTCCTCAGTGCCCAACTGTCCCCAGAAGAATAGGAGTTGTACACCCAGCTGCTGCAAGAATACCGGGATTGCTTCGCCTGGACTTACAAAGAGATGCCTGGTCTGAATCCTGTAGTTTCACAGCATGAGTTGGCAATCAGCCCTGAAGCCGAGCCGGTGAAGCAACCACCGCGACGCATGAGACCAGAACTCATCACTCAAATTTGTGCTGAAGTCGACAAACTTATTGACATGGGATTTGTCGAAGAAAACCAGTACACCACATGGTTGGCGAATATCGTCCCCGTGAAAAAGAAAAATGGACAGATCCGGATATGTGTTGACTTCCGAGATCTAAATAAAGCATGTCCCAAGGACGACTTTTCGGTGCCAATAACGGAAGTCATGATTGATACTACAACTGGTCATGAGGCCCTGTCATTCATGGACAGGTCATCCGGCTACAACCAGATTTGGATCGCGGAGCATGATCGGGTTCACACTACCTTCCGAACCCCTAAAGGCATCTATCACTATAAGAGGATGCCGTTCGGACTAAAGAATGTTGGCGCAACTTATCAGCCTGCAATGACCAGAATCTTTGATGAGTTGCTCTATCACAAGGTCGAGTGCTACATAGATGATCTGGTGGTCAAGACCAGAAGAAAACAAGACAATCTGCAGGACCTCCGGATTATCTTTCAGAGGCTGAGGCAACATGAGCTAAAGATGAACCCTATGAAATGCGCGTTCGGAGTGTCGAGCGAAAAGTTCATGGGCTTCATTGTCCGATATCGGGGAATCGAGATAGACCCCGCAAAGATCAAAGTAATTCAGGAGTTACCTGCACCGAGAAATCTCTCCGAGCTAAGATCACTACAGGGCCGCTTGGCCTATATCCGGCGGTTCATTTCCAATTTGTCAGGGTGATGCCAGCCTTTCCACAAATTGATGATGAAGGATGTTCCCTTTTATTGGGATGAAGATTGCCATACAACCTTTGACAAGTTGAAAGACTATCTGAAGACTCATCTAGTGCTGGGCGCACCGGTGAAAGGACGGCCGTTGATATTATATATAGCAGCCACACATAATTCCCTGGGGGCAATGCTGGCCAAGAATAATGAAGAAGGGAAAGAGCAAGCCCTCTATTACCTCAGTCGGAGACTGGTCAGAACTGAGAAGAAATATACCTATATTGAGAAAATCTGTCTGGCGCTGGTCTTCGCAGTTAAGAAGCTTCGACACTACATGTTGTCGCATGAAATCAGCTTGGTATCCAAAGAGGACCCTCTAAAATATATTATGTCCCAGCCGGCACTCAAAGGTCGCCTGGGCAAATAGGCAGTAATCCTTATGGAGTTTGACATCTCCTATGTGCCGCGCAAGGCCATCAAGGGCCAAGCTATTGCAGACTTCTTCGCTGAGCACCCAGTACCCGGGGACTGCCCGCTAGAACCGGAGCTTCCTAAAGATGAAACCCTGGATGCCGCTCAGGTGTGGCCCTCCTTATGGCAGCTATATTTCGATGGCGCTTCCAGAATTGACACCTCTGCCACTAGATCAGCCAGGGTCAGTGCAGGAGCAGGCATAGTCCTGAAATCTCCAGAATGGGAAGTGGTGCACACATCTTGCTCGATAAACAAGCATTGCACAAATAACGAAGTAGAGTATGAAGCCCTGATAATCGGGTTGTAAATTGCTCTATCCATGGGAATTCAGATGCTAGAAGCATTCGGGGACTCCATGCTAGTTATAAAACAACTGGAAGGAGAGTTCGATGTGCGAAAGCAAGAGCTTCTCCCCTACCATCAGCTGGTAACCCGCTTGATGTCAAGATTCTACTTCATCAGCATCAAGCATATCAACCGAAGCCAGAATGCTCAGGCAGACGCCCTCGCTAAGCTGGGTAGTTCTTTGGCGGTCCCGCCAGACACGAGCCTGAATATAACAGTGATCAACTGTCGGCAAGTCCCCAGTGTAACAGAGGTCTTAGCCGACGAACAAGAAGTTGAGGTGGTAGCCGTCGTAGAGGTTCAGCAGCCAGATTGGCGAGAACATCTCCTGCGGTGGTTCCAACACCAGTAGCTCCCAAAAGAAAAAGAACTGAGAATGAAACTCCTGAGGGTCAAAGATTCTTACGAGATGAGGAACGGAACCTTGTTCCGAATAATGGCAGATGCCCGAAGAAAAGTCCTACTCCGTTGCTTGTCCTCAGCAGAAGCGGGGCAGGTGATGCAAGAAATCCATGTAGGATCAGCTGGAGCGCATCAGGCCGGCCCAAAGATGAAAATTGAGATAAAGAAATTGGGTTACTATTGGCCCACTATGTTTGATGGCTGCTGCAAGTTCGCCAAGGCTTGTTAGAGGTGTCAAGAATGCACCAACGTGGCAAGGAGACCTCCAGTGCCACTACATCCAACCTTACCAAGCTGGCCATTTGCTCAATCGGGCACGGACGTAGTAGGGCCACTACCAGCATCGTCATCAGGGTGCAAATACATCTTAGCAGCTACAGATTACTTCTCCAGATGGGCAGAAGCGGTCGCGTCAAGAGATGTAATGGGGGAACTGGTCGCAAGATTCTTCTGGCAGAACATAATATTCCGATTCGGGATTCCCAGCCGAATTATCTCTGACAATGGCAGCCATTTCAAAAATCAGAAGGTTTACCGGCTAGCCGAGAAATACAAGATTGACTGGAGGACATCGTCCCCCTACAACCCTCAAGCCAATGGACTTGCAGAAGCCTTCAACAAGACACTATGCACGTTGCTGGCAAAGATTGTCAAGTCTAATAAAAAGGACTGGGAAGAAAGGATGTACGAGGCGCTCTGGGCCTATCGTACGGTCTATAAAACCCCAACCGGCTATTCGCCATTCTCCCTCGTGTATGGGTGAGAGGTTGTGGTGCCGATTGAATTAGAAGTTCCTTCGTTGCGAGTCGCCATCCAGCATGGACTAGTCAGCGGTGAACAAACCAATGCAAAAAGAAGATTGGAAGAGCTCGCCGAGCTCGAAGGAAAGCGCCTCCGGGCGCAACAAAACATCCAACTCTACCAAGCTCGCATGGCCCGTGCTTTCGATAAGCTGGTCAAAGGTCAAGAATTCAAGAAAGGAGACCTGGTGATGGTCAAGAGAAGAGAAGTGATGGCCTCCAATCCCAAAGGGAAGTTGGTCGAAACCTGGGTCGGACCGTACATCGTCCACCGAGTATATGAGGGAGGTGCTTACATCCTGGTGGACCACAAAGGAGTCATCCAGTTCTCCCCACTCAATGGGAAGCATATGAAGCTGTATCATACGGCACAACCCACATTCCTCGAGTGATCGGAATACCTTTCCTTGGTCTAATGGCACTCCGCCCTAACCGAGCTACCCACCTTGGTTCAGTGGCATTCCGCCCTAACCAAGCTACCCTCACCTTGGTTCAGTGGCATTCCGCCCTAACCGAGCTACCGTCACCTTGGTTCAGTGGCATTCCGCCCTAACCGAGCTACCGTTACCTTGGTTCAGTGGCATTCCGTCCTAACCGAGCTACTCTTACCTTGGTTCAGTGGCATTCCACCCTGACCGAGCTACCTTCACCTTGGTCTAGTGGCACTCCGCCTTGACCAAGCTACCCTCACCTTGGTTCAGTGGCATTCTGCCCTAACCAAGCTACCCTCACCTTGGTTCAGTAGCATTCTGCCCGAACCAAGCTACCCTCACCTCGGTTCAATGGCATTCCGCCCTAACCGAGCTACCGTTACCTTGGTTCAGTGGCATTCCATCCTAACCGAGCTACCCTCACCTTGGTTCAGTGGCATTCCGCCCTGACCGAGCTACCTTCACCTTGGTCTAGTGGCACTCCGCCCTGACCAAGCTACCCTCACCTTGGTTCAGTGGTATTCCGCCCTAACCAAGCTACCCTCACCTTGGTTCAGTGGCATTCCACCCTAACCGAGCTACCCCCACCTTGATTCAGTGGCATTCCGCCCTAACCGAGCTACCCTCACCTTGGTTTAGTGGCACTCCACCCTGACCGAGCTACCTTCACCTTGGTCTGGTGGCACTCCGCCCTGACCGAGCTACCCTCACCTTGGTTCAGTGGCATTCCGCCCTAACCGAGCTACCCACACCTTGGTTCAGTGGCATTCCGCCCTAACCGAGCTACCCTCACCTTAGTTTAGTGGCACTCCTCCCTGACCGAGCTACCTTCACCTTGGTCTGGTGGCACTCCACCTTGACCGAGCTACCCTCACCTTGGTTCAGTGGCATTCCGGCCAAACCGAGCCACCCTCACCTTGGTTCTGTGGCGCTCTACCCTAACCGAACTACCCGCATCTCGGTCCAGTGATGGTCGGCCCCGACCAGACTCGCATAGTGTCTACGATATTGCCATTACGGGCCTTACGCCTGAATCGGCACAAATCTACCCCTTTGTGTCAGCATTACCTTCTTGCTGACGAATAAACCCTTTTCTAAGCGCAAGACTTCATGTCCTAGCCGACCTTTATACAGCATTCCCATTGCGGGCCTTACGCCCGAATCGGCACAAATCTACCCCTTTGCGTCAGCATTACCTTCTTACTAACGAATGAACCCTTTTCTCGGCGCAAGACTTCATGTCCTAGCTGACCTTTATACAACGTTGCCATTGCGGGCCTTACGCTCGGATCGGCCCAAATCTAGCCTTTGCGTCACCATTGCCTTCATGCTAACGAGTAAACCCTCTTTCTCAGCGCAAGACTTCGTGTCCTAGCCGGCTCTCTCAACATCCTTCTGTTACGTGAGCAAAAAGAAAAAAAAGATGGGGTTAAAAATAGAGATACCCCGCCAGTCTTGTTCCTAAATCAGGACAAGGGCAAAAATGGCTATAACCCAGCTGTAGCGAAAACCCGAAAGGGCGTTACGGGCAAAATCGGGTACCTCGTCATGTGAGAACCCGAAAGGGCGCGTGGGCAAAAGCAAGAGGGGGCTGGCCTCGGGGAAAACCCGAAAGGGCGCTCAGGTCAGTAAAGTGGTAGTCCAAAAAGGTTCCTCTTTATTCTCCTCCTAACGAGACTCCCAAAGGATGATCATCAAGAGTCCCGTCGAAGATCTCCTAACAAACCTACGTTCGACCCTCGTCATCATCGGCGAGATCGGTCGATCTCTACCCTTAACTTGGACCTTCCGTCCCTGTTAATGAGTCTATCCTTGCTTCGACATGTGACCCATGCCGATGAATAAACCTATGTTCGACCCTCGTCATCTTCGGTGAGATCGGTCGATCTCTACCCTTAACTTGGACCTTCCGTCCTTGTTAATGAGTATATATCGATGAATAAACCTATGTTCGAACCTCGTCATCATCGGCGAGATCGGTCGATCTCTACCCTTAACTTGGACCTTCCGTCCCTGTTAATGAATCTATCCTTAAGTTCGACATGTGACATATACCGATGAATAAACTTATGTTCGACCCTCGTCATCATCGGTGGGATCGGTCAGCCTCTATCCCTTAACCTGGACCTTCCGTCCCTGTTAAGAACTGTACCCTTTGCTTCGGCATTTAACCAATGTCGACGAATTAAACCAGGATCCGACCCTTGTCATCATCGACAAGGCCGATCGGCATGCTAGCGGGCAGGCTCTCCTGTGTCCCGGCTTCTTCCTACAAAAAAAGAAGAGAGAAAAAAGATGGGGTTAAAAATAGAGATACCCCGCCGGCCTTGTTCCTACATTAGGGCAGGGGCAAAAATGGCCATAACCCGGCTGTAGCGAAAACCCGAAAGGGCGTTACAGGCAAAATCGGATACCCCGCCACGTGAAAACCTGAAAGGGCGTGTGGGCAAAAGCAAGAGGGGGCTGGCTTCGGCAAAAACCCGAAAGGGCGCTTGAGTCAGTAATGTGATATAAAAAAAAGAGAGAAAAAATGAATGATGAGATGATGATGTAATAGCGAGGTTAGCCTCGTTCACCATTCCACTTCCTGCTACCCCATTTCGACCCTTGTCACCATCGACAAGATCGGTCGCTACCCTTTTCGGCCCTTGTCACCATCGGCAAGACCGGCCATCTTTTCGACCCTTGTCACCATCGGCAAGATCGATCGCTACCCTTTTCGGCCCTTGTCACCATCGGCAAGACCGGCCATCTTTTTGACCCTTGTCACCATCGACAAGATCGGTCGCTACCCTTTTCGGCCCTTGTCACCATCGGCAAGACCGGCCATCTTTTCGACCCTTGTCACCATCGGCAAGATCGGTCGCTACTCTTTTCGACCCTTGTCACCATCGGCAAGATCGGTCGCTATCTCTTTCGACCCTTGTCACCATCGGCAAGATCGATCGCTACCCTTTCCGACCCTTGTCACCATCAGCAAGATCGGTCGCTACCTTTTTCGGCCCTTGTCACCATCGGCAAGACCGTCCACCATTCCGACCCTTGTCACCATCGGCAAGATCGGTCGCTACCTTTTTCGGCCCTTGTCACCATCGGCAAGACCGTCTATCAGTTCGACCCTTGTCACCATCAGCAAGATCGGTCGCTACCTCTTCCGACCCTTGTCACCATCGACAAGATCGGTCGCTACCCCTTTCACCCCTTGTCACCATCGGCAAGATCGGTCAGTACCTTTTTCAGTTTCTGTCATCATCGGCAAGACCGGTCAGTACCTTTTTCAGTTTCTGTCATCATCGGCAAGACCGTCTACCACTCCGACCCTTGCCACCATCGGCAAGATCGGTCACTACCCCTTTCGGCCCTTGTCACCATCAGCAAGATCGGTCACTTTCTTTTTCGATTTCTGTCATCATCGGCAAGACCGTCCACCATTTCGGCCCTTGCCACCATCGGTAAGATCGGTCGCTACCCATTTCGACCCTTGTCACCATCGGCAAGATCGGTCGCTACCCCTTTCGGCCCTTGTCACCATCGGCAAGATCGGTCGCTACCTTTTTCGGTTTCTGTCATCATCGGCAAGACCGTCTACCACTCCGACCCTTGCCACCATCGGCAAGATCGGTCGATACCTTTTTAACTTTTGTCACCATCGGCAAGATCGATCACTACCTTTCTCGGTATCTATCATCATCGGCAAGACCGTCTACCACTCCGACCCTTGCCACCATCGGTAAGATCGGTCGCTACCTTTTTCAGTCCCCGTCAGCACCGACGAATCCGACTGACAAGCCGTCTATCCTTATTTCCTAAGCCCTGAAGGGGCCTCTATACCCTTTTGGTCCTTCAAACTCTTGGGCTGCACTAGCCATTGCCTGGTCCCAAGGGTGGTCACGGCGCGGTGGAGCGAACACCTCACCCCTTTGCTGAAGGCGTGAGCGCTCTCCTGCCCTAGTGACTCACACACTCGGACTAGAATTAACTGGTGAATGGAAAGGGGAAAGAAAAGAATAATGAAAGGATGGAGTCTTCATTTAAACAGCAAGATGGAGATTTTTCATTCCTATGAAATGAAATGGTACATGTTACGCGGGGCATTCCCCAGAATACATGAAGTCCATCAAAAGGGGGCAAATAGAAAAAAGACTATGGCAGAGGGCGTCGAAGATGTCCTCCAACTCTGGAATGCCCAAGGAAGGATGGCGGGTTAGTTCTTGCAGTCTGAACTCAGTGGCCTCCAGCTGAGATAGTTTCTCCCCGAGGGAAGCAGCTTGTCCCTCGGCCATCTCTGCCTCCTCCATCCTCTGGACTTCCAGGCGCTCTACTTCTTGAAGCTCAGCCTCTGCCATTGAAAGTTCAGCCTGTAGCTCTGCTATCCAGGCCGTGAGGAAGCTTCGGCACTGCAAAGAGGCATTGGCATCATTCCTCATCCTCGCCGCAGTCCCTTTCAAAGAGATGAGAGCTGCTCGGCATTCAGCTCGCTCCAGTGTTATGGCCGCTAGCTGGTCAGCTGCCTCTCGGCCTAAGAATTCCCTTCTGTTCACATATTTCAGAAGCAAAACAACCTGTGGAGTCCAGTCATCCATGGGGCAACCAAAAGCCAACAGCGAGCGGGATAAGTGCTCAATCAAGCCCCTCAGCTGAACATAAGTCAAATCTCTGCTGGCCGTTATGGTCTGCTGAAGGGTCCCTAAGAACTGCCACACAAGGTCACTCGACGACTGGAGACCGAGCGGCGACGTCTCGGGTAGTTCGAACTCCACTCTGCTGTCCACAGTGGCCCAGATATCGTCGCCCGTCCCAGAAGATGACGACGGCATGATCTGCAGCGCACTGGTGTGGGGAACAACCGTGGTGGCCGATATGGTAGCTGGAGTCTCAATGACGATGACTTCCCTACCAGCCCCTTGGGATGAAGCTGCAACAGGAACATCAAGAGCCAAGGACATCTGTTCCTCGCCTCCAACTCGACTGACCCCCATGTGGCCAGTTTCAGCAGTGAGAGCCAAGGCCCCAGTAGCCCCGGCTTCCTCTTCGACGATCTCTCTCGCCTCTACCTCGGAGGGGCCATCTTTCTCCGAAGCCGACCGTTGTGCGACTTCCAATGGCTGAGAGTCCTCGACTGTTACCGACTCATCAACCGTCACAAGTGCTCCGGGTCCCGCTGGAGCCACTGCCGCTCGATAGTCCTTGGGATATCGCAGTGCGATAGGCCGCAAGACGGGCGGGAAAGTTGCATGACCCACGCCTAGAGTCGGGAGGGGTATCTGCACCATCATGGTTGGCAGCACCACCTCAGTCTGCACCAGAAATATGTACATCAAAAAGCTAAAAAGAAAAGAAAGGAAGGGCAGTAGGTGCTGACCACGAGAGGATCCTCACCTCAGTCGGTACTAGGCTCAAATCTCCAAGGGCAACCTCTGCGGCCCCAGCCCCTTCGCTCACAAGTGAGCCGGACGGTCCAAGACCACTCCATGACAACCGGGGCGGGCTGAAAGTCAGGTGATCACTTTCATAGGCCGAAGATGCCCCGGCATCCTCAGTCTCTGTGTCGACATGTGGGAACTCTTCATCATTGGAGCCGCCACCGTAATCGACCTGCTCAGAGGAAGAGGACTCCTATGCTCTTTTGGGACGCTCCACCATCGGAGCAGGGACCTCGCCAGGAGGAGCATCACCCGCGGCCAGGACTTCCTCCATACACTCCACACCAGGGGCAATAACTGACGGGATCTCAGGGGAAAGCTCGCCCTGCTCCTGGGCAATCGCTTCCTCTGTGCCCTCTGCGCCCGGGAGTAATGACGGTTGCATACCAACTGAAGTTTACAGCAAGGAATAGTCAAGCCGACTGAAGGCATGAAGACTCGCGGTGGCATCGCGACTAAACTACAAATTACCTTCCATTTTCTGCCTAGGCGTTGGAGAAGGCAGATCTCTCTCTACGGGAGCAGCAAGGATTTCCTCTGCCCCCTCCCTAGCCACGGAGCCTACCGTCGCCTCCAGCCCGACGACCGCAGCGACTGTGTCGGCAACTGTCAGCATGGATTAGCCAAGATAGTCAAAGTAAGCCAATGAATTCTGGAGAGATGAAGAGCCTACCTTCTGCTTCTGGCCTTTGTGTGCGGGAAGCCTCGAACTCTTCGAAGGATACAATCGGAGGAAGAACGGTTGCTGATTCCTTTTCTGCGGCCTTTTTTCGGCGCGCCCGTGTCACTCGGGTCACCGCCACTTTGGCCTTCCCGATGGCCTCCCTCAGCTGGGATCGGGTCCGCTTTCTCGAATCGCCAGGAGGCAGTGGCATCGTGGTCGGGGCCAGCTCGGGAACCTCGAAGTATGCCGACTTCTGGGTATTTATTATCAGCTCCCTAAAGTGACGGGTCTCCTCCGAAGTTGGTCGGACTGCACATGCACGAAGGTGAGAATAATACACTACAATGAAGAAAGGAGGCTGGCCGAAGGGCCTAAATGAGGGAATAGAACATACTTGCTGGCCCCGTGTAGAAGGGGAAGAGAGGCCAATAATATAGCGAGGGCACTTTGTCTCTCGAAGCGGCCTCACGAATAAGCCAACATAAATCTCCTATCTTTTCACTCGGCTCGGCCAGCAGCGCCAGGTCCTCATGGCCACGAGAAGACAGGTGATAATATAAGCTCAGGTGGTCTAGCCCCCATCTGTCGGCATATTTGAATGAGATATGAAGGGGCCAGTCCAGACTGGCTTCGCTGGGACCACCCACTGAAAGACCATGTGAGCGAAGGAGCGTAAATAGCCAGGGGGTGTTGTCATATAAAGCATCCCGCCTATCTTCCCTACGGATGAAAGTCCGATAGGGGTACAACCTATCCACCTCGGGACGCCAGTCAGCCACAACCGAGATGGGTTCCTCCACCGGCAGAGGGAGTTGCTGAAGGACCACCCTCTCGCTGCTCACCCGGCATAAACCCCGAAGTGTTTTCACATAGTCATCCTTGCTGATTGTGGGTAGCTTCGGGTCAACTTTCGTCCTGCGACTTTTCACGGCCTTTCGGGCCTCCAGATAGGCCCTCACTTCCGTATTGGTCCAGGATTTCAACTTCTTCAAATAGGAACGCTCAATATCAAAGGCTGGCTCTGGCTGGGAGTCCAGAAACCTATGCTCTGCTACGGCCCAACACTCTCACCGGGAGCTCCGGTAGAACCCCGTCCGCGTGTTCCACCACTTGATATACTCAGGAGTGACGCGGGGGAAACGGGCAGGGGTTGGCACCCTGAAAGAAACATCTTCCCGGCAGTGGAAGAAGTCCCACCATATCCGGGCATCATCATTTGAAATTTGTCCGGCCCTGTGCCTACTAGGCAACGCAAATTGTGAAGAAGAATGTGGAATGTGCTGGTCATAGCCAAAGTTCCGGCTGAAGCGGAATGGGTAATACGGCTCCAACCACAAGATGCCGCTCTTGCGGAATACAAGGACACTCTGCCTGATAGCCAGCACCCAGTCAACCAACTCCGGCTCAAGAATGGGCCTGGTACACTTGGCCCCGAAAATCGGATGGATATACTCCTCGGTCTCAAAAAGCTTGCACTGCCTCGTCCTGTTCACCAGCGGGCTGGAGTGGGCAGCTAAGCTCCAAAAGTGAAGAACCCCGGGCGAATCTATGGGAATACGGTCCAACTTGCCCCGAATGGCAAAGAGATGCTCCGCTAGCGAGGATGGCTCGGCACTCGCAAACTCTATCATCCGTGGAACAAGAGGAACCGACTATAACGCCCGAGAAGCCGCCTCTGGGAACAGGGTACAGACCCAGGCATTGAAAAAGTGTAGCGGACCAACCGTCCGTAGATTCCTAGGGAGACGCGTCTTGTGCAGGTCTCCCAACATCTTGAAAATAAGACACAGAGCCACCGGGCAAAGGGATAGCTTAGTACCCCAAGCCATGAGACAGGCAGGATAAATGGCCTCTGCCCTAATCACGCTCTCATCACCTTGCGGGAGAGCGAAAGAACAGATCCAGTAAACCAGGTACGCAGCACAGTGGGTGACTGTGTCGACACCAGTAGGGTTTAGGTCCTCCCTCTGCCCTCCTCTTGAAGATGATGATGATGCAGCCTGGCGTCGCACTCTCTTCTTCCGCTTCGGAGCCATTGGCGCTATCGAGGGAAAGTCTTCATACTTCTTCTTCCCGCCGAAGAAATATTGGAGCCAGGTGCCCATCCGCACCCTCCGCTTCTCGCCCGGCTTCCGAGCTTCCCTCGTGTCGTGCGACGAATGATAGAGGGTGCGGTACGCCTTCATCAGATAGCGATAGGCGTAACCCGCCAGATACCGACCCTCACCGTCGGTCTGATCCTTCAGCCAGTCGGGCCAGCAGACTTCCTCGTACGGTTCTCCATCGATGGGTAGGCCGCTAAGCTGTGAGAGGATCCATAAATCCAGAGAAGTCTATCCTTCCGAGGTATAGAAAGTGTTGTACTCAGGGCAGAATACTTCAATCATGCCGCAGCATAAGCCTCGGGAGATGGGGTAGCGGTATCTTGAGGCGTATACACTGTGATAGACGCCAGCCCTGGTCAGGATGGGAGCATAATGATGTAGCACAAAATCTGTAAACTCCACTGCTCCAGGTCTGAATGCATGAGCATCGGTGGCCCTTAGCTCGGCAAACCACGCCACAGATATCTGGTGCTTAAAGCGGACCGCCAGGCAGTCCAGCAGAAACGATTCTTCTCTGTACCCCCATTTCAACGGGACAAGAAACAAGCCAAAGATCGGCTTCTCCCGGTCCACCCTACCTGCAGAATCATTCCACCGAGCAGGTACGAATTCAGGGGCCCTGGTCAGCAGCCCATCTTCTGGAGCCAGATCTTGCAGTCCCAGCACGACGCTCCATTTCCTGACTTCTCCAGGAAGATAAATTGGCCTTCCCCGCACCACACAGTCTGTTAGACTATCCCTCTCCACTACCAAGGCTTGCTCGGCTTTGTGGACAAGGAACAAGTCTCTCTTTCCTTGATGGTTGAAGCGCTGGAGGAAGGACATCAGATGTTTGTCCTTGGGGTGATCCCGCCTGATAGTACCTTCCCGGTCATAATGAAAAGAATCGCCTCCAAGGATGAGAAGACGGCCAGTGTCCACGGTATCGGTCTCCGAATCCGAGGACTCCGCAACTACGTCCAGTTGGTCGTGCCCCCGATCAAGGGAATGAACATTCCCCCACGTCACCACGGTGCGAGAGGTAGAAGAAGAAGAGCTAGATGCCATGTCAGCTGCAAAGAAGCGCATCAAACAATAAGCAAAGCCAGAAAATAGCTGATCAAAACAAATTTCTTACAAAATTTCGGCAGAGTCTCCCCAACACGGGAGATTGCCAAAGAAAAGCGGGAACACGTCCACTAAGGGAACGGCCCCTAAAAATCGCCATCGGCATTACACCAAGGCCAAATGGGACACCCGGGGGAATAGCTCTGAGGGCAAGCCCTGCTAGAAGCCTCCCGGGGCCCAAAGAATGGGTTTGAAACCCAAAAGAGCAACACTCCGCTCACCCCGAAGAAGAAGCCGCTCTCGCCCTCAGCCCACTCGGCGCCGTAGGGAGAGAAGGAAGGGAGTAGAGAGAAGGCACTGTTGCAAATGAAAGGATTTGAAGAAAAGAATGAAGGGCGGAGGGCTTATATAGGGGAGAGTTCCCCTTCTAATCCGGCGCGCTATTTAGCGCGCCGAATTAGCACTCCCCCAAGCAAAAGGCGCGCCGGTTATGAGCACGCCGAATTAGCACTTCTTCTAAACATAGAAGGCGTGCTGGATTAACATATAAGGCTCAAGGTCGCGCCGTATTAAAAATGTAAAAGCTAAGGGGCACGCCGGATTAACCCTGTGCCGTATTAACATTCAAACGGCGTCGCATTAGCATCCGTGCCAGAATAAGGGCCATCCCAAGCTCCTGTCAACAAAAGAGGAGATCATTCCGGGTGAAGCTCATCTGTCAGCCTCGCTACACTCGTGCCTCGCTCACAACACCCACGGCTGGGGGGGCATTTGTTGGCACTCAAAATATCACTCGCGGCGACCAAGCCTCGAAGACGAATGACACGGCCCACTGAAGCACAGAAGCTGATAAATATCAACATATTGAAGACTTCTCAAGCTGCCAGAGCCTCGAGTCACCCCGTATGAACATGGGGACTTCACCTCAGGAGAACTGAGATGAACTCACAACCAACTGGCAGTGCGACCAAGCCTGCCCAATGAACCGGCATCGACTCCGTCGTGCCGCATACACTACACCCGTTGTCCGACCAAGGACGACGGTCTACCCAGTGGCTACCCACCTCATGAAAGACTCTCCTAAGATGAAAGAGTACCCTTGGCTCTTAGAATGGAGGACCGAAAACTCTGTCGGCAGAAGATCTCGGTCACCCGGCACGGGTATGGCTTCCCACCAAGATGGGCCCGTTAGTGGCCGAATGATCGCCCAGCCTAGGCGGAAGTATCTCGGGTGTTATCCCACCCTCCAGGAAGCTTTGAGCACAAGCCAGACCGAGCCAGCGGCACTTATCATAGCGCTGAGAGCCGTGTCAGTGGAAAACTCGCATGTGCAAACCAAAGTCATCTGAAGTTTCGAGAATGGCCGTACGTCATCCTGAGAGCTTCGACAAGGCATCTCGTCGAGGTTTTGAAGAACGATTGCGAGATAAATGTTCACGGTGATCCTCGGAACCATCCCCGGACTCATCGGCTGACCTGCAACATGCGAAGGACGCTAATACGGCGCGCCCTATTAGCCGGCGCCCTGCTATTCCGACGCGCAAAAGGCAACGGAGCTCTTTCCCGGCGTGCCATTCCTCACGCCGGATGAGGCTTCGAGCTTGCTTCTATATATAGGTGGCTGCCCGAAAACAAAAGGGTGGTGAGGGGAAAACAGAATAGAAAGGGTTCGGAGAGGCGAATTAGAGAGAGAGTCAATCGCCTGCAAAGAGGAGAGGGTTTTTCCTTGCGAAAGAAGCATGGTCTCACCGAGGGTTCCTCCGGCCGCCGTCCTCCATCCTCGTCTGAAGCCCTCCGGAGTCGGAGAAGAAAGAGGCATCCCGATACTCTGTTCTGAGGGTAGGTGGGTCGTTTGCTTTCTTCCCGCTATCTGTCGATTTGTTTCCCTTTGACCGAATGTAAATGAGAAAGGGGGGGATGGCGATGATATGAGCCAATCTCTCTCCCCCCCCTCCTCGTCGTCTCTTCGCCTCGCTCTCCCTCTGTAAATGTTTACCTGCAAATAGTGAATGACGTCTGTGCCACAACGCCGGCATCGGATTTGTAATGAATATATTGGCTCCCTCCCATCTATGGGGTAGTGGTATGCGTATATGAATCTTTTGGTGGACTGAATGTTTGACGCATTGTCTCCTTCCCCCACTGCTATCTCAGTCGGCATACACGTCGGTGTCCTTCTGCGTATGATTTCCGATTCCGATTTCTCCGACTCTGAATATGCCCTGAGATATCATGGGCTATAGAGATGACCCCTCCCCGGGTCCTTCCCATCGACGCAGCGTCTGTGTCTCATTCGATGGTGTTTGCATCCTCTGGGGATAGAGTTGTGATGCGGGACGGACACGGGAGGCGACTCTACGTGGGGTGGACCTCAGACTCTAGATGTGGACGCGACCAGCAACACACACCAGGGAGACACTAAGCCCGACACTACGAGCTCCTAGTGGCGAAACGTCGCTAACAGAAGTGGAAGCTTACTCGTCGTCCCAAGCGAGGGAAAGCGCGGACCGTGCGCGGTTAAGGAACCGGCGGAGGTCAAGGGTAGTCCGACTCAACTTCCAGACTCGGATCGAGTCGCGGGACGGGTCACTCTCTCACAGCGGTGACATGGACACACGGGCTTGTACCTACACTCTCGGTAGCGGAAAAAGACCATATACTAGCTAAGCAATGTAACGCCAAGAGGTTCGGACCATTACCTCCACGCACCCGGCGTGGCGAAGACAACCCCGGCCGAATCACGGACTCCCGGTTAACAATGATTACAACAATACACTAAGTCGACCCACTCCACGCAGGGAGGTAAAAGGTCACAAGTGTGGTCCGGGAATCACGCAACTCGGGTTGACGGGCAGCATCTTGATGTCGTCCGGCGGTGTCGAACTCCGCATTTTCGTGCTTTCCGAACTGCAGCTTCTAAGGGCCCGCGGGGCCCACGGACGGTGCTGTCCTCCTGATCTGCGGGGGTGGGACCCACTATGATGGGGACCTCTGGTGGCGCGCCTCCACGGACGGCGGTCGGCCGGGAACACCGATCGGGGGTCGATCGGCCCCGATTCCCAACTCTTGAACTAATAACCCACGGATTTTGGTTGCTGTCTTCCGGCGGGCGCTCCGGCGAAAATGGCCGCGGGGATCAATCCCGACGTCGGATCGGGACGCATGAGCTATCGTTGGAAAACTCTCTTCAATTTCTTCAATCTAGACCCAGAGAGATCTACTGGATCTGGTCGGATCAGAACTTTCTTGAATTTATAATTCCCTGTTGTACAGTAACCGAAATCTCAGATCTGCAGGGCACTTGTCTGAGAACCACCGTTGACCGCCTAGTAAACCTCCGATTCAGCTCTTGAGCTCTTCTTAGAAGTTGTAGAGAATCAAACCACGGAACTGGGACTATTTTTATAATTTGATTTGGAGGTGGCTCCGATTTGTTATGATTTTTTGGGTGACTGGTGGTCGGATCTGTGAACAGGTGGACAGAACTGTAGATGGGTCTGAGAACGATTTTTAGAAAATACGAGATGGGCGAATCAAAAATTGAGAAAAATTGTGGATGAAGGGGTGGATGACCCCCAGTAAAATTGGGAGAACTAACAGAAATCGAAAAGTGGATCTAAGACGTGAAACTCAGGGCGGAGGTGAACCTGGACAGAACTCTGGCAGAACCAAAATGAAAGAGTGGACGAAAATCAGAAAATAGGAAACGTGATCTGAATGATGGCCTGATTTTTGTGGGTGGAGAGGAACATCCCAGGAACAACTCCTCCAAATTTGGTAGCCAAATGAGCTCAGGGAAGACCTATGAATTTCGAACAAGCTGCTGTGGTTCTGCGCAGGCAGTTCTCCGTTGATGGCGATGGCGGTGCAGTAGCGGCTCGTGGCGGCGGCGGCGGCGACCGGAACTGATAGGGTGGAGTCACACCACCAAGAAGCAACCTTCACAGCTGAAAGGGGGAGAGGGAGGAGAGAGGAGGGGGGGCGCACCAACCCTTGCTCTTAGAATTAGTTTGATTCAAATGGCATTAATTCTTCCAAAATGGAAAATACAAGCTTAAATAGGTTACATCTCACATCCATCCACAACCGTAGGATCTAGGGGTGGGAGATGAAGGGCTAGGATGGCATGTGACACACACACACAAAAATAAATAAAAAATAAGGGGAGGGGGGCGGCCTATTGACTATGGTGGCAAGGGGGGGACAAGTTTGGTAGCCACCTTGGACTTTGAAGTCCACTTGTCTCCCATGTGCCTTTTACCATTCAAACTTCTAGATGCCTCCATTTGACATGTTGACTGACCCCACATGGGGCCCATGGGCTGAGGTGGATCAATGGGAGGGGCCTGGGGATCCCGTGGGGCCCAGGGGTCCCATTTTGCAAATAAGCCCCTCGTACACTCATAATTACATACCGAATACAATGAAATAAACATAAATTACACACACATAAAGTCTAACTAAATATGATAAATGGGGAGGCTCAAGGCGGAGTCTCCAGGCTGTCTCTGAGCCAGATGGACGCTGAGGTGGCTCGAGTCGTGCTCCGTGTCCGGTACCGTTGGCTCGGCGTGTCGCGCCGCTCAACTGCTCGGGTGTCCGCACCAATTCTCCCCGGGTGGGAGAAACTCGACCCTGTCGAGTAAGGGTCTGCATCGCTCCTGTATCGCTCCAGAAGATCCGGATCAATCCGCTGCAAGTCTCCATGTGTAATCCATGTGTCCTCAGTAGCGGGCCGTCCTCTCCATCGCACTAGGTAGCGCGGGTAAGATCCACTCCTGGTAACTATCACTTGCTCGTCCAGTATACGATTTATATGCTCACGCTGCCGTAAAAAAGGGGCTGGAGGTGGAAGTGGATACTCAGGTGTGGGATCACTCTCAAGGGGAGGAGATGGCTCAAAAGGCCCACTAGAGATCACCGCTGGGGCCCTATATGTAACAAGATCCGATACATTGAAGGTAGAGCTTATACCATATTCCTCAGGCAGGTCCACAACATACGCATTGGATCCAACGCGTTTCAACACTCTAAAGGGACCGGCTCCGTGAGCTTGCAACTTCTTAACGGTTCCAGAGGGAAACCGTTCAGGTCTTACCCTGATCATGACGTATTCGCCCTCATGGAACTCTCGGTGGTGTCGGTGGGCATCGGCTAACTCCTTGTACCGCGCATTGCTGGCCTTAATGTGACGACGGATGTCGTCATGCAAACTCCTAACATGCCTAGCAAACGACTCGGCCGACTCCGACACTCTAGCATGGATAGGCATGGGCACAAGGTCAACGGGTTTCCTAGGCCTACGACCTGTGACAATCTCAAATGGACTCATGCCGGTAGACCTATTCACCGAATCATTGTATGCAAACTCAACCATGGGTAAAATGAGATCCCAATCCCCAATGCGGTCCTTAACTAGACACCTCAAAAGATCTCCCAGACTCCTATTGACCACCTCGGTCTGACTGTCTGCCTGGGGATGATATGCAGTGGAAAACTTGAGGTGAGTACCCATCATCTGCCATAGTGTCTTCCAAAAGTAGGAAGTGAATCTAACATCACGGTCAGACACTATAGTGCGAGGTAACCCGAACTTGCACACCACATGCGTAAGGAAAAGGCGGGCTACCCTCGAAGCATCCGAAGTCTTCGAGCAAGGAATAAAGAGGGTCATCTTCGAGAAACGGTCAACCACCACATAGACCGAGTCATGCTTCCTGGAGGTACGTGGCAACCCCAAAACAAAGTCCATGCTGACATCCTGCCACGGGGCATCAGGCACGGGGAGAGGTGTATAAAGGCCCGAGCTTTGCTTCTTCATCTTGGCCGTAGCACAGGTACGGCACTGAGCCACGATGTTAGCAACATCGCGCTTCAAGCTCGGCCAATAAAATCGATGCTCCACTGTCTCAATAGTCTTGTTCCGACCAATGTGGCCGGCTAGACCTCCCGTGTCACGCCCCGAACAAGGCGGAAATATCAGGACGTACAGGTAGGGACACGCTGGCAAGAGAGAGAACTAATCTAAAATAATACACAAGTGCTACAAGATGGAAATACTAAATGATCATTAACAAACCACAACTGATACAATAACCTCAAGTTCAACTTAATACACCTGGAATAATCATCCACTAAAACTCAATAACATGACTGAGACTAAAAGCTCTCCAAAACACAACTAAAGAAAGATAACACACTACTAACACACTAGAACTGATATACTCAAGACATCACTCCTGCCCTTCCCCATCGGTAAGCGTGTCACCTGAAAAGCCTGGAAAGGGGGAAAACACAACTATGAGCTGACGCTCAGTAGGAAATAACAGACATGTATAAGTGATTAACAGTTTAATTACATTTTAAAATGTCATGCTACAAATGATAAAACAATAAAAAGATAACGATGATATCACGAAAATAAAATTCAAAGATCTAGCAAGGTCAAGAAATATAATGGATAGAATGGTAAGACAAGAATTTACTACAGGAGATAACGATAAAAAGTAGTTGGCCATATCAAGACAATTCAAGTCATGTCAAGCACGTATGTAATTTCATTTCCACGTCTAAGTAATCAACAAGTAAAGTAACCACAAGTAGAGTATAGAACAGTGAAGAGTGGAAAGTGAAAAGTAGTAGAAAGTAATGTAGAGAGTAGTGGACAGTCCTAGATTTAACACATGTCAAGTACTGGTGCCAAATGCCACACCTAGTCATTCACCTCCCCGGGAGTACACGTAGTGTTCGGGCGCTCTTCCCAGGATCAGACCGAGCCCTTAATTGTTTGCCAGGCATTGATTTCTTTGGATCAAAGATCCCACGAATCTAGACTTCCACAGTTTATGGCCAGAATTCCAAGGTTTAAACTAAGTAGCAATAACAACTTCAAGTAGGAAAGAGATTCATTTCCAGAATTTCAAGGTAAGTATAATCATCAAGGAGATCGAAACCAAGTCACAACAAGAGTAAATCGTGCTGCGCTACTGTAAAACAGCAGCAATCAATCAAGCTAATCAACATATTAATCCTAATCACCAAGTTAAGATATCATGATTAACCATTATCATTTGTATTAGCCAAAGAGCCAACAAGCTAGAACAAGTTGTCAAGGTAAAGAACAATCTCTCACAGCGGTGAAATAGAATGCATTATCAGGGGCTTTAATTACACCATTAATCATTAATTAAGTGAGTTTCTATTTAACCAATGTAAGTGTTGTAATGGAGATAGTAAACATCGTGTTTTGTACTATGTTTGCGAGAAAGGACCAATGCAAATTGAAATCAAGGGGGGTACATGAATAGGTCAAAAGTTCTTCAAAAATATAATTTCAATGGGTCTAAGTTAAATGGGTTGATTCCCCACTGATTCGGATCCATCTTCGGTTCGAAAAACGAAGAAAATCAGGTTTCTGGTGTACGGGTCGACCCTTGGGGTCGACCCCTGAAAAACTTGGGTCTGGGAGCAGGATGGGTCGACCCCTGGGGTCGACCCTCAGGCTGGGCCGCATGGGTCGACCCCTGGGGTCGACCCTCGGGCTAGCCTAGGCTGCCAGGTGATGGATCGTCCCCTGGGGTCGACCCCTGCAAGCCCAGAACCGGCCGGGGGCTTCCGGAAAACTCATGAACTCGCCCAAATGGAGTCCAAATGAGTTGAAATGAAAACCACATGCCATAGGAATCTTGCTAGACATATTAGGGTCATAAAACTACAATTTGAAAACACGAATTTCATCAGAATTCACAAGAATCACAACCTATTCTATGAAGAACACAAGGAGACCTAGTTCAGGACATACTTCCACTAAATCGTCGAATTCTCTCGATATACAAAACCAAATTTGGGGATTTTGGTGTCAAAAGAAAGCTAACTCGATCATGAATCCAATCATATATAATATGCTACATGAAGATCAAGTTACATGACTCAAAATGAGCCCGTAATCAAGCTCTGACTTAAGGAACACTATATGAATCATGTTCTAGACATGCTTCTACAAAAATCGAAATTCACGATGCATGCTCAATGGAATTTGGGGCTTTCTACGTTAAATGAAAGATAATAACATGCTGATTACTTCATGTAAGTTAATTAGAGTTTGGTTGTTAGATCCTACCTCAAATCGGAGAGAGAAAACTCAAACCCTAGGATGAAGAACACTTGGACAGCACCTCACAAAAAGCTCGATTTCTCCACGGATACCTAATGAAAATTGGGGCTTTTTCCACCAATGGATAGAGCTCGATGAGAGGAACAATTTGCTATACTCATGATCAAGATTTGGTTGAGAATTCCTACCTCAATCGATGGATCAAAGAAGAATGAAGGGAAGCCAACGGCCTGCTGACCCACCTCCACAATTCGAACTAGATCTCTCCAGATCTGAAACTTCAGCGAACCCCACAGCAGCCAAATGAATGAAGACTCGTAGGGCTTCATGTTGATAGCTCATAGAGCTTCTGGAGCCTTCTGAGTTGGGAGTATTCGCTACTACAAGCTACGTGTGTAGAAACGGCGCCGAAATCCTTGACTTGACCAAACTATGTCGGCAGCACGTTTTGGGGCTAAGTTTACCTCAAATTGATTGAGGGTAAATGTTCCTTACATTGTGGCCTTCCATTTGCCCTTGATTTCAGATCATTTGGTTGAGTATTGAGGTCGAATTTCGTGTTTTAAACTAAGGGTTAGGTATGGGTCAAAAGTGTGCACTTTTGGGTTTAAACTCTAAATAGATCTTACCACGGATTTACAATGGCCTAATGCCAGAAGGAAAAGTTGTTATCTACCTCGACCTTAATCTGTTTACTATTTTTACAGATTTTTCTAAGGTAGTCGGATTATTACTTATACTATTCCGTAAATAGTTAAATGTTAAGTTCGGAAAACTAAGTTCACTAATTCGGCATAATAAATGATTTTCTTAGGCTTAAATGTAGAAGACAAAGTTGCTAAACAAAATTAATTATACAAGATGTGCTTTTTGGGGATTTTTAGAAAATAGTTGAAAAATGACTTATTCTATTAATTAATTAATTAATCTAATTAATTTGGATAATTCTCATTAATTCGAATAACTTCAAATAAATTCCGAATAATTACAAATAACTTACTAAATAAATTTCTAAATAATTTGGGGTCTTACATCCCGCATGTAGTTCCCACACTAAGAAATCTCGAACAGAAGTTCGGGGAACACATAGCCTGCTACCTCGAAAGAGGTAACCGTCCTGAAGCACATACTCATCAAGGTCTCTCGAGGGTCCAGCCTGAAGGGTGGTAAAAATCTGACCGAAGTCAGGACAATCAACATAGGCCTCCTTCATCTTCTCTAACCCTATGACCTGGCACTCATGGTGGTAAGCAAACATGCTCGCCGACTCAAGGCATCAGCCACCTTGTTTTCCACTCCAGCCTTATGTTTAAGCACAAAGGTGAACTGCTGGAGATACTCGACCCAACGACTGTGACGTGAGTTCAGCTTCTTTTGGGAGTGGAGATACCTCAATGCTTCATGATCAGAGTATAGGACAAACTCCTGATGTAAAAGATAGTGCCTCCAATGCCTAAGAGCCTGAACAACTGCGTAGAATTCTTTATCATATGTGGAATATCACAGCTTCGCGTCATTCAGCTTCTTGCTGAAATATGCGATCGGGTGGGACTCTTGACTCAAAACTCCTCCAATTCCCACGCCCGACGCATCACAAGAGACCTCAAACACCTTCGAGAAATCAGGCAGTCGAAGGATAGGTGTCTGGGTCATGCGCTCCTTGATGTCCTTGAAGGCGGCAGATGCGGCCTTCGTCCATACAAATGTGCCCTTTCGGATACAATCCGTGATCGAGGCGGTGATGGAGCTAAATCCGCGGATGAAGCGATGATAGAACGTCGCAAGACCATGAAAGCTGCGGACATCATGAACGGTACGGGGTTCCGGCCACTCAACAATGGCCCGGACCTTCTTCGGATCGGTGGAGCCCCCCGTACTAGACACAATGAAACCCAAGAAGGTAAGCTGAGGTGTCATGAAGGCACACTTCTGTGGGTTCGCAAACAGCTGCTCTCGCCGAAGAAGTAGACAGACCTGCCGAAGGTGGTCTAAGTGGTCCCATGTGGTGCGACTATAGATAAGGATATCATCAAAATACACCACTACAAAGACTCCAATAAAAGGTCGAAGGACCTGAGTCATGAGCCGCATGAAAGTGCTAGGGGCATTGGTCAACCCAAAAGGCATGACCAACCACTCATATAGACCGTCCTTGGTCTTGAAAGCGGTCTTCCACTCATCACCTGGACTAATCCTCACCTGATGGTAGCCACTCTTAAGATCGATCTTCGAAAAGATAGTGGCACCTGCCATCATGTCCAGCATGTAATCAAGGCGGGGAATAGGGAACCTGTATGTCACGGTGATTTTGTTGATGGCACGACTATCAATGCACATTCTCCACGTGCCATCCTTCTTCGGGGTGAGTAATGCGGGTACAGCACATGGACTCATGCTGTCCCGAACAGACCCTCTCTGCACTAACTCATCGACCTGCCGTTTAAGCTCGGCATGCTCCGTGGGACTCATGCGATAATGAGGAAGGTTGGGCAAAGAAGAGCCCGGAACAAGGTCGATGGCATGCTGAATATCCCGCATAGGTGGGAGTCCCTCGGGAAGCTCATCAGGAAAGACATCAGCATACTCCTGCAGAATGGGAACAACCTCGGGTGGGAGCTCACCCTCGGAGTCCCGCTCCACCTCTCGGACTGTAATGGCAAACACCGGACAGCCCTGACTAAGCTCCTGCTCCATCTCCCGGGAGCTAATCATCATCAATCTCCTCGTCGAGGGCTCTCCTGGGCCAGAGGTAATGGTCATAGCCCTAGCTGGGGATGGGGTACTAGGCCCGGGGACGGAAGGCTTCGGAGTACTAGGGCTAGTAGGACCCATGACTAATGGGCTCCTGGGCCGAACGGGTTGGAGGGTGACCCGCTGGCCAGCGTGGTCGAAGGTACAAGTGTTCGACCGGCCATGGAGCGTGGCATCCCGGTCAAATAACCACGGCCTACCAAGAATGATACTACCCACTTCCATGGGGAGAACATCACACCAGATCTCGTCACGGTAGGAGTGGAGGTGCAGCGGGACCAAGCACCGCAGCCTGACCGACATGGAAGTGGTATCCACCCATGATACCTGATAGGGACAAGGATGGTCTACGGGTGTGAGACCAAGATGGGCGACAGCGTTCGTGGAGATTGCATTGATACAACTCCCGCTATCGATGACCACCTTGCAAATTTGCTTTCCCAGCCTACATAATACATGAAGGATAGTAGTCCGACGCCAGTCATCACTGACCTGCGGCTGGGTGAGGATACATCTGACGACCCCCACGTGGGTATCGTCCGAATGCTGGGCATCCTAGGCCTCACCTCCCATCTCATAGTACTCGTTAGCTAGCTCTTCATCTGCTTCATAGCTGACTAACTCGAGGCCCGTAGGGGTGGTATCCTCGGCATGTGTGTCCCCAATGTGAAGAGATGGGCGGGTGGGACACTGGTTGGCGAAATGGCCAAACCCATTGCAGCGATAACACTACTGCCGTGATCCACTAGGCTCCCCAATCATAGGTCCTTTACCTTTATCCTCCCGACGGATAGGAGGTGTAGGCAACAAAGGACGTGCAGGAGGTGCGGGTGCCGGTGGACGGGCTGTGGGTGGGGCCGTAAGATGCTAGGGACGAGGAAGGTCCCTCGGGGGTGGAGGACGAGGCCTAGGAGCAAAGGGCTCGGGGCGAGCGGGCTCCTGAGGTTGAGTCATGGGGGCCCTCGGATACGTGCCAGATGAGCCACGGGGCTTGACACTACGAAGGGGAAAGGAGCCCTACCGATGGGGTGACTCGAACTCGGCCTCGAACTGCTCCAATTCGAGAGCGATCTGATATGCCTGCTCCAAAGTGGTTGAATTGCGGCGAAAGAGTTCATATTGATAATTGGGCCGCAAACCTCTTCGAAAGCGGGATATAGTCATGGTGCTCTCCTCCGTGACCCCACACCGTAAGTAATACTCATTGAACTCGGCGGTGTACTCGGTCACGGATCGGTTCCCTTGGGAGATACTTAGCCACTTGTCTATAAGACGTTGGCGATATGAGGCGGGAAGGTATTTCTCCCTCAATTTGATTTTCATATCATCCCAAGTACCGATTTGGGGTTGACGTCGCTGATTGAGCAGGCTCTCCACATTGATCCAATAAGTTTGGGCCTGCCCTTGCAGCTTCATCTTCGCGTATCAGACTCTTCGGTGGTCCGTCATCTCAAACCACTCGAAGTACCGGTCCATGCCGGCCTCCCAATCTAAATACACCCTAGGGTCCAAGGACCCACTAAAGGTGGGAGGGTCCGCACGCATACCCCTAAGGATGCGGTCGTCATCCTCATCATCACGATTCCGTCGTTGATGACGACGACCGTTACCCCCCTGATCAATGTCAGAAGCATAATCATCCACTATAGGCGCATGTTGCCTCCCGACATCCTCCACATGAGCCCTTGGCACAGCGGGTTGCTGCATCGGCTCTTGTTGGCCGTTCCTCGGCGCGGGTTGCGCCGCTACTGGGCCTCTCTCTAGGACGGTAATTCTCCCAACTAGACCCTAGATGGACTGATCCGAAGACTCGGCCCGATCCTCGAGGGTTTTCATCCGCCCTTCTAGACGCATTCCTATGCCATCCATACGCATACTGAGACCATCCATGCGCGTGTCAAGATGTTCCATAATGGCTCGGAACATCTCGGCCGTCGAGGACTCATCGGAGCTACGGGCCCGGGAATCCGCCATATGTGGTGGTGGCGAGTATTGGGTACCTCGACGGGTGGGCATGCAACTAACACACGACCTAGAAGACACCGACTAATTCAAACACTCACTAAATGATGCACTTAGACCTAAACCAATATCCGGTACGTGGCGGAGTTAATCGATCCGAAGATCACTCCCACAAGTGTGCGGCCTTCCCGATAGGCGTAGCCTAACGTTCAGACAACACCTTTTAATATACCGGGTGAAGGGTGCAAATGCAATTTAAAAAACACTTTTTTTTTGTTTTGAAAATAATGATGATCCTAGACTCGACTTAGACCATGATGCATGCAAGACTTATGCAAGACTACCCTAGACTCAACCTGGCTCTGATACCAAACTGATGCGGGACGGACACGGGAGGCGACTCTACGTGGGGTGGACCTCAGACTCTAGATGTGGACGCGACCAGCAACACACACCAGGGAGATACTAAGCCTGACACTACGAGCTCCTAGTGGCGAAACGTCGCTAACAAAAGTGGAAGCTCACTCATCGTCCCAAGCGAGGGAAAGCGCGGACCGTGCGCGGTTAAGGAACCGGCGGAGGTCAAGGGTAGTCCGACTCAACTTCCGGACTCGGATCGAGTCGCGGGACGGGTCACTCTCACTCTCACAGCGGTGACATGGACACACGGGCTTGTATCTACACTCTCGGTAGTGGCAAAAGACCATATACTAGCTAAGCAATGTAACGCCAAGAGGTTCGGACCATTACCTCCACGCACCCGGCGTGGCGAAGACAACCCCGGCCGAATCACGGACTCCCGGTTAACAATGATTACAGCAATACACTAAGTCGACCCACTCCACGCAGGGAGGTAAAAGGTCACATGTGTGGTCCAGGAATCACGCAACTCGGGTTGACGGGCAGCATCTTGATGTCGCCCGGCGGTGCCGAACTCCGCATTTTCGTGCTTTCCGAACGGCAGCTTTTACGGGCCCGCGGGGCCCACGGACGGCGCTGTCCTCCGGATCTGTGGGGGTGGGACCCACTATGATGGGGACCTCTGGTGGCGCTCCTCCACTGACGGCGGTCGGCCGGGAACCCCGATCGGGGGTCGATCGGCCCCGATTCCCAGCTGTTGAACTAATAACCCACGGATTTTGGTTGCTGTCTTCCGGCGCGCGCTCCTGCGAAAATGGCCGCGGCGATCAATCCCGACGTCGGATCGGGACGCATGAGCTATCGTTGGAAAGCTCTCTTCAAATGTTTCAATCTAGACCCAACGAGATCTACTGGATCTGGTCGGATCAGAACTTTATTGAATTTTCAAGTCCCTGTTGTACAGTAACCGAAATCTCAGATCTGCAGGGCACTTGTCTAAGAACCACCATTTACCGCCTAGTAAACCTCCGATTCATCTCTTGAGCTCTTCTTAGAAGTTGTAGGGATTCAAACCACGGAACTGGGACTATTTTTAGAATGTGATTTGGAGGTGGCTCCGATTTGTTATGATTTTTGGGGTGACTGGTGGTCGGATCTGGGAACAGGTGGACAGAACTGTAGATGGGTCTGAGAACGATTTTTAGAAAATATGAGATGGGTGAATCAAAAATTGATAAAAATTGTGGATGAAGGGGTGGATGGATGGAACCCCCAGTAAAATTGGGAGAACTAACAGAAATCAAAAAGTGGATCTAAGATGTGAAACTCAGGGCGGAGGTGAACCTGGATAGAACTCTGGCAGAACCGAAATGGAAGAGTGGATGAAAATCAGAAAATAGGAAAAGTGATCTGAATGCTGGCCTGATTTTGGTGCGTGGAGAGGAACATCCCAGGAACAACTCCTCCAAATTTGGTAGCCAAATGAGCTCGGGGAAGACCTGTGAATTTTGAACAAGCTGCTATGGTACTGCGCAGGCAGAACTCCGTTGATGGCGATGGCGGTGCAGTAGCGGCTCGTGGCGGCGGCGGCGGCGACCGGAACTGATAGGGTGGAGTCACACCACCAAGAAGAAACCTTCACAGCTGCAAGGGGGAGAGTGAGGAGAGAGGAGGGGGGGCGCACCAGCCCTTGCTCTTAGAATTAGTTTGATTCAAATGGCATTAATTCTTCCAAAATGGAAAATACAAGCTTAAATAGGTTACATCTCACATCCATCCACAACCGTAGGATCTAGGGGTGGGAGATGAAGGGCTGGGATGGCATGTGACACACACACACAAAAATAAATAAAAAATAAGGGGAGGGGGGCGGCCTATTGACTATGGTGGCAAGGGGGGGACAAGTTTGGTAGCCACCTTGGACTTTGAAGTCCACTTGTCTCCCATGTGCCTTTTACCATTCAAACTTCTAGATGCCTCCATTTGACATGTTGACTGACCCCACATGGGGCCCATGGGCTGAGGTGGATCAATGAGAGGGGCCTGGGGGTCCCGTGGGGCCCAGGGGTCCCATTTTGCAAATAAGCCCCTCGTACACTCATAATTACATACCGAATACAATGAAATAAACACAAATTACACACACATAAAGTCTAACTAAATATGATAAATGGGGAGGCTCAAGGCGGAGTCTCCAGGCTGTCTCCGAGCCATATGGATGCTGAGGTGGCTCGAGTCGTGCTCCGTGTGTGGTACCGGTGGCTCGGCGTGTCGCGCCGCTCAACTGCTCGGGTGTCCGCACCAAGTTGTGCTTGTGCATACACCTCTTCCCGCTTTGATATGAGGGCCGACCTCCATTCCCTCTCCTCTTTGCATTGCTCTATTGCTCAGGAGAGTTGGGAGCCACCTCCAGAACGGCAAGACCCTTTTCGTGATTACTACATTCTAGTCATTCAAGCATATGCGTATGTAGTTAGATTATCTCATCTATGTACCAACTATCCCTCTATGTGACTGCTAATCGTCTGTTCCTCTGGGAACGCTCGCCCAATCTCACGAGCATCGATGCCTCAACCTTGTGTCTGGTAATCCATCTATACCGAATGCCCTCTGGAGAGGGGGATTTCTACAGCCCAGTCAAAGAGCAGCCGAACTAGGCCCATCAGGACCAAACAAGGCCACACTCGCCCGAGTGATAGCCCACAGGGTCCACTCCGGACTAAAAGCCCAATAAAAGATCGCTCGGGGACCCAACCTTCCTAGGTGGCCCTCAGGCTCGGAAGGCCCGAGCGACGGTCAGGTCATCAGAATTATCTACGCCCGATCTATCCTCAGCCAGGATATAGGGAGGCGCACACGATCGTTCCGACCCATCTCCGTCCGAGCTAGACCCATCACCCGGATATGGCTGGCCCCCCCCTCAGCTCGAAACGGTCGACCGTCGATTGCTTATCCATGCAGCCCTTAAGAGTCCTCTGTGAGCAGGAATTTATAAGCGTGAGGGACTCCAGCTCCCCAAGGCGATAACGCTCCCACGATGAGGCAATAAAAGCCCACGTTGAGGACGTAACTCCCACCTGAAACCCCTCGACTTACAGGACTCCAGAAGATGGCGCACTATTTAACCCAGGGATACCCTCCGGTGAAAGGTAAGGGCAACCACACGCTCAAAACTCCTGAGCAGGAACCACTTCACCCTTCTGGTGGAGAGGGATCTCGTGCAGAAGCTACTTCCCCCCTTTTATTGCTCCTGCCATAGCTCTACTGACTTAAGCATCGGAGGGTTTTCCCCAGGGCGACATCCCTGGGGCCCCTGATCTGTTTCCCTTTCTTGCAGTTCACAGTTCGATGATCCTCTGCCCGCTCAGGACCCGCGCGAGATCACGCCACTTCAAGTGGCGCCGTCTGTGGGAACCCTGAGCTCGCACTCGCTTGCCTTCTCAAGGGGGGGCTTGTGTAGTGGACCTAGGGTCACAGGATTAATCCCACATTGGATGTTGAGAAAGCAACCGAGTGCTTATAAAGAAGGTCTTCACCTCTTAACCCAAGAGGGCCCTTTTACAAGGAAAAAACCCTAGCCGCCCTCTTGCGTGGCGGGGACAATACCTCTTGGGGGCACCAAAAAAGGTTCATCTCGCATCTACAAAGTAGATGAAGAGGCGTGATCTCGCGTGGGTCCTGAGCGGGCAGAGGATCACTGAATTGAGAACTGCAAGAAAGGGAAACGGATCAGGGGGCGTAGGGATGTCACCCTAGGGAAAACCCTCCAATGCTTAAGTCAGTAGGGCTATGGTGGGAGCAATAAAAGGGGGGAAGTAGCTTCTGCGCGAGATCCCTCTCCACCAGAAGGGTGAAGTGGTTCCTGCTCAGGAGTTTTGAGCGTGTGGTTGCCCTTACCTTTCGCCGGAGGGTATCCCTGGGTTAAATAGTGCGCCGTCTTCTGGAGTCCTGTAAGTCGAGGAGTTTCAGGTGGGAGTTACGTCCTCAACGTGGGCTTTTACTGCCTCATCGTGGGAGCGTTATCGCCTTGGGGAGCTAGAGTCCCTCACGCTTATAAATTCCTGCTCACAGAGGACTCTTAACGGCTGCATGGATAAGCAATCGACGGTCGACCGTTTCGAGCTGAGGGGGGGCCAGCCATATCAGGGCGATGGGCCTAGCTCAGACGGAGATGGGTCGAAACAATCATGTGTGCCTCCCTATATCCTAGCTGAGGATAGATCAGGCGTAGATCATTCTGATGACCTGACCGTCGCTCGGGCCTTCCGAGCCTGAGGGCTGCCTAGGAAGGTTGGGTCCCCGAGCGATCTTTTATTGGGCTTTTAGTCCAGAGTGGGCCCTGTGGGCTATCACTCGGGCGAGCGTGGCCTTGTTTGGTCCTGATGGGCCTAGTTCGGCTGCTCTTTGACTGGGCTGCAGAAATCTCCCTCTCCACTTGTCCCCCTCCTACTCCCGAGCCAGGGAAGGCTCAGAAGAGTAGATGTTTTAGGGTTTAAGACCAGCGTGGCTCAGGTGGGTGGAGATCTGGTGGTGCGAGTAAGCCACGTGTCGTGGTCACCAAGGCCCGTAATGATGGTAATCCTGACGAATTTGAAACGAAGCGGCCCTCTTTTCTGGGAGGTCGGAATGGCGCGCCGCCTTCTGCGAGGGGATATAGGCATTTGGGCGCTCTTCGACATTCCAGACTTCCTCCATTTTTAGGGTCTAGCCTCCCTTCGAGTTTTTAGGCCCCTTGATGCGTCGTGAGGGCACGAAGGAAGAGCAGAGGCTTGCGATGGCGTTCGCAGAGTTGGCCGAGGCGACGGCGGAGGCCATCCGGCAGCTCCCTCTTCCCCCAGAGTCTTCGGGGTCACGAGAGTGCTCTTCGTCGAGCTCTTCCTCAGGATCCATGGCTGACCAGCATTCGGGGGAGTGGAGCGAAGAGCCCGTCGCGAAGGTGCCGATCCCCAACTGCAGCGAGCTAAGGGAGGCCGAGGTGAGGAGGTTAGAGCACCAATTCCGCCTTCCCTACAGATACTGCTTCGTTGCTGCCGCCCGCACGAGATGAGCTTGGACTCTCGTACGGGCCATTTCTGCTCCTTTCTTTTGGCGTGGAAGAGTGGGTTCCGTCTCCCTTTCGAGCCCTTCATCCTCACGCTCCTCAAGTTTTTCTCATTGGCGCCGATCCAGCTGGTGGCCAATTCATATCTTCTCCTCTCCGCCTTCCGCATCCTCTACCGTCAGTGCGGGGTCCCCCCTTCCCTGGACCTCTTCCACTATTTCTTTGAGTTGAAATCGCATCCGTCGGCCGGAAATGGTTTCTATTTCATCCAGGCGAGGAGGAATAGGAGCTGCATTTCGCTGGCGGCGAAGGATTCTTCTCATAAGGGATGGAAAACCCAGTT
Organism: Amorphophallus konjac; assembly: GCA_022559845.1. Taxonomy (NCBI): domain Eukaryota; kingdom Viridiplantae; phylum Streptophyta; class Magnoliopsida; order Alismatales; family Araceae; genus Amorphophallus; species Amorphophallus konjac. The sequence goes on along the minus strand of CM040123.1, from coordinate 180,668,698 downwards.
CTTTTGGGTGAAGACGCACGTGATGTGGGAATCCTGGGAGTGCCCGGTGATCCCGAACCTCCACCCGAATATCCCCCCCCGGCAGTACGAGTTCCCTCCACAGGTGGAGGAGTACGCAGCCATTTTGTTGAAGCATCGTCGATCCACAGAGAAGCTGGTCACTCCGGAGAATGTGGAGCGGTGCCTCCTCACACGGCTGCTCCCATCAGGTTCACACGCCATGATCTTGACTCTTCTTTGGGTGCCGGGGTTGCTTTTGTGTTTCTAACCGTCTTCTTCTTTTGTGCAGATAATAGGCGGGAGCCTCTGAAGGAGGCCGCTGAGGTGGTCGATCTTGGCGATGACTCGGCTGACGGAGAACTGGTCGCTTCAGAGGGTTGCTCCCAAGCCCGGGACAAGGGCAAGGGGGCGGTCTCTGAGGGGACTTCTTAGCCACGCGGGGCAAAATGCAAGGACCCCGTAGCGGGTATGTTGCGGGCCGCCGCTAAGGCTCAGAAGCGAGCCAAGAAGGCTGGGGCCGTCCCCACCGCTGGGGGAGATTCTAGCTCGGCGGCGCTCCCCTCTCCGGGGCAAGATAGGGCCGACCCTATCGAGCCCGCTCTCCCATCTGCCGAGCGAGAGGGGGGCGAGGAGACCAGGGGCACCCCGGGGGGTGACGGTGATGGGTCGGCTCTCCCCTCGGTGGGAACAGAGGGGGATGAAGTTGAAGCAACCGCGGTCAAGGCCGGGGCGTTGGTCGAGGTGGGCGATGCCTCGGGCTGCGACGTGCGAGTCGGGACGGTCGAGGTTGGGGGTTCACCTGCAGAGGCATCGCCACCCCAACCGACCGTGGCGCCAGGAGCAGTTGGGATAGAGGTTCGATCCGGGCTGACTGGCGGGGCGCCCGACGTGGGGAAGGTTCCCATGCCGTTGGCGCTGGAGAGGCTCAGCGTGTCGCGCACCTTGTACGAGATGTGCAGATGTGTTGTGGCAAGGGTGAAGGGGGGAAGCACGCGTCATTCCCCAGCCGGGGTCCTCAACGTCATTATGGAGGGCCGTCTGGTCATGGTTCAGATGGGGGCCACGATGGCGGAGACTTATGCTCGGTTAGAGTCAGAGCGGTCACAGCTCGCTTGGACCCTCGGCAGGGCCGAGAGGAAGCTGGTCCGGCTCATCGAGGAGAACGAGGGGCTCCGGCGGGAGTTCCTCGTGATCAGAGAGTTGCTGCGGTCGAGCCAGCTGGAAGGCCGAGCACTGACCGAGGAACTGGCCAAGGCTCGGGAGTCGCTTGAGAGGAAGAACAGGCTCGTTGAGGAGGAGCACCTTGTCCGCATCGAGCTAGATGGCCGTTGGGAAACAGAGCGCGTCGACCTGGCGCGTAGAGCGGAGGAAGCAGAGCGTCACCGGTTGGAGGCTGAGGCTTATTGGGCCGAGGCAGAGAGGCGGGCAGTCGAGGCTGAGGAGCTGGCGGCCGAGGTCAGGAGGAGGCAAGCCGAGGCAGAGTGAAAGATGGCCGAACTCGTAGGGAGGGCAGGGTTGGCCGAGGCAGAGGCGGTCGAGCAGTATAAATGCTCAGAGTCCAACCAAGTCGACCTGAAGGAGGCTGCCCTTCCCTACTACGAGTTGGCTCTCTGCCAAGGCACCCGCAAGGGCTTCAAGCAGGGCTATCGCCGAGCGGTGGCCTATGTTGAAGAGCATGACTCCAGGCTCCGCTTCCCGTCCGGTCAATGTTATGACTCGGATGCCTCATCCTCCAGTTCTGCTACCTCGGCGTCTGGCGAAGAAGACCCGGAGGTCTCTTCTCTTGAGGGGTCACCGGCTCCGGAGGCCTCGAGAGGGCTCGCGACCGAGACAGTTCCCGCACAGGCGGGGGCAGTGCCTGGGTCGTCTGTCACCGAGGGTACCGGGGGCATACCGGCCGTGCCTTCCGCTTTCGAGCCACTAGATGGGCCGGAGGCCTGATGATCTGCTTTGTCTTCTTCCCTTGTTTGTCCTTTTCTCTCTCCTTTTTTTTAAAGGACTCTTCTTATGTAAGGCAATAGAAAAAAACTTTGCTTGTTGCTTGATGTACATGCCGTGATTTGATCAGCGTATCTGTAGTAGTTGGAAAGGACCGATACTTTCTGCGCAGATCTCACGCGATGGTTGGGCAGGTGTCTGGCAGGGTGCCTTTCCGTTTGATCACACCTTGAATGCTTGGCCGCTTCGTGTGTCCCGCTGGGGGCGGAAACGAGGAGTTTGAGGTGACCAGTCATAAAGGGGAAATCCTTCCGGCGTGTTTTCGAGGAGAGAGTCTTTTAAGGCAAGCAGCCTCCCCTCGCCTTTATAAGGGACTTAGGGGCGTCTCTCCATCTACATCGCTTTAGGGTTTTCTAGGACGGTCTTTCCTCTCTCCATTTCTCGTAGCGCTGAGCCTTTGCAATCAGGGCATGGAAGATCCTTCGAAAGATGATGCTGTCGATGATGGAGGGCGGCGAGTTTTTGCCGCTTCAGGTTTTGAGCAGGTCCGACGGTCATCGCGCGTGTTTGAAGCGGGTCTGACGGTCGTCGCGTGGATCTGGAGAGGATTTTGATGGAAAAATCACGTAGTTTCCTCTATCAGTTTCGGCGACGCTTCCCGGGGGGGCGAGATGGAGGACGGATGGGGGCATCCGGCATCCCTGCCGCCCGTCCCTCTCTGCTCGCTTCAGGGATGGGTGGAGGAAGCAAATTAAGCTCCCTCCTTTCCGGGCCTTCCCCTATCTCCTCATCTAGCTATGCTGGACTTCTTTTTCTCTTTTCTCCTCTTGTGCTCTCCCCCCGTCATTTCTTTCACTCTGCGGAGGCTGCTTGCTCTCTGTACGTTCCAAAGAGTTGGCAGGTTGGAAGAGAGGAGGCCTTCATAGGCTTTCCCTCTCCCCAGCCTCTGTCAACTTGGAAGGTAGCCTTCCCCTCCGCAGTCCCTCTGTCACCTTTGTCATGGGCCACCCGAGCCAACTGGATCGACCACCTTTTATCCGAGCCAGTTTCTACGCAAGGCAGTGTCAGTGGTTGGACGCAAGGAGATCAAACCGAGTCGGCCGAGCGATGGCCTCTTGCAGTGGCGCCAGATGGATTTTTTTTTTTGTTATGCAATGTATTGGCTTTGGCCTTTCTGATGTACCAACAATCGTTTGAATGAAAAGGAATTTTATTTCACACAAATTGTTTGCATGACTTCAAAAGTAGAACTTGCGTAGTGTGGCTGTGTTTCACATCCGAGGGATGGGTTCCCCTTCCATTGTAGATAGACGGTATGCTCCTTTCCCGAGCGTCTCGACCACTCGGTAGGGACCTTCCCAGTTAGGGGATAGCTTGCCTGCCGCCTCTAGTGGTCGAGAGGCTTCGGCTTTCCTAAGGATGAAGTCTCCCGGTTGGAAGTGCCTGTCTCGGACTTTGGCGTTGTAGTATCGAGCGAGGCGGCTCTGGTATTCCGTCGCTCGGATGCTGGCAATCTCTCGGAGTTCATCTGCTAGGTCGAGGTTCTTGAGCAATTTTTGCTCGTTTACCTCGGGCGAGAAGCAGATGACTCGGAGGGAGGGATTGGCGATCTCCAACAGAATTACGGCCTCGGCGCCATATACCAACTGGAAAGGACTTTCACCGGTTTCCGTTCTGGGAGTCGTTCTGTGTGACCAGAGTACGCTAGGCAGTTCCTCGAGCCAGCTGCCCTTGGCAATGCTGAGTCTGGTCTTTGCCGTTCCCACAGACGGCGCCACTTTGTAGACTTTGTAGATGCGAGATGAAACTTTTTGGTGCCCCCAAGAGGTATTGTCCCCGCCACGCTAGAGGGCGGCTAGGATTTTGTCCTTGTAAAAGGGCCCTCTTGCGTTAAGAGGTGAAGGCCTTCTTTATAAGCACTTGGTTACTTTCTTAACATCCGATGTGGGACTGATCACGTGACCCTAGGTCCGCTACACAAGCCCCCCCTTGAGAAGGCAAGCAAGTGCGAGCTCAGGGTTCCCACAGACGGCGCCACTTTGTAGATGCGAGATGAACCTTTTTGGTGCCCCCAAGAGGTATTGTCCCCGCCACGCTAGAGGGCGGCTAGGGTTTTGTCCTTGTAAAAGGGCCCTCTTGGGTTAAGAGGTGAAGACCTTCTTTATAAGCACTCGGTTGCTTTCTCAACATCTGATGTGGGACTAATCCCGTGACCCTAGGTCCGCTACATGTAGATGCGAGATGAACCTTTTTGGTGCCCCCAAGAGGTAATGTCCCCGCCACGCTAGAGGGCGGCTAGGGTTTTGTCCTTGTAAAAGGGCTCTCTTGGGTTAAGAGTTGAAGACCTTCTTTATAAGCACTCGGTTGCTTTCTCAACATCCGATGTGGGACTAATCCCGTGACCCTAGGTCCGCTACACAAGCCCCCCCTTGAGAAGGCAAGCGAGTGCGCGAGAGCTCAGGGTTCCCACAGACGGTGCCACTTTGTAGATGCATGATGAACCTTTTTGGCGCCCCCAAGAGGTATTGTCCCCGCCACGCTAGAGGGCGGCTAGGGTTTTGTCCTTGTAAAAGGGCCCTCTTGGGTTAAGAGGTGAAGACCTTCTTTATAAGCACTTGGTTGCTTTCTCAACATCCGATGTGGGACTAATCCCGTGACCCTAGGTCCGCTATACCCTCATTCCTCTTGTTTGTGGTTTGCAGCCATTGAGCCATTTGAGTTCCGTCGGTTTTATCTCAGTCATCCGGGGAGGGGGACATTCCCCATTATTTCACAGAGCTGCTAATTGGTCGAGGGGCCCTACCTCTCAATGGTAGATGCTCCCCAAAGGCCACATAGTGGACAATGATAGGGGCTTCAGCCCAACAATCCTAAACCCAGTAATTTGGGATCCTGCGACGACTAAGGGATGTGTGCTCCTAGCATGGTAGTCCTCGGAGCTTCTCTCCCTAATGGTCGGTCTCTCTAAGGGATATAGTGCAGGCTGTGGGTTGCCTGCCCCTCGTAGGCTTGTCCTCGGGGTGTTGCTTCCATTATCACCTGCCTCATCCCTCTATCTTCACCCATGGAGCTTTGGTGCCCCTCGCAGGCTCGTCCTCGGGGTATCCTGTCCGTTGGGAATTTGCTGGCTGCTATTACGCAGACCGACAGTTTAGGGGCATACTCCATAAGTGGGTATGACCCCGTTCCTCTCCTGCAACCTTTCAGGGACAGGGGAGATGCTGCCCAATTTTTGGCACGTTTTAGATAGACAAGTCGTTTCTGTGGACTGGCCATATAAAACATTCATTCTGAGTCAAGGAGCCTCCGTGCTCGAGTATGAACCTCGCACTGGCTCATGACTCTGCTCCTGGAGAGCCCCAGACTTTAATTCAACAGGCAATAAACCCAATTAAACCTTTAAACCTTCAAAACATCTTAATAAGTTTAAATGGTTTCAAAATTCTCAAGAAAATCAGCTAAACCGGCGCGGTCTAAATCCGGTGCGCCCTAATCCGGCGCGATACCCCCCCGCGTCGTATTAACATTAGACTCATGTTTTTTTATGAATCGAATGGCTCTTTCCCGGTGTGCCTTAAACCGACGGGCCCATGCCTGCCGCGCCGTTTTAACTATGGCCACGGGCGCGCCGGGTTAAGCCCTTCTACCTACGTTTGGCCGCGCCGGGAAACCTATCCCTACGCGCGATCACGCCAGTTTCGAATGGTTGCACTGTTCTGATCACTTGCTCGCCTCCGGAGCAATCCTCGTCTCCCGTGGTTGAGACTAATAAACCCTAATTAGTAATAAACTGAATAAGGAAGGGGTTGCTCAAGCCCCGGACAATCTTATTATCATGCTTTCACTACCATGTTCGTTAGCGCTTCGCTTACGTTATCATGCTTGTGTTACCTTTCTCGCCTCCCGTGGTCAAGATTAGCCACCCTAATCAATAATAAACCAAGTAAGGAAGAAGTTCCTCAAGCCCCGGACGAGCTTATTATCATGCTTTTAATACCATGTGTGTTAGCATTTTACTTTCGTCATCATGCATATGTTGCCACCTTCGTCACTTTAGAGGAGTCTATTAAACTTGATTGGTCATTGTTCATTTTCATAACACTATTGCCATGCTTAACGTCGTCATAAGTATCGTGCGTGCATGCCTGCATAGGCCCTCGGGTATATCAAGTGGCACTGACGGAAGATCGGGTTACGCCCGATCGGAAGTCTCCGCTATGCGCGATGGTGGTCTTCGGACCTATGTCCTCCGCCTTGTACCGAGGGTCTCCAATTTAACAAACCATGCCTCTCTTGCATGATAGATAGACGCATCTCATGTGATCTTGTCATGTTCATAACATCGCATCTTTATTCTGGCCTCGACAGCCCACTATCTCGGTAATTAATCAAAGGTTTTCCTTCTTCGTGGGGGATGTAATTAATGCCATAGTCTTTATGGTATGGCGGACTGCTTGTCCCGACCGAATCTCTCTCTCGCCCGAGACGGGTCAGAATGAGCGCATAATAAACTCATCACTCGCGTGACTGGCATGCCCGTGAATTAAACCAAATAAACCTAAATAAATAAATAAAAAAAATAAGAGCAACATTTCCCATCGCAAACAACTGCCTTGAAGCGGAAGAAGAGAGTTCGGCGACAAGCCGCCTTCCCGCCTGTCTTGAGAGAAGGGCAGAAAGGAGGCCCAAACCCCGCTGGTATTGATGCAGTCACACACTGTGAATTATTGGATTTGTTCATTCGCTCTCCCGCAAGGCGACAAGAGCGTAATCAGGGCAGAAGCCATCTATCCCGCTTGCCTGATGGCCTGGGGCACGAAGCTGTCACTCTACCCAGTGGCTTTATGCCTCATTTACAAGATGCTGGGGGACTTGCACCAGAACTGTCTCCCCAGGAATTTGCAGACGGTTGGTCCAATTCCCTTCTTCAATGCATGGGTCTGTACCCTATTTCCAAAAGCTGCTCCCCGAGGGCCACAATTTGCACGCCTTGTTCCAAGGATGATCGAGTTTGCTAGCGCTGAACCATCATCGACAGCAGAACAACTCTTTGCTATTCGAGGGAAACTGACTAAGATCCCCACGGATGCACCCGGGGTCCTACACTTTTGGAGCCTGGCTGTGTATTCTAGTCTGTTGGTGAACACGACGTGGAAGTGTAGTCTCTTCGGGGTGGAGGAGTTCATCCATCCAATCTCTAGCACCAAGTGCACACGGTCAATTCTGGAGCCAAAATTGGTTGATTGGGCATTGGCTATTAGACCCATCGTCCTTATCTTTCGGAAGAGCGGCATTCTGTGGCTGGAGCCATATCACCCATTCTGGTTTAGTCAGAACTTTGGCTACGATCATCACATTCCTCCTTCTTCTTCGCAGTTTGTGTTGCCCAACAGACATAGAGCCGGCCAGGTGACAAATGATGATGCTCGAATATGGTGGGATTACTTCCACCGTCGAGATAAGGTTTCATTCAGAGTCCCGGCCCCTGCTCGTTTCCCACGCGTCACCTCAGAATATATCAAATGGTGGAACGCGCGGACGGGATTTTACAGGAGCTCCCGTCGAGACTGCTGGGCTATTGCAGAGCACAGATTCTTGGATGCCTGTGGACGTCAAAAAATGTCGATGAGGATCATACGGCATGCACGTCTCGACACTCAAGAGCAAGCCGAAGATAGGAATGCCGAATAAACCTCATACCTCACCCGATCAAGACGAGGACTCGCTTGGTGGTCCGCTAGCCGATGAGGGAGCCCCCCCCGGACGGAAGATACGGCCACAACTATACAGCCGACCGTGCTGCGAGATGAATCAAAGAAAAGTCGGGAACTCCGGCACAGTCTCGGCATATGACGGAAGTCACGCAAAGCCCTGGACCGAGCCCCAGAAGCTGCGAACGGAAAATTGCGGAAGCCATGCATCGCAACTAAAACATTCCGGGGACACCAACGTTTGTATAAACGGCCGCGATTTCAAAATGAATCCGTTCGGTGCTTAAAGCGCCGCGGAAGAGCCTTAAATCGGCGCGGCCTTCACCTAAACCGACGCTGGTTAAACCGGCACGGGTGAAGTCGGCGCGCCCCCTTGCATGCCATTAAAACGGCGCACTTCTCTCCCTTTGCTAATACGGCGCACCCTTAGATGTATTGCACTAAGACGGCACGCTCACTGTTGAAGAGCCCACCTCTTTGAAGGTTAATACGGCGCCACCTTATGCACAAGTTACCCGGCGCGCCCATTTGAAAGCAATGCCACCCCCTTGCAATGCTTACAGGGCGTGGCCCCCTTGAAAAGCTTTAATCCGGCACGGTCACTATTCCCCCGCGCTGTTTTAACCCCATTCCATCCCATCTCTGGCACGATGCTCTGTTTGTTTAAATGCGGTGCGCAGAGAGCATTCAATGTTCTGAAGCCGGGCCTCCATCTCCACTCGACAGCGCATTAACATCATCGGCAAAGGCATGTCTTCGGACGAAGATCTCCCGGCAAACCCGCAACCGTGCCATCCTCGGACGAACGACAGTGTACGACACGAATCACCAGATGCCAGCGACATGCCAACCCTGTTCATCTGGCAGAGGAATGAAGTGGCGGGAGTTTCTTCCGTTCGAGCAAAGAAAAGGCAACCCACTATATACATACTCTGCAGGTTCGACAGAGCAATCTCCTGGCTTTTCCCCCGGCTGGCCAGTTTTGGAGGAAAAGGCTCTCGGCTGTGTGCAGTGAAGAGAAGAAGAAGAAGAGAGAAGGAGAGGTCCCACCCGCTCGCGCCGGTAAGGTGAAGAAGAAGAAGAGAGTGTGTGTGAGAGAGGAGAGGTGAGTCGGAGGGGGAAGAGCCTGTGCTCTCTCCCCCTCCCTCGTCAATGTATTCTTTCCCCCCTCGCGATGTATTTCTTCTTTATCAAGAGATGAATCCCTTCTGTTTTAAAATCTTCCCCAGTTATGTGGATGAATAAAAAGAAAAGGGCCTTTTGCGATCTTAGTATCCTCTGCTTTAATCCCTGGTTCCTTCTTCTTCTCTCCTCCTCCTCCTCATCCAAGACCCTTCAAAGCTTGCTTCTCCATAGCACGTCCTTCAAAGGAGTTCATCACCGGATGAACATTCATGGCCCTCGTGGCAAACATCTGTCCCGCGCCAAAGATTCATCGCCCGTGAGTCGTGGTCGCTCTTGAAGGCTAGCCCTCGAGCGCTCCACACTCACACATGGGTTCAGACCGCCATGAGGCCACTCCGATTTTTGAGAGTCTACCCCGGAGCAATCCGATTGGTGACTTTCCTTTACCTCTGGCAAGTCCCAGTCCGGGGGAGGTGCTGCCCGATTTTATCCAGGGGTCAAGAACATACAAGAATACCAAGAACAAATGACGAAGACACCCTCCGGAGAACGAACAGAGCACACAGTAAACCCTCTGTGAATTAACCACTTGAAGTCTTTCCACAATAAACTCCTCCGAACAAAACATTTAAACCTCATGATGATTCCTCTTAATAAACAACTAAAATGATTAAACCCCCTCTTCACCAACTTAATCCACCAAATGAATCAACAAACGGATCATTAACCCAACCTGCAGGTGAAAGAAAAGAAAAGAAACACACAGTCATAGCAATAAACCCTCGGGAGAGTTTAATACGTCACGGTGACTATTCCACCGCGCCGGTTTAACATCACTCTCAGAATCCCATCTCCTCTTTGAACCTTAAATCGATGTGCGCCTTCAACATCTTAACCCGGCGTGGCCCTAACCGACGCGCCCATTTCCATTTGCTCCTGTGCACATCCTAATCCGGCGTGGCCTTAAACGGCGCACTCCCATTCCTCTATACATCTTAAAACGGCGCGCCCCCTTTCCCATTCTTAATACGGCGCGCCCATTTCCCTTGTATTGCATTAAAACGGCGCGGCCCCTATAGTCTTCTTAACACGGCGCGCCCCTTGCCCATTCTTAATACGGCGCCCTCCTTGAGGTTCCATACCCGGCGCGCTCCCTTGCCATCCTAATCCGGCGTGCCCCCCTATAAAAAAAACACAATTAACTAAATGAAAGAAAAGCTTAAAACTCATAGATAAATTAAAGGAAAAGACCCAAACAAATGAATGAAGTAAAACACTATGAGCCACTCTCACGAGAACAAACACTATCACCCTTTCTATAATCAAATTTTTGTTCCGGGGGCGCTGCCCCCGGAAACCTCCACAAGGGGCGCTACCCCCTTGACCCCTGCGACCTGACCGGGCAGGTCAAACCCCGCGACCTAACCGCGCAGGTCGATCTACGTGCGAGGCCGCACGTTGGTGAGTTTGGGCTTCATACTTAACAATTCACTCCCCCGGACTGGGTGCAAAGAGAAAATCAATGGTGCCTTGTGGTATCGGACGTGGACCTCGGAACCCCCGACATGGTCATGATCAGAACACATCTCGGGCCAATAGTTCGTTAACTCGACCCGCTTCTCCCGGGATCTAATCCCGCAACCCCACATTAAACTTGTCGTGTCTACGGTAGACATTTGCACGGTTTTATCGTCATCTTCGATGCTTCAAACGTGGACTCGCATCCGAACAATGAATGGTCCGACCGTGACCGACATGCACGCATACCTTGGAACCTTCGTTTCCCCGGACTGTATGTGAAGAGAAAAGCAATGACGCCCCATGGCATCAGACGTGGACCTCGGGAACCCCGTTATGGCCACAGTTCAAAACCATCTCGGGCCAATAGTTCATCAGCTTGACCCACCTCTATCGGGATCCAATCTCGCATCCACATTAAACTTGACGCATCCATGGCAGACATCCGTACAGCTTTGTCGTTATCTTCGATGCTTCAAATGTGGACTCTCGTCCGAACAGTGTATGGTTCGTTAGTGACCGACATATATCACGGGATCTAATCCCGCACTTGCATTAAACTTGCCGTACTCACGGCAGACATTTGTACGGGTTTATTTCCGTTTACGTCTTCAATACGGATCTTTGTCCAAACATAAAATGGTCCATGAATGACCAAAAAAATCTGAATGGAACGAGACGGCTCTCGTCTTCCCCGAACCCTACGTGTGGGAATATCAATAAGACCTTCGTGAGTCACGTCTGGACCTCGGGTTCGCCCCAACCATGGTCATTGCCTGACCCACATCTAGGCCTATAGCCAGCTATCTCTGTATACGTCTTTGTTTTGGAATCTAGTCCCGGGACACTTTCCCGCTGCCCTTCGGCACCGTAAATATTAACGATGCCCACGCAAGTCCCGTTTGGACCGCGGGAGGCACCCCCGGAAGGGTCCTGACTCGATCTCGTACCGGGCCAATAAACTCGCTGATTCCCGACCTCTCTAACCGGGATTCAACCGAATGTCTCCTATCCCTTTGAACGATAAATTTGCAGTACCCAGGCATACATATGCTCCGGTTTTCCCCGTGACGATCATGATTTTATGAAGCCGGACACCCGTACGAATATCAAAATGGTCCCTTGAGTGACCGACATATTTCGAATGCTTGCCCCCCCTAGACATCGGGCTTTCCGACTGATTCGAGACCGCTATCAGCTTGTTTCTCTCGATATAGTTTCCTAGCCATGAGGCCTTGATTCCCAGCGATTAATCAAGGGTGTTCCCCTCTCCGAGGGGATGTAAATGACGCCGTGACCTTTATGGCACGGCGGGTTCTGGTCCCGACACGAACTACACAATCATCTAATTAGTCAAATCGAGCGCACAATAAATCGTCACTTTGTGACTGGCACGCCCACACACTTAATAAACGAATAAACCCACCGAATAAATTGACCTAAAGAAACAAACAAACAAGCGTGTCGAAAAGTGTGTCCACAAGTCTGGCACGCCCGGTGGGACTGGAAACCGCCCTTCATCTCTTCGCCGGGATTCGGGGCCTCATGGTCGCCTAATAAACGGCGTTTGTCTGCTTTGATGAATTGCAGGTTCTGTCTTTGTTAGCCCTATGGGGAGAAAAGCCGGACTAGGCGTAATTGTCTTCGTGGCCGCGGGGACGCTACTCCGAGGCATATGCAGCTTCCAGGAATCATGAAGGCCGCTAAAAGAAGAAAGAAAATAAGAAAAAAAAAGAAAAAAAAAAGAAGAGAAAGAATTGGCGAGAGAGGGTTGTACGGCCATATCCGTCGAGACCCGTGCTGAATAATGATTACCACTGTGGGATTGATGTGGTGGAGCGAACCACTCATCCCCTCCCTGAGGGGGTGAGCGCTCTCCTGCGCACCCACCTTGGTCTATTATACAAAAAAGGGGAAGAGAAGAAAAGAAAGGGACAAAAAGAAAAGTGGGAGAGCATTGTCGACCAAGAGAACAAGAAGAAGGTCGACATCCCGCCCGGCTCTAGGAGGGTCCAAGCCCGCAGTGCGATGCCCAGTCCTGTTCCTCCTCCCTGCTGCCCCTATCCAGCATAAGACGGCCCCTCGAGTGACTGCTCGAAGATCCGACAAATCGCAACTCTAGCTTGACGAACTTCTCCCCGCTGTAGGGAATGTTTATAACAATGAGGCCGAGCACGGCCACAAATCTAGACGAGAGCATTCATCCACCCCGCCATAGGGGTGTAAGAAACAAAAGAATACACCCCAACTCAGGGGCATTTGAAGAAGCAACATACCCCGCCCAGGGGCATAGAAGCCAAAAAGAATACACCCCCGCCTGGGGGCACAAAAGCAAAGACTCTACCCCGCCTGGGGGCATAGAAGTCATAAAGAATATACCCCGTCCTAGGGGCACTTAAAGAAGAATACACCCCGCCTGGGGGCACAAAATCTATAAAGAATACACCCCAGCCTAGGGGCACCTGAAGAAGAAACACACCCCGCCCAGGGGCGTAGAAGCCAGAAAGAATACACCCCGGCTTAGGGGCTTTTGAAGAAGAAATATACCCCGCCACGACGGCATAAGAGGCAAAGACTCTACCCTATATGGGGCGGCATATGAAACAAAAAGAATACACCCCAGCTTAAGGGAATACGAAGAGAAATATACCCCACTCGGGGCAGAAGAAGCAGAAGAATCTACCCCCACCCAGGGGCACAACAAGCAACAGAGTTACACCCGGTTTAGTTGCACATGAAGAGAAATATATCCCGCCACAAGGGCGTATAAAATAAAAGAGAGCAAGAATACACCCCTGCCTGGGGGCACAGAAGCAAGGAGACATACATCCCGACCTGGGAGCATATGAAGAGAGGTATAGCCCGGCTTAAAGACATTTGAAGAAGCAACATACCCCGCCCGCCACGGGGGCATGGAAGCCATGAAGAATTCACCCTAGCTCCGGGAAATTAAAAAAAATCTACCCCGATTTTGGGGCATTTAAGTCAAAAAATACACCCTGCTACTGGGCATGAGAAGCAAAGACTATACCCTTCCTGGGGCACACAAAGGAAGAAACTCACCCCCGCTCTAGGGGCACAAGAAGCAAAAGCTACATCCCGCCCTGGCGGCATAAGAAGCAAAAGGCACGTCCCAGCTTAGGGGCATTCGAAGGGAAACATACTCCGCTCTGGGGCATGAGAAGTAGAAGTTACACCCCATCTGGGGGCCTAGAAGCCATGAGAGAATACACCCCGCTTAGGGGCACAGAAGAAAAGGTACACTCCAACCTGGGGGCACGTTAAGAGAAATACATCCCAATCCAGGGGCATCAATGAGAGAGGAAGAGCAGAACAAAAAGAACAATCATGAGGCAGACGTGGTCTTTGCACCCGCCTCTTCACAGTAAAAGAAGAGCAAAAAAGAAAGAACAGTCGTCAGGCAGACGTGATCTTTCCGCTCGCCTCTCCACATAAAAGAAGAAGAGAAGAAACGAAACTGAGCCATGAGGCATACACAAGAGAAGAAAAGAAAGTGAGCCATGAGACATCCGTACAGCTTTGTCGTTATCTTCGATGCTTCAAATGTGGACTCTCGTCCGCACAGTGTATGGTCCGTTAGTGACCGACATATATCCCGGGATCTAATCCCGCGCTTGCATTAAACTTGGCGTACTCACGGCAGACATTTGTACGGGTTTATTTCCGTTTACGTCTTCAATACGGATCTTTGTCCGAACATAAAATGGTCCATGAATGACCAACAAAATCTGAATGGAATGAGACAGCTCTCGTCTTCCCCGAACCCTACGTGTGGGAATATCAATAAGACCTTCGTGAGTCACGTCTGGACCTCGGGTTCGCCCCAACCATGGTCATTGCCTGACCCACATCTAGGCCTATAGCCAGCTATCTCTGTATACGTCTTTGTTTTGGAATCTAGTCCCGGGACACTTTCCCGCTGCCCTTCGGCACCGAAAATATTAACGATGCCCACGTAAGCCTCGTTTGGACCGCGGGAGGCGCCCCCGGAATGGTCCTGACTCGATCTCGCACCGGGCCAATAAACTCGCTGATTCCTGACCTCTCTAACCGGGATTCAACCGAATGTCTCCTATCCCTTTGAACGATAAATTTGTCGTACCTCAGCATACATATGCTCCGGTTTTCCCCGTGACGATCATGATTTTATGAAGCCGGACACCCGTCCGAATATCAAAATGGTCCCTTGAGTGACCGACATATTTCGAATGCTTGCCCCCCTAGACATCGGGCTTTCCGACTAATTCGAGACCGCTGTCGGCTAGTTTCTCTCGATATAGTTTCCTGGCCATGAGGCCCTGATTCCCGGTGATTAATCAAGGGTGTTCCCCTCTCCGAGGGGATGTAAATGACGCTGTGACCTTTATGGCACGGCGGGTTCTAGTCCCGACACGAACCACACAATCGTCTGATTAGTCAGATAGAGTGCACAATAAATCGTCACTTTGTGACTGGCACGCCCACGCACTTAATAAATGAATAAACCCACCGAATAAACCGACCTAAAGAAACAAACAAACAAGTGTGTCGAAAAGTGCGTCCACAATGCCCAACCAGAACCGGACATGGACATTGATCCTTCTTATTTAAAGAAGTTGCGGTCATAGACCAATACAGAGGTAATGGCTTATCTAGAAACCCGGAAGGCCGTGAAACGCCGCTCGCCCAGGGTTGAGCCGAAGCTGCCTGAGATTCGCAGGGATGACTTTGTAAAGACACTTGGGGGCTATGCCGGGTGAGCAGCGAGCGGGTGGTTCTCCAGAAGACCAATTTTACCAGTGGAGGAGCCTATCCCATCCGTGGCCGACTGGCGGCATGCGCTCGACAGCTTTCATCCTTATTTAACTTTCATTAGAGGGGAAGACAGAAGGGACGCACTGTACAGCAACACTCCCTGGTTGTTTGCACTGCTCCACTCCCATCAGCTTTCAGTGGGTGGCCCGAGCAAGGCTATTCTGGACCATCCTCTTTTCATTTCCTTCAAGTATGCAGACGGGTGGGGGTTGGACCACCTGGGCTTATATTATCACTTGTCTTCTTGGGGCCATGCGGACTTGACGTCGCTGGACGAGCAGAGTGAGAAGATAGGAGACGTGTGTTGGCTTGTTCGAGAGGCGGCTTCAAGAGACAAAATGCCCTCGCTGTTCTATTGGCCCCTTTCTCCCTTCTATACGAGACCGGCAGATATCTTTAATTCCTTCAATTCAGCCTTTCGGCATGTTTCCTTTCTTCATTGTAGCATATGTCATTCTCACCTTTGTACTTGTGCAGTTCGACTCACTTCGGAGGAAACCCGGCACTTCAGGGAGTTGCTGATAAAAGCTCAGAAGCTGACATACTTCGAAACTCCTGAAGCGGCCCCAACCACGACGCCACTGCCCCCTGGTGATTCGCGAAAGCGAAGAAGGTCCCAGGTGAGGGAGGCTATTGGTAAGGCCAAGGTGGCAGTCATGCGGATGACGCGGGCTCGCTGAATGTAGGCTGCGGGGCAGGAACCAGTAATCGTTCCTCCATCGGTTGTGTCATTTGAAGAATTTGAGGCTTCTCATGTGCAGAGGCCTGGAATTGAAGGTATATCCCTCATTCTTTGTATTTTATCCTTTGTTCTGGCCGCATTGGCTGATCCTTTCTTTGAAGTTGCCGCTACTCCCGCTGCCACGGTTGAGCAATAAGCCGTGACCGCAGCAGCAGTCGGAGAGGTAGAAGGGGATGTGCCCATGGCTCCCGTGGAGGGGACTTGCCTTCTCCGTTACCCAGCCATGAGATGGAAGGTAATTTGTAGTTTATTCATAGGATCTTGCGATCCATTATGTCTTTAGTCTGCTAACTGTTTCTCATTTGAATTTCAGTTGAGATACAACTGCCCTTGCGTCCTGTCGCCGGGATTATCGGGGAGGCTTTTGCTGGTGAGAAAGCTGTTCCGGGGAGCGAGCCTACTCCCGAAATTCATTTGCCTAGTGCCTCCGCCGCAGAATCGGCCGAGCAAGCCTTTGTTGAGGGAGATGCTCCCCCTGTGGATCTCGAAGCTAGAAAGATGCCCCTTCTTGTGGAGGACCGTCGAGAGCTGGTAGAGAGCTCATCTTCTGCAGAGCAGGTCGACTATGGTGTCCATTCCAGTGACGGAGAGTTCCCGCCTGTAGAGACAGAAACAGAAGATGCTGGGGCATCTTCGGCTTATGAAAGTTATTATACGACCTTCAGTCCACCCCGGCTGGCATTGAGCGGCCTTGGGCCATCTGGTCCACTCGTAAGCGAGGTAGCTGGGCCTATGGAGGCCATGATTTCTATAGCTGAGGGCTTGAGCATAGTGCCGATTGAGGTAAGGGATCCTCTGTCGCTTTCACTTTACAGCTCTTCCCATTATCTTTGCATTAGATGTCTAACGAATGTTATATCCACGGTGCAGGCTGATATGGTATTGCCAACTATTACTGTGCAAATACCTCTCCCGACTCTGGGTGTGGGTCACTCGACATTCCCACCAGTCTTGCGGCCCATCGCCTTGCGATATCCCAAGGATTACGCTACGATAGCAAGCTTGGAGACTTCAGGCGCATTTATGGATGCTGCTGACTGGGCTAGAGCTGCGTAATCCCAGTCGCCCATTGCAGCAGAGGACTGCTCCCAGGGGAGAAGAGTCTTCCCGAAATAGAAGCGGGGGAAATCGTTGAAGAGGAAGCTGGAGCTCCTGGGGCTTTAGCCCTCATTACAGAATTAGCCTTGGTGGAGACCAGTCAGGCTGGGCGCGTAGAACACGCATCCTCAGCTGTTGAGATTCTTGATGTAGCTGCGCCATAAGAGGCTGGCGGGGAGGTCACTATTATCGAGACTTCCTCCACTATGTTAATTGCGTGGGTCGACTCCAGCGCGGGCACCCTACAAGCTCTGTCGTCGTCATCCTCGGAACCGAGCGACGCTATCTGGGCTGTCGTTGACAGTAGAGTCGATTTTCAGCTTCCCGATACATCACCACTTGGCCTGCAGTCATCAAACGACCTAGTGTGGCAGTTCTTAGGAACTCTGTAGCATACTGTAACATCCAGCCCAGATTTAACCTATGTGCAGCTAAGGGGCCTGGTAAAACACCTTTCCCGTTCGCTATTGGCTTTCGGCTGCCCCGTGGACGATTGGACGCCACGGGTGATCTTGCTATTAAAATATGTGAACAGAAGGGAATTCCTTGGCCGAGAAGCAGCTGACGGCACTGAAGCTTGAGCGGATAGAGTACCGGGCCGCTTTTGCGTCCCTGAGAGAGACAGCGCAGTCAATGCAAAACATGGCCAACGTCTCTTCACAGCGTCGGACTTCTTTAGCAGCCAGGATAGCCAAACTTCGTGCTGAACTTTCCAGGGCTGAGGCTGAGCTATAGGAAGCCGAACAGCAAGAAGTGCAGAGTAAAGAGGAAGCGGCATTGGCCAAAGGACGGGCCGCCTCACTTGAAGAGAAGCTAGTGCGGTTGGGAACTACTGAATCTCGCTTGCAAGAACTAACCCGTTATCCCACTCTAGGGATTTTGAAGCTCGAAGACATCTTCCGACATCCGCTGCAGTAACTCCTTTTCTATTTTCTTCTTCTTTTTTGGATGAACCTTTATGTATCCCGGGGGATGCCTCGAGTAATCATGTAGTTTATCACCTCATGAAAATGAAAGGTTTTCATTTGCCGTTTAAGTCACGACTTCATTTTCCTTCTTTCTTTCTTCTTAGCCAATTGTCTCAGCCTGGATAAGTGAGTTACTAGGGCAGGAGAGCGCTCACGCTTTCAGTGAAGGGGTGAGGGGTTCGCTCCACCGCAACGTAACCACTCCCATGGCCAAATTTTGGCTAACACAGGCGGAATGCTCGAGGGTGAAAGCATAGTGGCCACTTGGATCAAAGGGTAAGGTCAGAAGGCCCATTGGTAGGCTTCGCCGATGGTGATGAAGCTGTCAGGAGACCAAGAGTGTACTCATCTAGTAACGAAAAACCTGAGTGAGAGGTAGGTTTGCTAGTTTCCCCGAATAATGAAGAAGGTCAAGAACAGGTTTACTTATTGACGGGGACGGAAGGTCTGGACCAATAGTTTGCTTGTTGATTTCACCGATGGTGACGAAATATAGAGGTATGGTTTATTCATCAACATGGGTTGAATGGTCAGGGCTGGCTTGTTCATCGACATTGGCTAAATGTCGAAGCAAAAGAGGTTCGTTCATTAACGAGGACGAAAGGTCCAAGTTAAAGGAAATGTTGACCGATCTTGTCGATGATGACAAGGGTCGAACACAAGTTTGCTTATTGACATTGGTTAGAAGCCGCAGCAAAGGGGGTTTATTCATTAACGAGGATGAAAGGTCCAGGTTAAGGGAAATGTTGACCGATCTTTCCGATGATGACAAGGGTCGATGGTGAGGACACCAGAGCTAGCTGTCGTTATCAGACACGTAGCACGACTCGAGCGACGCCGACCTCCTTGTGGCTAGGTGATAGCATGGAGTCCCCACCAGGGTATTGAGTTTCTTTATGTTTATTACGAGTGTATTGGTGAGTATTTATTTGAGTACTTATGAGTGTAATGGGTCAATGTTGTAAAATGGGTTACACTTCATGTAAGGAGCCCAATTTCCAAATTGGGACTCCAAACTTTTAGGAGCCCAATTGGGCCTCTCTCTCCCTTGTGGGCAACACATGTGGGTCCAAAAGGCTAGTCCAAGGCCCAAAATGGGCTTCTAGAAGACTTGGACCATTGGACCAAGGAGACAAAGGTAGAGGATGCCCCCATGCTTGTCCCCCACCTACCCTTAATGGGGGGTGTCCCCTCCTTGTCCCCCATGCTTGTCCCCCACCTACCCTTGACCAATGTTAGTGGATGTCCTTTGGTGTTAGTGGATGTTCTTTGATCTAGATCTAGGGTTTTAATATTTATAGTCTCTTGTTGTATTTTGGTGGAACTAATGAAAATTTGAAGAGAATATTGCTTGGTGTGCACTCCCCTCTCCCTCTTGAGTGTTCTTCCTCCTCCCACCCCCCAACCCTCTCTAGATCTGATCCCAAATCTTCTATCTCCCTCACATTTCTTCTACTTCTCTTCTTCCTCTATCATCTGTGATCATTCACTGCCACCGCCGTTCGTGCCGCCGTTGAGCCACCACAAGCCGGTCTTCTTCTTGTTGTCCCAAGCTCGGAGTTGCAGGATAGCAGCTCGGTGAAGGGGCTAGTACTGGAGATCCGACCGTTGGATCGTGACGAACCTTTGAGGGTAGGTTCCTCCCATCATATGGAAATCTTAGTTCAATTTTTACCCCAATCAGAAACCATTTAGGCCTCCTCCCAGCCCGATGTTCTTCCTTCTCAAAGTCTACCAGCGAGCAGACCAGAGGGATAGATCTTAGGAGACAACATTTCTTGCCCACCAAACGATGTCAGGTTGAGGCATAAGACCTATGTGCGTGATCATCTCCCTCCTATCTATCCACCATAAAAATTCTGAGTCCTTATTCATTCATTTGGTCCTCGGTCAAAGCTCTTGATCAGGGAGGTTAGGTTCTGTCCAGCCTGTTCTATATTTCAGGATAGTGTGCTCAGTCAAATTACAGTCGCTCCTATTTTTAATACAACCGTTGGACGAAGCTGTGAATTTAATTTGTCGTAGGATTTTGAGTCCTCTTTCCAACGGTACCTTTTGTGTCTCGATCTGACGTCGGGGCTGGTCGTAGCGGCCGATCTTGCCAGGGTGCGCAAACCTGCCCGGGTCTGTCCCGAGGTTGGCCTACTGAAAGGGGTCAACGGAAAAGGCCAGCAAAAATACGTCGGAGAAAATTCAGCCACAGCCGCTCCAGGAGATCGTCCGGGAACCTGCTGCCGTCGTCCCGGTGGGCCTCCGCCTCCAGAAGCCTCCCGGAGGACGTGGCTTCTTTGTACGTCTGTGGTTGCTGTCCTGCCGAACAGCAAACGCCGAGCTGGAACCGTCGCACGGGACCCGCCAACCCAAGTTCGGTGCCCCCCGGAGTTGATGTGTAGCCTGTTACCTCCCTGCGTGGAGTGGGCATGTAGTTCATTACTGTAATTAATTTTAACTTTTGTACCGGGAGTCACCGTCTTGGCCGGGACGTCTTCCACACGCCCCGAGCCTCCACACTCGTCGCCCCTCTTTAGTCGCTTGCTTTCCTAGTATAGGCTCTTGATGCCACTACTCATGAGCATGTTAGGCCCCTAGATCATTCAAATTAGTCACCTCTGTGAGTTGTGAGTGCGAGACCCGTCCCGTGACTCGATCCGAGCACGAGAGTGAGCTGACCACCCGAGACTCATTGCCGATTTCTCAACCGTGCAGATCGACTCGTTTCCCTCGCCAGGGGCGACCGTGAGTGAGTGCTTCTTGTTTGGGCACATTTTCCTCTTCAGGAGCCACGTTAGGTGCCGAGTTATTCGTGTTGTTTCTGGTTGCATCATCCAACAAGTCACGCCGTCTAGTGGACGTCCAAGGATCGCACCAACAACATCGAGTCTCATTGTCATCCCGCATCAAATTGGTATCAGAGCCGGTTTGAGTCTAGGGTAGTCGTTGCATAAGTCTTTGCACGGTCTAAGTCGAGTCTAGGATCATCATTGTTTTAAAACAAAGAAAACAAAAAAAGTGTTTTTTGGGTCACATTTCACCCCGATAACCAGTATATCAAAAGACGTTACAGGAAGGTTAGGTTACGCCTATTTGGAAAGTAGCCCCTCATGTCGTGTTGGATCTTCGGACTATAGCCTCCATCACGTACTGGAAATTGGGTAATTCTAGGTTTGTAGTTGAGTCTGCATTCCAACATTGCAATGTAGAGTGTCTAGGTGCTTGCATTAGTTTTGCATAAAAGAAAAGAAAAAAAAGTGTTCCAATGCATTCCCACTCCTAGGGGAATCAATTCCCATCTCTTCGCAACTATGGCCAACCCCTACATCATACCCGCCCAAGGCAACCAGTCTGTGTCTGAGTACATTAGGGACTTTGAAGTGTACCGGTCAAGATGTGGAGTCGAGAAGGATAGCACCATGGCCGGATTTCAGTTCCGGAGAGGTCTGCGACTTCAGTACCAGTTTGAATGTATTTGCCGCGACGCGGCCACTCTGGAACAATCTTATCTGGTTGCTCTAGAGGTCGAGCCGTTCAAGTCATGGTTTGATGCTGCCCTTCGGTGAGCATCTACCTATCCACATGAGGCCACGAGGCAGGACCCCCCTCTCCCATAAACACATGAACTCACGAGGTAGGACGCCCCTGCCCCACGGCCTCACCCACCTCAGCCAGAGCTACCCGTACCTCTAACGGGGAAGCTATACATAAATGAGCCACTACTTAGTTGGCTCAAGATAGGCTTGGTCCCTAGATTGCCTTGCTACCCCTCCATGGACCCAGCACTCCCAATAGTACCCTTTGACTCCTTTCACACCACTTTCCAGTCCTTTTGCTTTGTGAAAAATGTGAAGGACTTTCTTAGGAGTTTAGATTGCCAATGGGAGTTGACATATATGTTGGTCTTAGGGTCTGACCAACCCTATAGCCATAGCTTCACACACCCTGCCTTTGTGTCCGTCACCTCGATGTACACCATCGGTCATATTACCTCTGAGGTCCTCTTGCTCTTTCCCATACCCGAGGAGTTTGACTCTCTCCCATTTTATGGTGATACTATCCCGAGGGAAAAACCTTACCTTCCACATGAGCCCCTTGTCCCACCCATTAGTGTGCCTGAAGGTGATCCACTGCACCATAGAAAATATCAGACTTGGGCAAGTATAGTGAAGGGGGCGGTCAAGAGGAGTCATCATTTCTTTGACCCTTTAGATCCCCTCCCTAGTGAGCCTCTCAACTCATTTTCATCACTTCACGTTGTCAAAGAGGTCCACTATCATACCCCTCCCACACAGGCCCGTCAACATCTCACCCTACATGCATCCACACCCCAGAGTTTGGAAGGAAAGGAACATCGGTCTCTCTCCTATGCTTCATCATGTCCCCCATCATATATGAGTGAGTTTGGACATACTGGTCCCCCAGAGTCTACCACATTTAGTCAGACACTTGTGCATGATAGGTACAACTCTGGATGTCTAGGTTCTCATCATGTTGTCTAGTTAGGTAGGCGTCATAGACATGCTAGGTCCATGTTTGGATGTCCAGGACCACCCCTGCATTCGCGTAGGTATGAGTCCACATAGCTATCTCGGAGTCTGCATCATCATCACTACCTTGAGTCCAGCAACGCGCGATATACGGACTTCGCTAATGCCCATAGGCACCACCGTGAGGTTCATGAGGGCGATTATGTCATGATCAGGGTCAGACTTGAACGGTTTCCCCTGGGGAACCGTGAAGAAGCTATAAGATCGCGGTGCCGGTCCTTTTCGAGTAGTGAAACGAGTTGGTCCTAATGCATATGTTGTAGATCTGCCATAGGAGTACGGGATCCGCTCCACTTTCAACATCTCGGATCTAGTCGCTTATAGGGACCCAGCGGTGATACCCAGTGAGCCCTTTGAGCCATCTCCACCCATTGTGAGCGACCCCACCCCCGAGCGTCCACCTCCAGCTTTGTCACCTCAGCAGCGTGAGCAGATAGAGCATATACTAGACGAGCAGGTGACTACTACCCGGGGTGGTGTGTACCAACGCTATCTGGTGCGATGGTGGGGACGGCCCACGTCCGATGACACTTGGATCACCCGGGCAGAGTTGTAGAGGATAGATCCAGATCTGTTGGATTGATACCAGAGTGATCAGGACCCCTACTCGACAGGGTCGAGCTTCTCCCACCCGGGGAGAATTGGTGAGGACACCAGAGCTAGCTGTCATTATCAGACACGTAGCACGACTCGAGCGACGCCGACCTCCTTGTGGCTGGGTGATAGCATGGAGTCCCCACCAGGGTATTGAGTTTCTTTATGTTTATTACGAGTGTATTGGTGAGTATTTATTTGAGTACTTATGAGTGTAATGGGTCAATGTTGTAAAATGGGTTACACTTCATGTAAGGAGCCCAATTTCCAAATTGGGCCTCCAAACTTTTAGGAGCCCAATTGGACCTCTCTCTCCCTTGTGGGCTTCTACACATGTGGGTCCAAAAGGCTAGTCCAAGGCCCAAGATGGGATTCTAGAAGACTTGGACCATTGGACCAAGGAGACAAAGGTAGAGGATGCCCCCATGCTTGTCCCCCACCTACCCTTAATGGGGGGTGTCCCCTCCTTGATCCCCATGCTTGTCCCCCACCTACCCTTGACCAATGTTAGTGGATGTCCTTTGGTGTTAGTGGATGTCCTTTGGTCTTGATCTAGGGTTTTAATATTTATAGTCTCTTGTTGTATTTTGGTGGAACTAATGAAAATTTGAAGAGAATATTACTTGGTGTGCACTCCCCTCTCCCTCTTGAGTGTTATTCCTCCTCCCACCCCCCAACCCTCTCTAGATCTGATCCCAAATCTTCTATCTCCCTCACATTTCTTCTACTTCTCTTCTTCCTCTATCATCTGTGATCATTCACTACCACCTCCGTTCGTGCCGCCGTTGAGCCACCACAAGCCTGTCTTCTTCTTGCTGTCCCAAGCTCAGAGTTGCAGGATAGCAGCTCAGTGAAGGGGCTGGTACTGGAGATCTGACTGTTGGATCGTGACGAACCTTTGAGGGTAGGTTCCTCCCATCATAGGGCAATCTCAGTTCAATTTTTGCCCCAATCAGAGACCATTTAGGCCTCCTCCCAGCCCGCTGTTCTTCCTTCTCAAAGTCTACCAGCGAGCAGACCAGCGGGATAGATGTTAGGAGATAACATTTCTCGCCCACCAAATGATGTCAGGTTGAGGCATAAGACCTATGTGCGTGATCATCTCCCTCCTCTCTATCCACCATAAAAATTCTGAGTCCTTATTCATTCATTTGGTCCTCGGTCAAAGATCTTGATCAGGGAGGTTAGGTTCTGTCCAGCATGTTCTATATTTCGGGATAGTGTGCTCAGTCAAATTGCAGTCACTCCTATTTTGAATACAACCTTTGGACGAAGCTGTGAATTTAATTTGTCGTAGGATTTTGAGTCCTCTTTCCAACGGTACCTTTTGTGTCTCGATCCGACGTCGGGGCTGGTCGTGGCGGCCGATCTTGCCAGGGTGCGCAAAGCTGCCCGGGTCTGTCCCGAGGTTGGCCTGCTGAAAGGGGTCAACGGAAAAGGCCAGCAAAAATACGTCGGAGAAAATTCAGCCGCCGCCGCTCCAGGGGATCTTCTGGGAACCTGCTGCCATCGTCCCGGTGGGCCGCCGCCTCCAGAAGCCTCCTGGAGGACATGGCTCCTTTGTACGTCCATGGTTGCTGTCCTGCCGACCATCAAACCGCCGAGCCAGAACTGCCGCATGGGACCCGCCAAAATGCTGCCCGCTAACCCAAGTTCGGTGCCCCCCAGAGTCGATGTGTAGCCTGTTACCTCCCTGCGTGAAGTGGGCCTGTAGTTCATTGCTGTAATTAATTTTAACTCTTGTATCGGGAGTCACCGTCTTGGCCGGGACGTTTTCCCCACGCCCCGAGCGTGGAGGTACACCCGTCGCCCCTCTTTAGTCGCTTGCTTTCCTAGTATAGGCTCTTGATGCCACTGCTCGTGAGCATGTTAGGCCCCTAGATCGTTCAAATTAGTCACTGCTGTGAGTTGTGAGTGCGAGACCCGTCCCGTGACTCGATCCGAGCACGAGAATGAGCTGACCACCCGAGAATCATTGCCGGTTTCTCAACCGTGCAGATCGACTCGTTTGCGACCGTGAGTGAGTGCTTCTTGTCCGAGCACATTCGCCTCTTCAGGAGCCACGTTAGGTGCCGAGTTATTCATGTTGTTGCTGGTCGCGTCATCCAACAAGTCACGCTGTCTAGTGGACGTCCAAGGATCGCACCAACAACATCGAGTCTCATTGTCATCCCGCATCAGTCGAACACGGGTTTGTTCATCGACATCGGTTAGATGCCGAAGCAAGAGGGGTTTATATACTAATGAGGACGTAAGGTCCAAGTTAAAGGAAATGTCGATCGATCTTGTCGATGAAGACAAGGGTCGAACACGGGTTTATTCATCGACATCGGTTAGATGCTGAAGCAAAAGGGGTTTTTTCATTAACAAGGATGAAAGGTCCAGGTTAAGGGAAACATCGACCGATCTTGCCGATGATGACAAAGGTCAAACACGAGTTTGTTCATCAACATCGATTAGATGCCAAAGCAAAAGGGGTTTATTCATTAACGAGGACGGAAGGTCCAAGTTAAGGGAATGCTGACCTATCTTGCCGATGATGATAAGGGTCAAACACAAGTTTGTTCATCGACATCGGTTATATGTCGAAGCAAAAGGGGTTTATTCATTAACAAGGACGAAAGGTCCAGGTTAAGGGAAACATCGACCGATCTTTCTGATGATGACAAGGGTCAAACACGAGTTTGTTCATCGACATCGGTTAGATGCCGAAGCAAAACGGGTTTATTCATTAACAAGGATGAAAGGTCCAAGTTAAGGGAATGCTGACCGATCTTGCCGATGACGACAAGGGTCAGTGCTAGCTTGTTCATCGATATTGGTTAAATATCGAAGCAAAAGAGGTTTATTCATTAATAGAGATGAAAGGTCCAAGTTAAGGGAAATGTCGACCGATCTTGCCGATGATGTCAAGGGTCGAACACGGGTTTGCTCATCGGCGGGACTTGGAAGGATATTCTACCTTGTCCCTGAGGAGAGTGTCATAATCATTGATCATTCTTTTTCCTTTCTCTTTTTTTATCACATTACCGATACAAGCTCCCTTTCGAGTTTTCGCCGGAACCAGCCCCCTCTTGCTTTTGTCCGCGTGCCCTCTTGGGTTTTCACGTGGCGGGGTACCCGATTTTACCTGCGATGCCCTTTCGGGTTTTCACCGCAGC
Organism: Amorphophallus konjac; assembly: GCA_022559845.1. Lineage (NCBI taxonomy): Eukaryota > Viridiplantae > Streptophyta > Magnoliopsida > Alismatales > Araceae > Amorphophallus > Amorphophallus konjac. The sequence continues at coordinate 180,642,487 of CM040123.1, read as the reverse complement.
TGGGTTATAGCTATTTTTGCCCCTACCCAGGGTATCTGGGTAAGTTTGGCGAGGCATCTCTATTTTTAGCCTCTCTCTTTTTTTTTTCTTCTTTTTTTTCAACTTGATTCACATCACGAAGTCGGGATATACAAGGGTTTGTTCGTTAGCCACAGACGGGAAGTCCGGACCAAGAGAATGCTGACCGGTCTTGCCAATGATGACAAGGGTCAGGACGTCGTTTGTTCATCGACATTGGCTAAATGCCGAAGCAAAGATATGTATTATTCATTAACAAGAACGAAGGGTCTGAGTTAAGGGGAAAGTTGATCGGTCTTGCCGATGATGACAAGGGTCAAACATGGGTTTGTTCATCGACATTGGTTAAATGCCGAAGCAAAGATATGTTTGTTCATTAACAAGGACGAAAGGTCCAAGTTAAGGGAAAGGTTGACTGGTCTTGCCGATGATGACAAGGGTCAATAGTGGTTTGTTCTTCGACATTGGTTAAATTCTGAAGTAAAAATATGTTTATTCATTAACAAAGATGAAAGGTCCGAGCTAAGGGAGAAGGTTGACCGATCTTGCGGATGATGACAAGGGTCCAACACTGGTTTGTAGAGAAAAAAAGATCTCCGGCGGGACTTGTGGTGATCATCCTTTTCGGAGTTTCATTAGGGTGAGGGTGAAGATGAACTTTTAAATTACCACATCACTGGCTTAAGTGCCCTTTCAGGTTTTCGCCAAAGCCAGCCCCCTCTTGCTTTTGCCCACGCGCCCTTTCGGGTTTTCACGTGGCGGGGTACCCGATTTTGCATGTAGTGCCCTTTTGGGTTTTCACCGCAGTCGAGTTATAGCCATTTTTGCCCTTGCCCTGGTGTAGGAACAAGATAGGCGAGGCATCTTTATTTTTAGCCTCCTTTTTTCTCTTTTCCCCTTCTTTTTATTCTTAGAGTGAGAAAACGAGGACGGGTCAATCATGCGATGTTTGACCCTATGTAGTAGCATATGACAGTTGGCTAGGGCACGCAGCCTTGCGCCGAGAAAAGGGGTTTATTCGTTGGCAGGGACAAATACCAACGCAATGGATGAGTTTATGTGCCGATTCGGACGTAAGGTCCGTAATGGCGATAGTGTGCAGAAGTCGGCTAGGGCATGTAGCCTTGCGCCGAAAGGGGGTTTATTTGTCGGTAAGGATAAATACCAACGCAAGGGATGAGTTTATGCGCCGATCCAGACGTAAGGTCGATGATGGCAGTATTGTAGAAAAGCTGGCTAGGACACGAAGTCTTTTGCCAAAAATAGGTTTATTCGTCAGCAAGAGGGCAATGCTAACGCAAAGGAGTTTTATGTCGACTCGGGCGTAAGGCTTGGAGTCGCAATATTGTATGCAAGTTGTGTTCCTAACGGATGTATGTGGACCTCCAAAGGATCCCAAGTTTAATGCTTGTTAGGGATGTTCCCAAAATTACAGACCGGTGACCTGGTACTCTGTCTGAGCTGGCTGGATTTTTAAAGAGTTTGACCAGGGCGGAGTGCCACTAGGCCAAAGTAGGTTTCGGTCATTCTGGGAATGCCGGTGGGACTGCGTGGTGCAGTTTCATATGCTTCCTATTAAGAGGGCAGAACTGAACTACTCTCTTCTGGTCTACCAGAACGTAGGCACCCCCTTCATATACTCGATGGACAATATACGGCCTGACCCAGTTTTCAACCAACTTCCCTTTGGGGTTGGAGGCCATCACTTCTCTTCTTTTGACCATCACTAGGTCACCTTTCTTGAACTATCGCCCGTTGACCAGCTCAATTGGTACTACCACTTTAGACCCATATACAAGGGAGAATGGTGAGCAACCAGTTGGGGTTTTATAGACTTACAATAGGCCTAAAGTGCCTCGCACATCCTTTCCTCCCAATCCTTTTTGTTGGAATTAACAGTCTTCGCCAACAAAGTGCATAGCGTTTTATTGAAGGCTTCTGCGAGCCCATTGGCTTGAGGGTTGTAGGGGGACGACGTCCTCCAATCAATCTTATATTTATCAGCCAGACGATAAACCTTCTGGTTCCTGAAGTGGCTGCCATTGTCAGAGATAATTCGGCTGGGGACTCCAAATCGGTATATTATATTCTGTCGGAAGAATTTGGCGACTAATTCTCCCGTCACTTCTCTTAGCGCTATTGCCTCTGCCCATCTGGAGAAGTAATCTGTAGCAGCTAAGATGTATTTGCATCCTGACGACGATGCCGACAAAGGTCCTACCACGCCCGTGCCCCATTGTGCAAACGGCCAACTTGGTAGGGTAGGGTGTAGCGACACCGACGGTCTTCTTGACACGTTGGCGTGCTCTTGACATCTTTGGCAAGCCTTAGCGAACTTGCAGCAATCATTGAAGATAGAGGGCATGTAATAGCCCAGCTTCTTTATTTCGATCTTCATTTTCAGACCGGCCTGATGTGCTCCGACTGACCCAGCATGGACTTCTTGCATTATTCGCTGGGCTTCTACTGGAGACAAGCAACAGAGTAATATTTTTTTCTGGGTGTCGGCCATTATTCTGAACAAAGTATCATTCCTCATTTCATAAGAGTCCTTGACCCTCAGGAGCTTCATTCTTTGTTCTTTCTCTTTCGGGAGCTGTTGGTGTCGAAACCAACATAGGAGGTGTTCCCGCCAATCGGGTTGTTGGACTTCTTCCACAGTTGCCACTTCATTTTCTTGTTCATCAACCAAGGCCTCGGTCACACTACGGACATGTCGTCGGTTAATCACTGCTATATTCAGGCTTGTATCTGGCAGGACAGCCAAAGAACTAGCTAACTTTGCGAGGGTGTCTGCCTGGGCATTTTATCCTCGGTTGATGTGCTTAACTTTGATGAAGTAGAACTTCGCCATCAAGTGGATTGCCAGCTGATGATAGGGGAGGAGTTCTTGCTTCCGCACCTCAAACTCTCCTTCTAGCTGTTTTACCACTAGCATGGAGTCCCCGAATGCCTCAAGCATCTGAATCTCCATAGATAAGATAATTTGTAACCCAATGATTAGGGCTTCATATTCTGCTTCATTATTTGTGCAGAGTTTATTTATTGAACATGATGTATATATGACTTCTCCTTCTGGAGATTTCAGGACTATGCCTACCCTTGCCTGGACTTTGGCCGATCCAGTTGCTGGGGTGTCAATTCTGGATGCGTCATCAAAGTATAATTGCCACACTGAGGGCTGTACTTGGCTGACTTCCAGGGTTTCATCTTCATGAAGCTCTGGATCCAACGGGCAATCTTCTGGCACGGGGTGCTCGGCGAAGAAATCTGCAATGGCTTGACCTTTAACGGCCCTTTGCGGCACGTAGGAGATATCATACTCCATGAGGATCACTGCCCATTTGCCTAGGAGGCCTTTGAGTGCCGGTTGAGACATGATATATTTGAGCGGATCCTCCTTGGAAATCAGCTTAACTTCATGCGATAGCATATAGTGTCGAAGCTTCTTGACCATGAAGACCAGAGCCAGGCAGATCTTCTCGATATAGGTGTACCTCTCCTCAGTTCTGACCAATCTTCGACAGAGGTAGTAGAGGGCTTGTTCCTTCCCTTCTTCATTGTTCTGGGCTAGCATTGCCCCCAGGGAGTTGTGCGTGGCTGCTATGTATAGAACCAGCGGTCATCCTTTCACTGGTGCACTCAGCACTGGAGGGGTCTTCATGTAGTCCTTCAGCTTGTCAAAGGCTATCTGGCATTCATCGTCCCAATAAAAAAGAATATCTTTCATCATTAGCTTGCGAAAGGGATGGCATCGCCCTGACAAGTTGGATATAAACCGCCGGATATATGTCAAGCGGCCTTGCAAGGATCTCAGCTCAGAGAGGTTCCTTGGTGGAGGTAGCTCCTCGATCGCCTTGATCTTTACGGGGTCTATTTCAATCCCCCGATATCTGACGATGAAACCCAGAAATTTCCCGCTCGACACCCTGAAGGCACATTTCATAGGGTTCATTTTCAGTTCATACTGCCTGAGCCTCTGAAACACAATTCTGAGGTCTTGCATATGGTCTTCTTTTCTTCTGGTTTTGATCACCAGGTCATCTATGTAGCACTCGACCTTGTGGTAGAGCAGCTCATCAAATATTCTGGTCATTGCCCACAGATAAGCTGCACCAACGTTCTTTAGTCCGAACGGCATCCTTTTGTAGTGATAGATACCTTTGGGAGTTCAGAAGGCAGTGTGGACCTGGTCAAGCTCCGCGATCCATATCTGGCTGTAGCCGGAGGACCCGTCCATAAATGACATTGTCTCGTGGCCGGTTGTGACATCAATCATGACTTCTGTGATTGGCACCGGAAAGTCATCCTTGGGACATACATTATTCAGATCTCAGAAATCAACACATATCCGGATCTGCCCATTCTTCTTTTTCACAGGCACAATATTAGCCAGCCACGTGGTGTATTGGTTTTCTTCGACAAAATCCACATCAATGAGTTTGTCCACTTCTTTGCATATCTGAGTGATGAGCTCTAGCCTCATGAGCCGTGATGGCTGCTTCACTGGCTCGACCTTAGGGCTTATAGCTAGCTCGTACTGTGAGACTGCAGGGCTGAGTCCAGGCATTTCTTTGTAAGTCCAGGAGAAATAATCCCAAAATTCTTACAGCAGCTGGACATACAGCTTCTGTTCTTCAGCAGATAATTGGGCACTGAGGAAGGTTAGCCTAGGGTCGGCTTCATCTCCTAGGTTAATTTCTATCAGTTCATCGACTATGGCTTGGCCTCCATCTTCTATTTCCAGGGGCGCATGCTGAAGATCGACAAAGTCTGGAATATCATCTTCGAGCTCGAGTACTTCAGCCTCTTCATTCTGGGTCATCCGGGCTCTGCCAGGGATTTCTGATATAGGAAGTATATTGGCGATCGAACATATTATATTCGATGGCGATCAAGCCTCAAAGATAAATGATGCGGCCCACTGAAGTAGATAAGCCGAAGAAGATTAATAAACTGAAGCCTTCTCGAGCTGCCAGAACCTCAGGTCACCCAGTATGAGTGCTGGGGACTTCACCTCAGGAGGATCGAGAAGAATACACCACAAGCCGGTAGTGTCATCAAGCCTTCCCGATGAACCGGTATCGACTCGGTCGTACCGCGTAGACAATATCCGTCGTCTGACCAAGGACAAGGATGTACCCGTCGTCCGACCAAGGATGAGCGTGTATCCATCATCTGACCAAGGATGAGAATGCATCCGTCATCCGACCAAGGACAAGGATGTACCCGTCGTCTGACTAAGGATGAGAATGCATCCGTCATCCGACCAAGGACAAGGATGTACCCATCGTCCGACCAAGGATGAGAATGTATCCGTCGTCCGACCAAGGAGGAGCATACATCCGTTGTCCGACCAAGGACAAGGGTATACCTGGTGGCCTGCCACCTGAATGAAAGATCCTCCCGAGGTGAAAGAATGCTTTTGGCCCTTGAGAATAAGGGACCGAAGGCTCTGTCAGTAGAAGACCCCGATCACCCGGCATGGGTATGGCTTCTCAGCATATTGGGTCCGTTGGTGACCAAATGATCGCCCAGTCAGGGCGAAAGCATCCTAGGTGGCATTCCACCCCTTAAGAGAGCTTCAAGCACAAGTCAGGCTGAGCCAGTAGCACGAACCACAGTGTCGAGGGCCGTGTCAGTGGAAAACCCGCGTGTTCAAGCCGAAGATACACGAGGTTCAGAAGAAGGTTGTACGTCGACCCGAGAACTTCGTCAGGACTTCTCACCAAGGTTTTGCAAGACCGTGGCCAGATGAATGGTCACAGTGACCCCCGAAGCCAGTCCGGAACCCACTGTCTGACGCACGTCAAATGAATGGAGCTTATCCGGTGCGCCCTTTCACCGGTGCGCCCCTCTTTCCGGCGCCCTCCTACCCGGCACGCCAAAAGCAAAAGGCCTCTCCCCGATGTGCATTCTCCACACCGTGATAGCCCCATCTATATATACACTTGGTTCGACCAAGCGCAAAAATGACGAAGAAGAAAGAAAAAAAGATAGAAGGGGAGATAATAGAGAGAAATCAAAGAAGAGAGAGGGGAGGCTTAGGGTACAAGCAGGGTTTTCTGGCAGCAAGCCAGAGAGGCACCCTCGCCCCGTCCGTCTTCCTGAAGAAGCTTCGGAGCTGGAGAAGAAGCGCCGATCCGATACTCTATTTTTCATGGTAAAACTTAGGTGGGTTCCGGTGGCTTTTCTCCCGATGATCCTTTTTTTTGTTTTCCCCCTGATATAGTGTAAGTGTGAGGGGGGAAGGGGCGATGATATGAGCCCATCTTCCCCTCCTCACCATCTCCCTATCTCTTCTTCCTCTGTAATACCATCGTTGTAATGGATGGAGCGACTTCCGAGCGACAACGCCGGGCCACGTCGAATGCTTATGATGTTCTGTGATTTTCCTTTCCTGTTGATGGAATGAATAACATTCACTGCTGTATATGCTTCCCCTACTCTCCCCTCAATCCATATGTTCAACCGCCTTGTGTGTGAATGTCGAGTTTCATTTCGTGATACCGAGCACGCCCTGGTTCTCCTCAGGGCTACATTGATGTCACCCCCCCATCCCAGGGGCTTTCTTATGTTGAGACGCTCATACCAAGCTTCATCATGCCCGTTAGGGATATATGATACCAGAAGCATATACAAATGTGCCTCTCTGGTCAATCCCGAGACCGGTTCCTCTTTACCTCCTCTCTCCTAACCATGGACTGGAGGAAACGGGGCCGTCCTTACAAGTTGGGCAAAGGTCTCTCTGGCATCATCACCTTCTTTATATACTGCATGTTGATTGTTCGAGCATTTGCCCCCCCCCCCTCAATCTACATAGGTCGTATGTGTTAGTCTATTAGGACTAAGGCAATGGTGCACATCCGGACTCAGAGGGGGGTGAATGAATCCCCATTAAAAAATCTACCCAAATTTAACTCTAATCAATAAGTTATGCGAAATTAAAACTGATTGGCTTAGTTACCTGAGATACTCACTAGATAACAGATCGATGGCCTAAAGATCAACTAGGTGACTAACGTGCAGTTGATACACACACAACTGGATACTAAACTGATCAAGAGGCTTCAACATATATGAAATAAGACCACGATCCTAAGCATGCATCTAGAGAAAATGAAGTGGGCAATCAAACCACAACTCACAGAAGTTTTTAGGTGGTTCGATACTCAGACCTACATCCACCCCACACTCAACCCGAGTGTGGATTCCTGCTGACTCACAGCTTGAACGGCTGGGCATCACAGCTTGCCTACATCAGCTGGGCCTCACAGCTTGCCATCCGCTGAGCATCACAGCTTGCTATCCCGCTGAGCATCACAGCTTGCTGTCCAAGGTAGCCACCTTTCCTGCTAAGCATCACAGCTTGCTATGCTGACTCACAGCTTGAAATTCAAAGATAGACGAAAAGAACAAAGGAAAATATGAAGCAAAACCACAGCAACAGAAAGCTGGAAATGAAACATAGAATGTAGCTCTCGCAGGAGCAAGTCTAGCTTGGATCTGATCCAAATGCTAGTAAGATAGATCTTCAACGATGGCTTCACACTCACGAACTCCTCACTCTCATTTTCTTTCTCTATATAGCTCTGATCACACACTAGCTCTCTCTACTTTTCTTCTCGTTCTTCATCTACTTCTCAGACTCCGGCTCACTCTTCTTTTCTCTGCTACTCATTCTCTGATTCTGCCATCCTCAATTTTCTAATTCTCTCTCTTTCTTCCTTTTCCTCTTTCTCACGAACTCACAATCTCCTAAATTCTCTCTTCCTCTTCTTCTTCTTCTCACTGCTTCTTTTTATCTCTAAGACTGCTTCTCTTCTCCTTTCTCTTTCTGCTTCGATCTCTCTAACTTATTATTGTCTTCATTTTTTGTTCTTTTCTGCAGGTGCCTATATATATGGAGAGCAGGGGCACTGGAGGTAAAATGAAACAGGAATGTATTACCCCTTCTTCTGATTCTCCCACGTGACAGGATCACACTTTGATCTTGTGGTCCCTACACTATTTGCCCAGGAGGCGTGTGGAGGGAATACTCCTGCTAATGCCTTTTCCAGAAAAGTGTTTTGTTAAAGAATAGTTGGAGTCCACATGGCTGACTCTCCAGACGCTACTCCTGCTTAGATCATGTGCCTGTTGCTGCCTTGAGTCATGTGCCTGTTTAAGTTGAGTCTCGATCCTCATAACTTGACCCTCTGCATACTTAAGTTCCTGTCAAAATGTTTTTTTGACAAACACTAAGTCAGCATTCGTAGTTCACAAGATAGTTGGACAAGTATGAGAGGTGCACAGACTTGATAGAGCATTAGAACAAATGTTCACGGACTTAGACTATCCACAAGCCAAACATGGTTAGACTCTATAACAATTTATGGGTAGCATGCTCAGACATGAAAATAACATGTACAGACCTCATAACGTGAAATGTAATCATGCTCAGACTTATAAGATGAGTTGCGCAGACCTTACATGTGTATTGGGAAAAAATGTGCACAGACCTGGTATGTATAGAACTAAACATTCACATACTCTAAACAGTGGAGTGCACAGACTTGCCAACGTGCACCGACATGGTTTTTGATGTGCACAGACCTTGTATAGCACAAGGCACACTGACTGCTACAGTGATGTGCACAGACCTTGAAGCCCAAAATGAAATGTGCACAGACTCCATGTTTCATGAAGGAAAAACTTGCACCGACCCTGGATTGCTCATGTGCACGGACTTGTGCATAGAAGAAAAACTAGCACCGACCTTACTTGTGCATGCTACATGAACTAGCACCGACTTCCTCTATGTTTAAGCAAAATGTGCACATACTTCGTTCAGCCTAACGCATGACTGCATAGACTCTAGTATGTGTGACTGAAGGTTTGCACCGACTTTATTCCACGTGCAAGATAGGACATGCATCGACTCATAGTATGCATCATGCAAACATGCACTGACTTAATATGGTCTAAACATAAACGTGCACCGACTTCACTCTAAACTAGACGAACTATGCACCGACCTATATGTTGGACAAGAGAATGTGTACCGACTTGATAAGCACAGAACAAAACCTGCACCGACCATGTCTATGCATCGACCTAAGCTATGCAAACCTAGAACATGAAGTGCACCGACCTTCTATGACGGAACAGAGATGTGCACCGAGTTGAATAATGAGTGGACAGACCTAAACATGCACGCTAACCATTGCACCGACTTTACATCCTATATGCACTGACCTTAGATGTACGCTAAGGCAGCATTGCACCGATATTAAATGTGCTCCGGCCTTCACGAGTGCGTATAAACAGTGACATGCACCGACTCTATGAACAAACAGAGCTATGACATATATGAAATATTCATCAAAATCATGATGCGTACAACAAGTGTGCAATATAAAACATTTCAATCAAGCACATAAGTCATATGATCCAAACACTTATGACATAATGCATGCACATATAATATCATCCACAGATGAGTCATAGTGTTTGACATCATCAAAACCACATGGGTACAACAATCTCTCCCTTTTTATGATGGCAACACTATGAGTCATACAATAGCATGCTGACTCATATCAAACTATTCTCCCCCTTTGACTTCATCAACAAATAATTAGTTTGAGAGAATCAGTAGAGAGGAATACAAAGACATGCATGATGTGGTTGAGCCACAAAATATTCTCCCCCTCTAACTTCCAGATAAGCTGAAATTGATAGACAAAAAGAATCATTGAATCCTACTCCCCCTGAAGATGTATAATGTATGGAAATGGGGATAGGGGAATGTCAAGAGACAGACATGACAATGACCAGCAAACATCGCAAGGATAGCTAAAAAGGACTATCAATCTGAGCATGGAAGAATCAGGATACACTCCCCCTTAAGACCAGAAAAGTGCTGATGAGTCAGTCTTCCCATTTGACAGAATAGAAGAATTGGAGTGGAAAGGTGTCATCAGACATGCAGAGTTAAGTCTGATACCAATTATCAAGAAAAGGGATGTCAACAAAAACACAGGAGCAATCATAGATAATTTCAGGTCGTACTCAAGAAGCATCAATATCAGTGAGCATAGTGACTTTTGGAATTTCAACAGTAAATGGAAACTGAGCATGGAATGATCAAAGATAGTGAGCAAAGAGTTGAGCATAGAATTAACTGGATTGCCAATGAATAGATAAAGCAGAAGGATTTTCAATATGATACCAATTTCATAAATCTTAATGAAAGAATTTGAGACTCTTCTATTATAAGAGATTATGAATGAGTCTAAACTGACCAGCATGGTTTAAGTAAAATGTATACAGAGTTTGTCAATGAAATTCAATACTCATATCTGAAATCAAGGTTTAATAAAGATGAATCAAATTCAATGACTCCTTTGAGAGTTACACAAGATAGTATTGAGATTAAACAAATATAAGTGTATCTGAACTTGTCTTTGATTACACTAATTTTCTAGATTTTTCTTTTAATCAGCACTTTATTTTCCTGAGCAATCTTAGTTGATCAACACATTTTTACATAAGGCACAACACGTCTTAGGTGAAGTGACCCAGTTACTTAGTGTAATAACTGCATTACTTCTCATTCATTAGAACAAAGTTAGCAATTGAAATGTCTTTTTACGTGAGGAGGCACCTTGATTAGAGGCCAGAATCCTCTAGTTACTCAACACAACCATGCCATTGCTCTGCCAGATGTTCAATCATTTTTATAGCAGAGGTAACTATGGCATTTCATGACATGGGTTTACTCTATTTCTTTGATATGGAACCCAGTTTCTCTGTGACCAAAATCATTGCTCTGACTTTAGTTTTTCTTTCAAATGTTTTTAGATTTTTCAGACAATGCTCAATACGTTGAAATGTTTAAGAACAATACTTGCTGCATGTATTTTATCCAAAGGAATCCATGTTTTTAAAGTTTCAGATTTCAGAAGATTTTGCATGAAATTACATGAGACAATTGGTTAAGATTTATTAAAATGATGATTCATATATTTTTAAGTCTTTCACATCCAAACTTAATAAATACATTAGACTTAAATCAATTTGATTCATCAGACATTCTTAAACCAGTATAATAGAAGATTCTTCTTTTTGGAAGATGTTAGATTTGTGATTAGGGGACACAAATTGAAATCTTTCCAAGTTCAGATAGATCAACACATTCAGTAGCATCCAATCAGTAGAAGCAACAATAAATTTCATTTAGAGGGCAGTAGAGGACAAGAACAAGCATGCATATGAAGTGAAAGAATTGGAACACATGCTTATGCATCAACCAGATTTTAGGAGGCAATGAGTTTACAAGGATGCAACAGGAAGTACGCACTCGAGTAATCCAATTCAGAAACCAATAGCTGAGTCTGGAGTTCAGACAGATCAGCTTGACAAGTGTGACAAGGAAGTATTCAAGTAAAGCTCTCCTTCAGCAATTTAAGGAGTAGCAGACATAGAATTCAGACATGATTAATTAAACTAGAAGGCTCCCCCTGTGCAGTGCCCCAGAATTTTTATAAATTAATTTTGATATATTTAGGAATTTTCTAGAAATTATCAAAGGCCCCAATTAAGTTATAAATGAATTTTGGCTTAAACAAGTCATTGTTAAGGCCCAATTATGATGAACAATTAACCTAGCCTATTTAAATAAAGCCCAAAGGATTTAAGGACCAAGCCCATGATGTTTGGCCCATATTCTAGAAGATTAATTAGCTTATTCATGGAATATAGAGATAAATACCCATGAATTAGATAATTAAGTAGATAATAGAATAAAAGAGTTTGAATTAATTCAAATTCGGCGACCAGGATCTGTAGCGGTCTATCGTGAAACCGCTACATAACAGTAAGCGGCCCATTAATTGACCGCTAATTCCTGTTAGTTTCGTGAGTAGAAGAAAGAGCAAAAAGATTTTTTATGGATTATCACCTAGAGATCGAGGTGGGAGGACTAGTAAACATCCCAAGGACTCTCAGTAGTCGACCTAAGGTTTAATAAGGACTCTAGGATCGTTCTAATCCTCAAACCCTATAAATAGACCCTACATTTGACCTACGCGACCCTTACGTTTGGCTCGCGTGGAATCAAGGTAAGAAGGTATTATTTTGGGTAAGTTATTTAGAAGTTTTTATTCCCAATACATAGGACTAACATCCCTCAAAATTTCGTGCTAGGAGATCAAGCACACAGGGAGTTAAAGGTGCTCAAAGTTGTTGGTTCCACATTGGTGACCCAGGAAACTGAGCAAAAGTCCGGTGAAGATCAAGGGATTAGGGAACCAAATCAAGGTAATTAGCATTAGTGTCTTTAGAACTTTTTGTTTCCCTTAGTATCTACTTCTTACCCTCCAAATTTCACGTCCATAGGTCAAGAGAGTAAGGAGTTAGAGCAGCGTGAAGTTGCTGATTTACCATAGGAAGTGCAGAATTAGGATTGACTTCCAGTCCAAAATTCCCTACCTAAAGGCCTTAACAGAGGTAGGTCATCACATTAACGGCTAAAATATCATTCTAGGGATAAAATTCCTCTTGTTTCACTAGATTTCATGAACTATGCATCAAGAATTTCATGTTTTATGCATATAGTATACATTCATGCATATTCTTACCCCTAAATAAGTTAAGAGGAACTTTCTTTTTGATTCACAGAAAACCCATGCATATTGTTAGCTTAACCTTCGTTCTATCATGATAGGGAAATTTATACATGTTGATTTCCAGACATGATGTGTTTTAGAAATAGTTTCATCTTATTTCTTTAAGTTTACTGTCAGACGTTCTCTAGCGACCTTGTCTTCGACCGCCAACCTTTTGAAGCGGCCCTACGTTAAACTGCTATACACTCTATAAATCCAATTTTTATGAAACCTCTGGCGGACCATAGATAAACCGTTAAAGTTTCTCTTGCGGCCTTACGATAAACCACCAACTGTCTGTAATGGTTCTATAATAGACCGCCAATATTCTGTTTTCTGTCAACCCGAGATAGATTTAAGAGCAGCCCATTTAAACTTATAGATAAGCCTGGTTAACTATGTTCTAACATGTTTTAATGTTATTTACTACTCTGATTTTTTATTTACTGATTCATAATAGTGATTTCATGTTCTTTATAGTACTTAGGAATTATTTTAAGCATATGATAGTTTCATGCCCAAAAATCATATAATCTTATATTACATTATGGATTAAACGCTACGTTGGTTTATCATAGTACACATTCTCTTCTTATCTCAGAGTCATTTCTATAAGTACATGGCATATATTCCGGTATATGACCATTAGTTACACTTTTGCACTATAGGAACATAATCTTGGACTTGATGACCTCTCCTTTGGATATTCCTTCCAATGGACTAGGAAATCTTGCTTCAAGGCCTCCGTAATTCTCCGCGAGCCTGGGATTCCCACTAGGACCCCGAGTTGGTTGTACCATTAAAGCCAATTGTCTAGAAAGTACTACCGATGTTTTCTGAATTTCTGTCCAGTAACGGTTCAATACTCGATCGCTAAGGCCCATTAACGGTCCAGTATCTGACCGCCAAATTCTCTGAGTCCAAACAGATTTCTTTCTGGATTCAGCACACTCGAGCGGCCCAATATCATACCGCCATATCAATATAGCGGCCCAATTATAGACCGCTAAGTTTCCTGAATATTGTTGACCCAAGGTTTGACCCAAGGGTTAATATTCCTATGATCCTAGATTGACTAATAGGACTTGTAACCTTATTCAAAGACATCTAAGATAAAGTATGAAAGATAAAGAATGTACCGTTATGCTATCAAATTTTCTCCCAGGCATAACTTAGCTATTAATACATTTCTTGAACTCATGAATCTATATTTGGTGCATTCTTATTTGATGTTGAGTCTTGAACATTCATTGGACTTATTACATGCGTGGCCAACTTTGTTGCTATATACGTGGAAGTAGCTTGATTTATACTTGAAGATGCGGTTCGAGCACTGATTGTGTTCAAGGGCTCTATGCTAGTCCCCTCGGCTGATTGTCGGAAACATACTATTATAAACCATGGGGTATGATGCTACTGGCGTCGCATTGCGTTGGGAGTACTTTCTTTATAAATAAGTGAAATTATCCACGGCTCGTGAAGTGAAAATATCCACAGAAATTCATGAAGTACTTGTTACTAAGTGAAGAGTACATTCTTACTTGACTTGCTAGTACATTCTTGTTACATTCTTGTTCATGAAAGGCCATAATTACATTCTTGCTTGATCATGCTTACTCAATCATATCTTAACTTGATCATGTCTTGTTACTTTGGTTTATTCACGTGATTTATCGCATTCGCATGATTTTATCTTATTCTTTAGAGTAAAAATATTAATCACTTTAATATTACCTTCATGTTGATGCGAAGATACCTACTGGGCAAGTGTGCTCATTACCTATTTTCCAATCTTTTCAGGAGATGCAAGTAGTTCGGATTCAGATTCGAGTTATTCAAGTGATGGGTCCGAGAGCGAATGAAAGTCACATAAGATTGAGAGAAAACTTAGGAAGTCAATGATGTCTAGATCGAGTTCATGTAATTTTCTCTTTATTGAGTCAAATACATTTAAGAAAGTTGTATAGTTGATGTACTTAAATCATTCTTATTATTAATAAAAGTGAAGGTTTGAGTAAATTATTGAGCAATTACTTTGTATGATTGTTATTGCGCTCTGGTTATTCTTGCTTGCAAGAGACTTACCATGCCGACTGTTTACGTTTCCCGAGAATATCTTCCGCTATATTAAAAGCTCGAGACGTGACAGTTAAGTTGGTATCAGAGCCTAAGTCCAAGAACTTAAGGAGAAAAGTCATGTCATAGGATAAGTCCAAAGTTTTAGGACCCATACCTATGAACTAAGGAAGAAATTCTCCACCTATGTGAGAATTGGGTAGAGCCCGGGGATAAGATAGTAAATTAGCTCTAGATTAATCCCTTTAAAAAAAAATCCATGGGAATTAACAAATTGTTATTTCTCTCAGGTACCTTGTTATTATAATGTCTCATCGCGTAGACTGGGATGGTATGCAGCAAACTGTTGCGGGCCTCACTCAGGCACTGCAAACGATAGCCCAAGCAGGCACAGGAGCAAGAGCTGGGGACTTGCATCGTAATTTCCGAAGCTTAAATCCTCCACGTTTCTATGGCACTTCGAACCCAGACGAGGCCAAGAACTGGATCGATGAAATGAACCAAATATTTGACGTCATACAATGTACAGACCAGGAAAAAGTGCGTCTTGCAACCTTTCAACTCAACAAAGATGCATGTACATGGTGTAAGTCAGTACCGGCACCTCCAGCTGACGCACCACACACGTTGGAAGGTTTTCTTACCTTATTTCATGCTAAGTACTTTTCTAAGCATGTCAAGGAGCGGAAGGCTATGGAATTCGCTTCTCTACATCAAGGAATGATGATAGTTGCTAAGTATGAATTGTAATTTTCTAGGCTAGCGCCATATGCAACTCATCTGGTCAGTACCGACTTATTGAAGACCAATCGGTTTATGGACGGGTTAGGACTCGGTTTCATTCAGCAGCTCCGGACTCAAAATATCCGTACTTATGCGAAGATGGTCCAGCGGGCGTATCTCTGTGAGAGGACCTTGGAAAAGGTCAAAAAATTGAAAGGCAAGGGAGAAGAGTCAAGCCGACGATCGGATCGGCGTAGTAAGAAGGAGAAAGTTAGCATCACGGTGCCCTACAAACCCCGTGATAGGAGGAAGCGGTCGAGGAATGGGTGCGGGAGTAGCTCCCAAAAGAATAAGAAAGTCAAGGAAGAGGAAAAAAAAGTTATGGCGGCTTGTACCTTTTGTGAAAAGTTCGGCCACTCGGCCGAGGAATGCTGGAAGCACCTCGGTGCTTGTTTAAAGTGTGGCAGCCGGGACCATCGCATGCCAGACTGCCCTCTCATGAAGGAACCATCGTATGGTGGAGGACGTAGGAGGCATGCTCACCTCAATGCTATTTTAGAAGATGAAGAAGCGCCCAGGGACGGCAGACTTATGGAAGGTACTATTCAAGTTTGTTCCCATCCTATATTTGTGCTATTTGATATCGATGCTTCTCATTCCTTTATATCCACTGGTTTTGCAAAAACATTATCAATTTCATTAGTTCCCTTACCTTCGGACCTTTCTATTGCTACACCCTTAGGTTCTAGAACAAAGCTTACCGATTACTACCCTTATATTGAGATAATAGTAGAAGGTCATAATCTCCCTGCAACCTTGGTATGACTTGACATGAAAGGTTACGATGCCATTCTAGGGGTAGATTGGCTAGTAGATCATGATGCAGATATCAATTGCCAGAATAGGATAATATCCTTTCGCAAACAAGGCTTTCCAATATTTTCCTTCCTTGGTATTAAGTATAGGAAACATCCTACCATCATTTCTTCTCTTCACGCTTGCAAACTTATTTTGCAAAGATGTGAAGCTTTCCTTGCTTCTGTAATTGTTACCGAGTCTAAGGAGATCATCTTAGCAGACATCCCCATCGTAAATGAGTTTCCTGATGTATTCCCACCAGATTTACCCAGCTTACCACCCGAAAAGGAAGTAAACTTCTCCATTGAACTCATTCCCGGAGCAGCACCTATTTTAATAGCTCCCTACAGGATGTCCCCCACAGAACTTAAGGAGTTGAAGAAGCAGCTTCAAGAATTATTAGACAAAGGTTTCATTCGACCTAGCACATCCCCTTGGGGTGCGCTAGTTCTTTTTGTCAAGAAGAAGGATGGATCGCTTAGGCTCTGTATTGACTACCGGCGACTGAATCAACTCACAATTAAGAAAAAATATCCGTTGCCGCGTATTGATGAGCTCTTTGATCAGCTTTCGGGAGCAGAATATTTTTCCAAGATAGACCTTAGGTCAGGATACCACCAGCTCAGGATTAAGGATGAAGACATATACAAAACTACTTTTCGAAGTCATTATGGTCATTATGAGTTTGTTGTATTGCCGTTCGGGTTAACCAATGCCCCCGCAGCATTTATGCAACTCATGAATAAAGTTTTCTAGCCTTATCTAGACCAGTTTGTAGTCGTCTTTATTGATGACATTCTTATTTACTCCAAGACGAAGGAGGAACGTGAAGAACATTTGAAAATAGCCTTGCAGACTCTAAGAGAACACAAACTCTATGCCAAACTTAGTAAATGTGAGTTCTGGCTTAAGGAAGTCACATTTCTTGGTCATATCATTTCAAAAGAGGGTATCGTTGTGGATCCTTCTAAAGTGGAAGCAGTCAAGAACTGGTGCCGGCCAACGACTGTGTCAGAAGTAAGAAGCTTTCTAGGTCTGGCTGGATATTACAAGAGGTTTATTAAGGATTTTTCTAAGATTGATGTTCCTTTGACAAGACTTACAAGAAAAGAAAATCCTTTTGTATGGTCGAAGGAATGTGAAGAGAGTTTCCTAACTCTTAAGGAACATCTCACGATAGCCCCTATATTATCATTGCCCGTTGAGGGTAGTGGATTCGAAGTCTATACGGATGCATTTTGCATTGGCTTAGGGTGCGTTCTTATGCAAAACGGGAAAGTAATCTGTTATTCTTCAAGGCAGTTGAAGCGTCACGAAGAAAATTATCCTGTGCATGATTTAGAAAGGCGGCTATTATATTTGCCTTAAAAATTTGGTGTCACTACCTTTATGGAGAAAACTTCACAGTCTACTCAGACCACAAAAGCTTGAAATATTTATTCTCTCAAAAGAAGCTGAATATGAGGCAAAGAAGATGGTTGGAATACCTAAAAGACTTTGATTTTGCTATCCAATATCATCCTGGCAAGGCTAATGCTGTAGCGGATGCACTTAGTAGAAAACTAATGGGAAAGCTATCAACTCTCATGATTAGTATGACTAATCTCATCTCTCAATTTGCTCAGTTGAATTGAGATATTGACATGAAGAAGGAAGATTGTTTTATAGCCAATATTCGAACTCAACCTACATTAATAGAAGATCTGGTCAAGCGACAAGATAATGATCCAGTATTACTGGAGATTAAAGCCAATATTGAGCAAAGGCCAGATTTCTCTATTGATAGTGATGGAAGGTTGCTATTCAAAAGTCAGATTTGTATATCGGATCACGTTGATACTAAGAAACTGATCCTAGAAGAAGCCCATAGTTCCAAGAACACCATTCACCCTGGTGGTACTAAAATGTATCAAGATCTTAAAAGGAACTTCTGGTGGCCTAACATGAAAAGAGAAATAGCAGATTTCGTGTCCCGCTGTCTCACTTGTCAACAAGTAAAGGCAGAACATTTAAGACCCGCAGGTAAATTACACCCCTTGAATATTCTCGAATGGAAATGGGAAGGTATAGGGATGGATTTCATTATGGGTTTACCTAAAACAAGAGGTGAACACGATGGTATATGGGTAATCATAGACCGATTAACTAAGTCTGCACATTTTTTGCCAATTAAAAGTCGATGGTGTAGCACCCCAAAAATTTATAAAGAATAAATATTGATAACTGCCAAAAAAATATGGAAAATAAGAATATCAATAATAAATAATGGGTTTACTTAATTAATTAAGAAGGAATAAAATTTCCTTCAAAAAGGGATTACAAGCCCAACTAAAGAGCTAGAGTTTAATGGGCCTCAATGGATATACGAATAAATAATTGAGTAAAGTTATATGATCTAACCTGACTCTGATACCCAAGGCGATGATTAAGAAGGTAAATAAAGTAAAGAGAGTTATAAGAAATGAAACCTGGTACTGGTATGACTCCAACCCAACTCTCAACCAAATAGACCCTAGTGTATATACCATGACCTCTCCCTACAATACAAGCTTAATACAATCCCATAAGAGAGGACTTGACATTCAAGGTCATGAGATAGTAGTAATACGTAATGGGCTTTGAGAAAAGTGTAATATATATATATATATATATATATATATATATATATCTATATCTATAATAGACCTAGCATATGAAACTAGCCTAGGCTAATGGAAGCATATGAAACTAGCCTAGGCTAATGGATATACATATAGATGCACACACCCGTAATATGAGCAAACTGGTAAGTAGACATAAGCCGCAAATAAGTTAGTTATATAACTAAGATCTTGAAACATCTAATAAAAGGCTTTTAAATGCTTGTTCAAATGGCCGCATAAATACACAAGTCAATTAATTGGGTCAAACCCCATGTTCACAAGGGCAAGAGAATGCCCAGGCCAAATGATGCAAAACCATGTTAGCCAAAAACCCGACCCATGTCCTGGGAATAATTTAAAATAGTTAAGTAGTCCACATGGCTACCACACCCTTAAAGGAATACTCAGACCATACATCAAGAAATAGGACTACGTCCATTATATATTTACGTGCACGTATGTAAAAGAGCCCTAACAATACAACCCACACGTATATCTACATGTATACATATATAACAAGGGCTATATACATAGACCCATGAATATGGGGAACTCCATTAGTTAGATGGCCTAAGACTCATGCAGGAAGACTCGTTAAAGGGATGGCAACCATAAAATAACAATATATATATATAATTACAAACCCATATGACTGTTGAAGGATTTGCTTTAGGGTTTTTATATGACAAAGTATGGCAGGCGGCTGTAGAATTGGCAAGAAGAGACTCACGAAGGAAACTTTAAACCTATTAGGAATCTACGAAGAGAACATTGGTTCATGCTGGGAAAAGGAATCTAAAATGCTATAAAAATAACCCCCCACGGCCATGGCAGAGCCATCGTGCTCTTGCTGCCGGTATGCCGCGTCTACGTCATCCGACTTCTTCCATTCGTGAAGGAAGCTTCTTCCTCTGTCTTCTTCTTCCTTGCGGATACATACTGCTGATGTTGCTGTTGCTGCAGCGGGTGGCAGAGAACCGTGAAGAGCGTAGGCTTCTTCCCTGCCGTGGACGTGTGCTATGGACATGCTGCGGTTGCTGCATCCTCTGTTTCTATCCGAGTGCAAGGACTTCCTCTTCCTTGCAGTTGTTGTGTCGTAGCTGTCTTCTTCCTCTGCTATTGCAGTTGATGTTGCTCATCATCATCATCATTCTTCTTCTTCCTTGATAAAGCAATGTATGAGGTAGACAATCTCCCAAGCAAAATACTAGATAAAATTTCATGCTAGATTAAATAGAACTTATAGATATCTCCCAAAATTTCCTTACCGCATGATGGTACATGCTTTATACTACGGTTGCATATATTATCCTTAGTTAATTAATATGGTAAACATGTTTAAAAAGTTTTATTCACGAAACTGTATGCCTAAAAATCACAAGGTGTGTATGACGGGACTTCCTATATTTTTCTGTAAATTTTTATATGATTTGTGATAATATAAATTGACAATTTAACTTATTCGTATAAACGAATCCAGGATATCACTGTAGCACCATAGTTAGAGTTTATTTTTGAGATGGCTCGTTTTTAGGCGTCAGGGTTGTTGGCAATTCAGAGGGGGGGGGGGTGAATGAATTGCCCTCTAAAAATCTTGTCCCGATTATCCTTCAGTATGCAAACTAAGACAACAGGTGCAAAGGAAAGCATGGAAGCTTTCTTCTAATAGCAACCTAGTCTCACGGATGTGCACTTCAATCGGAAAGCTGAATAGAGAGAATAGTGATTCCTTATAGCAGTCTTTGACCAATTTAAAAATTGATATGAAACTGAAAGCGGAATTAAGCTTCTGATTGAGTTCTCACAAATGAGAACCTCAATGGAGTACTAAATCAAATACCTCCCGTGTATAACAATCAAACGCTAGATAATAAGAACAGTGAACGGCCTACGCATGCATCTAGCGAATCAGATATTAGACAGGCAAACCACACAGTGCAAGGGAATTTATAGGAGGTTCGGCCAGACACCCGTCTGCCTACGTCCACCCCACACTCAACCCGAGTGTGGCTTCACTAACAGCTGGGCAACACAGCTTGCCAACAGACACTGATACACAGCTTACCCAGGGGAACAACCTCCCCTCTTCCTCCACGCCAGAGGGAACCCAAAAATGGCACCAGCCACTTGCAACTGAAGGAATCAACCTCCCTTCCTCCAAACCGGAGGGAACCAACCAATGACACCCAGTCAAAGGCAACCTAGAGGTCTCGGACCTCCCTTCCTCCCAACCGGAGGGAACCTACCACAAGTAGCACCCAGCTACTTGCAAACCGAAGACACACGATCTCCCTTCTCCTGAGTCCACAGGAGGAACTCGACCTCAGACAAGAGGATTGGAAGAACAAGGATAACCAAATGAAAAAAGAAAAACAAAAACACGAAATGAAAATAACTTCAGCAAACATAAAGTTGAAAAATGAAATGCACAATGTGGCTCTCAACAGAGCTGACTGGCCTGGATCTGATCCACGATCCAGTAGGAGCAGATCTCCCTCGATCTCACTCTCTTTCTTCACTCTCTCTCTTTCTCTTTCTTCTCTGCTGCACTTCTCTTCTTCTCTCGATCTCTGTTCTCATTTTCTCTCTTTCTCTTTTTCTTTTCTTTTTCTGGATCGTGGAAGCTCTCTCTTCTTTTTCCCTTTCTTCTCTCAGCATCTGCTCTCTGGCTTCGATCACGATCAGCCTCCATCTGAAGACGAAGGATCCATTATATACCAGCAGCAGTAGGGAGATAGGGCATGTGCTTCCCACACCTTCCGTCCAGAAGATTCCTCCTCGGATCACGTGCTCAGCACCCACCTCGGATCACGTGTCAGGTGCCAGCTTCAGGTCACGTGCCCATTCATCAGTACGCTCAGAAACTGGAGTGAGGTGGCGTTAACGCACTTGCTTCAAGGAGTTGACGCAGCCTTCAAAGACATTCTACCAGCAAAACTCAAGTCTGCTGCGTTGACACTTCCAACCCATGGCGTTGACGCATTGATGTGTTCCAGTGAGCAACCAGCCTAGACCTATTGACAGTTGCGTCGACGCTGCTCCACTACTGCGTTGACGCATCGATGATCCAGTGATTAGGTATTCAGCAGACAGACGTGCTGCGTTGACGCTCTCAGCATGCTGCGTTGACGCATGGAGCTGCAGCGTCTGAACTTAGATGGCTTCAGCCCTCTCACGTTTCGTGTGGAGTGCGTTGACGCATTGTGCAGCTGCGTCCACCTTTGCTTGTACACATTTGAATTTGCCCCACTGCGTCGACCCTGCTGTGGATAGCGTTGACGCGTTGAAGACAGCCAGAGATAAGTCGCCCCTTTCTTGAACTGCTGCGTCGACGCTGCCAGTTGGTGGTGTTGACGCACGGATGAAAATCAGACGTGTGTATTGGCCTCTCTTCCGCCGCTGCGTCGACGCTGCTTATTGATGGCGTTGACGCACGAACATGTACTTTAAGGCCTGTCTTGCCTTGAATATTGGCGTCTCTTAAGCCGCTGCGTCGACGCTGCTCCATTGTGGCGTTTACGCAGTGGAAGATATCGTGAAGGCTTCGTCAACTGATGCGTGGACGCTTTAAGCTCCCAGCGTCGACCCTGTTCCAGACTTGGTAAAACAAGGTCCAGTGTAGGCTTGGTAAAGTGAAGTCCAGTGTATAGACTTCAGTTAAGTTCAGGCCTCTAACATTTGAATGTATAGAGTTGAAGCCTGACAACCCAATGTTTAGACTTGAAGCTTGAAAGGATGTATAGACTTTAGAATCATGGAGGCCAATGTATAGACATCAACTCTGCACATCGAATGTTCTGATGGGTCGACGCATCAGCAAGGGTGGGTCGACCCACTACTGTTCAGACTGTAGATATATGCAGAGACATGATATATGACAGAATGCAATGCATATATATAAAGAACAAATACCATCAATGCTAAACATCGTCATTCATGTTGCTATCATATGCAGAATGCTCAGGAATAAGAATGCACAGAAATGCACTTTGTTTATTGCAATCATCAAAACACAATAACATTGCTATCATCAAAATACAATGTCAAATGCACTCAAATGCACTCACTGTCTTGCTATCATCAAAACCAAAAGCATTGCTATCATCAAAGCAACATAGCACATGCTTGTGCCTAAGAGGCACAACATTCTCCCCCTTTTTGATGATGGCAACACAATGTGACAGTGAGTCACACACAAGATTTTCTCCCCCTTTGACATGATCAAAAAGAGAAAAACAGTAAAAACAAGAGTGCAAAGTGCATTATGCATGCAAATTCCTCTAGAACATTCTCCCCCTGAATGTAAGACTCCCCTGAATTATTTCTCCCCCTAAATAATAGCTCCCCCTTTGAGAAGGAATATGAACAGATAAACAAGGAAGAGAAGGTAGGAGGGTCACTTGACAACAGCTGAATCGTAGGTTCAGAAAGGAAGCATGATTATAAACAACTGTTAAAGTATAAGAATCAGCAACATATAATTTTCAAAAATTCAGGTTTAACATTGATAAATCTAGAGTAAAACACCTGACCCCTGAAAAAAAAGAGTTTATAGACTCCATTTATAGCAATGAATCTAGGGCACATGGTATTAATAGATAAGTCAGAAATAATACCCTTTTGTGATTAAACAAGGAATTTCAAGAGAGGCAACTTGAACATGTATTGATAAAAACAATTTTCACTCATTGACTTTTGATTTTTCGAAAGGTTACAGTAGTTTGATTTTCACTTTTGAAATTTTCAGAACCTGAACTAAGTAAATAGATCAGTGGCATTTATGCTGTTGACATTAGGTGTACACCTTGATCAGAGGCAGGTACCCCCAGTTACTAGGCATAAACTACTAGACCTATTTCAGATCAAAACCCACAAGGAATAGTCTTCACTTTTGACATTAAGGGTACACCTTGATTAGAGGCCAGTACCCTCAGTTACTTGGTGGGGACTCCCCCTATAGATTTGACCCTATGAACAGAGATATTCTGAATCACCTCATGACATGTGAATTCTCCTGCTTCTTTGGAGGAGTTCACAGTTTCTCAGTGCAATCAGCCATTGCTCTGTCACTATGTTCAGTTCATAGCATTTTGATCTTATTTACTGCTGCCCTTAATTCTTTTAGAGTGATTGTTTAAAAAATCAGTACACACTCTTGTTAACCTGTTCTAGACATCTCCAGTTCAACACATTTAGGCATTACAAAAACTTTTTCTATTTTAGCCATGAGACAAAGATTAAGAGCTATAAAAGTTTTCTTTTATCTCAAATTCTGAAGTGCAGACACTTAACTCTCCAATTTATAAAGGTTAAACCTTTAGTTCCTTTCAATTTGTAAGTGTGATTCTTATAAGTGAACAATTGCAATAATCACCATTCAATGTACTAAACTAGATGTAAAGCTGTTGTTTTAATGAAAATGATGGGGAAAAGATAGCAATTGGCAATATGGTTCAATGAGCAACTGATGTCAAAGAATATGAATCATTTGAATGAGAACACTAAGAAGTGAATAGGATTCAATGAATTGAATAGAACTCTCAGCTCCCCCTGACATCATGATGCAAGAGATATGCTATGCAACATACTGTCCTACATGCAGACTATACACCAAGGATACATGAGACAAGTATGCAATCAATTCAGGTTTATGCATCTAAGTTATAAGCATTTTCATCTTTTTTCAGATTTTTCAACATATGATGCAGTGCACTGTTCTACATGAAGACAGGACCCATGG
Organism: Amorphophallus konjac; assembly: GCA_022559845.1. Taxonomy (NCBI): domain Eukaryota; kingdom Viridiplantae; phylum Streptophyta; class Magnoliopsida; order Alismatales; family Araceae; genus Amorphophallus; species Amorphophallus konjac. The sequence goes on along the minus strand of CM040123.1, from coordinate 180,617,780 downwards.
TACTCGGCGGAGAACCTGGTCTCAAAGACCATCTCACACATGGTAGAAACCTCCGGGCAGATTTCCTTGCCTTTTAGTAACATACCATTTGATATACCAGGGTTAAGCAAATGATAATGCAGTGCAAAGCAGCCCTATTATGCATTAAAAAACATGCAGTCTACGACAATAGGCAAATGACAGTCATGCAAATGATGTATGCAAGTACTAGATACATGCATTTACTGTATGCACTAACTGACCCATTCAAGCTCAGTCCTAGTATGTAATCAAGCATGCAATGCATTGACACAAGACACATGCATTGACTCTATACACTGAAGAACCATTCAAGCTCAGTACAAGGTGTGCATCGACTCAAAAATGATTGAGCAGAACATCAAACATCCTATGTTCATAGTGCAAAAACTAGCAAGAGAGAAGAGCATCAGATATGTGCAAAATTAAACTCAATAGCTGAGTCTGGAATACAGACCGATCAGCTAATCAAACAGACAGTTCAACAATTTCAGATAATGAAGTTTAAACATAGAGTTTTGGAACTGACCTGAAATGTAGAATCATGGGGCTTCCTTTTTGAGTGCCTTGGCTAAATTACCCCTTTTAGTTCTCTCACCAAGGCACACCTGCAACATATCAATCAATATGATCTTGCAGGAACCCAAGCTGCCTTGGGTCCTGTATGAGCCCTAACAGGTGTTCTGACTGGTCTCTTAACAGAATTATCATCATAGCCCATCAACTTATAGCTGGACAAGGAATAGCCAAATTGACCAGACTTACCATGATAACTAACAGAATTTAAGTTCCTTTTATGCACCTTATTGTAAGTATTAAATTCATGCACATGAACGTCAAAATTTCTGTTGTGTGCATGGGCATTTTGTTTTCTGAACTCTGCCACCCAGCAATCAGAGGCTTTGTGGCCAGGTTTTCCACATTCAAAACATGAAGAATTCATTCTGTCAAGATTCTTATAGAATGCATGTCTTTTTACAGGGATTATAGCAGTTTTGGAGTTAATTGTTCTTCCCTTAGCATGCCAACAATTTGCAGCAATATGGCCCAATTTGTTATAATGAAAACAATGAAGTTTCTTTTTCAGATATGCATGATTCCTATCATGAAGCTCTTTAGCATTCAAATCATCTTGCTTCTTTAATCTACAATCATGCATAAAGTGGCCAATTCTATGACAGTAAAAGCATTGAATTCTCTTATTTTGATCATGAGAAGGTTTCTTCGATTTAGAATTCCTAGCATGAATTCTATCTGATTTCAGTTCATCCTCTCTCATGACAAAGCAAACATCCATCTCATGGCCAGATTTATCACAGTAGAAACATTTCACATTCTTTCTTTTAACATGAGACAGTTTGGCCTAAGAAATTTCAGCATACAAATTTTTATTCTGTTTTGTTTTCTTTTGTTTTTCTATCTGATTCGCAGGCAGACATGAAGGAGAAGCTGAAGTGCTAGCTAACTCAGAGCTACGCACAAAGGTTGTATACATTCTTTTTCTCTCTTCCTGTTTACTGCCTCCATCAGAGACTTTCTTCTTAGAAGCAGCCTTTGAATTTTCTTTGTTTTTAAATGACTCAGACAGAGAATTGTTCAATTCAGTGATTTCATTTTTGAGAGAGGAAATGAGAATTTCAGAATCTGTGATCTTTTCATTAAGTAAGACATTAATGGCTTTGTAGCTATCAATCTCTTCTATTAATGCAGTCACTCTCTCACGTTCATTTTCAATTGAACTTTTCCCTCTTTCAAGCATTAAGAGTCTCTCAGACATAGCAGAATTAAGCAGCTTCAGTTCTTCATTCTCCTTTCTAGTTTGTTCATTCTGAACTAATTCATTAGTTAAGATTTGATCATTTCCTAATGAATTTAGCTTATCTTCAAGTTCAGAAATCTTGGCAGTGAGTTCATGATTTTTATTTTCCAAAACGGAACTTTGTTCCTTACTCACATTCAGATTAGCTAAGCACATTTCATGAGATTTTCTCAGATCTTGACATTTTTTACAATGAGCATTCGAATTAATCTGATCACATTTCTTTTTCAGCTTTCTATTTTCGGATTTTAGTTTCTTGGATACTTTGAACAAATCTTCATACATCACTATCAATTCATCAAACATGTATCCATCTGATTCGGAGCTTACCTGAGATGAGGTTTCCTCATCATCCCAGTTGGCCATTAAGCATATTGACTTTCCTCCTTCTTTATCAATGTCCGAGGTGTTCCCTTTGAGTTTCGATAGTTCTGGACAATCATCCTTCGTGTGGCCAGCCTTCCTGCATTTGTAGCAAACATTAGTGTCAGCAATCTTGGCAGGATTAGAGTTATACCTTGTTTGCTTTTTGCCACCATCAAGCTTTCCTTCTCTTTTTCTCAGAAATTTCCTGAAATCACTAATCATCATTCCAATGTGGTCTTCATCAATTCCAGACCGCGACAGGCTGATTTCCTCGCTTGATGATCCACTGTGGCTGGATCTAATTGCTTTGCTGGAGCCAGCCTTCAACACAATTGGTTCCATTACAAATAATTTGAAGACACAGAAAAACTGAAGCACCTAAACCAAATAAGCAAGACAAAGCACTAAGTCGGAGAATCAAAGCAACGAACACAGAGAGCACACTCTGGAATGCACCAAACAGTTAGCAGGATCCTCTGCAGATTGTTAGATCTGTTAAGTCAGAGACCGCTCTGATACCAATTGTTGGCAATTCAGAGGGGGGGGGGTGAATGAATTGCCCTCTAAAAATCTTGTCTCGATTATCCTTCAGTTAATCAAATTATGCAAACTAAGACAACAGGTGCAAAGGAAAGCATGGAAGCTTTCTTCTAACAGCAACCTAGTCTCACGGATGTGCACTTCAATCGGAAAGCTGAATAGAGAGAATAGTGATTCCTTATAGCAGTCTTTGACCAATTTAAAAACTGATATGAAACTGAAAGCGGAATTAAGCTTCTGATTGAGTTCTCACAAATGAGAACCTCAATGGAGTACTAAATCAAATACCTCCCATGTATAACAATCAAACGCTAGATAATAAGAACAGTGAACGGCCTACGCATGCATCTAGCGAATCAGATATTAGACAGGCAAACCACACAGTTGTTTGCGACGGTTTTTTTTTATTTTTACATTTTTTTATCCGACCGTCTTGTTATTTTAATTTCATGTATATATATATATATATATGTGTATATGTACATGTATACATGTCTTATTTCACGTATCGATCAGCCATTTGACTAACTGGTAGTCAACTGACCGATTGACGACGCGGGCGTGCCAGTCACATGAGTGACGATTTTATTGTGCGCTCATTCTGACCCGTGTCGGGCGAATGTGAGGTTCGGTCGGGACCAGCAGTCCGCCATACCATAAAGGTTATGGCGTTAATTACATCCCCCACGAGGAGGGAACACCTTTGATTAATTACCGAGATAGCGGGCTGTCAAAGCCAGAATGAAAAGAGCTACATAGTGATCGTGACGAAGGCATGCAGGATGCATTTGTTTATCATACAGGGGGTGCATAGTTCATCGAATTATGGACCCTTGGTACGTGGCGGAGGACGTGGGTCCGAGGACCACCATCGCGCATAGTGGAGACTTCTGGTTGGGCATAACCCGACCTTCTGTCAACACCATTTAATATACCCGAGGGTCGATGCAGACGTGTACGAGGAACCGCGATATGCGAGGTGCAATAACGATGTTGTAGCACAAATTCGGCAGCATGCCCCCTCCCTTTGGACTACGCCAAATGGGAATATAGGACATCCATCCATGGAGAGCCGGAATGGAAACCAAAAAAAAAAGAATCGGGCGTAGCCCTGGGTCCGAGAAGGATCCAAATCTGACGGGGCAGTGTGCACCATTGCGCCATTTGTTAATATTCCCCTTAAAGGACCATTGGAGGACATGCAACGACAAAACTCCGAGGGTCAGCGGGGTGACCGAAGAAATGTTGGATTCGGTGTAATGTAGGGGTGAAACCTCCCATTAATGTATCTCCCGTGGACCTGAGTGAAGAACCATAATTCCCTCGTAAGGTAATGAAGGCTGGCCCGAAGGTTGATAGTGATGGAATAATGAATTTAGGTTATGTTTGGGTTTGATGAAGTGGGGAAGGCATCAGACACTCAGATGATAATTGTCATTGAGGTGAAACGGCACGGCACTGGAGTCGACGCGAAGACCAAACGGCACGGCATGCTCCCGGCGCCATGAAGAGGAAAGGGGCAATCGGCACCACCGGCTGGTGTAGGCGTCGGCGTGCCAACACCCGGCGCGGGTTGGTCTCGGCGCGCCCCCTAGTCGGCACGAGTTTGGCGCCGGGAGGCAGTGGCGCCGGGAGGCTTTCGCGCCGAGAGAATTGCGCCGCCGGGAGGGGTTTTATTGATTTTAAAAGAGGGTATTATGAGGGTTTATTCGTTCGATGGGGACTTCAGGGTGACGAATGGATGAGAATGGAGGATGAGGGTGGTTCCACTCACAAAGGGGGTCCAAGGAGATCGCCAATTACGTGGTATATACCCTGTGATGGCAAGATGCCATGAGATGATATAGCTCACGCTCTTGTCATGCAATTAAGGGGTTGAATGCGCGATTCCGTTGAAACATCGTGCCATATGGTAGAGTAAAGTTCTGAGAAAATTTTGACAGCATCTCCCCTTATCTGGGAGTGTGCCAAGAGAATATAATGGGATATCTACTCACGAGTGCCATAGTAGAAACCGAAATGAAAGCCGGGCGTAGCCCGAAATAAAGGGACCCAGATCTTGTGGGAACTTGTCCCTCATGTTGTGATATCCCCGGTACAGTCATCGGAGAGCCTGCACTGGCAGGACTCCATGACTTAATGGGTTATAGAATGTGGGGGGATTGCACCCTTTAATATAGCTCCTGTGAGGCCAGAGAAGAAAACAATGCATGCCCGTGGGACATGGTATAGTAGGCAAGGTCTGCATGGCTCGACTGCCTCAAGGTATCCGGGGGATGGCATCAAGACGTTCAGAAGATGTGAAGGTATTGATGTGTAGCAGAGGGATAAGCTTCGGCACAGCAACAGGATAGGCTCTCGGCGCGATGGGGGAAACCCAACCGGCGTGGCAAGCCCTCGGCGTGAAACTCGCGCCGGGAGGTGCCTGCGCCGGGAGACTCTCAGAAGAGGTTTTGAAGGGGTTCTAAAACAGGGTTTCTGGAGCTTGAATGAAAGGGGATTGTTCACCGATCTCGACAGTTTTGGATGATCAGAGAGATGACTTCGAGGGGGAGACAAACTCTCCTCTGGGGCCTCACCAGGAGCAGAGCCATGAACCAGAACTCCCGAAGATATTCCTCTCCATTCCACATACGAGGAGCCATGAGATGGACTATCTCAGGCCCTCGAAATGTGGCTGGGGTAGTGACGAAGAATGATGGCAAAGAAGCCTCAATAGATAGCAGAAATCAAACATAAGACATTTGCAGTTGGCGATAGCCGTATATAGATTAAAACCTCGGATACTGAGGGAAGCGGAAGAGAGTGATCCGGCATATCGGAATTCAACCAAGACTTTTTATTAACAACTTCAGCCAAATGGCTTACACATATGCGATTTAAGAGAAAGAAATCTAACCCAAAAGGAAAAGAAATCCAAACTTCATCCCTGTAAACAGGGTTACATTAGCATTCGATGCTATTAAAGCAAAGATGCTCATAAGCGAAAGAAAAAAAAACAACAGAGGAATACTCAGACAGACGGAGAAGAGAAAGAGAGAGCAAAGGAGTTACAGTTGCACGGCCCTCACACCTGGACTCTCTCCTCAGACCCTTCTCTCTTTCCTCAGCTTCTACGAAGGGCGCTCGAGCTCTCCTCTTTCCTTTGTGATGGCTAAGCACCCTCTTCCTTCTGCTTTTTTTTCTTTTTCTTCCGCCCTCTTTTTTGTTATGTTCCCTTCTGATCTATGTCCTTTTGTTCGAAGGGCAGGCCTCTTATAGAGGCCAGGCCCTCATCCCTTCGGCATGCACTTCCCGGCGCGCCAAGATCATCCTCCCGGTGCGGCAGCCATCGGCGCGTCCGGTCTCATATTTGGGCTTGGCCCATTCTCTTATCGTTCAGCCCATTCGGTCCAGGATCCACTTGGTGGACTCCTTTCGACAGTGGGCTTGGCATATGTATATTAAGACTCCGTGGGGCTTGTTTGCACCTTGCATTCACAGCACGTACGAGGCATCGTGCATCCCTTCTTCGGAGAATCAGAGATGTTTGAACATCTGTTTCAGCAGGCAGATGGTTGCCTGAATGTTGGTATAGTTTTATCAGCCTGACTATCTGAATGACAGCAGTACTGGACATCGACCTGGCCAAAGATGGCTTTAGTCGAACAACATGATAGGGGTAGTGGGTTTCTTCTATTCAGACTCTCAGATCTCCCAGGGATGGCACGTGAGCTGTGCCCTCGACTGATCTTCAGAATTGTGAATCTGCTATGATCTCTTCTGACATATTTTAGGTGTCAACAAATGCCACCCACCCATAGGTGGCGTGAGCGAAGCATGAGTGACACGGGACAAGCGGGTGTACATCACGTCACACACTGCGCTTCGTGGTCTCTTCAGGCTTGCTCCTGTGCATTGGCTATTCTTTTGACTCTGAGTCTTCATTCTGCTTGCGTGATTTCCATGCTCTTTAAGCAAATTTGGATGAACACCAGCACTTTCGGCTTGATCTGTTGGTTACATCACCCCTGGTGGGCTAATCGGGGCCATAGATGCTCCCGATACACTCACATCGGCGCGGTGAGCCTTCGGCGCGAGAGCTGTCTCGGCGTGGGAACCTCTTTGGCCTGGCAGCTCTCGGCGCGCTGCTCATCTCGGCGCTCCTTTTGGCGGTTCTTCCCCTCGGGGCGGTGAGCGTCTCGGCGCGCCTTCTTCCTCCGGCCTTTTTAGGCGCCGGGCGAGAGGAGAAAGCTCATTTTTTTCATGAGCTTTCTCTTTCTTCACCTTCCTCTTCTTCTGTTTTACCCGAGCGATCGGCGTGGAAGCCTTTTCCCCCCCGGGGATTTTCATTCGGGACTCCGTCCCTTTTTTATTGCGGAGTCACCCCCTCCTGGTGGGTGCTCTCCTATTTGAATTCTGGGCATACCCCGGATAAGGGGAGATGCTGTCAAAATTTTTCTTGAAATTCTCCTTTCTATTTTCATCTTCATATCATCTTATTATTTCCTTTTCTTGGTTTTGTGTCTACAGCTCGTTGGAAATGGCTTCATCTTCTACCCGCGTTGCCTCCGGCACTGCTGATGTTGACTCTTCTCCTCAAGGCAGGGCTTCTGGTCCCGTTGTGACTTGGAGGAATGTTGGACAGCTGGACCGGGGACTTGGGAGGATTGCCATAGTCGATGAATCCTCTGGCTCCGAAACAAATACAGTATCCGCCTCTCGCATTGTGACTGTCGAGGGAGGACTGGACTTCAATCGCGATGACGACTACCGTGCGGACTTCCCGAAGGATTGTCACCTCGCGCCTTACATTTGTACCTTCAACGTCTCTGGGAAGAGGGACGTCATGCTGGCTCGGATGGTGGAGCGGGCCATGTTGCTAGACCGGGACAGCTTGAAAGGTTCTGTGTATCGTGGCGATACCATATACCTTCCGGGGGAGCGGCGCAAATGGGACGCCGTCTTAGGGGTAACAGAGCTGGAGGCAGAGCTGAAGATGCTAACATGGGCCCCGGAGTTCACACCAGCCAGATGGGACAACACCATAGGTCGGGTTAATAGGGAGAAACCCGGTTACGGTTTATTCTTGGCGCCCATCAAGTGGGGCTACAGAGAGGAACCGTTTGTGCTGAACTGCTTGGCTGTTCAGTTCAAATTTCAATTGGCAGCTGGGTGGTTTGCAGATACGAAGGTGACAGATGCTCATCTCTTTCGTGTAGGGGCAGTGGAATTCACAGAATATGTTCTGAAAGAGTATGCACCGCTACTGGTCAGGGCCGGGGTGTATCACAGTGTGTATGCATCCCGCTTCAGGTATCCCATTTCAAAGGGGCTGTGCTGCGGCATGTTCGAAGTATTTTGCCCGCAGTTCAACACTTTCTATACAGCAGAAGGTGAGACCTCTCTGGATCTTTGGAGCCTATCACAGTTATCGGGCCTGCCGATTAACGGAGAGCCCTATGAGGAGGTCTGCATTCATGACTTCATCAAGGACGAAACAGACGATGAAGGTGAATATTACTTCGGCTATTCGTACCGGTACTTGATGAAGGCATACCGCTCCCTCTGCCTGACGCTGAATAGGGGATCCTCAAAGGGATACCGGCCCCGGGAGAAGAGCAGTAAACTGAGAGTCTGAGCAGGACATTGGATTCAGTATTTCTTCGGGGGCCCCTTGAAGTACAGCGAGTTCCCTCACGTAGCTCCTGTTGCGGGTAAACCCAGCAGGCCACCTAAGTTCAAGTCAGAGCTGCCTGCTTCTCTTCGGGGGATAAGCCACGGGGGGCCTAATCCGATGGGGGTGGATCCCCTTACCCATTGTGCTGCCTACCTTACCTTCTGGCTGTGTACTTTTGCCCTCCCGCAGGGGGATGAGACAGTTATTCGGCCGGAGGCAATATACCCGGCTTGTCATATGGCTTGGGGCATACGGCTTGCAATATGTCCAGCCGCACTATGCCTGATTTACAAATCCATTGGAGATATTCATAGGCATCGGATCCCCCGCTCTTTCCGAACGGTGGGGCCATTTCATTTTTTTAATGCTTGGGTGTGCAACTTATTTCCGGAGCTAGCTCCCCGGACTTTGCAGATAATGACATTGTATCCCAGAATGCTGGAGTTTGCAAGTGTTGAACCGGGTCCAGTGTCCCAGCAACTTTTCTCCATCCGTGGCCGACTGGCAAGGGTTCCAACGGATTCAGCGGGGACTATCCACTTTTGGAATCTGGCTGCACATTCATCTCCATTAGTGAACCGTCAGCGTGAGTGTAAGCTCGAGGTAGTGGAGACTTTCACACACTTCATTTCGGGCAACACCGTGACCCGACCAATATTGGAGCCTGAACTCATTGACTGGGCTTTATCAATTCGCCCCAGTGTTTTAGTATTCAGAAAGGGGGGCGCAGTTTATTTGGAACCCTACTATCCCTTCAGGTTCGGTCGGAATTTCGGCTACGATCAGCATATTTCACCCTCGGTCGCCCTGTTTCCTTTAGACAGCAGGTCAAAGCATGGCTCGACCGTTGTGGCCGAAGGTCGCTCCTGGTGGGACTATTTTCACCGCCGGGACGCCAATACTTTCAGAGTGCCGATGTCGAACCGAGTCCCCCGGGTCACTCCAGAGTATATAAAATGGTGGAATGCTCGCACGAGCTTCTACCGCAATGCCCGGATGACATGCTGGGATGTGGCTGAGCGCACCTTTCTGAGTCAGCAGCCTGGGCCCATTTTTGACATTGACGAAGCCCATCTGAAGAGGTTATTTTCCCACCACCCGAAGGAGGCGGAGACATACATAGCGAGCAGAAAAGCCATCAAGGAGGGAGTGGCTGAACCACTGATACCCGTGCTTGCTGACATAAGTGAAGACGCTTTTACGCAGAATTTAGAACACCTGTGCCAGATTGGTGGTTCCCGCCTGGAGCTTCAGCAGTATCCGTTCCCTATCGAGGAGCCGCTCTCCAAAGCAGTTTCATGGAAGTGCGAGGTGGATGGCTTTTGCCCGTGTCGGGCGTTTGATAATAGAGAGGACAGAACCCCGACATACTATCAGCATACATCTTGGCTGTTCGTTCTGATGAGCATCCACGGACTGACCCTTGAGAGTCCCGCAGCTAGTGTTCTGGACAAGCCTCTATTCGTATCTTTTCATTATGCCGATGTCTGGGGCTTTGACCACCTCGGCTTATATCATTGTATAGCTTCCCACGGACATGCGGACCTGGCCGACCTGGTCGACAAGTGTAAGAAGATTGGCGACGTCTGCTGGCTCGTTTGGGAGGCTGCATCCCGAAGCAAGGAGGTGGCTTATCAGTATTGGCCACTCTCGTCTTTTTACAATGGCCGGGCAGGTAAGTGCTCCTCCATTGACACGTAGATTAGTTTGTTGCTTCGCTCCTTCATAACGGCGTGTGCTTCACTTGGCAGACCGTCCGGATATCAAGCAGTAGGGGCTTTATAGAAAAATCATCTCCCAGGCACAGAAGCCGGAATATTTCGAGGTCCCTGTACCAGCGCCGACTACTACTCCACTGCCGCCTGGCAAAAAGAGAGCGGCTTCTGCAATGAAAGTTGCAATAGGCCGAGCGAGGAAAGCTCGGAAAACTTCTTCCAAGCGGCCTTCGACTGATGCGGCTGAGACTCCCCTGCCCGAGGTGCCATCATTTGAACAGTTTGCCGCTCGGAAAGAAGCTACTCAGCAAGCAGCTGAAGGTGACATCATTTTCCTTGTGCGGTATAAAGGAATGCTCTTTTCACGGCATTTTCATTTTTTTGATGTCTTCTTTGTATAGCTTCAGCTCAAGGAGCAGCTGACACCACATGTGCCGAGGAAGCCGCCCTGGAGGCCGGAGAGATAGGGCCTTCCATCATAGCCCCGGTAGGGGTGACTGAGACAGCTGGAGCTGCAGGGGAGAGTCTCCCCGCTGTTGAGGAGGATGTCAGACTTCCTTCTCCCACGCCTGCCAGTGAGGCTGAGGGTGAGCTGCACAATTGTGGTTCTTTAGGTTCTCCTTTTTATTGAGCTTTCCATCCTGCCTTATGCACTTGTTTTGTTGTGATGGCAGGAGTGGTCAGCGCGGCGGTTGAGGCACATGTTGTGGAAGCTCCTTCATAGCCCGCGGGACATAAGACTGTGCTGAAGAAGGGTGCTATCCCATTGCGGCGTGTGCTCACCCGCTCAGCGTCCCGTCAGGCGACGGAGGAGGCGGGCCAACCCGAGATCGGCATAGATATTTCTTCGAGTAGCTCTGCCACCCCTTCTGACGAAGAGACTGACCATCATTCTTCAGAAGGTGATGAACAAGGGTCTGCAGCAGGCAGCAAAGGGGCAACGGTTCCCTTCATACTATCAAGCGATGCTTTACTTTTCAGTCCTCCGAGGCTGCCGAGGGCGCCAGAGGGAGTGGTACAGGAAGAATTTGCTGGATTGGACGTGGAGGCGGAGATAACCCCTCCTTTTGCTGCTTCGTCTGCAGGGTTGGAATCTTCTATTCAGGGGCTTGAAGAGATGGATGCCGTCATCATAGTAAACTCTATTCGCCCCTTTACAGAGCCACATATCCCCCTCCTTTTTTTTGTCACCTTGGTGTTTACATGAATTTTCATTCCAGGAACCCGAAGCCGCTATTCATTCCCCGGCACCAACTTCTGGTACTGCTGTGGTCTCGTCAGAGGCCTCGGATCTGCTACCGCTGGCCACCGCATCTCCTTCAGGGATAATCACTCTACTCCGACCCGTGCCGGTGAGGATACATGCGGCCGTTGGGGGATTACCCTTAGAGCCGAGCCAGTCGGGGGAGAGTCTCGCCCTGGCGTCGATGACAGAGTTGAGGGCTGAGGCTGACCCGCAGAGGTGGTCTGCTTTTATATCGGCGGCCATAATGACGATCGTGCCTGATTCTGCAACTCCATTTGTGCCGGAGACAGAGTTAGAACCTCCGTCCCTCCTAGGCTCTATGGAAGGAAGCCCTGACAGGAGTCTGACGGAGCAGGAACATGTTGCCGTGGTATCTGCTTCTTCGGCTTTGACGGCCGTTCCATCTTCCTCTTCCGAGCCTGACACCAGATTATGGGCCGCCATAGACAGGGAAGTGACCTTCGAGGTGCCTCCGGCGGCTTCCCTGGGCATTACCTCATCGGAGGAATTTGTCTGGCAGCATCTAGAGATGCTGCGTCAGGTTGTGGAATCTCAGCCAGCGCTGTCTTACTCCCAGTTGAAGGAAGCGGCTGCGCGACTGACGATCGGGCTGCAGGCGCTGGGCTGCCCTCTAGATATCTGGACCCAGCGGGTGCTTTTCTTGTTGAAGTTTGTGAATCGCCGAGACTTTCTGGAGAAAATGATGGGCGACCGGCTGGCGGCCCTCAAACTGCAGAGAGTTGACTGTCAGGCGGAGCTGACGTCTCTGATCTCTGATCTTCAGGAGAGCAGGGCTCAGGTTGAAGCTTCCGTAACCCAGGCGCACATTCTACATAGCCGACGGGAAGAACTCCGCTCTGAATTGGCTACTGTAGAAGCCGAGATACCGCGGCTAGAAGCTGCGGAAGTCCAAGGCATCGAAAGAACTTCTTTGCTGGAGGGCCGAGTCGCGTCTCTGGAGACTGAGGTGACTCGGGTTCAGGAAGAGGAAGCGCAGCTCCATGAACTGGGGGCGGCTCCTCATGTCGGGCTTATTGACTTTGCTGATATCTTCAGGCGGCCCTAGCTGATCCGCCTTTGTAATCTGTCCCCTCAGAAGGGCTCCTTTTGTATTCACTTCCCCTTTTGTAATGAGGATAGAAGTTTCCTTCACTATTTTTTTTTTGTGTTCACATCTACACTTGCATTTTGTTGTGTCTTGTGGCAATTCTGGCGACCTGCTTGGAAGTACCTCCATGTCCGTGTAGCAGGAGAGCGTCCACCCTCTCAAGGAAAGGATGGGGGCCTCGCTCCACCACGGGACGGGGTTCCAGAAGTTGTCAGGTTGACGCTGACGTAGGTCTTGCTGACAAGAGGCGTCAAAACCGTGACTGTTGGCAGTTCATGGAAATTCCATTATTGACCCTGATTGGGGGAGATGTTGACCAACCTTGTCGATGGTGACAAGGGTCGAAAGGGTAGACGGTCTTACCGATGGTGACAGAAACCGGGTAAGGATAGCGACCGATCTTGCCGATTGTGACAAGGGTCGAAAGGGTAGACGGTCTTGCCGATGGTGACAGAAACCGGGTAAGGATAGCGACCGATCTTGCCGATGGTGACAAGGGTCGAAAGGGTAGATGGTCTTGCCGATGGTGACAGAAATCGGGTAAGGATAGCGACCGATCTTGCCGATGGTGACAAGGGTCGAGAGGGTAGACGGTCTTGCCGATGGTGACAGAACCCGGGTAAGGATAGCGACCGATCTTGCCGATGGTGACAAGGGTCGAAAGGGTAGATGGTCTTGCCGATGGTGACAGAAACCGGAAAGGGGTAGCGACCGATCTTGCCGATGGTGACAAGGGTCGAAAGGGTAGACGGTCTTGCCGATGGTGACAGAACCGGAAAGGGGTAGCGACCGATCTTGCCGATGGTGACAAGGGTCGAAAGGGTAGACGGTCTTGCCGATGGTGACAAGAACCGGAAAGGGGTAGCGATCGATCTTGCCGATGGTGACAAGGGTCGAAAGGGTAGACGGTCTTGCCGATGGTGACAAGAACCGGAAAGGGTAGATGTATGTAAGTGTGATATCGGATGAAGACTCCGCCTCGACCCTGTAAATGGCCTTCTGGACGGAGGATGGTTCATCACTGTTCATCATTCATGATCATCATTTTTTTTATTCATATTACTGACCCAAGCGCCCTTTCGGGTTTTCGTCGAAGCCAGCCCCCTCTTGCTTTTGCCCGCGCGCCCTTTCGGGTTTTCACGCGGCGGGGTACCCGATTTTGCCTGCGACGCCCTTTCGGGTTTTTTTGCACTTGTCCCGACATGGGAGCAAGTCTGGCGGGGTATCTCTATTTTTAACCCCATTTCTTTTCTTTTCTTTTTTTTGACTCGGGATGCGGACAAACTGGACCGCGAAGATATTGACTGGACTTGTCAATGATGACAAGGACCGAATCCTGTTTCGATTCGTCGACACTGGTTAGACGTCGAAGCAAAGGACATGGTCTATTAATGAGGATGTAAGATCCATGTCAAGGGGTAAAGATCGAACGATCTCGCTAACGGTGGCGAGGATCGCAAGTGGGTTTATTAGCAAGGACGAGATTGTTAACAGGGACGTAAGGCCCAAGTTGAGAGTAGAGATCGGCCAATCTCGTCGAGGATGACGAAGGTCGAAAAGGGTTTGTCCGTCGGCATATGTTATTGCTGAAACAAGGATGGGGTTGTCAACAGGGACGTAAGGTCCGAGTTGAGGGTAGAGATCGACCGATCTCGCCGATGATGACGAGGGTCGCAAAGGGTGTGTTCGCCGGCATATGTTACTGCCAAAACAAGGATGGGTTTGTCAACGGGGACGTAAGGTCCGAGTTGAGGGTAGAGATCGACCGATCTCACCGATGATGACGAGGGTCGAAAAGGTGTGTTAAAGGATTTCTGACGGGACTTTGATGATTGTCCCTTTCGGAGTTTTGTTGGGTGGAGAATAGGAGAGGTATTTGGGAATTACCACTTTATTGACTCAAGCGCCCTTTCGGGTTTTCGCTGAAGCCAGCCCCCTCTTGCTTTTGCCCGCGCGCCCTTTCGGGTTTTCACGCGGCGGGGTACCCGATTTTGCCTGCGACGCCCTTTCGGGTTTTCGCCACAGCTGGGTTATGACCATTTTTGCACTTGTCCCGGTATGGGAGCAAGTCTGGCGGGGTATCTCTATTTTTAACCCCTTTTCTTTCTTCTTCTTTTTTTCTTTTTTATTTGTGTAGGGTGGCAGGTCGAAATGCGACATTCGACCCTTGGTTGACAGTAGATGGCTGTCGGCCAGAGCATCAGACCTCGCGCCGGGCAGAACAGATCATTCGTTAGCAGGGGCTGAATGCCAACGCAAAGGAGTGACCTCTCGCCGATTCGGGCGTAAGGCCGGTAATGACAGGTGGAGTGCCCCTAGACCGAGGAAAGGGTAGTTCGGTTAAGATGGGATGCCATTAACCCAAGGGAGGTGGCTTGATCTGGGCGGAATGCCACTGGACCAAGGGAAGGTAGCTTGGTCAGGGCGGAATGCCATTTAACCAAGGCAAGGTAGCTTGGTTAGGGCGGAATGCCATTAACCAAGGAAAGGGTAGCTCGGTTAGGGTAGAATGCCATTAACCAAGGAAAGGGTAGCTCGGTTAGGGCAGAGAGCCACTAAACCAGGGGAAAGGTAGCTCGATCAGGGCGAAATGCCACTAGACCAAGGGGAGGTAGCTTGGTTAGGGCGGAATGCCATTAAACCAGGGAAAATGTAGTTTGGTTAGGGCGGAATGCCATTAACCAAGGAAAGGGTAGCTCGGTTAGGGCAGAATGCCATTAACCAAGGAAAGGGTAGCTCAGTTAGGGCGGAGTGCCACTAGACCAAGAAAAGGGTAGTTCGGTTAAGGCGGGATGCCATTAACCAAGGGAAGGGAAGCTCGGTTAGGGCGGAGTGCCACTAAACCAAGGGAAAGGTAGCTCGGTTAGGGCAGAGTGCCACTAGACCAAGAAAATGATATCTCGGTTAGGGCGGAGTGCCACTAAACCAAGGGAAAGGTAGCTCGGTTAGGGCGGAGTGCCACTAGACCAAGAAAGGGTAGCTCGATTAGGGTGGAATGCCGCTGACTGAGGAGGAGGTAATTTGGTTAAGGCGGGATGCCATTAACCAAGGGATGGTAGCTTGGTCAGGGCGGAATGCCATTAGACCAAGGAAAGGGTATCTTGGTTAGGGTGGAGTGCCACTAAACCAAGGGAAAGGTAGCTCGATCAGGGCGGAATGCCACTAGACCAAGGGGAGGTAGCTTGGTTAGGGCGGAATGCCATTAACCAAGGAAAGGGTAGCTCGATCAGGGCGGAATGCCATTAGACCAAGGAAAGGGTATCCCGGTTAGGGCGGAGTGTCACTAAATCAAGGGAAAGGTAGCTTGGTTAGGGCGGAGTGCCACTAGACCAAGAAAAGGGTAGCTCGATTAGGGTGGAATGCCGCTGACCGAGGAGGAGGTAGCTTGGTTAGGGCGGAATGCCATTAACCAAGGAAACGGTAGCTTGGTTAGGGCAGAGAGCCACTAAACCAGGGAAAAGGTAATTCGGTTAAGGCGGGATGCCATTAACCAAGGGATGGTAGCTTGGTCAGGGCGGAATGCCATTAGACCAAGGAAAGGGTATCTCGGTTAGGGTGGAATGCCGCTGACTGAGGAGGAAGGTAGCTCGGTTAGGGCGGAGTGCCACTAGACCAAGAAAAGGGTATTCCGACCGATCACTCGGGGAATGTTGGCTGCGCTGCATGATACAGCTTAATATGCCTCCCGTTGAGGGGAGAGAACTGGATAACCCCTTTGTGATCTACCAGGACGTAGGCACCCCCTTCATATACTCGGCGGACGATATACGGCCCGACCCAGTTTTCGACCAGCTTCCCTTTGGGGTTGGAGGCCATCACTTCTTTTCTTTTGACCATTACGAGGTCTCCTTTCTTGAATTCTCGACCCTTGACTAGCTTGTCAAAAGCACGGGCCATGCGAGCTTGGTAGAGCTGGATGTTTTGCTGCGCCAGGAGGCGTTTTCCTTCGAGCTCAATGAGCTCTTCCAATCTTCTTTCTGCATTGGTCTGCTCACCATTGACTAGTCCGTGCTGGATGTCAACTCGCAATGAAGGAACCTCAAGCTCAATTGCCACCACAGCTTCTGACCCGTAGACAAGGGAAAAGAGGGAACAGCCAGTTGGGGTCTTGTAGACAGTACGATAGGCCCAAAGTGCTTCGTACATCCTTTCTTCCCAATCTCTTTTATTAGACTTGACAGTCTTTGCCAGCAACGTGCACAGTGTCTTGTTAAAGGCTTTTGCGAGTCCGTTGGCCTGAGGGTTGTAGGGGGAAGATGTCCTCCAGTCGATTTTGTATTTGTCGGCCAGCCGATAAACCTTCTGGTTCTTAAAGTGACTGCCATTGTCAGAGATGATTCGACTAGGGATTCCGAACCGGAATATTACATTTTGCCGGAAGAATCTCGCAACTAGCTCTCCCATCACATCTCTTAGTGCTACTGCTTCTGCCCATCTGGAGAAGTAGTCTGTAGCTGCTAAGATGTATTTGCATCCTGATGAAGATGCTGGCAGCGGCCCTACCACGTCCGTGCCCCACTGAGCAAATGGCCAGCTCGGCAGGGTGGGATGCAGTGGCATTGGAGGTCTCCTTGCCACATTAGCATGTTCTTGACATTTCTTACAAGCTTTGGCAAATTTGCAGCAATCATCAAATATAGTGGGCCAATATTAACCCAGCTTCTTTATCTCAATTTTTATTTTCGGGCCAGCCTGGTGTGCTCCAGCTGATCCTGCATGGACTTCCTGCATCACCTATCCTGCTTCTGCTGAAGACAAGCAACGGAGTAGGACTTTCCTTCGGGCATCTGCCGTAATTCGGAACAGGGTCCCGCTTCTCATCTCGTAAGAATCCTTGATCCTTAGGAGCTTCATCCTCTGTTCTTTTCCTTTGGAAGTTGCGGGTGTTGAAACCAGCGCAGGAGATGCTCTCGCCAATCGGGCTGCTGAACCCCTTCGATGACTGCTACTTCCATTTCTTGTTCGTCGGTCAGGACCTCTGTCATGCTGGGGACCTGTCGGCGGTTGATCACTGTTATATTCAGGCTCGTGTCTGGCGGGACCGCCAAAGAACTAGCCAGCTTAGCGAGGGCATCCGCCTGAGCATTCCGACCTCGGTTGATGTGCTTGATGCTGATGAAGTAAAATCTTGACATCAGGCGAATTGCCAACTGGTGATAGGGGAGGAGCTCTTGCTTTCGCACCTCGAACTCTCCTTCCAGCTGTTTTATAACTAGCATGGAGTCTCCGAATGCTTCCAGCATTTGAATTCCCATGGACAGAGCAATTTGCAACCCGATTATCAGGGCTTCATATTCTGCTTCATTGTTTCTGCATTGCTTGTTTATGGAACAGGATGTATGTACCACTTCTCCTTCTGGGGATTTCAGGACTATGCCTGCTCCTGCTCTGACCCTGGCTGACCCGGTGGCAGAGGTGTCAATTTTGGACGCGCCATCAAAGTATAGTTGCCATAAGGAGGGCTGTACTTGCACGGCTTCTAGGGTTTCATCTTCAGAAGTTCCGGCTCCACCGGGCAATCCCCGGGCACTGGGTGCTCAGCGAAGAAGTCTGCAATAGCTTGGCCCTTGATGGCCTTACGCGACACATATGAGATATCAAACTCCATAAGGATTACCGCCCATTTGCCCAGGCGGCTTTTGAGTGCCGGTTGAGACATAATGTACTTCAGGGGATCCTCTTTGGATATCAAGCTGATTTCATGCGACAACATATAGTGTCGGAGCTTTTTAACTGCGAAGACCAGCGCCAGACAGATCTTCTCAATATAAGTATATTTCTCTTCAGTTCTGACCAGTCTCCGACTGAGGTAATAGAGGGCTTGTTCTTTCCCTTCTTCATTATTCAGGGCCAGCATTGCCCCCAGAGAATTATGTGTCGCTGCTATATACAGTGTCAATGGTCATCCTTTCACCGGTGTGCCCAACACTGGAGGAGTTTTCAGGTAGCCTTTTAGCTTGTCGAAGGCTGCCTGGCAATCTTCATCCCAATAAAAAGGGACATCTTTCATCATCAACTTGTGAAAAGGCTGGCATCGCCCTGACAAATTGGAAATGAAACGTCGGATATTAGCCAAACGGCCCTGTAGTGATCTCAGCTCAGAGATGTTCCTTGGCGGAGGTAACCCCTGAATCGCCTTGATCTTTGCGGGGTCTATCTCGATTCCCCGGTATCGGACGATGAAGCCCAAGAATTTTCCGCTCGACACTCCGAACGTACATTTCATAGGGTTCATTTTTAGCTCATGCTGCCTCAGCCTCAGAAAAATAATCCGGAGGTCTTGCAGATGATCTTATTTTCTTCTGGTTTTGACCACCAGGTCATCTATGTAGCACTCGACCTTGTGGTAGAGCAGTTCATCAAAAATTTTGGTCATTGCGCGCTGATAGGTTGCGCCAGCATTCTTTAGTCCGAACGGCATTCTCTTGTAATGATAAATGCCTTTAGGAGTTCGGAAAGCAGTATGGACTCGGTCATCCTCCGCAATCCAAATCTGATTGTAGCAGGAAGACCCATCCATGAATGACAGGGCTTCATGGTCGGTTGTAGCATCAATTGTAGCACCCCGTATAAAAAAAAATTATTATTATCAATATTTTTCAAATAAAAATAAAATAAAATAAAATAATATTAGATAAACTATTTAGGTAGTTTATGTAAGAAGTAGGAACATGAAGTTATCATATATAAAGGTTATTCACTTAACAAGTGGCTTCCTAGTGTAGTTGGTTAAGTAGCTTGCCTTCCAATCCAATGACCAGGGTTCAAATCTTAGCATCCACCATGTATCTACCCTTTTTGCCAAATAATTATATGATATAAGCTAATCTTGCACTTACGAATTGGGCCATGGGTTAGATGTCCAAACAATTGTCTCTTATCTCTCCAGCCTATCTCTTATCTCTCCAGCCTGTACAAGCTGTAAAGACTCATTATTTCAGATCTTGTCCCCTATCCGTTCATACTAGACCCTATAACATCCCCTTTTGCTACCCCCATTCCCATTCTAGGCTAGCTGAGGTTGGGGCAAAGCTTTGCTAGAGGGGTTCTGCTACTACGAACTTCACAGAGGTAGGTGTTCTCAACTTTTAACTAAATTAGTAGCTAATCTAGGATGATTAGTCTAGGCCTTTAGTATTAGGCTCATTTCCATGCGATTTTAGTGTTTTTAAAGCATGTGTTGACTTAAGTCTAGGATGATTAGTATGCCTTAGCTTCACACCTAAGATAATTAGCACGTATTAACTTTATACCCAGAATAATTAGCAAGTATTAGCAAGTATTAGTCTCATATCTAGAATGATTAACATGTGTTGGCTTAAATCTAGGATGATTAGCATGCATTAGCTTCATACTTGAAATGATTAGCATGTATTAGCTTTATATCTAAAATAATTAGTAAGTATTAGCAAGTATTAACAAGTATTAGTAAGTATTAGTCTCATACCTAGAATAATTAGCATGTGTTAGCTTAAATCTAGGACGATTAGTATGTATTAGCTAATATCTATATTTGATATAGTTCATGCTTTAGTAAAGGGCCTGTCATTTGTCAATTTCTGTGAAACTAAAACCACCATGTTAAAAATGTTATATAAGAGAAACTAAAGCCTGAAAATAGTGAAAGAAGAAATTGTAGTCAAGAGGATGAAAAATGTGGAAAAAGACCAAGTTGAAAAGGCCAAGTGGAAAAGGACCCAGTTGAAAGCACAATGAAATGATATTGAAAATATAGGGTTATAAGAAGGAGAATAATGAAAAATCTAGAGAGAATGAGAATGTGCGCAAGAAGAGAAAGTCGTAGATTGGAAGGTTAGGAAGAAGTTTCATGAAGAGTGCAGAGAGAGAAAATGAGAGGAAGAAGGTGAAAAATGTGAAAAAACGAGATCTATAGGTGTAGGTGAACAGTTACTGAGTAAAAAATTAGAACCGTAGAAAATTAATTATAACTTAAAAACTAAGAAGAATTGGAGGATATGGTAAAATAAGAAAATCTGTATCTACAAGAGGGGAAGAACTTTTGTGAAGAACTCAGAGTGAAAGGAGGATTGGAAGGGCATGAAAACTAGGGAACAAAACTGATGAGTCGACTCTGCCTGATGGATGAGTTGACGCAGTACTGTTCATATGAACTGATGAGTCAACCCTGTGAGCTGGAAATTGAACTGATGAGTCGACGCAGCCTGATGGATGAGTTGACGCAGTACTGTTCATATGAACTGATGAGTCAACCCTGTGAGCTGGAAATTGAACTGATGAGTCGACGCAGCCTGATGGATGAGTTGACGCAGTACTGTTCATATGAACTGATGAGTCAACCCTGTGAGCTGGAAATTGAACTGATGAGTCGACGCAACCTGATGGATGAGTTGACGCAGTACTGTTCATATGAACTGATGAGTCGACCCTGCCTATAAAAATGAACTGGTGAGTCGACCCTGCCTATGAAAATGAACTGATGAGTCGACCCTGCCAACAGATTTGAACTAATGAGTCGACCCTGCCTATGAAAATGAACTGATGAGTTGACCCTGTCTGTGAAAATGAACTGATGAGTCGACCCTGCCAGTTCATCGCGTTGACGCGGCGAACTGATGAGTTGACGTGGTGAACTAATGAGTTGACGCGGTGAACTGATGAGTTGACGCGGTGAACTGATGAGTTGACGTAATGAACTATTGAGTCGACCCAGCTAGCTCATTACGTTAACATGATCATTAGGCTTTCACTTTTGCCATCTCCATTGATAGATGGCAGCCGGAGAGGTGATTTTTAACTCCTGACAGGGTCCTCTGAACCCTGTATAATTCCCAGGAAGGGCATCCCACAGTAAGGATGTCATTTCTAAAATTGTCAGGTGGCCCATAAGGCACCTCTCTTATCTAGTTTTTCCGTGTATCAAACGTTACTGGTTTCCACTCCTAGTTCATCCCTACACATCAATGCGCCCTTGGATTCCATTCCATAATTCCACCTTATATATCATACTGGTCAAACCTTGAAATTTCACATTGGCTATAAATGAGAGTGGATGTCAACATACATGATAAATGCTGTGCATATAGGGCCCGGTCTGGTCCTGGGGGGAGCACCCGAAGGTACTTGTGCCCATGGGAGTTTATTGACCACGGTGTTTGGCATTGCACCGAAGTACTTGCTTGCTAGACTTTAGACATTCCACTCATTCTCATGATATTACTTGATTGATTGAATTACTTGATTGATTGACTTGAGACTCGCAAAAGGGTAAAAGTGCTACTTGAATGCATTATAAATAGCCAATTCCAGTTATACACTTGAAACTACTTTGCTTACTATTACTAGCTTGAATAACATGTTTCTACTCAGTTACTAGCTTGAATAACATGTTGCTATTCAGTTATCACTGACTTGACATCATTTACTATCACTTGCCACTGCTGCTTGAAATTGTGAAATCTATATACTCTCACTTTCTACTTCCGTCGATTTTACAATTCTTTGATATCTATCTGTCTGCATGCATAGGTTACGTACATTAAATGAATGTGTAATTCATTTAAAGCATGTTAAAATTTGAGATGTAAATCCTACTGAGCGATTCGCTCATCTAGTTATTTTCTAACCTTTCCAGGAAATTCAGATATCAGCCAGAACTCGGAAGGGAATGAGTCGGAGTGATGAGTGTAAAAATAGAGTTATCTTGTTATCTTGTAAATTGTACTTGTGTAAATGGTGTTATTATAATTTCATTTATGTCAGTCATATCAAGTTATGTCAGACGTCAGCTGTGTTAGTCCAATAATTGTAATAAGGGCTTGAAGCCTAGTAGTTGGACTTGGATATGTATGTAATTGTCATTGGGTTAGTTGTATCAATTGTCAGCTCATCCTAATTGTATTAACTTCGAGTTAAATCCTAGTCAATTGCGCACTCTGATATTTACATGATTGACACGATCTATATAGACGCGCCACGCCTCCGGGTAATCTTCCGCGCTCGGGACGTGACATCAATCATGACCTCAGTTATTGGCACCGGGAAGTCATCTTTGGGGCAGGCTTTATTTAGATCTCGGAAGTCGACACATATCCGAATCTGTCCATTCTTCTTCTTCACGGGGACGATATTCGCCAGCCATGTAGTGTACTGGTTTTCTTCGACGAATCCCCCGTCAATGAGCTTGTCGACTTCAGCACAAATTTGGGTGATGAGCTCTGGCCTCATGCGCCACGGTGGTTGCTTCACCGGCTCGGCTTCAGGGTTGATTGTCAGCTCATGTTGTGAGACAGCGGGGCTTAGACCTGGCATCTCTTTATAAGTCCAGGCGAAGCAATCCCGGTATTCTAGCAGTAGTTGAATATACAGCTCCCGTTCTTCTGGGGATAGTTGGGCACTGAGGAAGGTAGGCCTAGGGTCCTCCTCATTTCCCAAGTTGACTTCTATCAGTTCATCGACTGTGGCTTGGCCTCCGTCTTCTATCTCCGGAGGTGCCGGTTAGAGGTCAACGAAGTCTGGAACGCCATCCTGAGGGTCGAGCGCTTCGACTTCCTCGTCAGACACCGCCAGAGCTTCTTGAGGTTTCTCGATCTCTTGTGCCAGCGGCTGAGTGGATTGTTCTATTAGCAAATCCATTGCCATCACAGCTTCCAAGGATGAGAGAGCAACCTTGGTGTTTGTGGATGAGGTTGCAGCCATGACGGGCTGGTGACTGTTCACTGCCAGGTCCGGACAGCATGCTGATTTTGCGGCAGAAGTTGAGGAGGTTTCGCCTTCTGGGACGGTTGTATCTTCCGCAGAAGTGGCTTTTTCTTCCCTGGTAGCTGGCTCCCCTTGATTGGAGTTGACCAAGGCCTCCCTGATTGACAGAAAGGGTGTTGAAGTTGTCATTAGTAGGACCCCTGTAGAGGGAGAGACTCCTACTTCTTGAATGTCTTCGGCCTCGCTGCTGCTAGCCGTATCAAATTCGGCTTGAAAGGCCGCTTCTTCAGGATGAACTTGCTTCCAGCATCGGCAAGGGGCCGAGGTTTCTACTTCTTGGTTTCCGGACTGAGCCAGTTCAAGATATTCGGCTTCCGCCGGATACTCATCAAAGGTTGCCCCCAAAGGGCTATCTTCAGTAGGATAGAAGGTGGAGATAGTATCCACCTCGTACCGCCCACTGTAATAATATTCCTCCAGGGTGAAGCCCAACCCTGGATGTTGAGAGACACGTCTCATTTCCTTATCCAGATTTGCAGGATACCACATCTTTTGGAAAATTTCCTTGCGTTTTTGAGACTGATCGGGAGGGATGTGTTGCTTTTGAAACATCCTGGCCGTTCGATCAGTAGTAAATGCCAGGCCCTGAACAGGAACCTGAGGGTTGGCTAGATCCTCAGGGAGGCTGTAGTCTGTGTCTTCCTGAGTGGGATGCTCCTCAGCTGTATAGAATAAGCTGCTGGGCCCATCTTCCTGTGTCACCTCCCAAGCTTTGAAAGGTTCGACAGTGGGGTTGTTGAGGCCGGAGATTGGCTTGGTGAGGCCGGCCGGGACTCCGATGCGGTCGTACTGTCGATCGACCTACACTTCCTTAGCTTTGGGGTATAATGCTGGGGGTGTTACCCTGCCGACATCTCCAGAAGCTGTGATGTGGGAGACCACCTTTGGCTTGACATATCCGCGCGGCGGTGGCGGATACCAACCGTCACCCGATCTATTCTTTGAGCCCCTACGGGGGCTTCAGCTTCAGAAACCTTCCGGGGAGACCCCGTATACAGGTTGGCGTCCGCCAAGTGACATTCAAACACCTCGAATGGGTGGATATCAGCAAATATCCTCTCCTCCTTCCCCTGGAGGCTGTATTTGATGCACTGGTGGAGTGTGGAGGGCACCACCATATTTTAATGCAGCCATGGACGGCCGAGCAGTGCTTTGTAGGAGGTGCGAGAGTCAATGACATGAAACTGCACCGTTGTAGTGAAATCTGCCAGGGTCAGTGTGAACTCTGCCACTCCCATAGATACTTCACATTTTTGGTTGAAGCCAGTGATACGCATATCCCCGACTTTCTCGAGATGCACATTAAAGTGGTACCTCTCGTATATTCTGTATGGCAGGATGTTGACTGCTGCACCAGGATCGACCAGAATCCAGTTCAGTTCTCTTCCATTCAGATGCCCTTTCATATATAGCGGCCTGTTGTGGCTGGCAGTAGGTAGTAGCATGTCTTCTGGAGAGAAGGTCATGCTGGCTTCTGGTATAGCCTCAGCTATGCAGGTTTCAAAATGAGCAGGCGTCTGCAGAGCAGTGATGATCGCCTGTCGAGTTTCTTCACTCAAGGAGAGAATTTCCCAGATCGTAAATCGAGCGGGGAGCTTCTTGAGCAACTTCATTATTCGGCTCCCAGCCCGGACATTGGAGAGCTTCATCTCTTCAACCCATCTGGGCTTGGGGGGGGGTTTGATTTGTAGGTCCAGACGGACCTGCTTCATCTTCCTCGGATTCGGCACCCTCTTGGCTGGCACCGGCTGTCGGGTCTTCTTTATTAGTTGCTGTAGGGCAAGCTCCATCTGCATTCGCATCCTCAATAGATTGCGCTGGCTGCGGGTGAATGGCCCCGGGTGTAGGGTTAGCATCTTGGCAGGGCTGCTTCCCCTTTGACATCTTCATAAATTCAAGGAATGAAGGGGCTGTCTTGCCCCCACTCTTGTTGTATAGGCCCGACGGAGGAGGGATTCGGACTCCCTTAACCTCCGGCGGAGGTGTCTTGTAGGGTTGCTCCCCTCTGAACATAATGTTGTGATTGGGTGGTGGCTGGCGCCCCCATTTTCGGCCCGACCGAGTGGCATGCGCAGCAGTTGCGGCCTCGGCTTTGCCTCCCCCAGCATGGGGTGTGAAGCAAATTTCTTCTCCTTCCTCTTCTCCGGGTAGGTTGAAGAGTGCTGACAGGGTATTGCAGGAGACTGTAGACACGCCAAAATTGACATTATTTTGAGTATATTTCATATCGCAATGCGATGCCCCATTTGACCCTCAAATCGGCTTATTTGAGTGGTTTTTCCCACTTTTCTTGAATTTCCCTATTTTCCCCTATTTTTCCTATTTTTCTGGATTTTTTGTCATTTATCTCCATTTTTATGATTTTATGAATTCACGCCTTAATCCAGGGCGCGTTTTGATTCACGACCGGACCTAGGGCGCATTTTAAAGAAGTGACGACCTCTGGAAAGGGCGTCAATTCCTGGCATTATCCAATTTTTGAAAAAGAATAAATGTTTGAAAAATGTTAATTAACGCCCTTCTTTGGGGCGTGTTTCAATTGACGCCTCTCCTGGAGGCGTGTTTCAGAATTTCCAAATAAAAGAAATATTTATTTCCAAAATTGATCTGGGAGTTGACGCCCTTGGCCAGGTCATGTTTTGAATTAACGCACTATGGTAGGTCGTCAATTCTTGAATTGACGCCCTGACCCAGGGCGTGTTTCATCTTCTGTCTTCGCAACCCTTTCCCCAGAGAGTCCTTGCTTCGTTAGACACCTGCTTTATTTGGGCTCTTGCCCATTCCTATCCTTTCCCCCCTTGGACTCTTGCCTTCTTATCTCTTCATCCAATTCTATTTAATAGGGCCGATGGGCTCTGTTGTTAGGTTGGATACCTTCCTTCCCCTCCGTTCTTTTCCTCTTCCTCTTCTGTCTTCTTTTCCTTCTTCTTCTTCCGTCTTCTTCTTCTTCCCTTTCTATTCTTCTTTCTTCTGTCTTCTTCTTATTCTTCTTTCCCCTTCTTCTTCTGTTGTTTTTCTTTTGTTCTCTTTTTTTTTGTTTTTCTTCTTTTTACAGGAACCGAAGGGGCTTTTTGGCTAAGGAGGATGACTTTCAACATCAACCTCTTCATCCCTTTTGAAGCTTTCTCCCCATTGAGCATTCAAGCCAAGGAGCACCAAACCACAAATAAGATTTTTTATCTCATCTCCTTTTCATCATCTTGTATTTTCATTGATTCATGCATGCATCATATTTCATTGTTTTATTGATTTTTCTCTCCATCATTGAGAGCTCCCATAAGTGCAACTCATGCACTCTTTCCCCTTAATTTTTATTCATATTTTCATGCATTCATCATATCTCCCCACACCCTCTTTGCATAGGGGTTTAAGCGCTAACACCCTTAAGGTGTGTTTTTCACATGTTACCATGCTCATCCTTTTATTAAGAATTTGATGCTACACACCATATTCTAATCCATATTTTTTTATTGGTGTTTGTCTTTTTTGCAAGGGTAATAAAAGCAAGAACTCTCTTCATCGGCCGGCCGATTTGAAGAGAAAGGAAGCACTCACATCCCCGCATCTTTTGAGGTACTTTTCGCGATCATTCCTCCCATGTTCTTATTGATTATATTTTTGAGACCTAGCGTCTCTGGCGATCACACACTCCCCTTGTGCACCTCGTGCATATATTTTCCTCCATATTGATGATTATTGCATGTCTTTTCTTTGATATTTTTCTTAAGTGGATTATTCTAAATTAGAGATCTACAAATTGGCGATCACGGTGGGACCCTTTGCGTTCTCTTTATTACCCCTTTTCCCCTTAGGCACCCGCGTGTGCCGTCTCCCCTATTGCACCCTCGGTGCGTCTCCTTTTGTGCCCCTCGGGCACCCTCCATTGGTTTTGCTTTCTTCCCTAAAGTGATTTTCCATTTTGTTGTCTTTTCCTTAGAATCTCCACTTATTTAAAATTCTTGATGAGCATGCTTATCCTGTTGATTGCCTTATTTATGTGGTTGTGAGTGTGCCTGTTTAATATTTCTGGCCGTGCTTTCCTGAGGAATTAACGCCTCTGTCAGAGGCGCTTTTTCGATTTCACGTCCTAACTCAGGGTGTCTTATTCGTATTTTACGCCCACTGACAGGGCGCCTTCCAGCATATTTCCTGATATTTCTGGTTTTATTACGCTGCCTGAGAATTCACGCCCTGCGCCAGGGCGTTTATTTGTTGATTAGCGCCCCTCAGCAAGGCGTTGCTTTTGATTTGACGCCCTCGGTCAAGGGCGTCCTTTCCCCTTATAGTGCCTCACCCTAAGGCGTGTTTTTACTGCCCCTGACACCTCGCTTTGAGTCACGACAGTCACACTGTCGTGTCTTTTGTTAGTAGCGCCCCCTGCTAGGGCGTGTTTTTACTGTGGGTTTCCAGAACCCTTCCCGTGGGTGAGTTTTCATGATATTTCATATTGATTGATCATATTGTGTGGTTGGCCTGATTTCCCCTATTGCATTCATTCATCTATTTGCACTGGTTTGGGAGACCTCCTCTCTCCTCACTAGGATTCCACACACCCTCTTGGAATCGGGACGACCCTCCATTGAGCATTCCGTCTCTTTGGACCGGAAATCCCTTTTCCAAGCCTCCATAAGTCCCCGCACCAGTTGATTCCCTCACGGACGCCGGGCAGGTTGTACCCTTTGAAGTCCCGAATTAGTTGGCCTAAACGTGGTGAGAGAGTGTTCCTAGTTGGCATTGGAGTTAAATCATATTGAAACTAGGATCCCACCTTGTGTGAATCACATCAATCTTGTTAAAATTCATTAATTCACCAAGGTTCAAACATAAAAATCAAGGTAACCATTTCAACTTGGGTGTGTTTCTTTGCCAATTGTTTGCACATTAAATTGCTTGCATGGCTTACTTTGATAGACAAAATAACATGTTCAATTCAATTAATATTCATGAGGGTGTTCAACCTAGCACATCATATTCCCCTCAAATTCAACATGTTCATCATTCTCACCATACTTTCAAGGGACCACGTCCTCATTCTTATGGCCATGCCCGACCCACGGGCAATGTCCATCTTCATGATCCCCCTACTCAAGTTCGAGCCACTACTCCTTCGGGACCGCCTCGTCCTAATGATGAGAAAGTCTCTCAACTCATTCATGCATTAGATCATCTCACCCCTCAACAGATCCAAGCCCTTAAGGCCGCTGTTGAGGGTGCATCTCCTTCATCTTCCCCTTCCAATCCTAATCGGGTGGCCCATCACCCACCTCCCTCTTCTATTCACAATCCTACACGGGGGGGCCATCACCCACCTCCCTCTTCTATTCATATTCCTAATCGGGTAGCCCATTACCCATCCCCTTCTATTCACACTCCTCCTCGGGTGGTCCGACACCCGCCTCCTTCTATTCCTCCTCCATCACGGCCCCGAGGCCCATTTACTCCTTGCAATCCGGCCCGTCCGGGTTCTTTTACGGGTCATCCCGTCAACTCCCCTCCACGGCCTTTTTATACGGCCCTTCCTCCTTCAAGGCCCTGCCAACCTTCTGTTGTTCAGGTCACACCCCTCCAGCAAACTCTCCTCGATAAAATCACTTTGATGGAGGAACAATTAAAGAGGGTTACGAGCCCGCGGCCCGCTCCTACTCCAGTCAATCCTCTTCATGCTTTCCTGGATGGTATTACCAAGATGGATAATGAATGGAAAGATAGGAGAAATGATTATGACTTCGGCATTTCAAGCAAGCAGGAGTCGGCATTTGAAGAATCCAAGGCAGTGTACGATGATGATGAAGCTCCGCAGGCACCCCTTCCGAGTTTCCTTAATTTCCCGCTCCCTCCACTATCATTTGATAAACCTCCTGCTCAGGATGAAACCATCCCTGATCCAACCCCTATTTATGAGACTAGTTGGTGTTACGACGATGGGTCGATATTCCAATCGCCCGCGCCGGCGCCTATTGAGTCTCTTCCCATTCCCACTCCCACTCCTAACACCGCTCGCCCCGTCCGGCATTTCCTACGCACCAAACCTTCACCCATTAACCCTCCACTAATTAAATCTCCACCTATTAAGCCATCAACCTCCACACCATCGGCCTCCACCGAGCCTGCCATTGAACTGTCCCCAATTCAACCTCCCGTTATCCCATTACCACCATCCCTAAAACCCACCTTACCTATTCCCCCACTTAACCCTTCATCTTTACCCATGGTTAATCCTGAGCAGGATCCACCACTTTTTGCACTCGAGCCAACCCCGACTGCTTCCGAGCAAAGGGAGAAACTTGATGTGTTTGAACCTCCGCTTCCACTTACGCCAACACTTTCCATTATACCTCCACCACTCACAAAGCCTTCCGCCTCCGCTTCACCTCCTTCTACTACTCGGAATGTGGGCGCTTCTGCAAGTATATGTGCCGAAGATGATCAAGAGCCGGGCAAGACAGATTTGGCCATGGCCGTGATGTTCAAGACCCAAGAATTTATTTGTCGGATGCCAATCCGGATCATTGTGCCAAGCATGATTGAAGAGGCCAAGTCGCCACCACGCCAAGCATTGATGCTGCGTAAGGGCCGGGCAGGGCACTCTTTGTTCCAATTTCCAAATCTTGAACTCCTCGGCAACATGATGCTTCCAAGCCTAAATTTCCGACTCCCTCCCGCTATTACTTTTCACCTTCCAAGGGAGTTGTTATTTACCATTGAAGCTTCATCATGGGCTTATGCTTTGTCCATTAAGCCAGTTGGCTATACTCTTTCACTACCGTGGAGGGGCAGTTATTTTGGCACTAAGGGGCCTTCCACTCCTTTATCCACCCCATCCATATTCTTGTCGATCACGTTTTCTTCATGGGCCACTTCCAGGGGAAAAAGGAGGACCTCGCCCTCTCACCCTTCGTATTCTTCTTATTTTTCATCTTCCTTCATGCATTCATTCTATTCACTGCATTCGCTGCATTCATCGCATCCATCATATTGCATGCAATTACACTTCTTCTTTCCCGAGTTTTCGAACCCGTATCTTCCCCGTCTTCTGGCACCGCCGGATCCTCCGCATTTCCCATCTTATTCATATTCATCTTCATTACTCGGGCATCGCGCCCCTTTCCAACCTTTTCATCTCCCAGATTTCTCTCCATTCTTCCCAGGGCATCGCGTCCCTCGGCATTTTCTTCCTCCGGAACCTCCGGACTTTTCCTTCGGGCACGACGCCCCTTTCCACCTTCTCCTGCTTGATTTCATTCCTCCGGAACCTCCGGACTTTTCCTTCGGGCACGACGCCCCTTTCCATCTTCTCCTTCCTGATTTGCTTCCTCCGGAACCTCCGGACTTTCCCTTTGGGCACGACGCCCCTCTCCACCTTTTTTATTTGCTTCCTCCGGAACCTCCAGACTTTTCCCTCGGGCACGACGCCCCTTTCCACCTTCTCCTTCCTGATTTCATTCCTCCGGAACCTCCGGATTTTTCTCTCCTCCCTGGGCATCGCGTCCCTCGGCATTTGCTTCCTCCGGAACCTCCGGACCCTCCATCTTTCTTCCGATTCATCTTTCTAATCTTCCTGAACATCACATCCTTCATTTTTTCCTTCCTTTTCCATCATCTTTTTCCCTATTTCATCTCAGGGCATCGCGTCCCTTCTTTTGTCATCCCTCCGGAGCCTTCGGATTTTTCCTCTCATGATTCTCCTCCTCTGCCTCCGGACCCTCCGGATCCACCTCTTTCCATCTACCAATTTCTTCTTCTAATTCCTCCTGATCCTGGGTCTGACCCAACTTCTTCCACATCCACTGCCTTGGGCATCTGCCCATTCTCCCATTGCTTTCGAGGCTTTAGTCCTCATTCCTCCTTCTAATTCTCATCTCCTTCTGTAGACTGTTCCATGTGATCAGGGTCTCCACGCCTTAGTGAGGGAGTTCTAGCCCTCGCCTCTTTTCCTTTTTTTCCTTATTCGTCTGAGTCTGGTCTTGGCACCACTCCTTCTTGTTAAGCCACTTTCAATCCTTTGCTTCCAATCCTTTATCTGCCTAAGAGGACTATCCCACGATGATCAACCTCTCGCGGCAGCTGCTTTAACAAAGGTTGCAAGGTAATATATTGACGTAAGTATGCATTTATATGATATCATTACCTCATTACTTCACGCATGATTTTCAAAATGAAGTGCTTCCTAACAAGATTAAGAGTGGTGTTTTAGAACTTTATCTTAGGCTTTTGTTAAATTAAATCATTGTTAAAAAGAGTCTTTAGGCTTGCTTATGCAGCACCTTGGTTAATAAGAACCCCGCGCTGGGAATTCAACATTCTCTCCCTGCTTGTTAAGATCAACCCTCAGCTGGGAACCTCACACACTTCACGGCGTCCTTAGCCGGCTCCTTTGGTTAAACACCGTTGCCACTTTGGCCATGCCATGAGTATATCTGAAAGTCTTTTCTCTTCTTTACTCGGCCACGTGCTGGGGCAAGAGGTTGACGGATGAGATGACCAACCTTGGTAATCCCCAATACGAGAGGAGTCTCAAATAGGGGCAGTCTTGACCCAAAATCAATATGAGTTTTTATGATATACATTTCGCCAAAAGGGCTATTATGAAAATCAAGTCAGAATTTCGATAAAAGTAAAATTGAGAATTATGGCATGTAAAGAGTGGCAAAGTCCCCGCAGGGAAAACCCTGGTCGTATGCATGTTAAGGGTCTACAAATTAAAGGCACAAAGCCCCGGCACAACAGACTATCTCTTTGAAGGGAATACCTTGAAGGAATTCAAGTCCCTATATCTCCCATCCTACACAAAGCTTGTCACAATTGTTCTTCTCTTTTCCCTCTAAGACCGAATGTTTCTCGGGTATGGCCTTGGTAGGGGCACCGTTGATCAAAGACGGTCGGTTATAGGATGCCACTTTCAATGCACGTCCAGCTTTGGGCAGTTTTAGCGAAAAGGGAAGGAACAAGGACCCCTAGCCAGTGGTTCAAAACAACCCTTTGATGTTGCATTAACAATGTCTAAGCCAAAATCTAAAAAAATTGAATATTTCCCGATCAAAATCCCAACAAAAATTCAAAATATTTTCCAAAAATCTCCATAAAAATTCAAATATTTTCAAAACTCATAAAAATTTGCATATTCCAAAACTCATAAAAATTTGCATATTCCAAAACTCATAAAAATTTGCATATTTCCAAAATCCAAAAATTTGCATTGTATTTTCTGATGGTGTTTTGCAGGAACAGCTTTGCAGAGACCAAAAGCACGGGATGGGTCCTCTCTCTACTTATTGCTATCAATCTATTGATTCTTCCCAATATTCTCATGACATGTCACCCAGGGGCATCATCTCCCTATATCATTCTGATTATCATATCTCATGATTATTCATCTCCAAATCTTTCAATCAACTCTTGCTCGTTTCATCTGATTACTCCGACGATGGGCATTATCAGACCCTGATTATTTAACTCCAAAACTTGATTAGTCAGATTGTCATCCTCATGACAAACAACAAATAATGATGCTTTGCTATGCCATGATTTGACTTATGCTGTTCGCTATGATTGGTTGCTTTGATTCATGCTATGCATGCTATGATTAAATGCCTTATTCATTGCTTGTTATATCTTGGCTAATGAATTTTTGAGCGCAGGAAGAGGCTCTTGGTCCCGCCGGCAGGGCATCATCACTCAAAGTCCCATGGTGCTTGCAGCTCATTTCTCAGTTCCCATGCTTATTGATATCACCATCTCCCTGTATGCATTCTACTATATGTTACATATGTTACTAGATTATATCAAGGACCTTGTGGCTTTGGTAAATCTGGGATTTGAGTTCCCCTTCATCAAAAACAATGATGATTCCAGAGAAGTCTTAGTCACACGGATAGACCGTTGAGCCGTCCAAGACTGGGGATGATGGTTCCCTTTTTACGAGTTGGTGCGTGGATAAACGGGCTTCGACTTAGTATCAGCTCGCTGAATGCGTTTCTTGACTCAGTCTGGGCAGCTTAGCAATAGTATCCTTGATTATCTTATATTTTCATTTGATTTAATTTTTCCTTTTAAACCCAGCATGCATTCATGTAGGAATTTGAAACAATTGTTGAAAAATCATTCTGATGAGCTAACTTTGAGGGTTGAAGTTGATCTTAATCTTTCTCGATATGAGATTTTCATTGTCGAATTGGATCCTCAGTTCGTTTTATCGCTGTTTTGGGTCTTTTCTCGAGAGCTCCTTGTTTGGATTTTTATCATCTTATTTCAATCCTTTCCTTTGATCCACCTTGGCTGCAGCACGTCCACTGGCTGGTAACCACTCCCTGATGTGACACGACCTTGGACTTAGGCAAACAAGCACAATTAAGCATTCAAATGGGCCTTAATGGGCCACCGCTCTCCCGTCGCACTCTATACCCGGAGTGACTTGGCGATGCCAAGAGTGAATTATGGGAATGGGCCCTTGCTGGTAGAGGGCCAGCAAGGCCAAGGATCGACTCCCCAAGGGTGGATGCCCAATTCAATTGGGGCCGACAAAGTGCACAAGGGCACCGGTTCACACTATCCCACGGCGATCACTCTTAAGTCGTGGACTTGAGGATCGGGCGCTCCTCACAAATGCAGCGGCGCATGAATCAAGTATTGAAAGAGCAACACTAATTGAGCAAGGAAGAGGCACTTACTCGACCGGTTTGAAGAAACCGGTCCCGATCGGAGACGAGGGCGAGCGGGGAGGCGATGGCTCCCCACACGCCGCGGCGGTGTCGCTTGACCTGCCCAAACCAATTACAAAACTACACCTCACGCAGGAGGGGGGGATCTGGGGTAGGGATTAAGGTCTTACATTCAAACACTACCACCGCGCAGGGTGGGGCCTTCAGCCGGCCAAGCGGGGTGGGGATATCGGACCGAAGTGAAGAGAAATGGGAGATTAGGGAACTTGAAGCTGCAGTCTGAATTCTGGACAGGAAGTTGCTGTGCCGGCTGCCTCGGACTCGTACGGAATCCAAATTGAGTGCAATCACCTTCTAAAGCTTCCTGACTTGAGAGGGAAGACTCCAGAATTTTTGGGGATGCTCAGAGGGTCGGAGGTGGCCGCACCAGCAACAGGAAGGAGACTCCTCTGTCTGGCCGCAGGTTCCATCTGGACTAGAAGAGAAAATTGCAGAGGTCACTGTGCACCCTCCCGAGCTCCGATCAGCACAAAACTGGAGACATTATCTTCGCGGTTGAAGTAGCTTTCAGCAGGAGGTGACGGGGCTGCATTCAGAGGTCGAGGGCGGTCGGTGTACCCTGAAGAGTGGGCACTGGTCGGAGTAGGCAGCAGGAGACAGAACTGGAGAGCTTGGGGGAGAAAATTCGTAACTCCTTCCTCTTGCAGCCAAATGAGGTTCTGTTTCTTGATCTTGGAAGAGGACTGGCAGAGGGAGAACTTTGATGAAGGAACTTCAGCCTGAATCCTCTGGGGTTCGTCGTGGCAGAATGAACTCTCAGGCTCTGGTCCAGGATGAAGACCTCTCTGCGTAGTCGTGGGAGAACGGCTTCTACGGTTGGCCCCGACCTCGGAACGAGTTGATTCCACCTCGCCTGCGAAGAAGACAGAGGGACCTTTCCAGCAATGTAGGCTACGCCTTCAGGATCTCCAGGATGAAGCCTTGGGCGATGCTGCAACAGGGGCTGACTTGCTGGTCTGCACAGCTCCAACCTGCAAGAAGAAATGAGAGGGAGGGGTGGCTTCTTTGGTGGAAGGGGAAGTGAAGGGGTGGCCTAAGGATGAATAGGGGTTCTTGTGGGGTGGAGTGGAGAGCTATAGGGGTTGGATAATGAGGGGAGAATGGCTGAGAGCAGGGGCTAACAGGTGGAGGAGGAGGGTGAGGATGTGAGAGAGGGAATGGGGAGTGGAGGGGGGCGAACTTGGCTTGGGGGAGGGTAAAGGAAGGGGGCGGCCAAGGCAAGTGGAGGGAAGGGATTTCAAATTTTGAAATGGCCTTGGAAGGTGGGGGATTATGTGGGAGAGTGGGATACTTGTATTGGAATGGGGCAGATTTGGTTGGAAGGTGGAGAATGGTGTTGGAATGTGGAGATTCCTACCTAGGAACTAGGAGGTGGAGTAAAGGAGGCCATGGGGAAGTAGAGGGCATTAAAGGAGGTGGGTGGCTAGTGGAGGTGGTTGGGAGGGGAGGAGAGAGAAGGAAATTCGGAATTGGGGTTGGAGGAGAGAGAAAGAGGGGTGAAATAGAGAGATTAAGAGGGGAATAGGTGGGGAATCTCTCCCCTAGGGTCTCTCACCCAAAAAACTAGAGGAATCACTCCAATTTGAACTCAAATGGCAAGTTTAACTCAAAAGGATTCATTCATTCATTAACTTCAAATGAGGGGAGTGGGGTCCTATATATAGGCAACCCACTCTTTACAATAAGTCCCTGATAAAATAAACAACTACAAATAACCAAGGGGGGGTGGGAGTGCTAATGGGCCTAGCCCAATGAATTGGGGCCCAATAGCCACATTAGACAGCATGATGATACAAGAACATAGAAAAATAAGTGCTAGACCAAGGGAAATGACTCAAATAAAATGGAAATACATCAAAATGACTCAAAATAAAGCTACAAAATGGATAAGGGGCCTTTATAGAGTGAGGCCCAAACTCAACCAGCTCCCGAGTGTGAAGAAGTGGACCCGAGACAAAGGGAGTCGTGGGTGATGCCTCTATCAAATCCCCTGGGCTGCGAAGAGCTCGACTCCGTCGAGTAAGGGTCCATCCGGCTAAGGTACCGCTCGAGGAGGTCCGGATCCAATCGCTGGAGGTCCTCCCGACTCACCCATGAGTCATCCGACGGAGGCCGATCCTTCCACCTGACGAGATAGCACTCATATACCTTGCTCCGGGTGGTAGTGATTTGCTCATCCAATATTCGTTCAATGCGATCGCGCTGAGCTCTCTTGGCTAGTGGACTCTTCTCACAGGTGGGTGCTCTCTCAAAGGAAGAAGTAGGCTCAATCTCCTCACTAGGTCTCACCGTGGGGCCCTTGTAAGACACTAAGTCGAAGACATTGAACGTAGGACTTACCCCATAATCCTCGGGGAGATCTAACTCATAAGCATTTGCACCAACGCGCCTCAAGACCTGGAAGGGCCCAGTCCCACGTGGTCTCAACTTGGAGTGGGCTCCTGGGGAGAGCCTCTCCGTCTTTACCATCACAAAGTCACCCACTTGGAACTCTAAGTGACGCCGGTGAGAATCGGCCAACCTTTTATATGCCTCATTTTTCATGCCAATGTGCTTGCGAATTTCCTCATGCAATTCCCTAATATGTTGTGCAAAAGACTCGGCAGACATGGACACTCTAGCATGCTGGGGAAGGGGAATGAGGTCGGATGGCTTTCTTGGTTTGTACCCATGCACGGCTTCAAATGGACTCATCCCTATTGACTTATTGACGGAATTGTTGTATGCAAACTCAGCCTGTGGTAAGATGAGATCCTAATTTCCTGGCCGATCCTCAACAAGACACCTAAGGAGGTTCCCTAGACTCCGGTTGACCACTTCAGTTTGACCATCCGTTTGGGGGTGGTAGGCAGTGGAGAATTTGAGGAGGGTACCTATCATGTGCCAAAGAGTCTTCCAAAAATAGCTAGTGAATTTGACATCCCTATCGGAGACTATGGTCTTGGGCAGCCCATGGAGGCGGACTACCTCATCAAAGAATAACCGGGCTATATGGGAGGCATCGGATGTTTTGTAGCATGGGATGAAGTGGGCCATTTTGGAAAATCTATCAACCACCACATAGATAGAGTCATGCTTCCTAGAGGTCTTGGGTAAGCCTAGGACAAAGTCCATGCTCAAATCTTGCCATCGTCGGTCGGGAATGGGAAGTGGGGTGTATAGAACGGTGTTTTGTTTCACTTGCTTGGCCGAAGCACATGTACGACATTGCCCTACTATTTTTCCTACATCTCTTTTGAGACTTGGCCAATAAAATTGACCCTCAACTAAGGCAATGGTCTTGTGGACCCCAAAATGACCGGCTAACCCTCCGGCATGTAATTCCCAAACCAAGAAGTCTCGAAGAGAGGTCCGGGGAATGCAAAGCCTTGGCCCCTTGAAGAGGAACCCATCCTCTAACATGAATCCCTCATGCTCCTTGCTAGAATGAGTGGTCAAGTTGGCATAGATTTGCCCAAAGTCGGGGCAACTAGGGTACTCATCCTTGACCTTGTCAAAGCCAATCACTTCCACTTGGATAGTGGATAGCAAGGACATCTTCCTACTAAGAGCATCCGCGGCCTTATTCTCACTCCCGGCCTTGTGTTTGATGACAAAGGTGTAGGATTGGATAAACTCAACCCATCGGGCATGTTGGGCATTCAACTTTTGTTGGGAGTTGAGGTATTTGAGGGCCTCATGATCGGAAAAGATGACAAACTCTTTGGGAAGCAAGTAATGTCTCCAATGTCGGAGGGATTGGACCACGGCATAGAACTCCTTGTCATAGGTGGAGTATCTAGTCCTAGCATCACATAGCTTCTCACTAAAGTAGGCGACCGGGTGTCCCTCTTGACTAAGAATCCCTCCTATCCCTATCTCGGATGCATCGCAAGTGACCTCAAAGACTTTGGAGAAATCGGGAAGGCATAGGACCGGGGCTTGAGTCAACTTTTCCTTAAGCTCAAGGAAGGCTTTAGAGGCGGCTTTGGTCTAAACAAAGGTTCCTTTCTTGAGACAATCAGTTATTGGGCCGGTGATAGTGCTAAACCCTCGAATGAATCTCCTATAGAATGTGGCCAACCCATGGAAACTCCTAACCTCATGAAGGGTGTGGGGCTCCGGCCAATCTAGAATAGCTTGGACCTTGTCAGGGTCCATAGAGACTCCTTTGGTTGACACCACATATCCTAGGAACGTGATGGTAGTGGTCATGAAATGACACTTCCCTAGGTTGGCAAATAAGCTTTCTTGCCGGAGGACGGTGCAAACTTTTCTAAGGTGGTCAAGGTGGGCCTCATGGGTTTGGCTATAGATGAGAATATCATCAAAGTATACCACTAGAAAGTTCCCAATGAAAGGCCTAAGTGCTTCCGTCATAAGACGCATGAAAGTACTTGGGGCATTAGAAAGCCCAAATGGCATGACTAACCACTCAAAGAGACCATCCTTGGTCTTGAAGGCCGTTTTCCACTCATCCCCGGGCCTTATCCTAACTTGGTGGTAACCACTCTTGAGATCTATCTTAGAGAAGATGGTGGCTCCGGCTAGCATATCCAACATGTCATCAAGCCTAGGGATGGGGAACCTATACTTGACGGTAATCTTGTTAATGGCCCGGCTATCCACACACATCCGCCATGATCCATCTTTCTTGGGGGTAAGAAGGGCCGGGACGGCACATGGACTCTTAGTAATGCGGATGAAGCCCTTCCTAATGAGTTCCTCTATTTGCCTCCTAAGTTCGACATGTTCCGTGGGATTGAGGCGATAATGAGGAAGGTTTGGAAGGGTGGCTCCCGGCACTAGATCGATTGCGTGTTGCACATCACGCATGGGAGGGAGTTGGTCCGGGAGCTCTTCCGGGAACACATCATGGAATTCTTCCAAAAGTTGTTGGATCTCTATGGGATGGGGGTTAGAAGGGGTAGGTTCCCCTAAGCATATGACAACCGCACACAAAGGCACCCCTTGAGCAATTTCCTCTTCAAGCTCTTTCCTAGTGATGAGATGAATTCCTTTGGTCAACCCCGTGGTTCTACTTTGTTTTGTGGTTTGGATAAGGGCTTGGGTTGGAGGGGTGGAGTTCCCCGAGACTTGTGGAGTGGTGGGGTGTGATCCTTGAGGGAGAGTGTCCCTCTTGGGCATGGGTCGAGGTGGGGAGGGGTTAAGACGGATAGTCTTACCCTCATGCTCAAAGGTGCATATGTTGCTTCTTCCTAGAATGGTGGCATCCACATCATAGAGCCAAGGTCTTCCTAAAAGAATGCTACCCACTTCCATGGGTATGACGTCACACCATATTTGGCCATGGTAGGAAGAGAAAGTGAGAGGCACTAGGCATTGGGTGTTGACCGGGATGGAATTGTTGTTGATCTATGAGACCCGGTATGGACTTGGGTGGGGAGTGAGAGTAAGCCCAAGGAGCTTGACGGTGTCGGGTGACACGGCATTAACACAACTACCACTATCCAAGATCACTTTCCTCACATGGTTCTCTATCTTGATAAAGGTGTGGAAGATTGAGGTCCGACGCCAATCCTCTTCTTGAGGTTGGGTGAGGATGCACCTAATGACTCCTAAATGGGAGTTATTTGAAGGAGTGGAGTGATCTAGACCCGACTCTAGATATTGGGCTTCATACTCCTCTTCCCAATCTAGTGAGGCTTCATGTTCCTCAACGTCATTTTCTTGTTCCTTTTGGGGCTGAACTTCTTCCTCAATAAGCAAACTAGATAACCCTTTAGATGGACATTGCCCCGCAAAATGACCATACCCATGACACTTATAGCATTGTTGGCGCCCACTTCCCGAGGTGGTTCCTACACTTGGGCCTTTGGAGTTGTCATCCTTCCGTGGGAGAGGGTGACTAGGAGCCGACTTGTTTGGAGTGATGGGTGGGGGAGGATTGTAGGACCTTAAAGGGGCATTCCCACTTGGGCTAGGAGCTCTCATGAGAGTGGGTGGAAGGGGACGTGTTCCCAAGTTTTTGGGGTCGGTGGGTCGGGGAGGGATAAATCGGGAATTCCTAGAAAACCTTTCCACATCTCTAGCTATTTGGTAAGCTAGCTCAAGGTTATCAACGTCCCTCATGAATAGTTCCCTCTTGATGTGGCTTTGAAGCCCATTCCTAAAACGGGATAAGGTGACATCCGGATCCTCATGGACTCCACACTTTAGAAGATAGGAGTCAAATTTTTCAATGTACTCTACCACGGTCTTCCCTTCTTGGGTGAGGCTTTGCCATTCATCTAGGAGCATTTGGTGGTAGGTTCGGGGGAGGTATTTGTTCCTAAGTTGGTTCTTCATGTCCGCCCAAGTGTCAATAGGCTCTTCCCGCCTAACCCGTCTTAGACCCTCTTGGTTTAGCCAATAAGTTTTGGCCAACTTAGTGAGATGCATCTTAGCCAATCTAACTCTCCTTTGGTCGGACATGGGGTACCATTCAAAGTATTGGTCCATGGCGGTCTCCCATTCTAGGTAAACACTAGGTTCATGTGAACCATCAAAATTTGGGGCCTCTACCTTGATCATCCTTACAAGGGGGTCATCCGGATCATCCCGTGGACGCCGCTCATGGTTTTGCTGGGGGCGAGGCCTCTCATAGTCATAATAATGGTCATGGTCCATATCCTCCCTATAAAATTCAGCATGTGGGTGATGGGCTCTTGGGCCGTTGTTCCTTGGGTGGAACTCATCCCTATGAGGCTCTACATGTGGAGGGTGGACTCTTGGGCCTTGGTTCCTTTGGGGAAAACCATTCCTATGGAACTCACCATGTGGTGGAGGGGCTCTTGGCTCATTGATCCTTGGGTGAGGATCTTCTCTATGAGGCTCATCATGCGGAGGGGGAATCCTAGGCTCATTGTTCCTTGGGCGGAACTCTTGGTCTTCTAACCGAGCAATTCAGTTGGTAATGGACTCTAGTTGGGCAAGGATGGTTGTGAGGGCAGCATCTACCCTATCCATGTGGCCTTGGGGTCCCTCCCTAGGAACATCTTGGTTGAGTTGGTGAGGATTGGGATCCATTGGTGGAGCCGAAGATGATGAACCGGGTTGATAGCTAGCACCACTACGGGTGGACATGCAAGACAAAGGGCCAAAGTGGTTGGACACACTATGCAAAGGTCCTAGGACTTAGACTTGATAGAGACAAGTCAAGGACTTGCTCCGATACCACTTGATGTGACACGACCTTGGACTTAGGCAAACAAGCACAATTAAGCATTCAAATGGGCCTTAATGGGCCACCGCTCTCCCGTCGCACTCTATACCCGGAGTGACTTGGCGATGCCAAGAGTGAATTATGGGAATGGGCCCTTGCTGGTAGAGGGCCAGCAAGGCCAAGAATCGACTCCCCAAGGGTGGATGCCCAATTCAATTGGGGCCGACAAAGTGCACAAGGGCACCGGTTCACACTATCCCACGGCGATCACTCTTAAGTCATGGACTTGAGGATCGGGCGCTCCTCACAAATGCAGCGGCGCATGAATCAAGTATTGAAAGAGCAACACTAATTGAGCAAGGAAGAGGCACTTACTCGACCGGTTTGAAGAAACCGGTCCCGATCGGAGACGAGGGCGAGCGGGGAGGCGATGGCTCCCCACACGCCGCGGCGGTGTCGCTTGACCTGCCCAAACCAATTACAAAACTACACCTCACGCAGGAGGGGGGGATCTTGGGGTAGGGATTAAGGTCTTACATTCAAACACTACCACCGCGCAGGGTGGGGCCTTCAGCCGGCCAAGCGGGGTGGGGATATCGGACCGAAGTGAAGAGAAATGGGAGATTAGGGAACTTGCAGCTGCAGTCTGAATTCTGGACAGGAAGTCACTGTGCCGGCTGCCTCGGACTCGTACGGACTCCAAATTGAGTGCAATCACCTTCTAAAGCTTCCTGACTTGAGAGGGAAGACTCCAGAATTTTTGGGGATGCTCAGAGGGTCGGAGGTGGCCGCACCAGCAACAGGAAAGAGACTCCTCTGTCTGGCCACAGGTTCCATCTGGACTAGAAGAGCAAATTACAGAGGTCACTGTGCGCCCTCCCGAGCTCCGATCAGCACGAAACTGGTGACATTGTCTTTGTGGTTGAAGTATCTTTCAGCAGGAGGTGACGGGGATGCATTCAGAGGTAGAGGGCGGTCGGTGTACCCTGAAGAGTGGGCACTGGTCGGAGTAGGCAGCAGGAGACAGAACTGGAGAGCTTGGGGGAGAAAATTCGTAACTCCTTCCTCCAGCAGCCAAACGAGGTTCTGTTTCTTGATCTTGGAAGAGGACTCGCAGAGGGAGAACTTTGATGAAGGAACTTCAGCCTGAATCCGCTGGGGTTCGTCGTGGCAGAATGAACTCTCAGGCTCTGGTCCAGGATGAAGACCTCTCTGCGCAGTCGTGGGAGAACGGCTTCTACGGTTGGCCCCGACCTCGGAACAAGTTGATTCCACCTCGCCTGCGAAGAAGACAGAGGGACCTTTCCAGCACTGTAGGATACGCCTTCAGGATCTCCAGGATGAAGCCGTGGGCGACGCTGCAACAGGGGCTGACTTGCTGGTCTGCACAGCTCCAACCTGCAAGAAGAAATGAGAGGGAGGGGTGGCTTCTTTGGTGGAAGGGGAAGTGAAGGGGTGGCCTAAGGATGAATGGGGGTTCTTGTGGGGTGGAGTGGAG
Source organism: Amorphophallus konjac (assembly GCA_022559845.1). Taxonomy (NCBI): domain Eukaryota; kingdom Viridiplantae; phylum Streptophyta; class Magnoliopsida; order Alismatales; family Araceae; genus Amorphophallus; species Amorphophallus konjac. The sequence continues at coordinate 180,575,209 of CM040123.1, read as the reverse complement.
AGCTATAGGGGTTGGAGAATGAGGGGAGAATGGCTGAGAGCAGGGGCTAGCAGGTGGAGGAGGAGGGTGAGGATGTGAGAGAGGGAATGGGGAGTGGAGGGGGGTGAACTTGGCTTGGGGGAGGGTAAAGGAAGGGGGCGGCCAAGGCAAGTGGAGGGAAGGGATTTCAAATTTTGAAATGGCCTTGGAAGGTGGGGGATTATGTGGGAGAGTGGGATGCTTGTATTGGAATGGGGCAGATTTGGTTGGAAGGTGGAGAATGGTGTTGGAATGTGGAGATTCCTACCTAAGAACTAGGAGGTGGAGTAAAGGAGGCCATGGGGAAGTGGAGGGCATTAAAGGAGGTGGGTGGCTAGTGGAGGTGGTTGGGAGGGGAGGAGAGAGAAGGAAATTCGGAATTGGGGTTGGAGGAGAGAGAAAGAGGGGTGAAATAGAGAGATTAAGAGGGGAATAGGTGGGGAATCTCTCCCCTAGGGTCTCTCACCCAAAAAAATTAGAGGAATCACTCCAATTTGAACTCAAATGGCAAGTTTAACTCAAAAGGATTCATTCATTCATTAACTTCAAATGAGGGGAGTGGGGTCCTATATATAGGCAACCCACTCTTTACAATAAGTCCCTGATAAAATAAACAACTACAAATAACCAAGGGGGGGTGGGAGTGCTAATGGGCCTAGCCCAACGAATTGGGGCCCAATAACCACATTAGACAGCATGATGATACAAGAACATAGAAAAATAAGTGCTAGACCAAGGGAAATGACTCAAATAAAATGGAAATACATCAAAATGACTCAAAATAAAGCTACAAAATGGATAAGGGGCCTTTATAGAGTGAGGCCCAAACTCAACCAGCTCCCGAGTGTGAAGAAGTGGACCCGAGCCAAAGGGAGTCGTGGGTGATGCCTCTATCACTCCCCAATGGTGAAACTTACAGGTTTGTGACCAGGGGTACTTCCACCGCGTTGGAAGTTGATCATTTATTTTATCTCCTCCGTGCACCGCGTGCACATTCCCCCTTTTATCCAAACATTATTGATTTCATTAAATTTCCCGAGATTTACTTCATCTCGTGCTTTTGATTTGATTCTCATCAAGTGATGTTGGTTGCGTGTCTCATCACACCTTGGCATCTACTTTTCAGTTTGCTACGCTCCCTTGCAAAGCAGACGCCAAGGCGGGGCAGCTGTAGACACGCCAAAATTGACATTATTTTGAGTATATTTCATATCGCAATGCGATGCCCCATTTGACCCTCAAATCGGCTTATTTGAGTGATTTTTCCCACTTTTCTTGAATTTTCCCTATTTTCCCCTATTTTTCCTATTTTTCTGGATTTTTTGGCATTTATCTCCATTTTTATGATTTTATGAATTCACGCCTTAATCCAGGGCGCGTTTTGATTCACGACCGGACCTAGGGCGCCTTTTAAATAAGTGACGACCTCTGGAAAGGGCGTCAATTCCTGGCATTATCCAATTTTTGAAAAAGAATAAATGTTTAAAAAATGTTAATTAACGCCCTTCTTTGGGGCGTGTTTCAATTGACGCCTCTCCTGGAGGCGTGTTTCAGAATTTCCAAATAAAAGAAATATTTATTTCCAAAATTGATCTGAGAGTTGACGCCCTTGGCCAGGTTGTGTTTTGAATTAACGCCATATGGTAGGTCGTCAATTCTTGAATTGACGCCCTGACCCAGGGCGTGTTTCATCTTCTGTCTTCGCAACCCTTTCCCCAGAGAGTCCTTGCTTCGTTAGACACCTGCTTTATTTGGGCTCTTGCCCATTCCTATCCTTTCCCCCCTTGGACTCTTGCCTTCTTATCTCTTCATCCAATTCTATTTAATAGGGCCGATGGGCTCTATTGTTAGGTTGGATCCCTTCCTTCCCCTCCGTTCTTTTCCTCTTCCTCTTCTGTCTTCTTTTCCTTCTTCTTCTTCCGTCTTCTTCTTCTTCCCTTTCTATTCTTCTTTCTTCTGTCTTCTTCTTATTCTTCTTTCCCCTTCTTCTTCTGTTGTTTTTCTTCTGTTCTCTTTTTTTTTTTCTTCTTTTTACAGGAACCGAAGGGGCTTTTTGGCTAAGGAGGATGACTTTCAACATCAACCTCTTCATCCCTTTTGAAGCTTTCTCCCCATTGAGCATTCAAGCCAAGGAGCACCAAACCACAAACAAGATTTTTTATCTCATCTCCTTTTCATCATCTTGTATTTTCATTGATTCATGCATGCATCATATTTCATTGTTTTATTGATTTTTCTCTCCATCATTGAGAGCTCCCATAAGTGCAACTCATGCACTCTTTCCCCTTAATTTTTATTCATATTTTCATGCATTCATCATATCTCCCCACACCCTCTTTGCATAGGGGTTTAAGGGCTAACACCCTTAAGGTGTGTTTTTCACATGTTACCATGCTCATCCTTTTATTAAGAATTTGATGCTACACACCATATTCTAATCCATATTTTTTTATTGGTGTTTGTCTTTTTTGCAAGGGTAATAAAAGCAAGAACTCTCTTCATCGGCCGGCCGATTTGAAGAGAAAGGAAGCACTCACATCCCCGCATCTTTTGAGGTACTTTTCGTGATCATTCCTCCCATGTTCTTATTGATTATATTTTTGAGACCTAGCGTCTCTGGCGATCACACACTCCCCTTGTGCACCTCGTGCATATATTTTCCTCCATATTGATGATTATTGCATGTCTTTTCTTTGATATTTTTCTTAAGTGGATTATTCTAAATTAGAGATCTACAAATTAAAGGTATGTCAAGGGTCTGAAAATCAAAGGCATAAAACCCCGGCACAACAGACTACCTCTTTGAGGGGAAATACCTTGGAAGGAATTCAAGTCTCGACATCTCCCATCCTGTATGAAGTTTATCCTCAATTGTTCTTCTCTTCTCCCTCCAAGACCGAATGTTTCTCGGGTATGGCCTTGGTAGGGGCACCGTTAACCAAGGGCAGTCGGTTATAGGGCGCCACCCTTCAATGCACGCCCAGCTTTGGGGCAGTTTTTAGCAAAAGGGGAAGGAACGAGGACCCCTAGCCAGTGGTTTAAGACACCCTTTGATGCTGCTTTAGCAATGTCTAACCAAAATCAAACAAAATTGAATATTTCTTATCCAAAATCTATAAAAATTTGAATATCTTTCCCAAAATTCATAAAAATTTGCATATTTTTCAAAACCCATAAAAATTTGCATATTTTTCCAAAGTATATTTTCAAAAACCACATAAAAATTTGCATATTTCAAAACTCCATAAAAATTGCATTGTATTTTCTGATGGTGTTTTGCAGGAACAGCTTTGCAAGGACCGAGAGCACGGGATGAGTCCTATCTCCACTCATTGCTATCAATCTATTGATTCTCCCGATATTCTCATGACATGCCACCCTGGGCATTTTTGGTTATCACCTCCTTATATCATTTTGGTTATATCTCCTGATTATCATTCTGATTATTCATCTCCAGATCTTTCAATCAACTCCTACTAATTTCTCTTGATCAATTCTGCCGATGGGCATTATCAGATCTTGATCATTCAACTCCAAATCTTGATTAGCCAAGTTGGCATCCTCATGACAAAATAACAAACAATGATGCTTTGCAATATCATGATTCAACTCATAATGGTTACTATGTTGTGACATGCTATTGATGCTTTGATTCATGCTATGCTTGCTACGCTTAAATGCCTTATTCATTGCTTGTTATCTTTTATATCTTGGCTGATGAATTTTTGAGCGCAGGATAAGAAGCTCTTGGTCCCACCGACTGGGCATCATCATCCAAGCCCCACGGTGCTTGCAGCTCATTTCTCAGTTCCCATGCTTATTGATATCACCATCTCCTGTATGCATTTTACTATATGTTATATATACTACTAGATTATATCAAGGACCTTGTGGCTTTGGTAAATCTGGAATTTGAGTTCCCCTTCATCAAAAACGATGACGATTCCGGAGGCATCTCAGTCATACGGATAGGCCATTGAGCCGTCCGAGACTGGGGACGATGGTTCCTTTTTATGAGTTGGTGCGTGGATAAACGGGTTTCAGCTTAGTATCAGCTCGTGAAATCAGTTTCTTGACCCAGTCTTGGCAGCTTAGCAATATTATCCTTGATTATTTTATATTTTCATTTGATTTAATTTTTCCTTTTAAACCCAGCATACATTCATGTAGGAATTTGAAACAATTGTTGAAAAATCATTCTGATGAGCTGACTTTGAGGGTTGAAGTTGATCTTAATCTTTCCAGATATGAGATATTCCATGCTGGATTGAATCTTCAGTTCGTTTTGTTGCTGTTTTGGGTGATTTTCTCGAAAACTCCTTGTTTAGATTTTTATCATCTTATTTTATCTCCTTTCCTTTGATCCACCTTGGCTGCAGCACGTCCACTGGCTGGTAACCGCTCCCCAATGGTGAAACCTACAGGTTTGTGACCTGGGATACTTCCACCGTGCTGAAGTTGATCATTTATTTTATCTCCTTCGTGCACCGCGTGCACACTCCCCCTTTTATCCAAACATTGTTGATTTCATTGAATTTCTCGAGATTTGCTTCATCTCGTGCTTTTGATTTAATTCTCATCAAGTGATGTTGATTGCGTGTCTCATCACACCTTGGCATCTACTTTTCAGTTTGCTACGCTCCCTTGCAAAGTAGACGCCAAGGCGGGGCAGCTGTAGACACGCTAAAATTGACATTATTTTGAGTATATTTCATATTACCTTGTAATGCCCCATTTGACCCTCAAATTAGCCTATTTGAGTGTTTTTTTCCCACTTTTCATGAATTTTCCCCTAATTTCCCCTATTTTTCCTTTTTTCCCATTTTCTGGGCATTTATCTCCCCTTTTATGATTTTTTGAAATTAACGCCTTTGTAAAGGGCGCTTTTTTGAATCACGACCTGACCTGGGGCGTTTCTTAAAGAAGTGACGACCGCTGGAAAGGGCGGCAATTCCTGGAATTATCCAATTTTTGAAAAAGAATAAATGTTTGAAAAATGTTGAATCACGCCCTACCATGGGGCGTTTTTCAATTCACGCCTCTCCCTGAGGCGTCTTTCACAATTTTCAAATAAAAGAAATGTTTATTTCTAAAATTAATCCAGGAAGAAACGCCCTGACCCAGGGCGTGTTTTGAATTAACGCCCTCCTGACAGGTCATCAATTGTTGAATTGACGCCCTGACCAGAGGCGTGTTTCATCTTCTGTCTTCGCAGCCCTTTCCCCAGAGAGTCCTTGCTTCGTTACACAACTGCTTTGATTGGGCTCTTGCTCATTCCTATCCTTTCCCTTGATTGGACTCTTGCTAATGTTTATCCCTTCCAATCCTTTTTAATAGAGCCATTGGCTCTGTTGTTGGGTTGGACTCCTCCTCTTCGGATCCCTCCTTTTCGATCCCCCTTTCTTCCTCCCACGTATTTCTTCTTCTCCTTCTTCTCTGTTTGTTTTTCCTTTTTTTTGTTTTGTGCTTGCAGGTTGCTGTTGCTGTCGTTCGGCAGAAGGAGGAGCACCCGCGCAAAGCTTCATCATCTTCTTCAAGCTTCTCCCCTTTGAATATTAAAGCCACGACGCACAGGCTTCTTTTATTTTTATTTTCCTCTCATTATTGCAGCACACATACATATGCGTGCATCATTATATTATTAACTCCCCTTCTCAACCATGTGAGAAATCTCCCCACAGTGCAATCTCTTGCACGTCTCCTTATTTTTATGCATCATATATTTCATCATTGTTTTATTAATTTTTTTCTTCTCAACCATGTGAGAATCTCCCCTTAGTGCATCTCTTGCACTCTTTTATTATTTGCATTCATTCATATCTTCCCACCCTTTTTGCATAGCGGTTTAAGGGCAACCACCCTTAAGGTGTGTTCTTGCACATACTTTCATGCTCATATTTTTATTAAGGATTTGATGCTACACTCACCATATTTCTAATCCAATCAATTTTTTGGTGTTTGATTGTTTTGCAAGGGTAATTAAAGAAGAACTCTCTTCATCGGCCGGCCGATCTAGAAGAGAAAGGAAAGCACTCACAATCCCCGCACTTTTAAAGGTATTTTTCGCGATCCCTCCATGATTTTCATTATTATCTTTTGAGGCCTTCGTGTCTCTGGCGATCACAAACTCCATCTTAGCACCTCGTGCTTATTCGTGCTATTTCATGCTTATTTATTCATATTCTTAATTTTTTCTTAAGTGGATTTATTAGGATCTACATAGACAACCTGTGTTTTATTGGCCCCAGCAGCCTTTCTTTTCTTCTTCTTTTGCTTTTTCTTCTTTTTGGTTTCTGCGGGTGCCTGCCCCCAGAACAGGCTACCCTCTTTAGGGGATGCTGCTTCAGCTTCCTCCACCTGTTTGAGTGAGAGTTGTTCCAGTTCTTGTCATGGGACGTGGTCCCGTACTAGCAGAGGTTTCAATTCGGGCTGCACATATTCATCTAGCCCTTCAATCAGGTGCTGCAGTCGAAGGACTCCAGGATTGGTTTCCTTGATTACTGGCAGCGGAGTTTGTCTCCTCCTGTTAGGTGTATGTATTCTGACAGCTGTAGGTGGAGTGACCCATACGGGTGCTACCACTGGCGGAGCAGGCCGGGGTATAATACCACGGATATGTGCCCCCTCTTTTGGGCGGGGTGCCCTCTTCTTCTTGTGCTTCACAGGGATCTGCTGCCACCCATGTTGTTCTTTCACGGGCTCCAGGAAATGGATTTCATAGGTGCATCGTGTGCTTGCTTCAGAGATCTCCTCAGGTAATGCCTGGTAGAGGGAGATCATGTTGACTGCTGCCTTCCTGAAAGGGGCTTCATGTGGCTGAGGAGGGTCCACTTTGTACTCTCCCAGCTCTATCTCATTCTTCTTCACCATCCCTTCGATGACGTCTTTGAAAACATAACAGTCTTCGATTGGATGTCCCAACATCTGGTGGTAGGGGCAGAATCTTGGACTGTCTTTTCTTTTCAGGTCCTCCAGCCTCCTTGGCTCGGGCAGAGTGACCATGCTGTATTCTGTTACCCAGTCGAATAGGACTCGGGTCTTGTCTTTTGGAAAGGAATAAGCTTTCTTCATTTTGTCCCTCAGCGAAGGGCCTTCTTTATCATCTGGAGCTTTTGCAGGTTGCGGGGGAGCCGCTTTCTTGCCTTTCTCCTTCTGTTGTTCGAACGCCTTGATATCAAGTGCATTCGCTTCTTTAGGTGTGGGGCGCCGTTCCGCAGCCTTGCCTTTCTGGACTGTACTGGCAGTTGACGCCGGGACAGGCTTGGCTAGAAAAGCCTCCACCTCAGCCACCACATTATTCAGCCGGTCGAACGACCGTATTTCCATACCAATCATTTTTTCCAGGACCTCCCTCCTGAGGTTTTGTTTGCATATTTGCACAGCGTCCTCCTGATGCGGGGGCCGCTTGCACCTCATTCCGAGGTTTCTCCACCTCTTGATGTAATCAAGGGCCGTTTCATCTGCCCTTTATTTTGTTGAGTAGAGTTCGGCCACTGTGACCTCCCTCTCTGTGACATGGAATCTTTCTCTGAATTTTCTCTGCATATCCGACCAATCATTGATTGACCCGGCTGAGAGGCTAGAGTACCATTCAAATGCGAGCCCCGTCAGCGAGGACCCGAAGAACTTCAGCAGATATGACTCGTCGGTGGCCAGATCACCCATAACGGTCATATAATATGCAATATGCTCTTTAGGGGACCCCTTCCCGTTGAATTTGTCGAATTTGGGCGGCTTGTTGATCCCTGGGGGTAGTCATTTAGCCGCATGGTGTTGCGGGTAGGGCACCTGATAGGCATCGAATGCGACGTAGTTGCCTTCACTTTTCTCTGCGAGCTTCAGCTCGATCATCCTTTCCACCATCATCCGGTTCACGACCGTGGGGTCGACTGTCTCCGGGTAGAAGTGCGCTGGCTGAAGGTATGGGGTGACCAGGGTGGTCGCCTGTGGAGGATGCAGTAGCGGGGGTGTCGGATGCACCTGGGGGAGCACCGGAGGCAGCAGCAGCTGAGGGTGTGGCGGCCGCTGTTGTGCTGTCGCCATGCTTGGATCTGCTGGCTGGGACAGTGTATAGAGTGGTGGAGGGTCGTCACGATGAACCGCTCCCCAGGATGATTCACCTTGGACTTCGGGTGGTTTAGAAGCTGATGACTGCTCAGTCTTTTCCATCAGCTGTTTCTTCAGAGAATCTATCTCCCGTTGATATTTTTGCAGCAGCATCAGGACTGACGGATCTATAGTGGGGGGAATACCTTCTGTCGTTTCCCCGGACGTACCCTCAGGCAGGATGTCGAGGAGGACGTCGTCTTCTTCTTCCGTCGTCACCACATTATCGGTCAAATCGGGGGCCTTATCATCCCAGCAGGGATAGACCTGGGGTTGTTTCCCTCTCATGGTCGCCAAAAGCTCTCTTGCCGCTTCTGTTCTGCGGGTAGCTGGCCCGGGTCGTGCGGCCAATTGAGCCAGTTCTTGGGAGTCTTGAGGAAGCTCCCCATATCGGCTGGATATACCAGCCATGTTGCAAGTAAAGACTGTTAGGGTGCTAGGCCCGGATACAGAGGGGGGGTGAATGTATCCCTCTATGAATAATGGCCAAATAAAAACTAGGATGCTAGAGATAAACACAGAATAGAACCAATTCGATTCAACTCAAATACAAACACTTGGAGCGCGCCTATTCAAGCATCTAGCGGAAGCAAAGTAAACAATCAAACCACTGCACAAGATATTTTTAGGTGGTTCGGTCCACAGACCTACATCCACCCCTCACTCCCAACCGGAGTGAGGCTTCCACTAGCACAAGCTAGAAACCGGCAGACTCAGTCTGCAAACAAGGTGCTGCCACACAGCTTGACCAGGGGAACAACCTCCCCTCTTCCTCCCAACCGGAGGGACACCCCAAGTGACTCCCAGCCACTTGGAAACTAGAGGTCGAAGACCTCTCTTCCTCCAGACCAGGAGGGACCCCTGGACTTGCAACCCACAAGCCCAGAACTGGAGACAAGTCTCCCTTCTCCTGAATCCACAGGAGGAACCCGACCTCAGTTCAGAGGATCGGAAGTACAAAGGTAATCAGAAAAACAAAGGAAAACAATAAACGAAAATAACACAGCAATCAGAAAGCTGTAAAAGATGAAAACACAGATGTGGCTCTCAACGGAGCTGACTAGCCTGGATCTGATCCACGGTCCAGTAGGAACTAGTCTTCAGAGAAAGCTTCTTCTTTCTCTTCCTTTTTCTTCTCTACTTCCTTCTTCTTCTCTGCTTCCTTCTCTCACTCGCGAGCTCTCTCTCTTTCTCTTTTTACTTCGGCTGCTTCTCTCACTCTGCCACTCTTCTTTTTCTTCTTCTTCTCTTCTCACTGGATCGAATACTCTCTGCTGCTCTCAGACTCGATGTATAGACTTTGCTCCTTTTCTATCGATCAGCCTTCTTTAGTGGAAGAAGGCTCATATATATAGCAGCAGCAGCAGCAGCTCCTGGGCGCGTGGCTTCCACGTTTTCTGACCCAAGGAATTCGCTAGAACCGAGGCAGCTTCATCCACGTGTCAGCATCTGCATACCTCGTCCTCCTGGGATCACGAGCCAGGTCATCAATCTCGGTAAGAATCCATGTCAGACATAGCATCGGATAAGTCATCAGTTTAAGTCTGAACACCTTGTACAGACTCTGTGAATGCAAAGCATTGTATAGACTTCAGAGATCAATATAGCAAGTGTGTACAGAGTGAGGGAGTGTATAGACTTAGAAGTCTTCATGCGTGCTCAATGTATATACTTGCTGAAGAGTGCATTATCATAACAGAAGAGTGTGTAGCCTAAGGCCTTCTGTTTAAGACAAAAGCCAATGTACAGACTTCATGCTGTACAGACTTGATGTTGATCAAGACACCTTTGGACATCAGCCCAAGGCGTCAACGCTTCCATCGTGCAGCGTCGACGCAGTGATCAAGACAGGTGATGAACAATGCATGCACTAGCTTTTCCAATGTGTAGACTTCATGAGATGCAATGCAAACTCTGTACAGACTTGGTCGTGTAAGGTGACGCAAGCAATGGCTGTATATACTTTACTCAATGAATGGACTTGACATAAGAAGCCAGCAGCTGTACAGACTTAGGCAACCTTCAACTCACTGCGATGTACAGACTCTGAAGAACAGCCGCCAATGTATGGACTTGCTCAGCCATAGACTTCAGCTCAAGGCCAGTGTATGGACTTGATGAGACACTCACGAGTGTATAGAGTTAGTTGAGTGAGCATGCAGTGTATAGACTTGACATATGAAGACACCCGCTGTTCAGACTTGAAGAACATTCAGCAATGTGCAGACTTCAATGAATGAGGGAGCAATGGCAGACTTCAAGATGTATAGGCTTGTGAATGCAAATGCAATGTACAAACTCTCCAATGTATGGACTTCAAATATGTGAAGCTATGCGATGTGCATACTTTGAAGAACAGCAAGTGAGTAAGTGTGTACACTGAGAGAGTGTATAGACTTGCAGTTAAATGCATTAGATAACCAAGTGTGTAGCGTGTATACACTTGAGAACCTTCAAGCATCCTCGGTGTATAGACTTGTAACAAGCCTATCGGATGTGTAGACTTCGATGAGAGTAATGCATGAGCACCCAAAGTACAGACATCCTGTCCTTGCAGCTGAACGACCCCAGTGTATAGACTTGACTGTTGCGAGCACAGGCTGTACATACTTGGTGTGAAGAACACAAGCCAAGTGCAGTGTATGGACTTTATGCAAGAAATCAAGTGTGCATAGTATAGACTTGAGTGATGAGTGGACTTTCAATGAAGAGGCTGTACAGACATGATGAAATCACGATGTGTAGACTTGCCAATTATAGCTGGTCGATGTACAGACTAGAACAAGGCTAAGTCTGTACTGACTTGAACAAACACAGTGTATAGACTTTGGCAAGGCAACGTTGGTAAAACTACCAATGTGCAGACTTTCAAAGCTGATCGTAGGTAAAGAACCCAATGTGCAGACTTGGAAGTGCAACGTAGGAACAGATGCCAATGTACAAACTTTGGCAAATAACGATGTACAGACTTGCACAGTTCCAACTGAAGAATGTATAGACTTTACCTATTAAATGTGGATGTACAGACTTGGAGAGTTGAAGCCAATGTACAGACTTGTTGATATCAAACCGATGTACAGACTTGCAGATGCGAAGCCAATGTACAGACTTTATGATATGAAGCCAATGTACAGACTTGCAGATGAAACAGTCTGATGTACAGACTTGTAATAAAGCTTGCAGCATGCAATGTATATACTTGGATGCCCAACGCCAATGTACTGACTTTGAAGAGAAGACAAATGTATGGACTTTGACGGAGTGAGACAATGTTCAGACTTTGAAGTTACACTGTGGATGTACATACTTGGAAGATCATGGAGTGTATAGACTTGAAAGTCTGAAGGCGATGTATAGACTTGCCTAAGACGCAGCATGAGACGCTGGCTGAGACAGACGCTGTACAGACTTCGAATGCACTAAGACGCTGAACAAGACGGACCGATGTACAGACTTCTAAGTGTTGATGAACTATGTATGGACTTGGCTTGAGATGCTGCATGAGACGGTGCAGGATGTATAGACTTTACAGTTAAAGCACATGCCACTGTATATACTTGCATGAGACAGTCAGTGAGACGCTCAGCAATGTATAGACTTGAAAAAACTCCAATCGATGTATAGACTCTGAAATGCTTGAAGAGGATGTACATACATCAAGAGATGCTGCATGCCAATGTATAGACTTCATGAAGAAACACACGATGCAATGTGTGGACTTGGTGACACATGCAGACAGATGAGTGTTCAGTATATGCCAGCAAGCTACACGGTGTGTAGACTTAGAAGTGCCTGCAACTTTGCAAAGTGCAACCAGTGTATGGACTTGTCGTGCCTACACAGGGCGTTGTACACACTTGCTGCCTGATGCAAATGTGCAGACTCTATAGATGCATATGAATACTTTATGCAGCAGATAACCAGTCTGAATTTCAAATGCAATGACTCACAGTGTAAGCAGATAAACTGACTGAACATATGAAAGACTGAATGAACATTTGAATGATAGACTGAATATAAGAATGACTGATAAAATGACTGAGATATAGAATGACTGAATAAAACCATGGTGACTCACAGTGATTAACTCACATAAGACCAATCATCACAAACCCCTAAAGCCAATCATCAAAACCACAAGCCACAGGGGCCAGGGACACAACAATCTCCCCCTTTTTGATGATGGCAACAATACACAGTGAGTCATTCTGATGATGTAAGACATTCTTATTAAAGTCATTCTGATGACTCAAACTATTCTCCCCCTTTGACTTCATCAAAAAGAAAATAGTTTGAGAAGTGAAAGCAAACCAGCATGCAATGATTGAATAAAATTCTCCCCCTGTGGCAAAAATCCCCCTTTTTGATATAATCAATATGAATGCAGATGCAGAAGGGGATACCAAAATGCAAGAGCTCCCCCTAAAAATATGAATGCAAGAACACAATTCTCCCCCTTTAAGAGTTTCTATGCAGCATGATGCATATGACATAGAAGCTCCCCCTCAATAAGTGGAATCTTATAAGATGGATAACAAGGAGAGGTTCAGGTCAATGAATCAATGATATTGAGCAGACAAGTTTCAAGTAGCAGATTTTTCAAAGAAGCTCCAATCACAAGAAATTCAGTCAGATTTTCAGAGAGATAGCAATCTCATAAATCCAAAACATATGTTTTCAAAATCTTCCATTATAAGGGCTTATGAAAGAGCTTTATTGTTCAGCATGGTTTAACCATAATGTATGCAGAGTTTATCAGTAAAATTCTGTATTGATATCTAAAACCATGGTTTAATAAAAATGAACCAAGCCCTCATATTTATCTTGATTAATCTCCCTTTCTCTTACACAATCAAATCTATTGACTTCTTTCAGAATTACATGCACTAGTATTGAAATCAAGCAATTATGAAGTCATATGATTTTGTCTAGGGTTGTAGCAATTTTATTTTAGCATCAATATACAGATATTTCAATTTGTTCAACAATTTTCTTGCTACAAATTTTACGAGCACTCTAGTTCAGTGCACACATTGTAACTAGAGGATATACCTTTATTAGAGGCCAATATCCCTAAGCCCTTAGTGTGACTAACTGTCATGCTTTATGTGAACAGAGTTAGCATTTACACATCATGACACACTACAAATCATTTTTTAATGAGTGAGTTGTATTTCTCAGTGTGCATGCCATTGCTCTGCCTGATTTTCAATGAATTTTATGCAGAGTTAACTAAGGCACCTCATGACACAGTCCTTTGGACGTGTGTTTCTCAGTGACCAATGTCATTGCTCTGACAGATATAACCCTTTAGACATTTCAGAGACATTCATTTGCTTCAAATCAATAATAGTTTCATGTACTTAACCAATTAAAGTCATGTATTCAAAAGTGCAGATTTCAGAAATTTTCACAAGACACAGCATGAAATAGATGGTTAAGGTTTATTAAACATGCTTCAGATATTTTTAAGAGATTTTAAAGTCAAACTCCATGAACATTAAACTTAAACCACATGAGTTATTTCAGACATTCATAAAACTGTATAATAGAAGATTTCTAGTTCAAGAGTTTTCAGATTTATGATCGAGATAGCCCATTGAAATCCTCATGAAAGACTGATAGAATTCTGAAATGAAATGATACCAATTGATGGGAGAAATACCAATTGTTAAGAGAGAGATTGTGAAGCTCAAAGTTTTCAGAATATGATTAAGGTTTGTCAACAAAATCAGTAAGAGAGGATATGCAATGAGTTCTGACACATGTATGCATTTGACAACCTATATGCAATGCAATGACTCCCCCTCACAATATGCATTCAAACTCTCTTTTTGGCATTTTCAATATAAGGAGATGCAATGCACTATATGTATGCAGGGACATGCAAAGACTCAACATTGAATGCTATGCAAGGATATGCAACTAACTCCCCCTGAAAACATGCAATGTTTGCACTGAAAACTGAACATATGATACCAAATGATTCATGCACATTCAGACTGCCCTATCAAGCAAAATGACCCATGGTACTAGGCGGAGCACTTGGTCTAAAAGACCAGCTCTCACATAGTAAGGACCTCCGGATAGATTTCCCTGCCTTTTGGTAGCTTATCATTTGATATACCATAGAGGTCATGAATAACAAGGTAAAATCAACAGTCCTATATGCAATTCAGGTTTTCAATGAATTATGCAACAGACAGTTTTCAAACAGCATTCAAATGCAGTTCAGGTTTTTCAATGTACTATATATGCAAATCACATATATGCACTTCAGATGAGTAGAGTTCAGAGGCATCAATTCAGACAATGTAGATGAAGAATGATTATGCAAAAATAGATTTACCTTGCTATGCATTAAAACTAAAAACAAGAAGAGCATGAAGTTTACCTGAAAAGTTCAGTATAGGGTTTTCTTCTTGAGTGCCTTGGATCATTACCCCCTTTTATTCCAGTCCCAAGGCACACCTGCATAGCAATGTTATTTTGCACATATAGGCACCCAAGAAGTCTTGGGTCCTGACATGACAGTATTACTCCTAGCAGGTTTTCACAACAATTTTCGTGCATGAAGTTCATCAGATTTCATCAAATAGCAATTATACATTGAGTGACCAATTTATCCACAGCAATGGCATGAATTAGCAGATTTCAAATTCCTCTTATGCACATTTCTGTTGTCATGAAGTTCATTGGCAGAGAGAAAGTTCTGTTTACTATAATGATAGTAATATGCACCAGATTTCGGATTTAATCTATGCACATTCTTGTTAGCATGAAATCCATGTGTATATACATGAGATTTTATGTTAACAGAATAAGAATTCAGTTTACCAAAACCAGTTTGGTTTTGATATCCTGCCAGCCAACAGGTTGCAGCCCTGTGGCCTGACTTCCCACAGTGATAGCATGCAGGAGACTTTCCAATGGCAGGTTTAGAATTTACTTTTCTACCCTGAGCATGCCAACAGTGGGCTGCTATGTGGCCCATCTTGCCATAGTGAAAGCATGAATTAGAACTTTTCTTACCAGCATTCAGCCAGCATTCAAATCTCTTATGACCCAATTTTCCACAATTAAAGCATGTCATATGCTGGTTTATTGGAGCAGACTTGTTCTTGTTAGAAGCATGATCGTTTGCATGAAATTTATTCTTATCACTAACAAACCAGCATTGTGAAATTTTGTGTCCTAGTTTACCACAATGAAAACACTCAATTTTCCTTTTCTGAGATGAAAGATTTTTATCATGATATCTCCTAGCATTCTTATCATCCTTCTCCATCAACTTACACTCATGCATCAGATGTTCAGCTTTATGACAGTAATGACAGATAATCTTCTTTTTAGATGCATGTGAGTGTGTGTGAGGACTATGATCAGCAAACACTGATGGACCCTTTTTATTTATTTTCTATTTTCCAATCATTTTCTGATTTTTATCATGTTTTTCTATTTTCTTAGCCTTGTACTGAATTGGAGATGATGTAGAAAGCTTCTCCTGTTCAGAAATTTTAATGAAAATAATTTTCAGCTTGAATCCATCAACCTTTTTCAACTTTTCAGTTTGTTTCTGATTCTTCTGAACATTTAGTTGTTTATTTTCTTAGGTGGTGGCTACATTTGATGCTTTGATAAAAGATGTCGTCAGCTTATTTTCAATAGCCTTTTTATTGACATTGTTGTAGCCTAACCCTTCCCTTTGAGTATTGACTTTAACTCCTAACAACCTGTTCAGATTTTCTTGTCCACTTACAAACTTTGACAGAGAGTTCTTCAAGTCTTGGATTTCATTGTCTAAAGAGGTGATTTGTAACTCATAACTGGCAATCTCTTGCTCACTGCAATTCATAGCTTCATTCATAACTTTATTAGCAGTTTTATATTTCTCAATTTCATTTTCCAGATTGCTCAGTTTATCAGAATCTTCAAAGCAAATACTTTTTCATCTTTCCAAAGCTAGAAGTCTCTCTGACATAGTGGAGTTCAGCATTTTCAATTTCTCATTTTCTTGCTTAAGTTTGTCATTCTGAATTAACTCATTTATCAAAGTCTGATCTTCTGAGTTAGTTTCAAGTTTTCTTCCAACCATGAATTCCTTCAAATCTTTTTCCTTCTTTTCAATGTTTTTCTGTAATTCCACATTCACAGATTTGATGGCTTCAAGTTTTTCAGCAAGCAAGTTTTTCTCCTGCTCAAGTTTCTCAAAATTTTTATCATTTTTATTAGCAGATGTTCTCAGAGAATCATTTTCAGATTTCAGCTTGTTTAAATCTGAGTTTACACTTTCAATGTTTTTCAGAAATTTTTCATACTGGTCATGATAGTTAACAAGAGTCTGATTATCATTATCTGAGTTGAATTTTTCTTTGAGTTCAGATATCACATTTATATGATCTTGATTTTCAGTTTTCAATAATGAAACTTGTTTCTTCAATATTTGAAAATCAGACATACAAGCATCATGAATATTTTTCAATTCAACACAATTTCTACAAGGAGAGCTTGAACTATCTAAACCAGTACACTTCTTCAATTTTTTATACTATTTTCTTAACAGTTCATGAGATTCAAATAATTCAGCATAAGCATTCTCCCAATCTTCTAGAGAAAAATTCTCGAAGACATTTACCTCATCATCATCATCTTCTTCAGTTTGATTGCTGCCTTGATCATTTCTGTCAGCCATCATGCAGCTGTCCACATCTCTCTTCTGAGTTCGCTTCAGCATATCCAGAATATCTTTAGCTGAACTGCAATCAAAGAAGCATGAGTGAAAGGCTCTATCAGTAGCTGCCTTCATTAGATTTATAGCTATCTGATTCTCTTCATGCATAGACTTGTGACTATCAGTCCATTTGGACTTTTTCTTTGGCAGTTCATGAGGACCATGTGAAATTACTTTTCACAGGTCTGGATTCACCGATTTGACATAATTCTTCAGACTAGTGAACCATGCATTAAAATGTGTACCACTGAAAATCGGTGGATGAGCCATGAGAACACAACAGATTAATGCAACAGGAATATTGATGCACTAAAAACAAATTAGCACCTTAGACTGCAAGATCGGATCTGCAGGTCGCTGGACCTTCTAAGCAGACACCGGCTCTGATACCAACTGTTAGGGTGCTAGGCCCGGATACAGAGGGGGGGTGAATGTATCCCTCTATGAATAATGGCCAAATAAAAACTAGGATGCTAGAGATAAACACAGAATAGAACCAATTCGATTCAACTCAAATACAAACACTTGGAGCGCGCCTATTCAAGCATCTAGCGGAAGCAAAGCAAACAATCAGACCACTACACAAGATATTTTTCGGTGGTTCGGTCCACAGACCTACATCCACCCCTCACTCCCAACCGGAGTGAGGCTTCCACTAGCACAAGCTAGAAACCTGCAGACTCAGTCTGCAAACAAGGTGCTGCCACACAGCTTGACCAGGGGAACAACCTCCCCTCTTCCTCCCAACCGGAGGGACACCCCAAGTGACTCCAAGCCACTTGAAAACTAGAGGTCGAAGACCTCTCTTCCTCCAGACCAGGAGGGACCCCTGGACTTGCAACCCACAAGCCCAGAACCGGAGACAAGTCTCCCTTCTCCTGAATCCACAGGAGGAACCCGACCTCAGTCCAGAGGATCGGAAGTACAAAGGTAATCAGAAAAACAAAGGAAAACAATAAATGAAAATAACACAGCAATCAGAAAGTTGTAAAAGATGAAAACACAGATGTGGCTCTCAACGGAGCTGACTGGCCTGGATCTGATCCACGGTCCAGTAGGAACTAGTCTTCAGATGAAGCTTCTTCTTTCTCTTCCTTTTTCTTCTCTGCTTCCTTCTTCTTCTCTGCTTCCTTCTCTCACTCGCGAGCTCTCTCTCTTTCTCTTTTTACTTCGGCTGCTTCTCTCACTCTGCCACTCTTCTTTTTCTTCTTCTTCTCTTCTCACTGGATCGAATACTCTCTGCTGCTCTCAGACTCGATGTATAGACTTTGCTCCTTTTCTATCGATCAGCCTTCTTTAGTGGAAGAAGGCTCATATATATAGCAGCAGCAACAGCAGCTCCTGGGCGCGTGGCTTCCACGTTTTCCCGCCCAAGAAATTCGCTAGAACCGAGGCAGCTTCATCCACGTGTCAGCATCTGCATACCTCGTCCTCCTGGGATCACGAGCCAGGTCATCAATCTCGGTAAGAATCCATGTCAGACATAGCATCGGATAAGTCATCAGTTTAAGTCTGAACACCCTGTACAGACTCTGTGAATGCAAAGCATTCTATAGACTTCAGAGATCAATATAGCAAGTGTGTACAGAGTGAGGGAGTGTATAGACTTAGAAGTCTTCATGCGTGCTCAGTGTATATACTTGCTGAAGAGTGCATTATCATAACAGAAGAGTGTGTAGCCTAAGGCCTTCTGTTTAAGACAAAAGCCAATGTACAGACTTCATGCTGTACAGACTTGATGTTGATCAAGACACCTTTGGACATCAGCCCAAGGCGTCAACGCTTCCATCGTGCAGCGTCGACGCAGTGAACAAGACAGGTGATGAACAATGCATGCACTAGCTTTTCAAATGTGTAGACTTCATGAGATGCAATGCAAACTCTGTACATACTTGGTCGTGTAAGGCGACGCAAGCAATGGCTGTATATACTTTACTCAATGAATGGACTTGACATAAGAAGCCAGCGGCTGTACAGACTTAGGCAACCTTCAACTCACTGCGATGTACAGACTCTGAAGAACAGCCGCCAATGTATGGACTTGCTCAGCCATAGACTTCAGCTCAAGGCCAGTGTATGGACTTGATGAGACACTCACGAGTGTATAGAGTTAGTTGAGTGAGCATGCAGTGTATAGACTTGACATATGAAGACACCCGCTGTTCAAACTTGAAGAACATTCAACAATGTGCAGACTTCAATGAATGAGGGAGCAATGGCAGACTTCAAGATGTATAGGCTTGTGAATGCAAATGTAATGTACAAACTCTCCAATGTATGGACTTCAAATATGTGAAGCTATGCGATGTGCATACTTTGAAGAACAGCAAGTGAGTAAGTGTGTACACTGAGAAAGTGTATAGACTTGCAGTTAAATGCATTAGATAACCAGGTGTGTAGAGTGTATACACTTGAGAACCTTCAAGCGTCCTCGGTGTACAGACTTGTAACAAGCCTATCAGATGTGTAGACTTCGATGAGAGCAATGCATGAGCACCCAAAGTACAGACATCCTGTCCTTGCAGCTGAACGACCCCAATGTATAGACTTGACTGCTGCGAGCACAGGCTGTACATACTTGGTGTGAAGAACACAAGCCAAGTGCAGTGTATGGACTTTATGCAAGAAAGCAAGTGTGCATAGTATAGACTTAAGTGATGAGTGGACTTTCAATGAAGAGGCTATACAGACATGATGAAATCACGATGTGTAGACTTGCCAATTATAGCTGGTCGATGTACAGACTAGAACAAGGCTAAGTCTGTACTGACTTGAACAAACACAGTGTACAGACTTTGGCAAGGCAACGTTGGTAAAACTACCAATGTGCAGACTTTCAAAGCTGATCGTAGGTAAAGAACCCAATGTGCAGACTTGGAAGTGCAACGTAGGAACAGATGCCAATGTACAAACTTTGGCAAATAACGATGTACAGACTTGCACAGTTCCAGCTGAAGAATGTATAGACTTTACCTATTAAATGTGGCTGTACAGACTTGGAGAGTTGAAGCCAATGTACAGACTTGTTGACATCAAACCGATGTACAGACTTGCAGATGCGAAGCCAATGTACAGACTTTATGATATGAAGCCAATGTACAGACTTGCAGATGAAACAGTCTGATGTACAGACTTGTAATAAAGCTTGCAGAAGGCGATGTATATACTTGGATGCCCAATGCCAATGTACTGACTTTGAAGAGAAGACAAATGTATGGACTTTGACGGAGTGAGACAATGTTCAGACTTTGAAGTTACACTGTGGATGTACATACTTGGAAGATCATGGAGTGTATAGACTTGAAAGTCTGAAGGCGATGTATAGACTTGCCTAAGACGCAGCATGAGACGCTGGCTGAGACAGACGCTGTACAGACTTCGAATGCACTAAGACGCTGAACAAGACGGACCGATGTACAGACTTCTAAGTGCTGATGAACTATGTATGGACTTGGCTTGAGATGCTGCATGAGACGGTGCAGGATGTATAGACTTTACAGTTAAAGCACATGCCACTGTATATACTTGCATGAGACAGTCAGTGAGATGCTCAGCAATGTATAGACTTGAAAGAACTCCAATCGATGTATAGACTCTGAAATGCTTGAAGAGGATGTACATACATCAAGAGATGCTGCATGCCAATGTATAGACTTCATGAAGAAACACACGATGCAATGTGTGGACTTGGTGACACATGCAGACAGATGAGTGTTCAGTATATGCCAGCAAGCTACACGATGTGTAGACTTAGAAGTGCTTGCAACTGTGCAAAGTGCAACCAGTGTATGGACTTGTCGTGCCTACACAGGGCGTTGTACACACTTGCTGCCTGATGCAAATGTGCAGACTCTATAGATGCATATGAATGCTTTATGCAGCAAATAACCAGTCTGAATTTCAAATGCAATGACTCACAGTGTAAGCAGATAAACTGACTGAACATATGAAAGACTGAATGAACATTTGAATGACAGACTGAATATAAGAATGACTGATAAAATGACTGAGATATAGAATGACTGAATAAAACCATGGTGACTCACAGTGATTAACTCACATAAGACCAATCATCACAAACCTTTAAAGCCAATCATCAAAACCACAAGCCACAAGGGCCAGGGACACAACAAAGACATGCATCCTTCTTCTCTGTCGATGGACCCTCCGTCTGGCTTGTTGTGGAAAGGTCAGCCTCTCGAACACAGAAACTCTTCTTTTTTCTTCCCGCTCGGGGAAGGCTTCATCGGCTTCGATATCGAAGTCGTCGTTGTATCCGTTGTCGTCGACTGACGACACCATCATTCTATCTTCCATATTTTCTTCATCTGCCACTGCTGGGAAATAGTCTCCGTCAGTGGCGACTGTCTGCATCAGTCGTTGCTGACCCAGCGAGGGGTTGCCCAGCCCTCGAAAGTAGTTCCTGATCAGACAGGTTACTTCCTCTTGACCCCGCTCTTGATAAAGTACGGGGGATAGTTGTCGACCTCCAGCAGGAGGGATATTGGCCAGCCGAGCTCTGTCCGCCGGATGTTGGAATCTTCGTCCCGTGACTGGGACGTTGGCTTGGCGGGCAGCAGCCCGAAAACTTCTGTGGCGCGGAGGATCCACAACCACTTCTTCTTCATTCTTCGGGGGCAAGCCCCTTTCTCTTCTCATTCCCGCCTCGTCGTTCATAGGACAGCGGCGGATGGGTGTTAGATGGTAGGCAGGTCGGGTCCGCTTGGGAACCCACACCTGTTTGAACTTTTTCGGCTTGTGTGCCGAGCTTCCTTGGCCATAGGGGCCGGCTTCTTCTCTTTCTGCCCTCCTTCCAGCGAGAGCTTGATAGGTATTACGGACAGGGATGTTGGGGATGACTCGGTCTGGGGTCACCCGGGCCGGGCGTCCGTCGAGGAAGACGCGCATGCCTCCAACAAGCATAGATTTCCCGGACTGCGATAGGGTTCCGGTGATTGCAGCAGCATTCTAGCGGACCTGGCGATGCTGGCGTCCTCCAAGGTGCTTATTGATGACACTGGGGTGGGTCCCACGTATGACGTGGTTCACCAAGCAGCTAGCGGCCGGGGCCGGGCTTTCAAGCAAGTCTTCGCAACAGGGAACCTTCAGAGGCTCCATCTTCTCTGCGACTTCCTTGGCAGGTTCTGGGGCTTCAACCTCCAGGATATCGACGAAGGCTAACCCCAAAAAGTTGGGGAAGCCTACAGCGGCAGGGAAGCTGCCGAATTCCATGGGTACCGCCAGGTACCCTTGCGCGTGTCCAGCAACGATCGAATGATCGAAATCGACGCCAGTTATCCCGTGGATCGTCATTGATCTGCCTGCAAAGACAAACAGGGAAATAATCAGTAGCCTTTGAGAGGGCTTCGAAGCCCGAATATCTCAGCAAAGAGATGAAAGGTGACATTGGTCCCACCGGGCATGCCAGACTTGTTTGTGACGGTTTTTTTTTATTTTTACATTTTTTTATCCGACCGTCTTGTTATTTTAATTTCATATATATATATATATATATATATATATATATATATATATATCTGTGTGTGTGTGTGTGTGTGTGTGTGTGTGTGTGTGTGTGTGTGTGTGTATGTACATGTATACATGTCTTATTTCACGTATCGATCAGCCATTTGACTAACTGGTAGTCAACTGACCGATTGACGACGCAGGCGTGCCAGTCACATGAGTGACGATTTTATTGTGCGCTCATTCTGACCCATGTTGGGCGAATGTGAGATTCGATCGGGACCAGTAGTCCGCCATACCATAAAGGCTATGGCGTTAATTACATCCCCCACGAGGAGGGAACACCTTTGATTAATTGCCGAGATAGCGGGCTGTCAAAGCCAGAATGAAAAGAGCTACATAGTGATCATGACGAAGGCATGCAGGATGCATTTGTTTATCATACAGGGGGTGCATAGTTCATCGAATTATGGACCCTTGGTACGTGGCGGAGGACGTGGGTCCGAGGACCACCATCGCGCATAGTGGAGACTTCTGGTTGGGCATAACCCGACCTTCTGTCAACACCATTTAATATACCCGAGGGTCGATGCAGACGTGCACGAGGAACCGTGATATGTGAGGTGCAATAACGATGTTGTAGCACAAATTCGGCAGCATGCCCCCTCCCTTTGGACTACGCCAAATGGGAATATAGGACATCCATCCACGAAGAGCCGGAATGGAAACCAAAAAAAAAAGAATCGGGCGTAGCCCTGGGTCCGAGAAGGATCCAAATCTGACGGGGCGGTGTGCACCATTGCGCCATTTGTTAATATTCTCCTTAAAGGACCATTGGAGGACATGCAACGGCAGAACTCCGAGGGTCAGTGGGGTGACCGAAGAAATGTTGGATTCGGTGTAATGTAGGGGTGAAACCTCCCATTAATGTATCTCCCGTGGACCTGAGTGAAGAACCATAGTTCCCTCGTAAGGTAATGAAGACTGGCCCGAAGGTTGATAGTGATGGAATAATGAATTTAGGTTATGTTTGGGTTTGATGAAGTGGGGAAGGCATCAGACACTCAGATGATAACTGTCATTGAGGTGAAACGGCACGGCACTGGAGTCGGCGCGAAGACCAAACGGCACGGCATGCTCCCGGCGCCATGAAGAGGAGAGGGGCAATCGGCACCACCGGCTGGTGTAGGCGTCGGCACGCCAACACCCGGCGCGGGCTGGTCTCGGCGCGCCCCCTACCCGGCACGAGTTAGGCACAGGAAGGCAGTGGCGCCGGGAGGCTTTGGCGCCGGGAGAATTGTGCCGCCGGGAGGGGTTTTATTGATTTTAAAAGAGGGTATTATGAGGGTTTCTTCGTTCGATGGGGACTTCAGGGTGACGAATGGATGAGAATGGAGGATGAGGGTGGTTCCACTCACAAAGGGGGTCCAAGGAGATCTCCAATTACGTGGTATATACCCTGTGATGGCAAGATGCCATGAGATGATATAGCTCACGCTCTTGTCATGCAATTAAGGGGTTGAATGCGCGATTCCGTTGAAACGTCGTGCCGTATGGTAGAGTAAAGTTCTGAGAAAATTTTGACAGCATCTCCCCTTATCTGGGAGTGTGCCAAGAGAATATAATGGGCTATCTACTCACGAGTGCCGGAGTAGAAACCAAAATGAAAGCCGGGCGTAGCCCGAAATAAAGGGACCCAGATCTTGTGGGAACTTGTCCCTCATGTTGTGATATCCCCGGTACAGTCATCGGAGAGCCTGCACTGGCAGGGCTCCATGACTTAATGGGTTATAGAATGTGGGGGGATTGCACCCTTTAATATAGCTCCTGTGAGGCCAGAGAAGAAAACAATGCATGCCCGTGGGACATGGTATAGTAGGCAAGGTTGGCATGGCTCGACTGCCTCAAGGTATCCGGGGGATGGCATCAAGACGTTCAGAAGATGTGAAGGTATTGATGTGTAGCAGAGGGATAAGTTTCGGCACAGCAACAGGATAGGCTCTCGGCGCGATGGGGGAAACCCAACCGGCGTGGCAAGCCCTCGGCGTGAAACTCGCGCCGGGAGGTGCCTGCGCCGGGAGACTCTCAGAAGAGGTTTTGAAGGGGTTCTAAAACAGGGTTTCTGGAGCTTGAATGAAAGGGGATTGTTCACCGATCTCGATAGTTTTGGATGATCGGAGAGATGACTTCGAGGGGGAGACAAACTCTCCTCTAGGGCCTCACCAGGAGCAGAGCCATGAACCAGAACTCCCGAAGATATTCCTCTCCATTCCACATACGAGGAGCCATGAGATGGACTGTCTCAGGCCTTCGAAATGTGGCTGGGGTAGTGACGAAGAATGATGGCAAAGAAGCCTCAACAGATAGCAGAAATCAAACATAAGACATTTGCAGTTGGCGATAGCCGTATATAGATTAAAACCTCGGATACAGAGGGAAGCGGAAGAGAGTGATCCGGCATATCGGAATTCAACCAAGACTTTTTATTAACAACTTCAGCCAAATGGCTTACACATATGCGATTTAAGAGAAAGAAATCTAACCCAAAAGGAACAGAAATCCAAACTTCATCCCTGTAAACAGGGTTACATTAGCATTCGATGCTATTAAAGCAAAGATGCTCGTAAGTGAAAGAAAAAAAACAACAGAGGAATACTCAGACAGACGGAGAAGAGAAAGAGAGAGCAAAGGAGTTGCAGTTGCACGGCCCTCACACCTGGACTCTCTCCTCAGACCCTTCTCTCTTTCCTCAGCTTCTACGAAGGGCGCTCGAGCTCTCCTCTTTCCTTTGTGATGGCTAAGCACCCTCTTCCTTCTGCTTTTTTTTCTTTTTCTTCCGCCCTCTTTTTTGTTATGTTCCCTTCTGATCTATGTCCTTTTGTTCGAAGGGCAGGCCTCTTATAGAGGCCAGGCCCTCATCCCTTCGGCATGCACTTCCCGGCGCGCCAAGATCATCCTCCCGGCACGGCAGCCATCGGCGCGTCCGGTCTCATATTTGGGCTTGGCCCATTCTCTTATCGTTCGGCCCATTCGGTCCAGGATCAACTTGGTGGACTCCTTTCGACAGTGGGGCTTGGCATATGTATATTAAGACTCCGTGGGGCTTGTTTGCACCTTGCATTCACAGCACGTGCGAGGCATCGTGCATCCCTTCTTCGGAGAATCAGAGATGTCTGAACATCTGTTTCAGCAGGCAGATGGTTGCCTGAATGTTGGTATAGTTTTATCAGCCTGACTATCTGAATGACAGCAGTACTGGACAGCGACCTGGCCAAAGATGGCTTTAGTCGAACAACATGATATGGGTAGTGGGTTTCTTCTATTCAGACTCTCAGATCTCCCAGGGATGGCACGTGAGCTATGCCCTCGACTGATTTTCAGAACTGTGAATCTGCTATGATCTCTTCTGACATAGTTTAGGTGTCAACAACAATGCAAGGGAATTTTTAGGTGGTTCGGCTAGACACCCGTCTGCCTACGTCCACCCCACACTCAACCCGAGTGTGGCTTCACTAACAGCTGGGCAACACAGCTTGCCAACAGACGCTGATACACAGCTTACCCAGGGGAACAACCTCCCCTCTTACTCCACGCCGGAGGGAACCCACAAATGGCACCAGCCACTTGCAACCGGAGGAATCAACCTCCCTTCCTCCAAACCGGAGGGAACCAACCAATGACACCCAGTCAAAGGAAACCTAGAGGTCTCGGACCTCCCTTCCTCCCAACCGGAGGGAACCTACCACAAGTAGCACCCAGCTACTTGCAAACCGAAGACACACGATCTCCCTTCTCCTGAGTCCACAGGAGGAACTCGACCTCAGACCAGAGGATCGGAAAAACAAGGATAACCAAATGAAAAAGGAAAAACAAAAACACGAAATGAAAATAACTTCAGCAAATAGAAAGCTGAAAAATGAAATGCACAATGTGGCTCTCAACGGAGCTAACTGGCCTGGATCTGATCCACGGTCCAGTAGGAGCAGATCTCCCTCGATCTCACTCTCTTTCTTCACTCTCTCTCTTTCTCTTTCTTCTCTGCTGCACTTCTCTTCTTCTCTCGATCTCTGTTCTCCTTTTCTCTCTTTCTCTTTTTCTTTTCTTTTTCTAGATCGTGGAAGCTATCTCTTCTTTTTCCCTTTCTTCTCTCAGCATCTGCTCTCTGGCTTCGATCACGATCAGCCTCCATCTGAAGACGAAGGCTCCATTATATACCAGTAGCAGTAGGGAGATAGGGCGTGTGCTACCCACGCCTTCCGTCCAGAAGATTCCTCCTCGGATCACGTGCTCAGCACCCACCTCGGATCACGTGTCAGGTGCCAGCTTCAGGTCACGTGCCCATTCATCAGTACGCTCAGCAACTGGAGTGAGGTGGCGTTAACGCACTTGCTTCAAGGGGTTGACGCAGCCTTCAAAGACATTCTACCAGCAAAACTCAAGTCTGCTGCGTTGACTCTTCCAACCCATGGCGTTGACGCATTGATGCATTCCAGTGAGCAACCAGCCTAGACCTATTGACAGTTGCGTCGACGCTGCTCCACTGCTACGTTGACGCATCGGTGATCCAGTGATTAGGTATTCAGCAGACAGATGTGCTGCGTTGACGCTCTCAGCATGGTGCGTTGACGCATGGAGCTGCAGCGTCTGAACTTAGATGGCTTCAGCCCTCTCACGTTTCATGTGGAGTGCGTTGACGCATTGTGCAACTGCGTCCACCTTTGCTTGTAAACATTTGAATTTGCCCCACTGCGTCGACCCTGCTGTGGATAGCGTTGACGCGTTGAAGACAGCCAGAGATAAGTCGCCCCTTTCTTGAACTGCTGCGTCGACGCTGCCAGTTGGTGGCGTTGACGCACGGATGAAAATCAGACGTGTGTATTGGCCTCTCTTCTGCCTCTGCGTCGACGCTGCTTGTTGATGGCGTTGACGCACGAACATGTACTTTAAGGCCTGTCTTGCCTTGAATATTGGCGTCTCTTAAACCGCTGCATCGACACTGCTCCATTGTGGCGTTGACGCAGTGGAAGATATCGTGAAGGCTTCGTCAACTGATGCGTGGACGCTTTAAGCTCCCAGCGTCGATCCTGTTCCAGACTTGGTAAAACACGGTCCAGTGTAGGCTTGGTAAAGTGAAGTCCAGTGTATAGACTTCAGTTAAGTTCAGGCCTCTAACATTTGAATGTATAGAGTTGAAGCCTGACAACCCAATGTGTAGACTTGAAGCTTGAAAGGATGTATAGACTTTAGAATCATGGAGGCCAATGTATAGACATCAACTCTGCACATCGAATGTTCTGATGGGTCGACACATCATCAAGGGTGGGTCGACCCACTACTGTTCAGACTGTAGATATATGCAGAGACATGATATCTGACAGAATGCAATGCATATATATAAAGAACAAATACCATCAATGCTAAACATCATCATTCATGTTGCTATCATATGCAGAATGCTCAGGAATAAGAATGCACAAAAATGCACTTTGTTTATTGCAATCATCAAAACACAATAACATTGCTATCATCAAAATACAATGTCAAATGCACTCAAATGCACTCACTATCTTGCTATCATCAAAACCAAAAAGCATTGCTATCATCAAAGCAACATAGCACATGCTTGTGCCTAAGAGGCACAACAAGGGTATCCTTTGGACATGAAATTTTATGGACGTGATGTTGGGATGGTAATCGAGATAGTGAGTGTGGTTGCACCGTTTTTCATGCCCCCTATCTCAAGATCCCCCATCTCTTAACGAAAAATTATTTTGAACATCCAGTTAGGTAGAGCTCTTTGAGCACGTCATTTCGGTATATCATAGGCTCGATTCCGACGTAGTTACGTCGAGAAACGAGGGGAGTAAAGAATTGAGACAATTTGAATTGATGACATGTTAAATGTCGTCAAATTGTTTTGACGCCATCGTGCAATAGCGTCAATTGGTTTATTATATATATATATGTATATAAATATATATATATATACATATAATTTCTGATTATATCTTCAAAAATCCATATCTATTAAATTATGCCACATAAAATTATAAAAAATATATTTTTGGAATCCTTGAATTTTTCTTCTAATTATCATATATTTTAGTTTTATAAATTATTTTATATAAATTAAGGTCTCTTTGAATGTATATTTTTGAAATTATTCAATTAAATAGATATTGACGTGAATTCTTGTTAAATAAATTAAGTTAAAAATCATAGAATTAACGTCCCTCCAAGTTGATGCTAATTAATAAATGACACTACTCACGGATGTAAATTAATATAAGTTTATTTAATTATAGCTAATTATAGAATTGGATGGACGTGAATGCTATAATTAACACATTCATGTTCTCACCGTTTTCTTCCGATTTTGACCCATACCTCGGGTCTTTTGGCACTTTCATCTCACGTCCGTAGATGGAGTCCATGTTTCATGATTGGTTCACGTTATATACCTCAACTCTCGGTGACATACGAGCCCTCCGTTGGACATTCTGTTCCTTCGGACTGGCAAGTTAGTCATTGGGACCTCCGTAAGTCTCCTCGTAGCCTTGGATTCCCTCAAGGCCGACTGAGCTGGTTGTACCTAATCACCCAGATTTCTAGAATGTCATGATTTTCATATGCTTTATTGATGTATCATCCTTATTACAAGTTCTATCCTTGAACTCTACGTTCAAAGAAATCTACCCTATTGTTCGTACATGCTTGATCCTTGAAATTCTTGGCCATTAATATGGAATTAGTCTAGACTAAATGTCAGGGGCTATGGGTCCCACTAAAATGACATTTTAACTACTATGGGTCCTGATCTGACCCTATTGGGCGAGGCAAAGTCTAAACGTTACCGGTACACGATGATCGGGTGCTGGCATTCACCAACTCGGTTATTGGCATTTAGGGGCAATCATACAGTTGTGAGAACTCCTAGGTGTGCGACCAAATACTACCTAGTGCTATTTCCATGAGGGGCGGTCATATCGTCGTGATTTTCCCCTTAGTGCATTGGCCAATCCTATATAGTGCTAGATGTGCAAACGCTCTCGTGATAGTGATGATCGGGAGAAATTTCCATCATAGTACACATTTCTACAACGTATTGTTCGTCATGAAAAGATCTTGATTTGCCTTATTGGAGGGGTTATCATACCGTCGTGATATTCCCTTAGTGTCTTGGCAAATGCTATATAGTGCTTGTAGAAGTAATTGTTCTACTTCTATATCGATCATCCTAAAAGTTCTTGAATTATCTCATTGATAGTACTCGTTATCTTGTCACAAAGATCCTTCATAATAATGGATACATTGAAGCTCTCGTGATAGTGTTCGTCATAGAGAGATGAATGTTATATTTCCTCATGAATGCTCTTGATCTAGCTTGAGAAAGTACTTGTTAAGATCTCGCTATACTCTCTTGATTATCATTGTCCTTACTCTTCATGAGTTGTCTAGCATCTTGCTTACTCATTTTTTTTCTAGTTCTTGAATTTATCTCGTGTTATTATAGTTCTCATTTCTATATTCCGTATGACCTGCATGAGCATGTTAAACTGTAATTGACTTAAAGCTAGCTTGGAAGCATGAGATATTAAGTCCTACTGAGCGTTATGGCGAGACCGAACATGATGGGCAAGGGCAAGAGTGAAGAGAACTCTGACATCTAGATGAACCGTCTAGTCTGGTTATCTTGCATCTTGGAGAGGGGGATTCCTGCAGCCCACTCAAGGAGCTGACCCAACTAGACCCAACAGGGCCCAACGAGGCAAGCTCGTCCAAGTGACAGCCCACAGGGCCCACTCGAAAAAGTCCAATAAAATAATGCTCGAGGAAACAACTCTCCTAGGCTGCCCCAAGGCTCGGAGAGCCCGAGCATCGGTCAGGTCACAGGAAGACCCGCGCACGAGCTATCCCCCCGCACGAATGAGGGAAGCGCTAGCCGGTCTGTCCGACCCATCTCCTCACCGAGCTAGGCCTATTGCCCAAGTAGGGCTGGCCCCTCTAAGCTCGGTACGACCGATAAAATGTTTATCATTGCAGCCGTTAGAGTCCACAGCGGGCCGGGCGCCAAGAAGTCCAGGAGCTTCGGCTTCCCCGCGAGGATAACGCCCCCACGATGAGGCCATAAACGCCCACGACGAGGACGTAACCTCCACCGGAGACCCCTCGGCTTGCAGGACTCCAGAGGGTGGCACACTATTTAAACTTGGGATACCCTCCGGCGAAAGGTAAGTCCAAAAGGGCATTGATCCACCCCCAATTGCTGAGTACGGATCACTTCACCCCATTGGTGGAGAGGTATCTCGCACCTTCACCTTCTCCTCCCTATCGCTGCTCCCACCATTGCTCTACTGACTTGAGCGTCGGAGGGTTTCGCCCCAGGGAATCCCCCTGGGCCCTCTGACCCGTTTCCCTGTCTTGCAGTTCACTAACTTGGTGATAACCAGCCCGCTCAGGAACCAGCGCGAGATTTAGCCTCTTCATCTGGCGCCGTCTGTGGGAAACGCACGAAGAGCTAACATGGTGAGAAGGCGCTCAAGGAGGAGGTCCGCCGGCGAAAGGGGTAAGGCCATGGTAGCAGCAGGGGATGGCCCTTCCAGGGCCTCACAGAACCCTCCCTCCAATGCCAGCATCCCCGCCGACGGACCCCCCCCCCCGCCCCTGCGGCGGTGGGGCTACCCCCCTACGGTGGTGCCGAAGCCTTCCAGGCCCTCAACGCCAAACTGGATGTCCTCGTGGAACTCATGAAGACCCAGGTGGCCAGGGATGCAAGGTCCCGTGCCCCGTCAGGGAGCCCCCCCCCCCCCGCAGGAGTACGTCCCAGCACACAGCTGGGGGCCGCTTCACCCTCCGCGGCCAGCAGCTCATTCGTAACAGGGTCGGAGGACCCTCGCAAGCTCCGCCTCCGGAGCAAGAGGCCTCCTCCACGCCGAGGAAAGGAAGGCGGGGGATGCAACGGCCAGATCCGGAAGCCGACGTTCCCGGAGACCGCCAAGATGCTCCCCCCAGCCCCACGGCACGACAGCAACCGGAGTTATCCCTCCGACTGCGAGATTTCGAAAGGCGCTTCGCTGAGCAGGAGAGCGCCCTTCGCGCCCTACAGAAGGCCTCTTCCCCAGAAGATGAGGAGAAATCCCCGTTCTCCGAGTATATCTTAAAGGCAAAGGTATCTCCCAGAGCCCCCATACCAACCTTCAAGCTTTACGACGGCCAGGACGACCCGGCCGACCATTATGATAGCTTCGACGCCCTGATGACTCTACACGGAGCGTCGGACCCCATCAAGTGCCGAGCCTTCGTGACCACTCTGGTCCAGGGCGCTCAAGCGTGGTTCCGGGCCCTCGCCCCCGGATCCATCCGAGACTTCAAGCAATTCGGGCAAGTCTTCAAGGAGAGCTTCGCCGGAAGTGCCCCCCCAAGGTCGGTAGCGGGGCTCTTGGCCCTTAAACAGGCGCAAGGGGAAAGGCTCCGGGCTTACGTCCACCGATTTAAATCGGAAGCCCTCCGAATCCCCCGCCTGGACGTGGCCTCGGCCACAACCGCACTGACTGGGGGTACCCGGGATGAGAACCTCTGCCGTGAACTTGTCCTCCACCCTCCCTCGACCCTTGCCGAGCTAGTGACTCTGGCTTTGCACCACGCCGAGTGCGAAGAAGTACTCAGCGCTTGCCGAGACACAACCGGCTCGGGTCGGGAGGGGGACAAGAAGCGGGGCCCCGACCAAATCCTAGCTCGGGAAAGAAGCGAGACCAAGATGGAGAACGCAAGCAGAAGTACGAGCGGTACACCCCGTTAACCGCACCGGTCTATGAAATCTATGAAGACGTCAAAGACTCGGGACTCCTCCGTCGGCCTGAGCCGATGAGGTCGAAAAACCGCAAGCGAGACAGCCATTGTCTATTCCACGGTGATCATGGGCATCACACCGGTGACTGCCACCAGCTCCAAGATGAAATCGAGCGCCTCATCCGCCTGGGGCACCAGGCTCGGTTCACTGCCGAACGCAGAGAAGATCAAGGCGCCGCAGAAGAGATCGACAATGCCCCCCGAGGGGTTCACATCAACGTCATCTCCGGAGGAATAGCATCAGGAGGCGACAGCAGCCGTGGAAGGAAGCGTCATGCCGAGCGGGCGAGCCGAGCCCCAGAGCCACCCAAGGCCCCGCCCCAGGTCATAGTCTTCTCCGATCAAGACCTGGAGGGGCTGAGCACCCCACATGATGATGCCCTCGTAATCTCGGCGACTATAAACCATTGTAACGTTGATAGGATTCTTGTGGACAATGGAAGTGCCCCTGATGTATTGTCTTATGACTGTTTCCTCAAAATGGGAGAGGATCCATCCAAACTCCGCCCGGTCCGAACGCCCCTCTGTGGGTTCAACGGCCTGGCCACTCTCCCCGAAGGAGCCCTAAGCCTACCGGTTACCCTCGACACCCCACCCAAAACCGTTACGGTCATGGTAGACTTCATGGTGATCAAAGGGATGATAGCGTACAACGCCATCTTCGGCCGGGGAATCCTCAGCCGGATCAAGGCAGTACCATCTACCTATCACCAAAAACTGAAGTTCCCCACCAAAAACGGGGTAGGGGTAATCCGAGGTAACCAGGCCACGACCCGAAGGTGCTATAATATCTCGGTGGAGGCCACGAGGCCGGGCGGGAATGATAAGGGCCCCCGGGAAGTCGAGGAAAAATCCGCAACCACTGAGCCAGGTGGCGAGTTGCTAACAATTTTCCTAAATGATGACCCGACCCTAGGAGTAAGGATCGGAGCCGACCTACCACCCGAGGAACATCAGCAATATAAGAAATTTCTTTCTGAGTACATCCGAGTCTTCGCTTGGTCCGACGATCAGCTCCCTGGGATACCAGAGGAGACCGT
Source organism: Amorphophallus konjac (assembly GCA_022559845.1). NCBI lineage: Eukaryota > Viridiplantae > Streptophyta > Magnoliopsida > Alismatales > Araceae > Amorphophallus > Amorphophallus konjac. The sequence continues at coordinate 180,541,999 of CM040123.1, read as the reverse complement.
GATGCACAAACTCAACCTCAACCCCACCATGAAGCCCGTGCAGCAGCGCCGAAGGAAGCACGCACCCGAGAAGCAGACGATTATCAAGGCACAAGTCACCAAGGGGCAAGAGACTGGTCTTTTTAAACCGGTCCTGTACCCGACGTGGCTAGCCAATGTCGTCCTGGTACCAAAGGCTTCCGGCAAGTGGCGGATGTGTGTGGACTTCACCGACTTGAATAAGGCGACCCCTAAGGACTGCTATCCCTTGCCCAGCATCGACCAACTGGTCGATTCGACATCAGGCAATGAGATGCTCAGCTTCCTGGATGCCTATTCGGGTTACCATCAGATCAGAATGAATCCTGAAGACGTCGAAAAGACCGCCTTCATCACCGACTACGGCGTGTACTGCAATACTCGGATGCCTTTCGGGTTGAAGAACGCCGGAGCCACATATCAAAGACTGGTCAATCACATGTTCGAGAAGCAGCAAGGTCGGAACATCGAGGCCTACGTTGACGACATGCTCGTCAAGACCCCCAAGGCCCTGGACCACTTCACTGACCTCGCTGAAACCTTCGGCGTCCTCCTGAAGTACAACATGAAGCTCAATCCTGCCAAGTGCGCCTTCGGAGTAAGATCCGGGAAGTTCCTGGGTTTCCTGGTCACTCAGCGTGGGATCGAAGCCAACCCCGACAAAGTCCAGGCCATCCTGGACATGCGCCCGCCCGCCTGCATTAAGGACGTCCAGCGTCTGAAGGGGCGTGTCGCCGCTCTCAGCCGTTTCTTGTCCCGTGCGGCCGAACGATGCCTGCCCTTTTTTAAACTGTTGAGGGGGCCCAAATTGGCATCTGCTACGTTCGCATGGGATGAGGAATACCAGAAAGCATTCGTCGGGCTCAAGGAGTTCTTGGCTTCACCCCCGGTGCTCTCCAAGCCCGTGCCGGGCGAAGTCTTGCTGCTCTATCTCTCGGTGACGTCATCAACGGTCAGCTCGGTCCTAGTCAGAAATGACTCGGGAATCGAAAGATCAGTCTACTACACCAGCAAGGTGCTCAACGAGGCCGAGAGGAGGTACCCCGCAACCGAGAGGCTCGTGCTAGCGCTGGTTACCTCTGTGAAATGCCTCCGACCCTACTTCCAGGAGCACCCCATCACCGTGCTAACCGGCGAGCCGTTGAAGAAGATTTTGGCCCACCCCGAGGCCTCGGGGTGACTCGTCAAATGGGCCATTATGCTTGGGGCCTACGACATCTCGTATCGCCCGCGCTCAGCTATAAAAGGTCAAGCGCTCGCCGACTTCATCGCCGAAAGCACCATTCCGATCGAAGGTAGACTACCGACCATGCCCGGGCCAACCTGGGAACTGTACGTCGACGGATCATCCAACTCGGTCGGTGGTGGTGCTGGGATCCTCCTAAGATCCCCCGAAGGAGTGGAGCTACAGTACACCTTGAAATTCAACTTTCAGGCGTCCAACAACGCTTCCGAGTACGAGGCCCTTATATCGGGAGCGTGCATGGCCCGACAGTTGGGGGCTGAGCGAGTCAGGATCCACACCGACTCTCAGCTGGTCGCAAGCCAGGTCAACGGCGAGTACGAAGCTCGAGAGGCACCCATGATCAAATACCTCCAGCTGGTCAGGAGCCTGGCCCAACAATTCGAGGGGTTCGAGGTAGTCCGAAAAGCCCGGGAAGAAAACTCCCGAGCGGATGCCCTCTCTCGGTTGGCCTCCTCCCTAGACCCAGAAGGTACCCGATTGGTCCTCCTCGAAGAGCTAGAACGCCCGAGCATTGACTCGGAGCTCCTCGCTGTTGACTCGACCGTCCCGAGCGACTGGTGCACCCCCTACCTGTCTTGGCTCCGAGACTCCCAAGAGCCCTCCGACCCTCGAGAAGCACGCCGAATGAAGTACCAAGCCCGGCGCTTCATCATCCTGGACGACACACTCTACCGAAGGTCTTTCGCCAGCCCTCTCCTGAAGTGCCTCGGCCCCGACGAAGCCAGCCGAGCCATCCAAGCGCACTCAGGGGCAAGGTCACTGGCCAGGATCCTGTTACGACAGGGGTACTGGTGGCCCACCCTGCAGCGTGACTGCTCGGCCTACGCTCAACAGTACGACCGATGCCAGCGGTTCGACCACTTGGTCCATCAGCCGGCTACAGAACTCGTCACCCTCACCGAGCCTTATCCCTTCGCTCGGTGGGGGATCGACATTCTCGGGCCATTCCCTATGGCTCAGTCCCAGAAAAAGTTCATTATCGTCGCCATCGACTACTTCACTAAATGGATCGAGGCCGAAGCCACTGCAAGGATCACCGAGACAGTCGTCTGGAGTTTTGTCTGGAAATTGAACATTTGTCGCTTCGGCATCCCCCGAGTGATAGTGAGTGATAACGGTCGGCAATTCGATTCTCGATATTTCCGAGACAGATGCGCCGACCAAAACATCCGCAACCACTTCACTTCGGTTGCCCACCCTCAGGCCAACGGGCTGGTTGAAAATGCCAATAAGAGTATCTTGAAAGGCATAAAGACCAGACTCGGCAAAGCCAAGGGTAGTTGGCTCGAGGAATTGCCTAGCGTACTGTGGTCGCACCGAAAGACTCCCAGGACGGCAACCGATGAAAGTCCTTTTCAGTTGGTGTACGGCACTAAGGCCGTCATTCCATTAGAGATCGCCAACCCGTCTCTCCGAGTCATCCGCTACTCGCTCGAGGAAAACAACCAAAAGTTACTCGAGAACCTCGACCTAGCCGATGAACTCCGGGATATTGCCAGCATCCGAGTGACAGAATACCAGCGACGCCTCACTTGATACTACAACGCCAGAGTCCGAAGCAGACACTTCCAACCGGGAGACTTCGTCCTCAGGAAAGTCGAAGCCTCTCGACCACTAGAGGCGGCGGGCAAGCTGTCCCCTAACTGGGAAGGCCCCTACCGAGTGGTCGAGACGCTCGGGAAAGGTGTGTACAGGCTAGCAACAATGGAAGGGGAACCCATTCCTCGGACATGGAACGCAGCCGCACTATGCAAATTCCATTTTTGAAATTGTACAGCAAGATGGACAAAATAAATTCCTTTTCTTTTCATTCAAAACTATTGATACATCAGAAAGGCAAAGGCCAGTACATTGCATGACAAAAAGTAAGAAAATCCGTCTAACACCATTGCAAGGGGTCATCGCTCAGTTGACTCGATCTCGATCTCCTCGCGTCCAGCCACTGACTCTGCCTCGCGTAGAAACTGGCTCGGACAAGAGGGGGCCGATCCAGTTGGCTCAGATGACCCCTGACAAAAGAGAAGGTAACCACCTTCTAAGGTTGGGGAAGGCCACCTTCCAAGTTGATAGAGGCCAGGGAGAAGGAGCGTCGTGAAGACCTCCTCTTTCCCAACCTACCAACTCCTTGGAAGGGAACAGAGAGCAAGCAGCCTCCTAAGAGTAAAAGAAATGAAGAGCAGAAGAGGGAAAAAGAGGCTGTAGACGGAGGAAGGCTCTGGTGAGGAGGGAGCTTGGTGCGCCTTCCCCCCCCCCCCCATGCAGAGGGGGAGTGGCGGCAGGCATCCCTAATACCCCCATCCATCCTCCGCCTCGGTGCCCGCCCAGAAGCTACGCCAGAACTGAGAAAGGGCAAGAGCCGTGCCCTCACACGTCAGAGCCCTCTCCAGATCCGCGCGGCGACCGTCGGACCCGTCTCAAACCCGCGCGGCGACCGTGGGACCCGTCCAACAAGCCAGGACAGCAAGAGCTCTCTGCTCCCCGTTGTCGGTGGCGTCACCCTCCGAAGGATCCTCCATGCTCCGAATGCAACAGCACAACGCAAAGTGAAGAAGAAGGAGTGAGGAAAGACCGTTAGAGAAAATCCCAAGCGGTAAAGAGGAAAGGGCGCCCTTCGGTCCTTCTTATAGGCCAAAGGAGGCTACACGCCTTAAATGACTCCCCCCTCAAAAACACGTCGAAGGATTTCTCCCCTGAACGGTCACCTCCAACTTCTCGTTTCCCGCCCCAATGGGATTCACGAAGCAGCCTGGCATTCAAAGCGTGAGGGAACGGAAAGACGTCCCGTCAGAAGCCTACTAAATCAGCATGCAAAAACCACGCAAGACATATCGGCACTCTCCAACTACTTCAGATACGCCAACCAAATCACGGCAAGGATGGCGATCAAACAAGTAAGTCATTCATTATCTCATAAAGTGGAAACTCTCTAAAGGAGGAAAGAGAGACAAACAAGAGACAGAGACAAAATAAGGCAAAATACATCAGGCCTCGGGCCCACTTTGAAGCTCGGGAGCGACGGAAGTGGGCGCATCACCCCCAGCACCCTCGGTGACGGCCGACCCGAGCACTGACCTCGCCTGTGCGAGAACTGTCTCGGTCGCGAGCCCTCCCAAGACATCCAGAGTTAGTGACCCCGCCGGAGGAGACCCCTCTAGATCTTCCCCGCCTGACGTAGAGGAGCTAGAAGCCGACTCATCCGAGTCATAGCTCTGGCCCAAAGGGAACTCGATCCCGGAGTCTTGCTCGTCGGCGTAGTCCACCGCCCAACGATAACCCTGCTTAAACCCCTTTCGGGTGCCCCGGCGAAGCGCTACCTCGTAATATGGTAGGGCGGCTCTCTCCAGGTCGGCTGAGTAGGCGTCCAAGCTCCTATACCGCTCGATCGCCTCCACCTCGATCTGCTCCGTCCTTCCAACGAGCTCGACCCAAGCCTGCTCCGCCTCGGCCGTACGCTCCTCTGCCCCTGCCAGGCGTTCCTCTGCCTCGACCCTACCTCACTCGGCTTCGCTCGACCACCTCTCCGCCCGGGCTCGGTCCGCCTCGGCCACGGAACGAAGGCGCTCCGCTACCTCCGCCCGGTCCAGTAGCTCGGCACGTTCGAGCTCCCAGCGACCGTCTAGCTCGAGGTGACACAGACGCTCCTCTTCCAAGAGTTTACCCTTCCTCTCGAGCGACTCTCGGGCCTTAGCCAACTGCTCAGTTAGCGCCTCTGTTTCTAGCCGGCTCGCCCGTGCCAAATCCCTGATCACGGAGAACTCCCGTCGAAGCCCCTCATGCTCCTCGCTGAGGCTGGCCAGTTTCCTCTCGCACCCCCCGAGGGCCCAGGCGAGACTCGACCGCTCCGCCTCCGTCCGAGCGTACGTCTCCGCCATCAAGGCCGCCGACCGAGCCATGACTAGGCCGCCCTCCATGAGGACGTCGAGGACTCCAAAGGGGGAGTGGCGCTTGTCTCCCCCCCTCGTCCTTGCGGCAACCTCTAGCAAACCCGATACAGGTCGCCCGAAACACCGAGCCTTTCCAAGGCCTCCGGCAAGGAGATCCGCTCCCCACCGGACGCCCCGCCAGAAGGTTCGGCTCGAGCAACGGGGCCGACCGCCCCACGCGCCGCGGTCGGTTGGGGTTGCGACGCCTCCCCGGGCGAACCCCCAACCTCGACCGACGCCACGGGATCGACCGCACCGGGAACTTCGAGCACTTGGGGCTGCGACGCCCTCATAGGCAAACCCCCAACCCTATCTGTCTCGGCCTGTGCCTCACCACCCGAGACATCACCGACCTCGACCGGTCTCCCAGTCTCGACGTCGGCTACTTCAGCACCGCCCCCCTCCATCCCGGGGAGGGGAGAACCGACCCATCTCCGCCCTCTGAGGGGCCCCTGGTCTCCTCGGCTCCCTCTCGCCTGGTAGGTGGGGGAGCTGGCCCGGAAGGGTCGGCCCCATCTTGCCCCCGAGAGGGGAGCGCCGCCGAGCCAGAGTCGCCCCCGGCAGCGGTAGGAAGGCCAGCCTTCTTGGCCCGTTTCTTGGCCTTCACGGCTTCTCGCAATTTTCCCTCCATGGGATCCTTGCGCTTCGCCCTGCTTGGCCGCGAAGATCCCTCGGAGGCCACCCCTTGCCCTTATCCCGGGCTTGGGAACGACCCGCGGGAACGACAGGCTCATCATCCGCCGAGTCATCCCCAAGATCGATGACCTCGGTGACCTCTTCCAAAGGTTCCCGCCGGATGTCTGCAATGAAGAAGAAGATTCGGTTAAGAAGCGAAAAGTCGACCCTCCGACCCCGCAGAAGGATCCGAAGGATGATACCTGATGGCTTGAGCTACGTAAGCAGATGCTACTCTACGTTCTCCAGCGTCACCAGCTCCTCAGTCGACCGGCGATTTGTCAACAAGCGAACGGCGTATTCCTCCACATCGGCGGGGAACTCCTCCTGCCGCGGGGGAAGATTCGAATGGAAGTTGGGCATAACCTGGCACCTCCAGGATTCATCCACTGCTTCCACCTTCACCCAGAAAAACTGCCTCTTCCACCCTTTGTGCGAAGAATCCTTCGCAGCCAGCGGAATACAACTCCGATTCCTGCGCGCCTGAATAAAGTAGAAGCCTTTCCCCGCCGACGGATGTGCCTTCAGCTCGAAGAAATAATGAAAAAGATCCAGGGACGGGGGAACCCCCTGCAGGCGGCAGAGGATCCGAAAGGCAGACAGCAGAAGATACGAGTTGGCCACCAGCTGGACAGGCGCCAACACGAAAAAATTGAGAAGCTTCAGAACGAAAGGCTCGAAGGGGAGGCAGAATCTGCTCTTCCATGCCAGAAGAAAAGTACAGATATGGCACGTGCGGCTATCCAAGCTCGTCTCGTATGGGGCAGCGGCCGCAAAGCTATATCGGAGAGGCAGGCAAAACCGATGCTCCTGTTTCTTCACATCAGCCTCCCCCAACTCGCTGCGATTGGGGACGGGCTCCCGCCTCACCTGCTCGATTTCCGAGCGCAGATCCGCCATAAAGCTAGAAGAAGAACCTTCACGAGAGCCCGAAGACTCCGGGGGAGAAAGAAGCTGCCGGATCGCTTCCGCAGTTATACGCACCAGCTCCTCAAATGTCGCCGCAAGAACTCCCTCCCCCGCTGTATCTTCACGGCGCATCAAGGAGCCCCAGAAGCAAAGAAGTGGAGGAAAGGCCAAAAACCCTAGAAATGCTGGGAGGACGAGCAGCGCCCTACGCCTATAAACCCTCGCGGGAGGCGGCGGGCCGTTCCAACCTCCGAGAAAAAGGGGGCCCCTTCATTTCAAATCCATCAGGATCATTATTACTACGGGCCCAGGTGACCACTACACGTGGCTTCATAACGCCGACAGGATTCCACCCACCCGAGCCACGCCGGTCCAAAGCCTTGAAAAACTACTCAACCGAGCCCCCTTGGCTCGGGAGTAGGAGGGGGACAAGTGGAGAGGGGGATTCCTGCAGCCCACGCAAAGAGCTGACCCAACTAGACCCAACAGGGCCCAACGAGGCAAGCTCGTCCAAGTGACAGCCCACAGGGCCCACTCGGAAAAGCCCAATAAAATAATGCTCGAGGAAACAACTCTCCTAGGCGGCCCCAAGGCTCGGAGAGCCTGAGCATCGGTCAGGTCACAGGAAGACCCGCGCACGAGCTATCCCCCCGCACGAAGGAGGGAAGCGCTAGCCGGTCTATCCGACCCATCTCCTCACCGAGCTAGGCCTATTGCCCAAGTAGGGCCAGCCCCTCTAAGCTCGGTACGACCGATAAAATATTTATCATTGCAGCCGTTAGTGTCCACAACGGGCCGGGCGCCAAGAAGTCCAGGAGCTCCGGCTTCCCCGCGAGGATAACGCCCCCATGATGAGGCCATAAACGCCCACGACGAGGACGTAACCTCCACTGGAGACCCATCGGCTTGCAGGACTCCAGAGGGCGGCACACTATTTAAACCTGGGATACCCTCCGGCGAAAGGTAAGTCCAAAAGGGCATTGATCCACCCCCAATTCCTGAGCACGGATCACTTCACCCCATTGGTGGAGAGGGATCTCGCGCCTTCACCTTCTCCTCCCTATCCCTACTCCCACCATTGCTCTACTGACTTGAGCGTCGGAGGGCTTCACCCCAGGGAATCCCCCTGGGCCCTCTGACCTATTTCCCTATCTTGCAGTTCACTAACTTGGTGATTACCAGCCCGCTGAGGAACCAGCGCGAGATTTCACCTCTTCACGTCTTATGTCTCATTATAGTTTTTCTTTATTGAGTCTTTTCGTTTATCATGGGTCCTAATATGTAAAGAACTTATATTTGAAATGAAATTTGTTATTTGTCCAAATTAATTTTCTGTGGAAATGACTATGCTCTGATTGACATGACTGTTTAACTGTCACGTTTCGAGCAAACGACACGTTCCGCTGCTATCGGTTCGGGGCATGACAGATGGTCTGTGGATATCCTACCAGCATTATACATAAGGGAAATCGTCAAATTACATGGTGTCCCTGTCACTATCATATCTGATCGAGATCCTCGATTCACATCATAGTTTTGGAAGGGTCTACAACATTCATTAAGGACCCGACTAAGCTTTAGCACGGCATTCCATCCACAAACTGATGGTCAAACTGAAAGGACCAATCAAGTGGTGGAAGATATGCTCAGAGCTTGTGCTATTGATTTTGGAGGTAGTTGGTATGATCACTTACCTCTAGTAGAATTTGCATACAACAATAGCTACCAAGCTAGTATCCAGATGGCACCATTTAAAGCTCTGTATGGAAGAAGCTATCGATCACCGATATGCTGGAATGAAGTAGGGGAAAGACAATTTTTAGGCCCCGATATTATCAGAGATACTACTGAAAAGATAAAGCTTATTCGAGAAAGACTCCAGATGGCACAAGATCGGTTGAAATCTTATGCTGATAATCGAAGGCGCGACTTAGAGTTCCAAGTGGGAGATCATGTGTATCTTAAAGTTTCTCCGGGTCGTGGTATTCGAAGATTTGGCATTAAAGGTAAGCTTACCCCAAGATTCAATGGCCCATTTGAAATTCTAGAAAGGGTCGGTGAAGTGGCTTATCGACTGGCTTTGCCTCCAGAACTAGCAGGAGTTCATGATGTATTCCATGTCTCCATGTTGAAGAAATATGTTTATGATCCTTTCCATGCCATCACCTACGACAATCTGGAGATTAAGAAGGATTTGACATATGAGTAAAAGCCAATTAGGATCATTGAACGGGAGGTACGTCACCTTCGGAATAAAAATATTCCTATGGTCAAGATCCAGTGGACAAAGTTAGGAGAAATATGGAAAACCGAGGAAGCTATGCGCAAAAGATTTCTAGAACTATTTAATTATAAGTACACTCTCCATATAATCCATGTATTAAATTTGGGGACCAAATTCTCTTAACAGGGGGAGGGTGTAGTGCCCCAGAATTTTTATAAATTAATTTTGATATATTTAGGAATTTTCTAGAAATTATCAAAGGCCCAAATGAAGTAATAAATGAATTTTGGCTTAAACAAGTCATTGTTAAGGCCCAATTATGATGAACAATTAACCTAGCCTATTTAAATAAAGCCCAAAGAATTTAAGGACCAAGCCCATGAAGTTTGGCCCATATTCTGGAAGATTAATTAGCTTATTCACGGAATATAGAGATAAATACCCATGGATTAGATAATTAAGTGGATAATAGAATAAAAGAGTTTGAATTAATTCAAATTCGGCGACCAGGATTTGTAGCGGTCTATCGTGAAACCGCTACATAATAGTAAGCGGCCCATTAATCGACCGCTAATTACTGTCAATTCCGTGAGTAGAAGAAAGAGCAAAAAGATTAGATTTTTGATGGGTTATCACCTAGAGATCGAGGTGGGAGGACTAGTATACATCCCAAGGACTCTCAGTAGTCGACCTAAGGTTAAATAAGGACTCTAGGATCATTCTAATCCTCAAACCCTAGCCAAACCCTATAAATAGACCCTACATTTGACCTGAGCGACCCTTAACTTTGGCTCGCGTGGAATCAAGATAAGAAGGTATTATTTTGGGTAAGTTATTTTGAAGTTTTTATTCCCAATACATAGGACTAACATCCCTCAAAATTTTGTGCTAGGAGATCAAGCACACAGGGAGTTAAAGGCGCTCAAAGTTGCTGGTTCCACATTGGCGACTCAGGAAACTAAGCAAAAGTCCAGTGAAGATCAAGGGATTAGGGAACCAAATCAAGGTAATTAGCATTAGTGCCTTTATAACTTTTTGTTCCCCTTAGTATCTACTTCTTACCCTCCAAATTTCACGTCCATAGGTCAAGAGAGTAAGGAGTTAGAGTAGCGTGAAGTTGCTGATTTACCACAGGAAGTGTAGAATTAAGATTGACTTCCAGTCTGAAATTCTCAGCCTAAAGGCCTTAACAGAGGTAGGTCATCTCATGAATGGCTAAAATATCATTCTAGGGATAAAATCCCTCTTGTTTCACAAGATTTCATGAACTGTGCATCAAGGATTTCATGTTTTATGCATATAGTATACATTCATGCATATTCTTAGCCCTAAATAAGTTAAGAGGAAATTTCTTGTTGATTCACAGAAAACCAATGCATATTGTTAGCTTAACCTTCGTTCTATCATGATAGGGAAGTTTATACATGTTGATTTCCAGACATGATGTGTTTTAGACATAGTTTCATCTTATTTATTTAAGTTTACTATCAGACGTTCTATAGCGGCCTTGTCTTCGACCGCCAACCTTTTGAAGTGGCCCTACGATAAACCGCTATACACTCTATAAATCCTATTTTTATGAAACCTATGGCGGACCATAGATAGACCGTTAAAGTTTCTTTGGCGGCCTTACGATAAACCGCCAACTGTCTGTAACGGTTCTATAATAGACCGCCAATGTTCTATTTTCTGTCCACCCGAGATAGATTTAAGAGCAGCCCATTTAAACTTATAGATGATGGGAATCGGCTCCAGGCACTAGTATTTTTATTTTGCATTTGAGTCCTTTTATTTGCATTTATATCCTTGAGAAAACATGTATGCAATTGTAAGGCTTTATAAGCCAATTTGTCATTCCTTAAGGATCTTTAGGTTTTTGTGCAAAAGTCCAGTAGGACTAGCAAGGGGCCTCATCTCCTTCCTCATTGGTCCAAGTGGCATCTTGGGGTCTGTGGACGCACTTTTCGACACGCTCATTTGTTTGTTTCTTTAAGTCAGTTTATTCGGTTGGTTTATTCATTTATTAAGTGCGTGGGCGTGCCAGTCACAAAGTGACGATTTATTGTGCGCTCGATCTGACTAATCAGACGATTGTGTGGTTCGTGTCGGGACTGGAACCCGCCGCGCCGTAAAGGTCACGGCGTCATTTACATCCCCTCGGAGGGGGGAACACCCTTAATTAATCGCCGGGAATCAGGGCCTCATGGCCAGGAAATTATATATCGAGAGAAACAAGCCGATAGCGGCCTCGAATCAGTCGGAAAGCCCTATGTCTAGGGAAACAAGCATTCGAAATATGTCGATCACTCAAGGGACCATTTTGATATTCGGACGAGCGTTCAGCTTCAGAGAATCGTGATCATCACGGGGAAAGCTGGAGCATATGTATGCCAGGGTACGGCAAATTTATTGTTTAAAGGGATAGAAGACATTCGGTTGAATCCTGGTTAGAGCGGTCAGAAATCAGCGAGTTTATTGGCCCGGTGCAAGATCGAGTCAGGACCATTCCGGGGGCTCCTCCCGAGGTCCAAACGAGACTTGCGTGGGCATCATTAATATTTCCGGTGTCGAAGGGCAGCGGGAAAGTGTCCCGGGACTAGATTCCAAAGCAAAGACGTATACCGAGATAGCTGGCTATAGGCCTAGGTGTGGGTCAGGTAATGACCAGGGTTGGGGCGAACCCGAGGTCCAGACGTGACTCACGAAGGTTTTATTGATATTCCCACATGTGTGGTTGGGGCAAGACGAGAGCCGTCTCGTTCCATTCAGATTTTCTTGGTCATTCATGGACCATCTTATGTTCGGACAAAGGTCCGTATAGAAAAGAAGACGGTGACGGGAGCGAATCCGTGCAAATATATGCTGTGAGTACGGCAAGTTTAATACAAGCGCGGGATTAGATCCCGGTATATATGTCGGCCACTAACGGACCATTCGTCGTTCGGACGATAGTCCGCATTTGAAGCGTCGAAAACAATGGCAAAACCACACGGATGTCTGCCGTAGGTACGGCAAGTTCAATGTAGGTGCGGGATCGGATCCCGATAAAGACGGGTCGAGCTAACGAACTATCGGCCCGGGATAAGATCGGATCATGGCCACGTTCAGGTGAGGGCTCCCGAGATCCAAGTCCGATCTAGTGGGGCATCATTTCTTTTTTCTTCAAACACAGTCCGAGGAAGCAGGTTGTTAAGTGTGGAGCCTGAACTCCCCAACGTGCGCCCTCGCACGCGGATCGACCTGCGCGGTCAGGTCGCGGGGTTCACAGTCTTTTATTTCATTCATCTGTTTGGGTCCTTTCTTCTAATTTATTTATGAGTTTTAAGCTTTTCTTCCACTTAGTTAATTGTGTTTTTTTTTATAGGAGGCACGCCGGATTAGGATGGCAAGGGGGCGCGCCGGGTATGGAACCTCAAGGAGGGCACCGTATTAAGAGTGGGCGAGGGGCACGCCGTTTTAATGGTTAAACAAGGGGGGGCACCGGAATTGGGCCATGCCGTTTTAAGGGTCAAACAAAGGGGGGCGCGCCGGAATTGGGCCATGCCGTTTTAAGGGTGGCAACGGAGAGGCGCGCCGGAATAGCCTTGCAATGGAAGAGGGGCGCGCCGGTTTTAAGGGCGCCGGGTTAAGGTGTATGGAGGAGTGGGAGTGCGCCGTATTAAGGCCATTCAAGGGGAGAGGGGCGCGCCGGTTTTAAGGGCGCCGGATTAGAATCGAAAGGGGTTTCGAGTGTGGGTTAAAACGGCGCGGGGGAATAGTAACCGTGTCGGGATAGGAGGAAAATGGAACTTTTGAGTGTGGATTTAAAACGGCGCGGTGGCATAGTAACCACGCCGGGATAAACTCTTCCGAGGGTTGTTTCAAAGCGATTGACTGTGTGTTTCTTTTCTTTCACCCGTAGGTGGATTTTATGATACGTTTGTTCATCCATTTGGTGGATTAGATAGGTAATGAGGTGGGGTTTAAGTGATTTGTTTGGAGGAGTTTATTGTGTAAGATTTTAGGGGTTAATTCACAGAGGGTTCACTGTGTGTTTTCAAAGGGCGTCTTGTTCATTCGTTCTTGAGTGTTCTTAATCCCCTGGCGAAAATTGGGCAGCATCTCCCCCGGATCGGGACTTGTCGGAGAGAAGCGAAAGCCACCACACGGATTACTCCCGGGTAAACTCTCAAAATGCGGAACGGCCTCACGGCGGTCCGTTAGCCCAAGTGTGAGTGTGGAACGCTCGAGGGCCAGCCTACGAGAGCGACCACGACTCACGGGTGATGATTCTTCGAAACGGGACAAGTGTTTGCCACCGGAGGGGCATGAGTATTCATCCATCGATGGGTCACTTTGAGGGCCATGCCATGAAGAGACAAGCCTCAAGGACCCTGGATGTTTGGAGATGGAAGAAGGGAGGTGGAGGTTACACGGGGAACACCAAGCTTGCAAAAAAGAAAACTCTTCTCTTTTTATTCATCCACACAAACGGGGAAAGTTTAGAGACAGGGAGGCCCATCCCGAAGGAAAGGGGAAATACATCGAAGGGGGGATGAAGGAGATGCACCGGTGGGGGAGAGGGGATGGAGCACAAGCTCCTCCCCCCTAGACTCACCTTCCCTCTCTCACACACTCTCTCTTTCTTTTTCTTCTTCCCTTCACTGCACACAGTCGAGCTCCTCTTCCTCCAAAAATGGCCAGCCGGGGGGAAAGCCAGGATCTTCCTCCTCTTCTGCTCTGTCGAACCTGCAGAGTATATATAGTGGGTTGCCTTTCCTTTGCTCGAACAGAAGAAAACTCCTGCCACTGCGTTCGTCTGCCAGACGAACAGGGTTGGCTTCTATGCTGGCATCCGGTGATTGGCGCCGTACCTTATCGTTCGTCCGAGGATGGCACAGTTGCAGGTTTGCCGGGGGATCTTTGTCCGAAGACACGCCTTCTTTGATGGTGTTAATGCGTTGTCGAGTGGAGACGGAGGCACGGCTTCAGAACATTGAATGCTCTCTGGGCATCACATTTAAACAAAGCAGAGCATCGTGCCAGAGATGGGATGGAATGGGGTTAAACCGACGGGGGGGAATAGTGATCGCGCTGGATTAAAGCCTTTCAAGGGGGGCCACGCCGTGTAAGCATTGCAAGGGGGTGGCATTTCCTTCGAATGAGCACACCGGGTAGCCTGTGCAGAGGGTGGCGCCGTTTTAAATCAAAGCAAAGGGGAGCTCGTATTAGAGCATGAAGTGGGGCGCGCCGTTTTAAGGTGCACCGCTTTAAGGCCCTTTCACACCGTTTTAAGCACCGAATGGATTCTTTTCGAAGTCGTGGCCATTTATATAAATGTTGGCACTCCCGGAATATTTCGGTTGCGATGCATGGCTTCCATAATTTTTCGTTCGCAGCCTCCGAGACTCGGTCCCAGACTTTGCGTGACTTTCGATGCAAGCTGAGACTGTGCCGGAGTTCCTGGCTCTTCTTTGATTCAACTCTCGGCACGGCCGGCTGTAGAGTTGTGGCCGTATCTACCGCCCGGGGGGGCTCCCTCATCAGCTAGCGGACCACCAAGCGAGTCCTCGTCTTGATCGGGTGAGGTATGAGGTTTATTCGGCATTTCCGTCTTCGACTCGCGCTCGAATGTGTAGATGCGAATGTCGCCATGATCATCATCGTCATTTTTTTGGCGTCCACAGGGTCCATGTGGGGCTGGTCAAATGTCCTAGGTGGCTTCTAGAAGGGCTTGACCATTTGTTGGCCCAGAGAGATGGCGGACAAGAAGGGGGGTTGAATTGTCCCCAAGCCGAGATGACGGATTTTAAATACTTTCTAAAACTAAACACAGCAGAATTAAAATCAACTACGTTAAAAAGCCTAAACAAACGTGAGATTAAAATCTTCTCTCAAGCTTTCCGATCTCACTCGAATAAACTAGACATTGGATAAAAGAACCTATGCCAAACACGGATTATCGATGCAAGGAATAATTAAAATTAATCCTAACATGGATAGCGGATGAAGCAATGTGTGATGATGTAGTGAGTAAAGACCTACTAAATAGATCTGTGAAGGGAGATAGAAGAAATGAACAATCACACAGGCAATCACAATAGACACAGAGATTTTTAGGTGGTTCGGGACCACGACGGGCTCCCTACGTCCACCCCTCACCGAACCCCGGTGAGGCTTCACTACACGTTACAAAATGTAGCAACACGGGGACGAACCCCAACACCACACACGCTACTTCCGCAGTCATCCACACACACGGGGCCTGGCCCCAAAACGCTGCCACCGCAGCACACTCACACACGACGTCGGGGAACACACCCCGGACACTAAAACCACACGGAGACGCAGCTCCGTCCACGCACACAGTAATATTCAGAGTTCAGCAACATACAAGGATTTACAACATATGCTCACACAAGATTTAGATCAAGAAAACCAACGCAAGGAAGTGGGTAAAAGATATAGAACATTTCCCTTTCATTTTTGAATAGGTGTATGAAAATCTTCCTTGAAGTCCAGGTCGGAGGAAGTCGAATCCACAGGTGTCGGAGCAGTCGTTTGTCTTACTTGACAGTCCAAGGTGTACTCCTTCAATCACCAAGAACAGATGTATCCTTCAAGGCTCTTTCCTCTCTTCCTTTTTCTTCTTCACCTGAAAGAATAGATAGAAATAATAAGCCCAAACTTTAAGTTAATCTTAAACAAGAATATGGAAATGAATGGTTTAGAGATCCCCCTCTTTATCTTCAACCAAGCTTTCAGATAAAGTGGAAATGTGCATTGGAGATGATGAACCAGGGAGTGGAAGTCGTTGCCGTTGCAGATTCAAACACCTTGACAACAGTTGGTGGAGACTAGCCACAGCCGCCCTCCAATCTGCACTCAAGGTCGTAGAGATGGTCTCTTGCAACCTTCTCTTCCTCCTCCAGTAAATGCACACGCCCCTCCTTTAGCTTTTACACCTAGATCGTTTGGAGACTTGGAAGGAACCTTCTTCCTTGCACTTTTACGCCTAAAACGTTGTGGAAGAAGCCCTGGAGCTGCAGCAGCGTCCTGAACATACAAGGGTAAAAAGTAATTCGAAATTTCAGATCTAGCTTGGTTTCTTAGGGTTTACAACCCAATAAGATGTATTGATACTTCTAGGACGGTCAAGGGACAGCCCTAGGACAAGATCCACAAATCATGGAGTGATTTAGGGCATTTGGACCGGACTTGGAAGACTTTTGACACGCCTACACGAAGGTCATTTTTGACGGCACTACCCCGGACCGTAAAGGGTCGACCCTTGGGGTCGACCCTCGTGACCCTCCTGTGCGGGTAAAAGATAAGACTCTCAGGGGTCGACCCTTGGGGTCGACCATCGCGTGAGTGGGTCGACCCTTGTAGGTGTGTAGAAAGAACCCGCCGGGTGAAAAAATAAATACTACCAAGGGTCGACCCTTGGGGTAGACCCATACAGGGGGGTTGACCCCAGGGCTCGACCCATGTAGGCAGACTGCGGGTAATTGTTTCTGTCCTGTCAAAAACACTAAGGGTCGACCCCAGGGGTCGACCCATGTCAGTTTGGGTTATAAAAACCCATCAAACCTCCATGAATTCAAGGGAAAATAAATGATTAAATATTACCATAATCCCATGATGATCAACCATGAATATTATCCTTGAAACACATGATAAAACAAGAGTTTAGATCGAAATCAAAATATTTGGATTTTAGGGGTTAATTCACAGAGGGTTCACTGTGTGTTTTCAAAGGGCATCTTGTTCATTCGTTCTTGAGTGTTCTTAATCCCCTGGCGAAAATTGGGCAGCATCTCCCCCGGATCGGGACTTGTCGGAGAGAAGCGAAAGCCACCACACGGATTACTCCCGGGTAAACTCTCAAAATGCAGAACGGCCTCACGGCGGTCCGTTAGCCCAAGTGTGAGTGTGGAACGCTCGAGGGCCAGCCTACGAGAGCGACCACGACTCACGGGTGATGATTCTTCGAAACGGGACAAGTGTTTGCCACCGGAGGGGCATGAGTATTCATCCATCGATGGGTCACTTTGAGGGCCATGCCATGAAGAGACAAGCCTCAAGGACCCTGGATGTTTGGAGATGGAAGAAGGGAGGTGGAGGTTACACGGGGAACACCAAGCTTGCAAAAAAGAAAACTCTTCTCTTTTTATTCATCCACACAAACGGGGAAAGTTTAGAGACAGGGAGGCCCATCCCGAAGGAAAGGGGAAATACATCGAAGGGGGGATGAAGGAGATGCACCGGTGGGGGAGAGGGGATGGAGCACAAGCTCCTCCCCCCTAGACTCACCTTCCCTCTCTCACACACTCTCTCTTTCTTTTTCTTCTTCCCTTCACTGCACACAGTCGAGCTCCTCTTCCTCCAAAAATGGCCAGCCGGGGGGAAAGCCAGGATCTTCCTCCTCTTCTGCTCTGTCGAACCTGCAGAGTATATATAGTGGGTTGCCTTTCCTTTGCTCGAACAGAAGAGAACTCCTGCCACTGCGTTCGTCTGCCAGATGAACAGGGTTGGCTTCTATGCTGGCATCCGGTGATTGGCGCCGTACCTTATCGTTCGTCCGAGGATGGCACAGTTGTAGGTTTGCCGGGGGATCTTTGTCCGAAGACACGCCTTCTTTGATGGTGTTAATGCGCTGTCGAGTGGAGACGAAGGCACGGCTTCAGAACATTGAATGCTCTCTGGGCATCACATTTAAACAAAGCAGAGCATCGTGCCAGAGATGGGATGGAATGGGGTTAAACCGACGGGGGGGAATAGTGACCGCGCTGGATTAAAGCCTTTCAAGGGGGGCCACGCCGTGTAAGCATTGCAAGGGGGTGGCATTTCCTTCGAATGAGCACACCGGGTAGCCTGTGCAGAGGGTGGCGCCGTTTTAAATCAAAGCAAAGGGGAGCTCGTATTAGAGCATGAAGTGGGGCGCGCCGTTTTAAGGTGCGCCGCTTTAAGGCCCTTTCACACCGTTTTAAGCACCGAATGGATTCTTTTCGAAGTCGTGGCCATTTATATAAATGTTGGCACTCCCGGAATATTTCGGTTGCGATGCATGGCTTCCATAATTTTTCGTTCGCAGCCTCCGAGACTCGGTCCCAGACTTTGCGTGACTTTCGATGCAAGCTGAGACTGTGCCGGAGTTCCTGGCTCTTCTTTGATTCAACTCTCGGCACAGCCGGCTGTAGAGTTGTGGCCGTATCTACCGCCCGGGGGGGCTCCCTCATCGGCTAGCGGACCACCAAGCGAGTCCTCGTCTTGATCGGGTGAGGTATGAGGTTTATTCGGCATTTCCGTCTTCGACTCGCGCTCGAATGTGTAGATGCGAATGTCGCCATGATCATCATCGTCATTTTTTTGGCGTCCACAGGGTCCATGTGGGGCTGGTCAAATGTCCTAGGTGGCTTCTAGAAGGGCTTGACCATTTGTTGGCCCAGAGAGATGGCGGACAAGAAGGGGGGTTGAATTGTCCCCAAGCCGAGATGACGGATTTTAAATACTTTCTAAAACTAAACACAGCAGAATTAAAATCAACTACGTTAAAAAGCCTAAACAAACGTGAGATTAAAATCTTCTCTCAAGCTTTCCGATCTCACTCGAATAAACTAGACATTGGATAAAAGAACCTATGCCAAACACGAATTATCGATGCAAGGAATAATTAAAATTAATCCTAACATGGATAGCGGATGAAGCAATGTGTGATGATGTAGTGAGTAAAGACCTACTAAATCGATCTGTGAAGGGAGATAGAAGAAATGAACAATCACACAGGCAATCACAATAGACACAGAGATTTTTAGGTGGTTCGGGACCACGACGGGCTCCCTACGTCCACCCCTCACCGAACCCCGGTGAGGCTTCACTACACGTTACAAAATGTAGCAACACGGGGACGAACCCCAACACCACACACGCTACTTCCGCAGTCATCCACACACACGGGGCCTGGCCCCAAAACGCTGCCACCGCAGCACACTCACACACGACGTCGGGGAACACACCCCGGACACTAAAACCACACGGAGACGCAGCTCCGTCCACACACACAGTAATATTCAGAGTTCAGTAACATACAAGGATTTACAACATATGCTCACACAAGATTTAGATCAAGAAAACCAACGCAAGGAAGTGGGTAAAAGATATAGAACATTTCCCTTTCATTTTTGAATAGGTGTATGAAAATCTTCCTTGAAGTCCAGGTCGGAGGAAGTCGAATCCACAGGTGTCGGAGCAGTCGTTTGTCTTACTTGACAGTCCAAGGTGTACTCCTTCAATCACCAAGAACAGATGTATCCTTCAAGGCTCTTTCCTCTCTTCCTTTTTCTTCTTCACCTGAAAGAATAGATAGAAATAATAAGCCCAAACTTTAAGTTAATCTTAAACAAGAATATGGAAATGAATGGTTTAGAGATCCCCCTCTTTATCTTCAACCAAGCTTTCAGATAAAGTGGAAATGTGCATTGGAGATGATGAACCAGGGAGTGGAAGTCGTTGCCGTTGCAGATTCAAACACCTTGACAACAGTTGGTGGAGACTAGCCACAGCCGCCCTCCAATCTGCACTCAAGGTCGTAGAGATGGTCTCTTGCAACCTTCTCTTCCTCCTCCAGTAAATGCACACGCCCCTCCTTTAGCTTTTACACCCAGATCGTTTGGAGACTTGGAAGGAACCTTCTTCCTTGCACTTTTACGCCTAAAACGTTGTGGAAGAAGCCCTGGAGCTGCAGCAGCGTCCTGAACATACAAGGGTAAAAAGTAATTCGAAATTTCAGATCTAGCTTGGTTTCTTAGGGTTTACAACCCAATAAGATGTATTGATACTTCTAGGACGGTCAAGGGACAGCCCTAGGACAAGATCCACAAATCATGGAATGATTTAGGGCATTTGGACCGGACTTGGAAGACTTTTGACACGCCTACACGAAGGTCGTTTTTGACGGCACTACCCCGGACCGTAAAGGGTCGACCCTTGGGGTCGACCCTCGTGACCCTCCTGTGCGGGTAAAAGATAAGACTCTCAGGGGTCGACCCTTGGGGTCGACCATCGCGTGAGTGGGTCGACCCTTGTAGGTGTGTAGAAAGAACCCGCCGGGTGAAAAAATAAATACTACCAAGGGTCGACCCTTGAGGTAGACCCATACAGGGGGGTTGACCCCAGGGATCGACCCATGTAGGCAGACTGCGGGTAATTGTTTCTGTCCTGTCAAAAACACTAAGGGTCGACCCATGTCAGTTTGGGTTATAAAAACCCATCAAACCTCCATGAATTCAAGGGAAAATAAATGATTAAATATTACCATAATCCCATGATGATCAACCATGAATATTATCCTTGAAACACATGATAAAACAAGAGTTTAGATCGAAATCAAAATATTTGGATCATGCATTAACATATGGAGCTAGTTTTGAGACCAAGACCCAAATGACATGAAATATGAATATGAAAGCATTAGCATGAGGCACATAAATGCTTTGAACACATTTACATCTCAAGAACCGCATATGAGTTCCAACTTCAGTCCAGAGCAACATTTATCCAATCATCTGAGAACATGTAGATCTTGCACTAATCAAAGACATAACTTTGTCATTCTTTAATCAATGCAATTGAAAAGAACAAACACCACACTTGCAGATGTTTCAAAGGCTTTCAATTCAATTACTACAAAATCTCATATCTCATAAATGGTTTCAGTTAAGCACACATGAGTTGCATGTTCAGTCCAAAAGTTCAGAATCAAAGCACACTTACCATTGAGGCATGATTTTGTATGAGTGAAAGGAACATGATGATCCTTTCAACAAACACAAACAATGAAATGGAAATGATTTTACACAATGCCATGCAACCAACTCAATATCAATGAATACTCAATGAGCCCACACTAGTATGGGCAAAAAGAACAAGAGCATTAGTCTCAACATTCCCACACTAAAACATGCAAGAAAGCGCATGGATTCTCTCCCTGTAGCAGTACCTACAAAGCAAGATATCAACATGTGAGTTCGTTTATCATGAAGATGTTCTCCACTAATCAAGCACACAATATTTCCACTAATCAAGCACACAATATTTCACACAATATATTGTGATCATCAAAACCATTATCAAAGATAAAGAGGGAGAGACACGAACCCAACACCATTCAAGGGGACAAGGTGGACAAAAAGTCCAATTTGGAAACCCCTTGGTCAAGGGGGCGCCCCCCTCCACTGAATGCACTTTAATTTTTTTATTTTGACCACATGTGGCATTAATGTGATGTACCCCATTTACCCTCCCCAAAACTTAGATCTAGGGATAGGTCTAGTCTTTTTACATTTACTATAAATCCTTGTATTTTTTCATTTTGGTAGAAGAAATGAATAAAATTTTGTGAAATTACAAGAGAGCATATTGCGCCCCCCTCTCTCCCCCTACTGTTCTTCTTCTTCCTCCTGCCCTCCAGGGTGTGAGACCCTATTCTATTTCTCCCTCTGCCCCTCTGAGTTCTATCTCTGTCGCCGCCATCGCCGTTCGTGCCGCCGACGAGCCACCACGAGCTTTCTTCTGAGGTGCTGTCCAGATTGTTGTTCTGCTGGACAGAGGCCTACTACGGGATTTTTAGCTCTCAACTCCCAAATCTTCTGGAGCTGAAATTTTCAGGGTAGGTTCCCCACGTGATTCCCCACCTCCAATAAATTTTCCCCGAATTTAAGCCATCATCCAATTTTCTTTTCCATTTAAGTTTCTAGACCTCCACAGTCTGCCCCTGTGCAGATCTGTGTCACAGCAACCTATCTCTTCCATATTTTGACCCCCTTTTTCTTATTTGTTTGAGTTATCAATTTTATTGGGGATTCTTTTCACCAAAACCTTCTTCCACGAATTTTTCTGGGATTTTAGGATCTCGTTTATATTTTCTTAAAATCACTGTCTTTTCCCAAATCTGTTATGTCCTGTGTAGTCTAGATCCGACCCACCAGTGTTATAAAATATGTTTCACTAACCAAACCTCCACCATAAATTCCAAAAAAAATATCCCCGTCTTCCTTACCTTCCCCTCTACAACTTTCATGCAGAACTCAACACCCAGATCTGAAGTTTGAGTCGTGGTCAACGCCAACTCTCAGGAAAATTCAAATCTGTCCTGCCAGATCTGGTCCTGTGAGCTAGCAGATGGTAAATTTGACCAAGGCCAGTTCCGGGATAGACAAAATTCTTTCTCTGGCCATAGATCTAATTACTTCAAGTCAACTTTCCAACGGCGCAAATTTCGCGTCGATCCGACGTTGGGATTGATCACAGCAGCTGTTCTCGCCGGATTGCGCACTGCAAAACAGAAGCTTCAGCCCGTGGGCAGCAAGCTTCCCACTAGGTGAACGGAGTCGCCCGGCCTCCTCCCGACGTTCCAGCCTGACCACCTTCCAGGGAGCGTTCCCCCAGGAGCCACCGTCACAGCTGAGCCGCTCTGGGCCCACTCGGCCCCACAAGCCAGCACGTGGGCTCCATAACCAGTAGTTTGCGCCGCCCGAACCGCACCGACGGAGTGATCAAGTTGCTACCCGTCAACCCAAGATCGGTCCTCCCGGGCCCACTTGTAGCCCGATACCTCCCTGCGTGGAGTGGGCATAGAATTTCACTTCTTTAATTTAACTACATTCACTGTACCGGGAGTTACCGTACTTGGCCGGGATCACCTTCCCCACGCCCGGAGCGTGGAGGTATCGTGTCCACTCCTCTCTTGGCATTTTGCTTTACTCGTATTTACTTCTATATGCCGCTGCTAGAGAGCATGTTAGGATTCTAGCTCGTTATATTTTTATATCGCCGCTGCGAGAGAGAGAGCGAGACCCGTCCCGTGACCCGATCCGGGCACGAGAGAGAGCTGACCACCCTAGCTCACTGCCGATTTCTCAACCGCGCACGTCCGTACGCTTCTCTCGTTAAGGGACGATCGTGAGCTTGTCTAGAGTCCAAGGATCGCATATCAATTGGAGTCGAGTCCGCTGGTTTGTCCCGCATCAATATGGTATCAGAGCGAGTCGAGTCTAGGGAGATCATCATAGCACGGTCTAAGTCTAGGGTGTTGTCCTAGGTGTGCATTGCATCCCAATAACCCGGTATATCAAAAGGTGTTATCCGAACGTTAGGCTACACCTATCGGGAAGACCGCATATTTGCGAGAGAGGATCTTCGGGTCCCGTGACTCCGCCAAGTACCGAATATTGGTTAAGTCTAGGTTTATCACTTCACTTTTGTCGGTGCATTCCAACCCCGCGTCCATTGCATGCCCACTAGTAAGGGTACCCAATACTCACCCCCACCACCACCTATGGTAGATCCCCGAGTCCCTAGTCTCGATGCGTCAGCGGTGGCTGACATGTTCCGAGCTATTATGGGAAAAATAGATGGGTTGAGTGAACGAATGGACGAGTTGAGTACTCGAGTGGATTAAATTGAAGGAGTGAGTACGTAGGTGGATGGCCTAGGCACACGCCTAGAAGGGAGGTTGAAGGCCCTAGAGGATAAGGCCGTCGAGTCGGACCAGTCCTTTCACGATCTGGTAGGGAGAGTAGCCGTCCTAGAGAGACCCCCGATTGAGGCGCACTCCGCACCCACACATGGTCAACAGGAGCCGGTTCAGCCACCTGCTGCTCCTAGGGCTCAAGGAGTAGAGGATAGGAGATGACAAGTCCCCGAGGTAGTTGACTATGGGTCCGAGAATGAAAATGGGGGATATGGTCGTGACCATCGTGTTCAACGATGGAATCGTGATTTGGATGAGAATGAGCCAACCCTTAGGATCGTTCGTGTAGACCCTCCTACTTTTGACGGGTCCTTGGACCCAAAGGTCTATCTTGATTGGGAGGCCAGCATGGATCGATATTTTGAGTGGTTTGAGATGTCGGACCAACGGAAGGCCAAGTTCGCCAAGATGAAACTATTAGGGCAGGCCTAAACCTTTTGGAGAAACATGGAGAACCTGCTATTTCACCGTCAGGAACCCCAAGTAGAGACGTGGGAAGAGATGAGATCCAAACTTAGGAAGAAGTACCTCCCTGCCACCTACCGCCAGCGTCTCATAGACAGGTGGCAGAGTCTCACCCAAGGAGATCGGTCCATCTCCGATTACATCGTCGAGTTTGATGAATACTTTTTGTGATGTGACACCAGAGAGGAGAGCTCCCTTACTATCTCCCATTTTCGGCGTGGTTTACGACCACACCTACAGTATGAGCTTTTCCGCCGCAAGGTGGATAAGTTGGAGGATGCATACCAGGTTGCTCTCGAGATGGAGCAGTTTGAGGGAGAGTTTGAGTCTATCCAACGGTCGGGCCCCATTCCCCGCCATAGTGTCGAGCCCCGTAGTTCCTTAGGCCCATATCCGAGGGCCCCCATGGCTCGACCTCAAGAGCCCGCCTGTCAGGAGCACTTCGCTCCCAGGCCTCGTCCTCCCCCGCCACGGGATCTACCTCCACCCCAACCACCAGCACCCATTGCTCGCCCCCCGACACCCATTGCCCATCCTATGGCACCTGCACCCCCACCCCTGTTGCCTACGGCACCTCCACCTCCACCCCTGTTGCCCACACCCCCTATCCGTCGAGAGGACAAGGGTAAGGAACCACTTATCGGAGAGAGTAGTAGGTCACGACTGTAATGTTATCACTGTCATGGGTTTGGCCACATTGCCAACCAATGTCCCACTCGTGCCACACTAGCCCTAGGGGTTAGAGAAGCCTCGCCTTCTGGGATTGTGTCTGCCAGCTACGAGGTGGAGTCGGGACTAGCTGATGAATTCTATGGAGAAGATCTGGAGGAACCTGCCGACAATCAGGATGCGGCACTCGGATGATGACCACCTAGGGGTGATGTCACCGCATTAAGTCTAGGTCCCTTCATGAGTGTGTTTTCTTCTTTGTGTGGTTTGTTTGTGTAGTTTGTTTGTGTGGTTTGTTAGGAGTCTATGCATATATTTGTCAGCGCATGATGAGTCTGCATGTGTCTGGTGCAAGCTCGTAGATGTCAGTCCCTTGCGCGTGTGAGGCCAGTCGGCTCTATTGCGTGCGTTGTGGCCTTACCGGAGTATGGGATCAGCTCTACATCCATGTCCAGGATCTAGTCACCAACAGGGACCCAGCGGTGATTCCGAGTGAGTCTTCGAGCCGCCTCCTCCACTTTGAGAGTGACCCCACCCCGAAGTGTCCACCACTAGCCTTGTTCCCACAGCAGCATGCGCATATCGAGTATATACGGAATGAGCAGGTGACGAGTCCTTGGAGTGGAGCGTACCCGCGCTACTTGGTATGGTGATGGATCCGTCGGAGCTACTCGAGCAGCCGCACCCCATACTCGACGGGGTCGAGTTCTTCCCACATGGGGAGAATTGATGGGAATCGACTCCAGACACTAGTATTTTTATTTTACATTTGAGTCCTTTTATTTGCATTTATATCCTTGGGAAAATATGTATGCAATTGTAAGGCTTTATAAGCCAATTTGTCATTCCTTAAGGATCTTTGGGTTTTTGTGCAAAAGTACAGTATGACCAACAAGGGGTCCCATCTCCTTCCTCATTGGTCCAAGAGGCATCTTGGGGTCCATGTGGGGCTGGTCAAATGTCTTAGGTGGCTTCTAGAAGGGCTTGACCATTCAAGGGGACAAGGTGGACAAAAAGTCCAATTTGGAAGCCCCTTGGTCAAGGGGGTGCCCCCCTCCACTAAATGCATTTTAATTTTTTTATTTTGACCACATGTGGCATTAATGTGATGTACCCCATTTACCCTCCCCAAAACCTAGATCTAGGGATAGGTCTAGTCGTTTTACATTTACTATAAATCCTTGTATTTTTCCATTTTGGTAGAAGAAATGAATGAAAATTTGTGAAATTGCAAGAGAGCATATTGCGCCCCCCACTCTCCCCCTACTGTTCTTCTTCTTCCTCCAGCCCTCTAGGGTGTGAGACCCTATTCTATCTCTCCCTCTACCCCTTTGAGTTCTATCTCTGCCGCCGCCATTCGTGCCGTCGACGAGCCACCGCGAGCTTTCTTCCGAGGTGCTGTCCAGATTGCTATTTTGCTGGACAAAGGCCTACTACGGGATTTTTAGCTCTCAACTCCCAAATCTTCTGGAGTTGAAATTTTCAGGGTAGGTTCCCCACGTGATTCCCCACCTCTAGTAAATTTCCCCAGAATTTAGGCCATCATCCAATTTTCTTTTCCATTTAAGTTTCTAGACCTTCACGGTCTGCCCCTGTGCAGATCTGTGTCATAGCAACCTATCTCTTCCATATTTCGACCCCCTTTTTCTTATTTGTTTGAGCTGCCAATTTTATTGCGGATTCTGTTCACCTAAACCTTCTTCCACGAATTTTTCTGGGATTTTAGGATCTCGTTTATATTTTCTTAAAATCACTGTCTTTTCCCAAATCTATTCTGTCCTGTGTAGTCCAGATCCGACCCACCAGTGTTGTAAAATATGTTTACCTAACCAAACCTCCACCATAAATTCCAAAAAAAATATCTCCGTCTTCCTTACCTTCCCCTCTACAACTTTCATGAAGAACCCAACACCCAGATCCGACGTTTGAGTCATGGTCAACGCCAACTCTCAGGAAAATTCAAATCTATCTTGCCAGATCTGGTTCTATGAGCCAGCAGATGGTAAATTCGACCAAGGCCAGTTCCGGGATAGACAAAATTCTTTCTCTAGCCATAGATCGAAGTACTTCAAGTCAGCTTTCCAACGACACAAAATTTCGCATCGATCCGACGTTGGGATTGATCGCAGCAGCCGTTCTCGCCGGATCGCGCAATGCAAAATAGAAGCTTTCTCACTAGGTGACCGGAGCCGCCCGGCCTCCTTCCGGCATTCCAGCCCGACCGCCTTCTAGGGAGCGTTCCCCCAGGAGCCACCGTCACAGCGGAGCCACTCTGGGCCCACTCGGCCCCACAAGCCAGCACGTGGGCCCCACAACCAGCAGTTTGTGCCACCCGAACCGCTCCGACGGAGTGATCAAGTTGATGCTCGTCAACCCAAGATCAGTCCTCCCAGGCCCACTTGTAGCCCGATACCTCCCTGCGTGGAGTGGGCATAGAATTTCACTTCTATAATTTAACTACATTCACTGTACCGGGAGTTACCGTACTTGGATAGGATCGCCTTCCCCACGCCCGGAGCGTGGAGGTATCGTGTCCACTCCTCTCTCGGCATTTTACTTTACTCGTATTTACTTCTATATGCCGCTGCTAGAGAGCATGTTAGGATCCTAGCTGGTTATATTTTTATATCGCCGCTGCGAGAGAGAGAGCGAGACCCGTTGTGTGACCCGATCCGGGCACGAGAGAGAGCCGACCACCCAAGCTCACTGCCGGTTTCTCAATCGCGCACGTCCGTACGCTTCTCTCGTTAAGGGACGATCGCGAGCTTGTCTAGAGTCCAAGGATCGCATATCAATTGGAGTCGAGTCCGCTGGTCCGTCCCGCATCAATAGATAAGCCTAGTTAACTATGTTCTTACCTATTTTAATGTTATTTACTACTCTGAGTTTTTATTTACTGATTCATAATAGTGATTTCATGTTCTTTATGATACTTAGGAATTATTTTAAGCATATGATAGTTTCATGCCCAAAAACCATATAATCTTATATTACATTATGGATTAAACGCTACGTTGGTTTATCACAGTACACATTCTCTTCTTATCTCAGAGTCATTTTTATAAGTACATGGCATATATTCCGGTATATGACCTTTAGTTACACTTTTGCACTATAAGAACATAATCTTAGACTTGATGACCTCTCCTTCGGATATTCCTTCCAATGGACTAGGAAATCTTGTTTCAAGGCCTCTGTAATTCTCCACGAGCCTGGGATTCCCACTAGGACGTCGAGTTGGTTGTACCATTAAAGCCCAATTATCTAGAAAGCACTACTGATGTTTTCTGAATTTCGGTCCAGTAACGGTTCAATACTCGACCGCTAAGGCCCATTAACGGTCCAGTATCTGATCGCCAAATTCTCTGAGTCCAAACTGATTTCTTTCTGGATTCAGCCCACTTTAGCGGCCCAATATCATACCGCCATATCAATATAGCAGCCCAGTTATAGACCGCTAAGTTTCTTGAATATTATTGACCCAAGGTTTGACCCAAGGGTTAATATTCCTATGATCCTAGATTGACTAATGATAGTCTAGGACTTGTAACCTTATTCAAAGACATCTAAGATAAAGTATGAAAGATAAAGAATGTAATGTTATGCTGTCAAATTTTCTCCCAGGCATAACTTAGCTATTAATACATTTCTTGAACTCCTGAATCTATATTTGGTGCATTCTTATTTGATGTTGAGTCTTGAACATTCATTGAACTTATTACATGCGTGGCCAACTTTATTGCTATATACGTGGAAGTAACTTGATTTATACTTGAAGATGCGGTTCGAGCACTGATTGTGTTCAAGGGCTCTATGCTAGTCCCCTCGGCTGATTATCGGAAACATACTATTATAAACCATGGGGTATGATGCTACTGGCGTCGTATTGCACTGAGAGTACTTCTTTATAAATAAGTGAAATTATCCACGGCTCGTGAAGTGAAAATATCCCCAGAAATTCACGAAGTACTTGTTACTAAGTGAAGAGTACATTCTTGCTTGACTTGCTAGTACATTCTCGTTACATTCTTGTTCATGAAAGGCCATAATTACATTCTTGCTTGATCATGCTTGCTCAATCATATCTTAACTTGATCATGTCTTATTACTTTGGTTTATTCACGTGATTTATCGCATTCGCATGATTTTACCTTATTCTTTAGAGTAAAAATGTTAATCACTTTAATATTGCCTTCATGTTGATGCGAAGATACCTACTGGGCAAGTGTGCTCATTACCTATTTTCTAATCTTTTCAGGAGATGCAAGTAGTTCGGATTTGGATTCGAGTTATTCAAGTGATGGGTCCGAGAGCGAATGAAAGTCACATAAGATTGAGAGAAGACTTAGGAAGTCAATGATGTCTAGATTGAGTTCATGTAATTTTCTCTTTATTGAGTCAAATAGATTTAAGAAAGTTGAATAGTTGATGTACTTAAATCATTCTTATTATTAATAAAAGTGAAGGTTCGAGTAAATTATTGAGCAATTACTTTGTATGATTGTTATTGCGCTCTGGTTATTCTTGCTTGCAAGAGGCTTACCATACCGACTGTTCACGTTTCCCGATATTATCTTCCACTGTATTAAAAGCTCGGGACGTGACAATTAAGTTGGTATCAGAGCCTAAGTCCAAGAACTTAAGGAGAAAAGTCATGTCATAGGATAAGTCCAAAGTTTTAGGACCCATACCTATGAACTAAGGAAGAAATTCCCCACCTATGTGAGAATTGGGTAGAGCCCGGGGATAAGATAGTAAATTAGCTCTAGATTAATCCCTTTCAAAAAAAATTTCCACGGGAATTAACAAATTGTTATTTCTCTCAGGTACATTATTATTATAATGGCTCATTGCGTAGACTGGGATGTTATGTAGCAAACTGTTGCGGGCCTTACTCAGGCATTGCAAACGATAGCCCAAGCAGGCACAGGAGCAAGAGCTGGGGACTTGCATCGCAATTTCTGAAGCTTAAATCCTCTACGTTTCTATGGCTCTTTGAACCCAGACGAGGCCGAGAACTGGATCAATGAAATGAACCGAATATTTGACGTCATACAATGTACAAACCAGGAAAAAGTGCATCTTGCTACCTTTCAACTCAACAAAGATGCACGTACATGGTGGAAGTCAGTACCGGCACCTCCAGCTAACGCACCACACACGTGAGAAGGTTTTCTTACCTTATTTCATGTCAAGTACTTTTATCAGCATGTCAAGGAGCGGAAGGCTTGGGAATTCGCTTCTCTACGTCAAGGAATGATGACAGTTGCCGAGTATGAATTACAATTTTCTAGGCTAGCGCCATATGCAACTCATCTGGTCAGTACCGACTTATTGAAGACCAATCGGTTTTTGGACGGGTTAAGACCCGGTTTCATTCAGCAGCTCGGGACTCAAGATATCTATACTTATGAGGAGATGGTCCAGCGGGCGTATCTCTGTGAGAGGACCTTGGAAAAGGTCAAAAAATTGAAAGGCAAGGGAGAAGAGTCAAGCCGACGATCGGATCGGCGTAGTAAGAAGGAGAAATTTAGCATCACGGAGCCCTACAAACCCCGTGATAGCAGGAAGAGGTCGAGGAATGGGAGCGGGAGTAGCTCCCAAAAGAATAAGAATGTCAAGGAAGAAAAAAAGTAAGTTATGGCGGCTTGTACCTTTTGTGAAAAGTTTGGCTACTCAGTCGAGGAATGCTAGAAGCGCCTCGGTGCTTGTTTAAGGTGTGGCAGCCGGGACCATCGCATGCCAGAATGCCCTCTCATGAAGGAACCATCGTCTGGTGGTAGACGTAAGAGGCAGGCTCGCCTCAATGCTATTTTAGAACATGAAGAAGTGCCCAAGGACGGCGGACTTATGGAAGGTACTATTCAAGTTTGCTCCCGTCCTGCATTTGTGCTATTTGATACCGGTGCTTCTCATTCCTTTATATCCACTGCTTGTGTAAAAATATTACCAATTTCATTAGTTCCATTACCTTCGGACCTTTCTATTGCTACACCCTTAGGTTCTGGAATAAAGCTTACCGATTACTACCCTAATATTGAGATAATAGTAGAAGGTCATAATCTCCCTGCAAACTTGGTATGCCTTGACATGAAAGGTTACGATGTCATTCTAGGGATAGATTGGCTAGTAGATCATGTTGCCGATATCAATTGCTAGAATAGGATAATATCCTTTCGCAAACAAGGCTTTCCAAGATTTTCCTTCCTTGGTATTAAGTATAGGAAACATCCTACCATCATTTCTTCTCTTCACGCTTGCAAACTTATTTCGCAAGGATGTGAAGCTTTCCTTGCTTCTGTAATTGTTACTGAGTCTAAGGAGATCATCTTAGCAGACATCCCCAATGTAAATGGGTTTCCTGATGTATTCCCACCAGATTTACCCAGTTTACCACCCGAAAGGGAAGTAAACTTCTCCATTGAACTCATTCCCGGAGCAGCACCTATTTTAATAGCTCCCTACAGGATGTCCCCCACAGAACTTAAGGAGTTGAAGAAGCAGCTTCAAGAATTATTAGACAAAGGTTTCATTCGACCTAGCACATCCCCTTGGGGTGCGCCAGTTCTTTTTGTCAAGAAGAAGGATGGATCGCTTAGGCTCTGTATTGACTACCGGCGACTGAATCAACTCACAATTAAGAAAAAATATCCGTTGCCGCGTATTGATGAGCTCTTTGATCAGCTTTCGGGAGCAGAATATTTTTCCAAGATGGACCTCAGGTCAGGATACCACCAGCTCAGGATTAAGGATGAAGACATATACAAAACTACTTTTCGAAGCCGTTATGGTCATTATGAATTTATTGTAATGCCGTTCGGGTTAACCAATGCCCCCGCAGCATTTATGCAACTCATGAATAAAGTTTTCCAGCCTTATCTAGACCAGTTTGTAGTCATCTTTATTGATGACATTCTTATTTACTCCAAGATGAGGGAGAAACATGAAGAACATTTGAAAATAGCCTTGCAGACTCTAAGAGAACACAAACTCTAAGCCAAACTTAGTAAATGTGAGTTCTGGCTTAAGGAAGTCTCATTTCTTGGTCATATCATTTCAAAAGAGGGTATCGCTATGGATCCTTCTAAAGTGGAAGCAGTCAAGAACTGGAGCCGGCCAATGACCATGTTAGAAGTAAGAAGCTTTCTAAGTCTGGCTGGGTATTACAAAAGGTTTATTAAGGATTTTTCTAAGATTGTTATTCCTTTGACAAGACTTAGAAGAAAAGAAAATCATTTTGTATGGTCGAAGGAATGTGAAGAGAGTTTCCTAACTCTTAAGGAACATCTCACGACAGCCCCTATATTATCATTGCCCGTTGAGGGTAGTGGATTTGAAGTCTATACGGATGCATCTGGCATTGGCCTAGGGTGCGTTCTTATGCAAAATGGGAAAGTAATCTGTTATTCTTCAAGACAGTTGAAGCGTCACGAAGAAAATTATCTTGTGCATGATTTAGAATTGGCGGCTGTTATATTTGCCTTAAAAATTTGGCGTCACTACCTTTACGTAGAAGAGTTTATGGTCTACTCAAACCACAAAATCTTGAAATATTTATTCTCCCAAAAGGAGCTGAATATGAGGCAAAGAAGATCGTTGGAATACCTAAAGGACTATGATTTTGATGTCCAATATCATCCTGGCAAGGCTAATGCTGTAGCGGATGCACTCAGTAGAAAACAAAGGGGAAAGCTATCAACTCTCATGATTAGTATGACTAATCTCATCTCTCAATTTGCTTAGTTGAATTTAGATATTGACATGAAGAAGGAAGATTATTTTATAGCCAATATTCGAACTCAACCTACATTAATAGAAGATCTGGTCAAGCTACAAGATAATGATCCAGTATTACTGGAGATTAAAGCCAATATTGAGCAAAGGCCGGATTTCTCTATTGATAGTGGTGGAAGATATGCTCAAAGCTTGTGCTATTGATTTTGGAGGTAGTTGGTATGATCACTTACCTCTAGTAGAATTTGCATACAACAATAGCTACCAAGCTTGTATCCAGATGGCACCATTTGAAGCTCTGTATGGGAGAAGCTGTCGATCACCGATATGCTGGAATGAAGTAGGGGAGAGACAATTTCTAGGCCCCGATATTATCATAGATACTACTAAAAAGATAAAGCTTATTCGAGAAAGACTCCAGATGGCACAAGACCAGCAGAAATCTTATGCTGATAATCGAAGGCGCGACTTGGAGTTCCAAGTGAGAGATCATGTGTATCTTAAAGTTTCTCCGGGTCGTGGTATTCGAAGATTTGGCATTAAAGGCAAATTTACCCCAAGATTCATTGACCCATTTGAAATTCTATAAAGGGTCGATGAAGTAGCTTATCGACTGGCTTTGCCTCCACAACTAGCCGGAGTTCATGACGTATTCCATATCTCAATGTTGAAGAAATATGTTTATGATCCTTTCCATGTCGTCACCTACGACAATCTGGAGATTAAGAAGGATTTGACATATGAGCAAAAGTCAATTAGGATCATTGAACGGGAGGTACGTCAACTTCGGAATAAAAATATTCCTGTGGTCAACATCCAGTGGACAAAGTCAGGAGAAACATGGGAAACTGAGGAAGCTATGCGCAAAAGATTTCAAGAACTATTTACTTGTAAGTACACTCTCTATATAATCCATGTATTGAATTTGGGGACCAAATTCTCTTAATTGGGGGAGGGTGTAATGCCCCAGAATTTTTATAAATTAATTTTGATATATTTAGGAAATTTCTGAAAATTGTCAAGGGCCCAAATGAAGTAATAAATGAATTTTGGCTTAAACAAGTCATTGTTAAGGACCAATTATGATGAACAATTAACCTAACCTATTTAAATAAAGCCCAAAGGATTTAAGGACCAAGCCCATGAAGTTTGGCCCATATTCTAGAAGATTAATTAGCTTATTCACGGAATATAGAGATAAATACCCACAGATTAGATAATTAAGTGGATAATAGAATAAAAGAGTATGAATTAATTCAAATTCGGTGACCAGGATCGGTAGCGCTCTATCGTGAAACCGCTACATAACAGTAAGCGGCCCATTAATCGATCGCTAATTCCTGTCAGTTCCGTGAGTAGAAGAAAGAGCAAAAAGATTGGATTTTTGATGGGTTATCGCCTAGAGATCGAGGTGGGAGGACTAGTAAACATCCCAAGGACTCTCAGTAGTCGACCTAAGGTTTAATAAGGACTCTAGGATCGTTCTAATCCTCAAACCCTAGCCAAACCCTATAAATAGACCCTACATTTGACCTGCGCAACCCTTACGTTTGGCTCGCGTAGAATCAAGGTAAGAAGGTATTATTTTGGGTAAGTTATTTAAAAGCTTTTATTCCCAATACATAGGACTAACATCTCACAAAATTTCGTGCTAGGAGATCAAGCATACAGGGAGTTAAAGGCGCTCAAAGTTGCTACTTCCACATTGCTGACCCCGGAAACTGAGCAAAAGTCCGGTGAAGATCAAGGGATTAGGGAACCAAATCAAGGTAATTAGCATTAGTGCCTTTAGAACTTTTTATTCCCCTTAGTATCTACTTCTTACCCTCCAAATTTCACGTCCATAGGTCAAGAGAGTAAGGAGTTAGAGCAGCATGAAGTTACTGATTTACCATAGGAAGTGCAGAATTAGGATTGACGTCCAGTCTGAAATTCTAAGCCTAAAGGCATTAACAGAGGTAGGTCATCTCATGAACGGCTAAAATATCATTCTAGGGATAAAATCCCTCTTGTTTCACTAGATTTCATGAACTATGCATCAAGAATTTCATGTTTTATGCATATAGTATACATTCATGCATATTCTTAGCCCTAAATAAGTTAAGAGGAACTTTCTTGTTGATTCACAGAAAACCCATGCATATTGTTAGCTTAACCTTCGTTCTATCATGATAGGGAATTTATACATGTTGATTTTCAGACATGATGTGTTTTAGACATAGTTTTATCTTATTTATTTAAATTTACTGTCAGACGTTCTCTAGCGGCCTTGTCTTCGATCGCCAACCTTTTGAAGCGGCCCTATGATAAGCCGCTATACACTCTATAAATCTGATTTTTATGAAACCTCTGGCGGACCATAGATAGACTGTTAAAGTTTATCTGGCGGCCTTACGATAAACCGCCAACTGTCTGTAATGGTTCTATAATAGACCGCCAATGTTCTATTTTCTGTCAACCCGAGATAGATTTAAGAGGAGCCCATTTAAACTTATAGATAAGCCTAGTTAACTATGTTCTAACCTATTTTAATGTTATTTACTACTCTAAGTTTTTATTTACTGATTCATAATAGTGATTTCATGTTCTTTATGGTACTTAGGAATTATTTTGAGCATATGATAGTTTCATGCCCAAAAACCATATAATCTTATATTACATTAATGATTTAAATGCTACGTTGGTTTATCACAGTACACATTCTCTTCTTATCTCAGAGTCATTTCTATAAGTACATGGCATATATTCCGGTAAATGACCATTAGTTACACTTTTGCACTATAGGAACATAATCTTCGACTTTGTGACCTCTCCTTTGGATATTCCTTTCAATGGACTAGGAAATCTTGTTTCAAGGCCTCCGTAATTCTCCGCGAGCCTAGGATTCCACTAGGACGTCGAGTTGGTTGTACCATTAAAGCCCAATTGTCTAGAAAGTACTACCGATGTTTTTTGAATTTCTGTCCAGTAACGGTTCAACACTAGACCGCTAAGGCCCATTAACGGTCTAGTATCTGACCACCAAATTCTCTGAGTCCAAACTGATTTCTTTCTGGATTCAGCCCACTCTAGCGGCCCAATATCATACCGCCATATCAATATAGCAGCCCAGTTATAGACCGCTAAGTTTCCTGAATACTGTTGACCCAAGGTTTGACCCAAGGGTTAATATTCCTATGATCCTAGATTGACTAATAGGACTTGTAACCTTATTCAAAGACATCTAAGATAAAGTATGAAAGATAAAGAATGTACCGTTATGCTGTCGAATTTTCTCCTAGGCATAACTTAGCTATTAATACATTTCTTGAACTCATGAATCTATATTTGGTGCATTCTTATTTGATGTTGAGTCTTGAACATTCATTGAACTTATTACATGCGTGGCCAACTTTATTGCTATATACGTGGAAGTAACTTGATTTATACTTGAAGATGCGGTTCGAGCACTGATTGTGTTCAAGGGCTCTATGCTAGTCCCCTCGGCTGATTATCGGAAACATACTATTATAAACCATGGGGTATGATGCTACTGGCGTCGTATTGCACTGAGAGTACTTTCTTTATAAATAAGTGAAATTATCCACGGCTCGTGAAGTGAAAATATCCCCAGAAATTCATGAAGTACTTGTTACTAAGTGAAGAGTACATTCTTGCTTGGCTTGCTAGTACATTCTCGTTACATTCTTGTTCATGAAAGGCCATAATTACATTCTTGCTTGATCATGCTTGCTCAATCATATCTTAACTTGATCATGTCTTGTTACTTTGGTTTATTCACGTGATTTATCGCATTCGCATGATTTTACCTTATTCTTTAGAGCAAAAATATTAATCACATTAATATTGCCTTCATGTTGATGCGAAGATACCTACTGGGCAAGTGTGCTCATTACCTATTTTTCAATCTTTTCTGGAGATGCAAGTAGTTTGGATTCGAATTTGAGTTATTCAAGTGATGGGTCCGAGAGCGAATGAAAGTCACATACGATTGAGAGAAGACTTAGGAAGTCAATGATGTCTAGATCGAGTTCATGTAATTTTCTCTTTATTGAGTCAAATAGATTTAATAAAGTTGAATAGTTGATGTACTTGAATCATTCTTATTATTAATAAAAGTGAAGGTTCGAGTAAATTATTGAGCAATTACTTTGTATGATTGTTATTGCGCTCTGGTTATTCTTGCTTGCAAGAGGCTTACCATGCCAGTTGTTCACGTTTATCGAGATTATCTTTCGCTATATTAAAAGCTCGGGGCGTGACACCCTATCTATATGCAATGATTCTCTTCTTTTTGGAATTTTTGAAAATTAATGATATGCAATGCAATTCAATACATATATGCATATGCAATGACTCTCCTAAAGTCATTTCCTGAACATGAATGTCATGAACATTATGCAGGGGTAGCCAAACTACCCCTGACTAAATGCATTGTATGCAGTCAAGGCTGAACACATGGTTTTATGATTCATGCTCATGGAACAGATTTGCAATGCAGCCTGAGATAGAATACCATAGACTTCATATGCATTTCAGATTTTCAAAGAATTTCAGTTAGGGCCTCTTTGTTTGGGGGATAAGCCAGGATAAATCAGTATAAACTGGTAAAAGTTAGCCTATTCTCTTTGATTGCTCATACAAGGTATTCCATGTTATTCTAGTTTATCTCAGGATAATTTGTTTCACCAAAAAGATAGAACATGGATAGATTAAGCTTTTTCACAATTCCGGATTACCTTATTTCTCAATCAAAGTAAAATGGTCTATTTTTTGGAATACTCAACCCTTGGTTAAGCTATTCTCCTTAACCTATCCT
This sequence comes from Amorphophallus konjac, assembly GCA_022559845.1. Taxonomy (NCBI): domain Eukaryota; kingdom Viridiplantae; phylum Streptophyta; class Magnoliopsida; order Alismatales; family Araceae; genus Amorphophallus; species Amorphophallus konjac. The sequence goes on along the minus strand of CM040123.1, from coordinate 180,504,805 downwards.
CCAAACAAACAAGCCCTTAGAGAATGCGCAGATGAATTCAGCAAATACATTTAATAACCTATGAAATACGAGTCAAATTCAGATATGAACATGTATGTACGAAATGCAACTGATTGAAAGAGATTTTCTAAAGTTAGAAGATTGAACCTGTCAAGTGCAAGGATGGGGTTTTACCAAACTTGGGTGCCTTGGTTTATTCAACCCATTTATTCTTCTCTAAGGCACACCTGTAACAGCTGGGTTATCTTGATCCCGTAGGAACCCAAGCAGCCATGGGTCCTGTATTACTCCCAAAAGGTGTTCTAAACAGTTTCTTAGCTAGATGATCATCAAACTCCATCAGATAACAATCATCCATAGAGTGTCCAAATTTTCCACAATATCTACATGAAACAACAGAATTTTTTATCTTATTATGCACATCAACATAAGCATGAGATCTATGTGCATGAACATTAAAGTTCATGTTGTTTACATGAACATACTATTTTTCATAACCTGCCATCCAGCACACAGTGGCTCGGTGGCCAGGTTTCCAACATTCACAGCATACAAAAATTTTCCCATTAAACCCAAGTTTATTCTTACCAGAATTAATTTTGTTTGCAGGGAATTTAGCAGATTTGGAGTTGAAATTTCTTCCCTAGGCATGCCAACATAGGGCACCAATGTGGCCCATCTTGCCACAGTGAGAACATGAATTAGAATTTCTTCTACCAGCATTCAGCCAACATTCAAATGCCTTATGACCCAATTTGCCACAGTTAAAGCATGCCATATGTGTAGATATATATTTCTCTCCTCTCTCCCCTTTCACTAAGGGTCAAAAGTGCGTCAAGGGCATGAGACAAGTGAGAGAAGGAAGAGAAAATAGGGAATGAAGCAAAGTACCGTGATCGCCACCAAGATGCCGTACGCGACAGGCACGCCGTACCTTGGAAAATGGGGAGACACTCGCCTTAGTGCAGCGTTGAGGAATGAACGGCTCCCTTAGAACCGCCCTATGTTGAGCGGTCTTACGATAGACCGCCCTAGGACGCTGCGAGGGATGCGGGAGGAACTGCTGCAGTGAGATGGACGGCGCTAGACGGACCGCGCTCCAGGGAAGAACGGTCGTTGATGCACCGCGCGTACCGATGAACGGCCGGAGGATAGCCGCTCAGGAGCTTCACTCAGCAAGTTGAAAGGGGGCTCGACCTCCACCCTCTCCGGCCGGCCAGAGGGGATGGGCCTCGTGCTGATTAGATGCTGACCTGCGAAACAACGTGGAGACACAGAAGAAACACCCAGATTAGCCCTAAACAATGTAGTATGTATTCAAACGAGAATAATTAAGAATGAACAAATGAAAAGGGGAATACCTGGGGGGTTTTAAACCCCTAAGGTGACAAAAAATGGGATGGTTGTGTGCATGATAATGAGAAGGAGGGGGGTACGCGGATGGGAACAATGCATGCAATGAAAGAAAACGGCGAAAGCTACAGAACGAAAGAACTATAAAGACTGGGATACTCCCTTGACCGGAGGCTCGCGCGGACGTAGAGAGCCTCCTTCCTTGGTGCTAGGTCGCTCAAAAATGCGGCAGGGCTTCGCCGTCGACCAAAATCTCCCCCCCTTTTGACGTCCGGCCGTAGGGTCTATTTATAGAACCTCGAAGGCCAGCCTCGAAATCAGGGTTTAGAGACTTTTTCAGGTCGAACTCACAAAAGATAATTCGTAGATAATATCATAATCTTCCATCCAGACGAAACGGCATCAAAAAAGGTTGATTATCCGCGGAGAAATCATCAAAACAAGTTGAGGATAAAACCATGAGATAAATGGGATAAAATCGGTTGAAAATCAGCAGCCGACGGCTTGAACGGTCTTACGATAGACCGCACAAGGGATGGGCGGTCTTATTCGGACCGTCCATCCTGTCGGTGGAAACTCGAATAATCAGAAAATTATCCCAACTATCTCTCGAACTGGCCGAAATGTTCGCCGTTGGACTCTGAACATATGAACGGTTGTATTGAGACCATTTTAGTTTAGGGCGGCACAAACACGACCGTTTAACTCTGTCGGTGATAATTCGAATCGTTTGGATAACTCTCTGAGAAAGTGGGCGCTCGTAGGACTCTGAGATATAGGCGGTTGGAACAGGCCCGTCCATGATATTGAACGGTCCTAATCACACCGCACAAAAGCCTGTCGGTGAATATTCAGAAAATCCTCAAAAATTAGCCAAATATATAGGAACGATCCATAGTCAACCGCCCACCTGCTGAACGGTTGAGGTTAAGCCGTTCATGACCTTAGGCACTTGGTTCTCGCAAAATACGTTCAATTGACCAAAGCCAAGGCCCATTAAGCCCCGAATCACCACGAATTGCACCAAGGAGGGAGACGACCCATAAAATGAGCCCACGACATGCCACAAAAATGGCCCGATGAATGATGAACAACTCGAGTCATCAACTAATGGGAGTAAGAGAAACGAGTCAGCTTATCGGCATAAAACGGGTGTCAACAGATGCCCCTCCTTAACGTCCTCTTTGCAGGGGAGCGAGCGGAGGTGAAGCGGAGATGACACGGAACATGGAGACGAAGCGAAAATGTAGCGGAGTGGACCGGAAAACCGGGCGTTAAGGTAAAACGACACCCGTTTCTACTAACAAGCGAATGAGAATCTTTCGGAAAGCCTTGAACCGAGCGTCAGGAGTAATTGACCAAAAGGCGACGCCAATCTGGAGGGACTAAACTAAACGAAATCAACTGACAAGACCAACCTCATGGGGGACACAATCCCGCGGTCCAACGAGGGGGTCACAAAAGAAAAAATGCTAAAGCTCCAGACGGGGATCTTTCAGTCAACCGACCCCAACGAACCGACCAAAGAAAACCTTCGAATTCGGAATGGAATTAGTTCATCTTACTCGAGCACTGAGACACACAGCTGACCATCACTTGACGGGACATTTCTTAAGCAGGCTATGAGGCATGAAAGCTCAAAAGGATGCACATGATGCATGCTGGGCTAAAAGTAAAAGAAATCGTTAAAACGAATGCGAAGAAAGATCAAAATATAAAATATTCGAGAGTAGTATTATTAAGCTGGGAATATCAGAGTCAAGATACCGTCCGCAACCACAGCGTGCGGATAGAACCGTCCTCCTCGTGGCATCCCAACTTAACGGCCTATCCGAAGGTTAGGTACATGAGCCTGGATCATCCTTATTTTTATTGAAGGGGAACATCAGATCCTGGGACACATAAGAAACCTGCCGGCTCTCGAACTAATATAATACCATATAATAATGCAATAAGGGTTTTAGGGATAGAAGGCCATACCTGACTTACCTGTGCAGGCGAAACGGCGAGACAAGCTGAAATGATGCTGCCAAAGTGGTTAAGAGATGCATTTCCAAAGAAAATATTCAATATTCATGATCTAAATACATCAACCAGAAATACGGCCGTATCTCAACCGTGCAATATTCCAAACGGCCCTACATTAGCCGTTCTAACCCGGCCTTCAAACAAACCTCACAGGGCCGGTTGCCAGTGATGAACGGCTGGTACGGCACCGTTTATAATAAGAACGGTTCCAAGAGAACCGCTCAAGCATAGAATTCCAACCGACTTGCAATTAACGGTCAAGAGATACATACGGTCATATAAGAACCGTTCACATGATGAACGGTCTAACGATAGACCGTTCTTCTCTGCAACCTCGAAAAAAAAGGGAACCCCCTCGTCTTCCTCCACCGTAACCGGCGGTGGAAGGACGAGGGAGCACAAGGCCTTCACTCTCCCTCTCTCACTCTCTCTTCTCAACCTCTCTTCCTCTCTCAATCTCCCCCAGCCCACCTGATGACCAGGACGAAGCACCAGGCGGCCAGGCCGTCGGCCGCCGGTGAGGGCTCGCCGCCGGTGGAACCACCGCCACCACTGCCGGAGGAAGGAGAAGCGCCCGGGGTAACCATGGAAGAGCTCGCCATCGTCGCTGCTGACGAAGAGGCCCCTGCCGGCGAGGAGGAGGCCGCCGGAGGACCACCACCCACGGGGGCGGCCAAACAGCCACGTGATCCCGAGGTAGGTTCTCCCCACCTTTCCTCCCATTTCTTTTACTTTCGTTCCATGCATGTTAGTTCAGGGGCTTAGAGGGGTCTAGGGGGGTCGATTTAGGGACCACGGAGGTCTCCCAGCCGGCTGGGGGGCCTCTACCGTCGTCGGGGACGGCGACGGTAAAACGGTTCAACAGAAACCGTACCGAAAAACAATGCGGTCCCCAAAGGACCGCCTCAAACAAACACGGTGCAGGGAGCGCCGCTCACACTCACACAGCCAACGGGGCATTAAAACCACAATACGGTGAGGGTATCACCGTTCAAAATGTAGACGGACCCTGTGGGTCCGTCCAATCATGTAGCCAAGCGAAACAATACGGTCCTTACAGGACCGTCATGAAAATAATACGGCCAAAGGTGGGCCGTTATTCCTTAGGAAGACGGGCAACTAAACGGTTCAGGGTAATCCGTCCATGATGAAAACGGCTAGGGATAGCCCGTTCAAATGGGGGGCCTGAGAAACAGAACAGTTTGAGAGAGGCTGCTCATCTGTAGAGCGGTTCGTGAGTAACCGTTCTTCAAATCAATAATGGGGCTCGAGCATTTTATTTATATGAAACAAAAAAGAGAAACTAAATGACTAATGTAAATGAGATGGATGAATGCAGGGGAAACGTAGGACCCGTACCTCCCGGTTGCAGGTTCGGGCAGTGTACCTCGCACTGCCAGACTTCCAGAGGGAGTGGTTGACTGCCATGGGGTTTGCCCCCTTCCTGAGTATCGAGGTGTGTCGCTTTGACGCAGCTCTGCTCTATGCCCTGCACGACCGCTGGGATCCAGTGAGTCAGACGTTCTTATTCCCGTGGGGGCACATGGTCCCTACATTGGAGGACGTGGCCAGACTTACTGGCCTACGCGTGCACGGGTCGCCGGTCAGCGAGACTACTTTTCCTGACTACCGGGGGATGGCTCGGGAGCTGCTCGGCCTACAGCTGCGGCGCCCCGAGAGGCAGTCGACCCTCCTTCCTCCGGCTACTCTCCAGGACAGCCTGGGTCTTCGACGAGCTGGTGCTGCAGTGGGCGAGCGACCAGAGGAGCACTTGGAGTGGCTCGTGGGGCTAGCGAGACCGAGGGTCGCAGCGGTGCCGGGACCTGAGGCGGACAGAGTGCTGAGGCGGTTCCTGATGCTGATGTTCGGGCGGCTCCTCTTCTCCACTCGGGCGGACGTGATGAGCTGCCGCTTCCTCCCTTTCCTCCAGGAGCTCGAGCACGTAGGTGACTATGCTTGGGGAGCGACGGTCCTCACCTTCCTCTTTGACACTCTCAGTTCGACGGCGCGTCGGACGATGCTTGGGGGCTTCTCCCCCTTACTCCAGGTGCGACTCTCTTCTCTAGTCTTAATTATGCAACTCTATATCCTTACTGAATGCTGACACGACCTTGTGATACAGGTGTGGGCCTACGTGCGCCTACGCGGGTTGGGGAGAGGCGAGGAGACCCGTCCTGGACTCCTGCCGATAGCGCGGAGGTGGACAGCACCCCGGGAAATGATGGCCTTGAGGAGGCAGGTCCGGGAGCTGCAGGATGACCTGGACACTCTACTGTACACCTCGGTACGTTTCTAGACTCAGACTCTTTAAATACATGCTATCCTGATGATGCTGATGTAGTTTCCTATTCTTTGCAGGTACGGTGGACTCCTTACACGGAGGAGAGCCCGGAGGGCCAGCCGTGGGTGACCGAGGCCTTGGCCTTCTCTGGCCGGGACGTGTGGCTTCACTGCATGAATGTGGTGGAGCCACTGCACTTTAGGTTGGTGATGAGGACCATCGGGGTCTATCAGCCGGCCATTGAGTTCCCTGCGCCCGAGAAGGCGGGGGAACGAGTGTCGAGGACGACCCGGGGACTCCGCGAGGCGTACGACTGGACAGTAAGGAATGCCGAGCAGGTTGCTGACTGGGCTGCACGAGGGCGAGTGGTGACCGCCCGGGCAGAGAGCGACAGCGCGTACTACACCGCGTACGCACGGCACTAACAGGACCAGGTGTTCCGAGGCGCCCACCGACCGGTACGGCTTCTAAACTTAAACTTGTCTATCATGCTTATGATTCTTATATGATGCACTAACAAAGACTTTTACATGTAGGTTGACCCTGCAGGACGGGTGGCAGAGTTGCAGGGACTCGAGCACTCCACCATCCGGGAGAGAGACGAGGCTCAACAGGCCCTGGCCCTACTGGTGAGTTTCCTAAACCTTAGACTTTTTCAAATTATGCAGTTCTGGTTGACGTACCCGGTTCTGGTCAACATTCAAATTATGAATGTGCAATCCAGTTTTGGTGATATCTAGAAGGTTGAGCAGGCGATGGCCAAGGACTTGTTGACCTATGCTTCGGGGAAGGTTGACTTTTCTTAGGCTTTTGAGCAAACTTTTTGGGAATTTCAGTTACTGTCTCTTCAATCTTTTCTTTTCCTTTGGATGTTATTTTTGAGGTTGAAGCATCAGACGAGGAAATAAATGTGACTGTTTTTAGCCCAATTGGCCTTTTGTTTGTTGGATCAAAACCCAACCCATCTTTGTTGTGGATCATTCTAGTTCCTAGCAATGCATCTAGGTTTTCTTTTCCATCCACAATTTTTTTCAAAGATTGTTGTTTATCCTTCAACTCTTTTTATAAGTTTTTAATGTTTTGCCGGAGTTGAATGTTGACTTGTTTGATAACTTCATACTTTTTATTGCTCAATTTGCTATCCTTTTCATAGGTTTGTATTTTTAGCTTCATGCTATCAATCTCATTTCTCAAATCTTCATTTTCAGTTTCCAAGTCAGCCATTTCTTTTCTTCCTTCCTCCAAGTTCTCAATCATTTTCTTAAGATCTTCAATTTCAGTTTCAAGTATAGCATTCTTATCATTCATATCATGATTATGCACAAATGAGTTAATTTTCTTTTTCAATGATTTATTCTCCTTTTTGTACATTTCATATTTTTCCATGAGTTGTATATATGCATCCTCCCAATCATCAATTGTATAATCTTCAAATGGAGAATTTACCTCAATTTCTTCCTCACCTTTGGCCATGAGGTAAAGATCTTCTTTTTCTTTATCCGAGGAGCTAGTTCCGTCATCACTTTCCTCTTCATCGCTCCATGTGGACACCATGGCCTTGTTCTTCTTCTTGCCCTTCCATTTGTCGGCATTTCTAAATCTGTCGGGACAATCATTCTTGAAATAACCTGATTTATTGTAAGAATAGCAAATGATTTTATCAGATTTCTTAGAGTTTTCAGAATTAGATTTGAAACCATTTCTTACCTTTGACCTTCCTCTCATGAAGCTCTTACCTTCCTTTCTCATGAATTTTCTTAACTTATGTGTAAGCATGGCTACGTCATCCTCATCTCGCTCACTTGCCGAATCCTCACCTTCATCAGAAGAGCCTTGACCGCTGGGTCCTACTTTAAGAGCTAGGGGCTTTTTCTTAGGCACCTCAGCCTCTTTGTTCTTAAGGTTGATCTCATAGGTTATTAATGACCCAATGAGTTCATCTACCTTGGTAGTTGTGAGATCTCTCGATTCTTCAACCACGGTAGCCTTTGTATGCCATGCGGGAGCCAATGATCTGAGAATCTTTCTCACAATTTCTTGTTCTGAGTATTTCTTTCCCAAATCAGTTAGACTATTAGTAAGCACAGTTAACCGAGCATATATATTCTGAATTGACTCATCAGGCTTCATGTGGAACATTTCATATTCAGAAACTAAAATGTTGGCTTTTATTTCTAGTACCTGAGAGGTTCCTTCGTAGATTACCTCTAACTTATCCCACATTAATTTTGCAGATGCGCAGGTAGCCACTCTTGAGAATTCAACTGGATGGAGTGAGCACTGCATGATATGTTTAGCACTCCAGTTGACAGTGGATTGTCATATTTGTTCTTTGGTCCACAAGTCCTCATTATCCATAAGCTCATACGGACCTTTGCTGATCACTCGCCAAAGTTCGTAGTCTTGAGCGTGAATGAACACCTGCATGCGATGTTTCCAATAAGGATAATTAGTTCCAGTAAAGTAAGGAGGTCTATTAACAGAATGTCCTTCAGGTAAGAATCATTTGGACGCTAATCCACCATTTCCCTCAAGGTCGTTGGCCCCATAATGAGAGATTAGGCTCTGATACCACTTGTTGAGTAGTGGACGGCGGATCTAGAGGGGAGGGGTGAATAGATCTGCCCCTCTTTTCGCAATGCAACTCTCTATATAGCTAGATAAAATAAATTGCAGTGGAATGTAACTAGCTTATCGAAGAACACTATGATTCGCTTGGCAAGATGAGCAACTAATATATCGATTTGAACCTAAGCATGCATCTAGAACAAAGTAATCACATAAACAAACCACAACACAAAGGATTTTAAGGTGGTTCGGACTGAATCCCCAGTCCTACATCCACCCCTCACCAAATCCGGTGAAGCTCCACTAGTGTCACGCACTGAACCGTAAATCAGAAAGACCTCCGATTGCCTTCCTACTAACCACAGATAGGGACGTCAACACCGCAGATCGGACAACTTCCGATTGCCTTCCTACTAACCACCAGTAGGGATGATTCTCAGTTCCAAATGTTTGTATGAAATGAAAAAGAACAAATATGAAAACACTCAATCATCAAACAAGGTATAGAATATGCTCAAGAAGAAAAATCTTATCTGAGATTGCTGAAGCTTGAGTCTGATTCTTCAATGGTAACTCCTTCCTTGTGACATGGTCTTCCTTGGATCACCTTGAGTTGATGAAGAAGATGAAGGATGCAGATTTGATCTCCCTTGAGAATGAGCTTCTATGGATCACCTTGACATGAGGAAGAGGATGATGGTTACAGCTTTATCTTCACTTGGCTTGGGGTTGATCTCCTCTTGAAGTAGCTTCAATCACTTGAGGATTTGATGAAGAACTTCTTCCTGGAGTACTGTTCACTGCTACAGTACTCAAACTCCTCTTCCTTGAACACACCCTTGTAGCCTCCCTTGAATCCCCTTGAAGCATTAGGGTTTCTAACCCCTCATGTGTTGGTTTTATAGACTTTGAATGGTCCTTGGACATCCCCCAGACCAGATCCACAATCCATGGGGGATTGGGTGACTTTGGGGTTAAATAAATGGGTAGAAAGACCTCTCCTCGAGCTTGAAACAAAAGTCAACAAAGGGGGCCTCGGGGCTGGCGGTCGACCGGAAGGCATGGGGCGGTCGACCGAAACCTGCAAAATCTCCATCTTTTCGGTTCTGGGAGAACCGGTCGACCGGAAAGGCAGGGGCGGTTGATCGAAACCTGTAAATCCTAGAGTGTTTCGTTTCTGGAAGAACCGGCCGACCGGACGCCTAGGGGCGATCGACCGAAACCTGTAAAAGTTGCCAATCTTCATCTCTGGAAAAACTGGTCGACCGGCCAAGGTGTGTTGGTCGACCGAAAGACCTATACCTGCAAAAATGAAGTGTTAGCCCAAAGAAACATGTCCATAAGTCAAGATAATCATGTCCTTATCAATTTCATACATTTTTGGGTTTGGTTTATGCATTAGATCATTTGAGCATTTCTAAATTTTGTTTCGGGGGCTCCACCCCCGGAAACCCTCGCAAGGGGCGCTGCCCCCTTGACCCCCGCGACCTGACCCCGCAGGTCGATCCGCGTGCGAGGGCGCAATCATTGAGCTTTCACGTTTGCCATCTCCACTCCATTCCTTGGCATATCTGTCATGAAAGAACATCAATGTGTTTAGTCATATAAGAGTGGTAAAACATCAATGACTTATAGTGTTTAGCCATTATCAAAACCAAGAATATCAAGTAACTCAAATGACCATAGGATGATGTCGAATGACCCAAGTGACCACAAGATGACTCAATTGACCACAGGGGCACAACAATCCAAGAACTGAAGAAACCTCTGAATTTCAAGCTAGATATATATTCCTTCCTTCCGCTCTCTCACCGATGGTCAAAGCGCCTCAAATGTATCGAACAACGTGTGATAGCAAACCACGAGAGCGAGAGAAAGAAAATAAGACAGAGAGCAACGAGAAGGACCGTGATCGCCACCAAGATGCTGTACGTGATAGTCACGCCGTACCTTGGAAAGGAAGGGGAGACACTCGCCTTGCTGCAGCACCGGGAAGACGCACGGTCGACGTAGAACTGCCTTAACAGACGCGCGGCCCTACGATAGACCGTTTGAGGGTGCTGCCGAACACGCGGGAGAAGAACTCCTGGAGGACGAACGGCTTTAATGGGACCGCCTAAAGATGAAGAGAGGCGCAGAGAGGGCCGCTCGTATCCTTGAACGGGCCTACAAGAACCGCACTAGTCCGCCACGCCAAGAGTTACAAAAGGGGCTCACCTCCACCCTCTCCAGCCGGCTAGAGGGGATGGGCCTCGTGCTGATGAAGTGCTGACCTGCGAAACAGTACCAAGACACAGAAGGAACACCCAGATTAGAACTAAATGACGTAGTACGCATTCATGTGAGAAGAATGAAGCATAATCAAATGGAAAGGGGGATATCTGGGGGGTTTTAAACCCCTAGGGTGACAAAAACGTAGGTGGGTGTATCCATGGGGAGAAAACGAGGGAAACGCAGAGAGAGAACAATGCATGCAACAGACGATGAAGAAATCAAAAAATGACGCTATGACTCGACACACAGACTACTCCGTTAACCGGAGGCTTGTAAGGACGTAGAGAGCCTCCCTCCTTGGTGCTAGGTCGTTCGGAAATGCGGCAGGGCTTCGCCGTCGACCAAAATTCCCCCCCCCCCTCTCGACGTCCGGTCACTAGGGTCTATATATAGAGCCTAGAAAGCCAGCCTCGAAATTGAGGTTTTTAGATATTTTCAAGTCAAATTTGAAAAAGATAATTCGTAGATAATATCCTTATCTTATATCTAGACGAAACGGCATCAAAAATGGTGGATTATCCACGGAGAGATCGTTAAAACAAATCAGGGATAAAACCGTGCATGAAAGGATGAAAATCTATTTAAAAACCTCCATCGAAGGAATGAACGGTCTAACGATAGACCGCTCACGTCTTGAACGGTTATGTTCAGACCGTTCAACCTGTCGGTGGAAATTAAAATTAAATCAGATAATTAGCCCAATTATCGCTCGAACAGACCGAAACGGCCGGCGTTGGACCCTGAGAGATGAACGGCGCCTTGGCGACCGCTCCAACGTAGAAAGGTCCAAATCAAGCCGTTTTAACCTTGTCGGTGATAATTCAAACATTTGGATAATTGCCTGAGGAGATTAGCACGCGTAGGACTCTGAGATATGGGCGGTTGGCATTCGCCCATCCATTAGTTTGAACGGGCAGCATAGGCCCCCACAAAAGCCTGTCGGTGAATATTTAGAAAATCCTCAGAAAATAGCCAAAATGTATGAACGGTCTGGTATCAACCGCCCCAGTCCTGAACGGATGATGTTGGACCGTTCATGCTCTTGGGTACTTGACTTTTATAAAATAGTTCAATTAATCAAAGCCAAGGTCCAATAAGTCCTGAATTGATACGACCTTTACCAAGGAGGGAGGCTACCCATAAAATGGGCCCAGGACGTGCCACAAAAAATGGCCCAACAGATAATGGACAACTTAGGGCATCAACTAATGGGAGTAAGAGAAACGACTCAGCTTATCAGCATAAAATGGGTGTCAACAGATGCCCCTCCTTAACGCCCTCTTTGCAGGGGAGCGAGCGGAGGTGAAGCGGAGGTGACACGGAACGTGGAGAGGAAGTGGAAATGTAGCGGGGTGGACCGGAAAAGCGGGCGTTAAGGTGAAACGACACCCGTTTCTACCAACAAGCGATGAGAATCTTTCGGAAAACCTTGAACCGAACGTCAGGAGTAATTGACCAAAAGGCGACGCCAATCTGGAGGGACTAAACTAAACGAAACCAACCGACAAGACCAACCTCATGGGGGACACAATCCCGCGGTCCAATGAGGGGGCCACAAAAGAAAAATGCTAAAGCTCCAGACAAGGATCTTTTAATCAATCGGACCAAATGAATCGACCAAAGAAAACCTTCGAATTCAGAGTGGCATCAGGTCATCTTACTCGGGCATCTGAACACACAGCTGACCATCACTTGACGGGACATTTCTTAAGCAACTATGGGGCATGAAAGCTCAAAAGGATGCGTATGATGCATGCTGGGCTAAAAATAAAGGAAACTGTTAAAACAAATGCCAAGAAAGATTAAAATATAGGATATTCGAGAGTAGTATTGCTAAGCTGGGAATATCAGAGTCAAGATACCGTCCGCAACCACATCGTGCGGATAGAACCGCCCTCCTCGTGACATCCCAACTTAACGGCCTATCCGAAGGTTAGGTACATGAGCCCGGATCATCATCGTTTTTGTTGAAGGGGAACATCAGATCCTGGGACACATAAGAAACCTGCCGGCTCTCGAACTAATATAATACCATATAATAATGCAATAAGGGTTTTAGGGATAGAAGGCCATACCTGACTTACCTGTGCAGGCGAAACGGCGAGACAAGCTGAAATGATGCTGCCAAAGTGGTTAAGAGATGCATTTCCAAAGAATATATTCAATATTCATGTTCTAAATACATCAACCAGAAATACGGCCGTATCTCAACCGTGCAATATTCCAAACGGCCCTACATTAGCCGTTCTAACCCGGCCTTCAAACAAACCTCACAGGGCCGGTTGCCAGTGATGAACGGCTGGTACGGCACCGTTTATAATAAGAACGGTTCCAAGAGAACCGCTCAAGCATAGAATTCCAACCGACTTGCAATTAACGGTCAAGAGATACATACGGTCATATAAGAACCGTTCACACGATGAACGGTCTAACGATAGACCGTTCTTCTCTGCAACCTCGAAAAAATGGGAACCCCCTCGTCTTCCTCCACCGTAACCGGCGGTGGAAGGACGAGGGAGCACAAGGCCTTCACTCTCCCTCTCTCACTCTCTCTTCTCAACCTCTCTTCCTCTCTCAATCTCCCCCAGCCCACCTGATGACCAGGACGAAGCACCAGGCGGCCAGGCCGTCGGCCGCCGGTGAGGGCTCGCCGCCGGTGGAACCACCGCCACCACTGCCGGAGGAAGGAGAAGCGCCCGGGGTAACCATGGAAGAGCTCGCCATCGTCGCTGCTGACGAAGAGGCCCCTGCCGGCGAGGAGGAGGCCGCCGGAGGACCACCACCCACGGGGGCGGCCAAACAGCCACGTGATCCCGAGGTAGGTTCTCCCCACCTTTCCTCCCATTTCTTTTACTTTCGTTCCATGCATGTTAGTTCAGGGGCTTAGAGGGGTCTAGGGGGGTCGATTTAGGGACCACGGAGGTCTCCCAGCCGGCTGGGGGGCCTCTACCGTCGTCGGGGACGGCGACGGTAAAACGGTTCAACAGAAACCGTACCGCAAAACAATGCGGTCCCCAAAGGACCGCCTCAAACAAACACGGTGCAGGGAGCGCCGCTCACACTCACACAGCCAACGGGGCATTAAAACCACAATACGGTGAGGGTATCACCGTTCAAAATGTAGACGGACCCTGTGGGTCCGTCCAATCATGTAGCCAAGCGAAACAATACGGTCCTTACAGGACCGTCATGAAAATAATACGGCCAAAGGTGGGCCGTTATTCCTTAGGAAGACGGGCAACTAAACGGTTCAGGGTAATCCGTCCATGATGAAAACGGCTAGGGATAGCCCGTTCAAACGGGGGGCCTGAGAAACAGAACGGTTTGAGAGAGGCCGCTCATCTGTAGAGCGGTTCGTGAGTAACCGTTCTTCAAATCAATAATGGGGCTCGAGCATTTTATTTATATGAAACAAAAAAGAGAAACTAAATGACTAATGTAAATGAGATGGATGAATGCAGGGGAAACGTAGGACCCGTACCTCCTGGTTGTAGGTTCGGGCAGTGTACCTCGCACTGCCGGACTTCCAGAGGGAGTGGTTGACTGCCATGGGGTTCGCCCCCTTCCTGAGTATCGAGGTGTGTCGCTTTGACGCAGCTCTGCTCTATGCCCTGCACGACCGCTGGGATCCAGTGAGTCAGACGTTCTTATTCCCGTGGGGGCACATGGTCCCTACATTGGAGGACGTGGCCAGACTTACTGGCCTACGCGTGCACGGGTCGCCGGTCAGCGAGACTACTTTTCCTGACTACCGGGGGATGGCTCGGGAGCTGCTCGGCCTACACCTGCGGCGCCCCGAGAGGCAGTCGACCCTCCTTCCTCGGGCTACTCTCCAGGACAGCCTGGGTCTTCGACGAGCTGGTGCTGCAGTGGGCGAGCGACCAGAGGAGCACTTGGAGTGGCTCGTGGGGCTGGCGAGACCGAGGGTCGCAGCAGTGCCGGGACCTGAGGCGGACAGAGTGCTGAGGCGGTTCCTGATGCTGATGTTCGGGCGGCTCCTCTTCTCCACTCGGGCGGACGTGATGAGCTGCCGCTTCCTCCCTTTCCTCCAGGAGCTCGAGCACGTAGGTGACTATGCTTGGGGAGCGGCGGTCCTCACCTTCCTCTTTGACACTCTCAGTTCGACGGCGCGTCGGACGATGCTTGGGGGCTTCTCCCCCTTACTCCAGGTGCGACTCTCTTCTCTAGTCTTAATTATGCAACTCTATATGCTTACTGAATGCTGACACGACCTTGTGATACAGGTGTGGGCCTACGTGCGCCTACGCGGGTTGGGGAGAGGCGAGGAGACCCGTCCTGGACTCCTGCCGATAGCGCGGAGGTGGACAGCACCCCGGGAAATGATGGCCTTGAGGAGGCAGGTCCGGGAGCTGCAGGATGACCTGGACACTCTACCGTACACCTCGGTACGTTTCTAGACTCAGACTCTTTAAATACATGCTATCCTGATGATGCTGATGTAGTTTCCTATTCTTTGCAGGTACGGTGGACTCCTTACACGGAGGAGAGCCCGGAGGGCCAGCCGTGGGTGACCGAGGCCTTGGCCTTCTCTGGCCGGGACGTGTGGCTTCACTGCATGAATGTGGTGGAGCCACTGCACTTTAGGTTGGTGATGAGGACCATCGGGGTCTATCAGCCGGCCATTGAGTTCCCTGCGCCCGAGAAGGCGGGGGAACGAGTGTCGAGGATGACCCGGGGACTCCGCGAGGCGTACGACTGGACAGTAAGGAATGCCGAGCAGGTTGCTAACTGGGCTGCACGAGGGCGAGTGGTGACCGCCCGGGCAGAGAGCGACAGCGCGTACTACACCGCGTACGCACGGCACTACCGGGACCAGGTGTTCCGAGGCGCCCACCGACCGGTACGGCTTCTAAACTTAAACTTGTCTATCATGCTTATGATTCTTATATGATGCACTAACAAAGACTTTTACATGTAGGTTGACCCTGCAGGACGGGTGGCAGAGTTGCAGGGACTCGAGCACTCCACCATCCGGGAGAGAGACGAGGCTCAACAGGCCCTGGCCCTACTGGTGAGTTTCCTAAACCTTAGACTTTTTCAAATTATGCAGTTCTACATGATTATGCTTATGCCTATAACTGACCTGGACTATTTGGATGCAGCGCGCCGAGGGTGTTCAGAGGGCGGGACCAGACGCTCCTTCTTCCTCCTCCGTCCAGACCCCAGCAGACCGAGCCGAGCGGGATGCGGACTTCACTCAGATGGTAGAGCGGGCCAAAGCGGCCGAGGTGGCACTCGTGGAGAGGGTACACAAATCTAAACTTCCTCTTGTTTATTTATGCTTATGAAATGTATGAAATGTGACTAACTGATAGTGATATGTGAATGCAGACGTCCGAGCTGACCCACCTCCAGGCGGAGCTGGAGCGGAGTCGGGTGGTGGCTCTGGAGGAGGTAGCCCGGGTGCGAGAAGAGGCTGCGCGGAGCCGACCGGTGGACACAGTGGAGACGGCACTCCTCCGTGCCGAGCTAGAGCGACTACGGGCCGGTGCTACCGAGGCGGACCGTTACCGGGCAGAGGCCGAGCGTTACAGGAGTGAGGCAGAGCAGGCCCGTCTACAGGTTGCCCGGCTGGAGGGCAAGGTGGAGGGTATGAAGGAGGCGAGTCGGGAGCACAGCAGGGCGACTGCGAGCGGCAGCCACGGCACCCACGGCTCCGTGAGGAGTTACTTCACTGGTTCCTCCGGCCATCGAAGGAACAGGGAGGAGGAGCGGCGCCGGCGGCGGCGTGATGAGGCGACCTCAGCGATGCCTCCCCCAAAGAGGCATGAGGGCGGTGGAGAGAGCGACGGGGGCCAGGGAGAGGGAGCTGCTTGACTGGTTGTACTGGGCCCGTCTTTGTACATGATGTGACATGATTAGTGATATGCATGCCTTTGTTTTTTCGTTTGTTTTGTGGATGAATGTATGTATGAGTGGGCAAAATGAGTTTGAGGAGCGCGCTTTAGCCTGAGAGAGATGAGCGACGCACACGCCGACTTGAGTGAGATGAGTGACGCACACGCCGACTTGAGTGAGATGAGTGACGCACACGCCGACTTGACTGAGATGAGAGCGCTCACGCCGACTTGAGTGAGATGAGTGCGCTCACGCCGAGTTGAGTGAGATGAGAGTGCTCACGCGCCGACTTGAGTGAGATGAGTGACGCGCATGCCGACTTGAGTGAGATGAGAGCGCTCACGCTGAGTTGAGTGAGATGAGAGACGCTAAATGATTGAGACATGAGTGCAGCAGGTTAATTGGGGGGCAGAGCATATGGACGGTTCTCCCATAGCCGTTCGTAGATAAGAACGGTTCTCTAAGGGCCGCTTAAATTTATTGGGACGGTTCCATGTAAACCGTAGGAATGGTGGAACGGCGGATTTAGGGCCGCACAAGTCACCGGGCTCGGGCTTCCTTGGAGAGAAGGACGGTTGATGAGGGACCGTACAAGGTATGGATGGTCTATCGTAAGACCGTACAATCCCACGTCCGATTTGCCCGAGAGGGGACTCCCTGGAGAGTCCCCAGCCCGAGGTCAATGCGCCTTGAACTTATCACTACCCTATCTAAACCCGTCCTAGACTTATCTGGGCCTAATCCTAAGAGGCTTAGGCTCCCTAATGAACCCTATAAGTAGTAGGGAGGCCTGAACCCTCAACTCATTCATCCTCCCTCTCCCAAAGCCTAAAATCTTTGATTCTCATCATCTCAACATGAAGAGGGCTTATGATGGAAGTCCTGCGGAGGGCGCGTTGTTTGAAGGACCGCGGCCGGCTGGAAAGGAGCGGGAAGCGATTCAACGGCTAAACTTGATTCCTCGACATCTCAGCGCCACCCCTATGAGAGAGGTAAGTTCGATCAGAATATGTTTATATTTCCATCTCTCAATTTCCTCTTTATATCTCTTCACACCCCTTACCTTCTCCTTCTTTTCAGCTTCTTCCCGACCCGAGACGCTTTTCTAGTTTAAAGTGGGTGGCTCCCATGGTCCGTGCATTGCCCCTCGGGGTGACCCACCTTCTCAAATCATGGCACCTACACTCTCTCCTAGTTTTAGGTCAGAACTACCCTAAACTTTCTTTAGACTGGCATAGTATATCCGCTCTGATGGAGATTTGGCACCCTCAGACCCATACTTTCTTCTTCCCATCTTTTGAGGCCACTATCTTGCTAGAGGAGGTAGAGACCTACTTCGGGCTCCCTAGGTCCAAGGTGGGGGAGGAAGACTTGATATGTCATACCGTTGCCCCTATAGACCCAAAACTCATCCTAGGGGGGTTCATACCTGATAGCGGGGATGTTCGTACCTTTGTGGGCCTTCGCCACATCCACCTCCTTCCTCTGAGCCAGTGGGTAGTGGAGCATTGCCGGAATAAGTGCGGGTGGGTTGAATCCATAGCCAAAGCTGCGTCCATTTG
Organism: Amorphophallus konjac; assembly: GCA_022559845.1. Lineage (NCBI taxonomy): Eukaryota > Viridiplantae > Streptophyta > Magnoliopsida > Alismatales > Araceae > Amorphophallus > Amorphophallus konjac. The sequence continues at coordinate 180,486,880 of CM040123.1, read as the reverse complement.
CCTATGCGGGGCCATCCTTTTCCCTTCAGCCGACCATGTCCTAGAGATCCCTTTACTCGGCACCATCAGCGGCCTTTGGCAGGGCTTTTCCATCTCTCAGGCTGTCTTAGCTTACCTGTACGAGGGTCTTACTTCAGCAGCCTTAGGAGGTCCTCTCTTTGGTTCGATGATCCTATTGGAGTGCTGGATGGGAGTTAGGATGAAGTTTACCCTGAGGGAGGACATTACTTCAGTTAGCAGGATCTTTGGGAGCCATCCCCTTTACTTCATAGGGGGCGCCTTCAGGTTTTCTCCACAGGTTGAGTGCAGGACGGCTGAGCTGAAGACCAGGGATGAGTGGCGCCCGTACATCAACAGGCTGCCCCTGGATCGGTTTGTGATGCGTCCGGACTTCCTCCATGATACCACCATCAGGCTACCGAGGAGAGCTGGCTTGGACCTGAGGCTTGTGAGCGATACTACCTTAGCGATGTACAGCCCACACAGATGCCACCTGCAGATTGGGTTACCCCGGACGGTGCTACCTATGCTACCCCACCTTCCCATGCTACAGGCACGGAGGATCGGGACAGAGGAGGACGAGCAGGCAGTCAGGAGTGCGCTGATCATGTGGGAGGTGAGCAGGGTACGCACCCTACCGGCAGAGGTCGAGGAGGCTCCAGAGACTAGACAGGCTTATCTTAGGGAGTTGAGAGAGATACGTCCTCGCGGGGATGCCCAGCGGCGGACTGAGTGATTTTCTTTTGTTTTTATGATGATATGGGATAGGATTTTACATCCGGACAGCTTGATATATGACATGAATAAGACTTGGTGAGATTGAGTTTGAGCTTTGTAATACGATTATGATGTGATGTGATTGCATAGGCCAATGCGAGGATTGAATACTCATGCGGTCCCGAGTCAACTGCCCTTTCAACCTGCCCCTGCACACATGCAAACATGAAATAGATTAAATCTATTTTAGGCCCAGCCCCTTGCCTACAGCAAGTTAGGAGATAACCCTTTCTGGACTTTTGGTCAAGGGGGTTGAGCCTTATTAAATAGGCAAATGTCAAAAGTGCGAGAAATGTAGATGAATGCAAGAGGGAAACACGTAAGTTCTCTTTTTTGGAATATTTGATTTTCGTTGGATTTCGAAATATTTGATTTTTTTTGGGTTTTGAAATATTTGGTTTTTCTTGGGTTTTGAAATATTTGATTTTTCTTGGGTTTTGAAATATTTGATTTTTTGGGTTTTGAAATATTTGATTTTTTTGGGTCTTGAAATATCTGACTTTTTTGGGTTTTGAAATATCTGACTTTTTTTGGGTTTTGAAATATTTGACTTTTTTTGGGTTTTGAAACCAGCTCGAGTCTCAATAGCAGGGACCTTCTCGTCTTGCTACGGAATTCCAAGGCTCAGCACGTGCGGAAAGGGGGACCGCGCGTGATCGGAGTCAACTCTGCTCGACGGTGCTTCTGCTGAGGCCATACCCGGGGTGAGATTCATTCCTTGGGAAAGTAAAAAGATTGAGTAGAGAAGCCGACGATAGGTGTAGAGGTTTTTAGGGCTTGAGTTCTTTCCCAGGACCCCCCCTTTTCAAGGAATCTGGTCTGTTGCGCCGGGGCTCTGTATCCGTTATCGAACCTTCACCCGCTCTAGGCACGCATGCGACCGGGCTCATAACGTCCCGCGGGGAAACTGTACTGCCACTCTTGCCATGCCTAGTTGCATCCTTTGGGGATTCAGAGAGCTTCGAGCTTTGTGCTTTCGGCTTTACCCCTGTTCTTTCTTTTTTTTTTCTTTTTTCTTTTCTTCTCTTCATTCTTTTTCTTTTGCGGAGTGAGGTCTTAACAGATTGCCCCTATTTGAGACCTTTCTTTAACAGGGAATCTGGGTCAGTTCTCGCCCCCTTATTCACCACTTGCCCCCATTTTCAACCGAGAGAGAGGAAATGCTAGGATTTCCACCTTCCCCAGGCATGGCCAAAGGAGAAACGGTGTCGGGTAACATGAGAGAATACCACACCACGGGGTCGTGTAGTGTGTGAGATGCTGGACCTGGGTCCTCCTTTCGCAATTTGATGGGGTATGCCCTGCCACCGAGCCGTTCACTGGTTTTATTTTTATGGATGAAAACGCTTTAAATACAGCCCATTCCACGGGTTTGGCAATTCCTCCCCCTCCGAGTTAATTAGACGATATGCATTGCCCGGATAAGCTTCTTTGATTACGAAGGGCCCTTCCCAGTTGGGTTGCAACTTAGACCTGGGGCCTGCAGACCTGATGAATTTGCGTTTTAAAACCATATTACCCACTTGAAATTTCCTCTCAATGACCTTCTTTTGGAAATATCGTGAGACACGCTTTTGATACACTGAGACATGATTGGCCGCATTCAACCTCTTCTCGTCTAAGAGTTCCAGTTGGACTAGCAACGCCTCTCGATGTTCGTCGAGATTAAGTTCCTTATCCAGCTGCACCCTTAAGGAAGGGATTAGAATTTCATACGGGAGCATCGCTTCCATTCCATAAGTGAGGGCAAAGGGAGTCTGCCCTGTGAGAGTGCGGACGGAGGTGCGGTAGGCCCATAGAGCTTCTATCAATTTGTCGGCCCAATCAGCAAATTTATGTGATTCGCATGTTTTCTTGATAATTTTGAGAAGGGTCTTATTCGTGGCCTCAGCCTGGCCATTACCTTGGGGGTAGTATGGTGATGAATGATGCAAAACTATATTGAATTTCTTACAGAGGTCCTGGAGTTCTTGTGAGATAAATTGAGGCCCGTTGTCGGTGACGATGCTGCTTGGCACTCCGAATCGCGAGATAATGTTCTTCATGATGAAGCGGCATACTGTGGTGGCTTTGATTTCTTCATAAGCTTCAGCTTCGACCCACTTGGTGAAGTACTCTGTAGCCATCAGAATGAAGGATTTCTGTTTAACAGCAGAGTTCGGGTCACCGAGGGGTCCGATGATGTCAAAGGCCCACATAGAAAATGGCCAGGGGGCCGTAATAGGATGAAGAGAAGAGGCCGGAGCGTGAATTTTGTCGGCATGGATTTGGCACTGAAGACACCTACGGACATAGGTGGAGCAATCTTCTTCTAGGGTTGGCCAGTAATAGCCCTGCCTAAGAATCTTCTTTGCCAAGGCCTGTCCGTTCACATGCCCTCCGCACTCGCTCGAGTGGGCTGCTTCCACGACCCTCCAAGCTTCCTCGTCATCTAGGCACCTCATTAGAACTCCATTCAGGGCCCGCCTATACAATACACCGACGATGATCGTGTATCTGGCGGCGACTCTCCTAATGGCTTTTCGCTGCTCAGCGTTGGCCGTTTCCGGAAATATACCATCCTTGCAGTATTGCTCGATCTCATAAAACCACGGCAATTCTTCCTCTTCAATGATCTCCTCGAGCTCAGTTAATGAAACCTCTTTTATTTCCTCCCTTTCTATTTTCTCCTCTACGGACATCCTAAGATTGTTGAACCAGGGATCTTGCAGGGAAGGAACATCTAGCCTTTGGACCACAATGGTCTCAGTGGCGCGACTTAGGGGGAGCGATAGAGAAGAGGCGAGCGACGCAAGGGTGTCGGCCAAGATATTCTGAGAGCGGGGAGTGTGAATATAGACGAGTTTCCTGAATTGCCTGGCCAAGAGCGTGACCAGATCCTGGTAGGGTTTGAGCTTAGGATCGCGGGTGCGGTAGGTTGACAAAACTTGACGCAGCACCAGCTGGGAGTCTCTTATGATGTTTAGGTATCGCGCGCCCAAGATGTAGGCATGCTTCAGACCGGCAAGGAGAGCCTCATACTCGGCTATATTGTTGGTGGCGGGAAATGAGAGTTGATATGCCACGGGGATGGTCACCCCTTCCGGAGTAAGGAGAACAGCCCCGACTCCGCTGCCCTAGGAATTAAGGGCACCATCAAAGTGGAGGGACCAGAAAGGAAGATGAGTGATCACCGCCAGGTGTTCATCGGGGAATTCGTCCTGAATGGAATCAGTGCGAGGGATAGGAGAATGAGCCAGGTGCTCGGCAATAGCATATCCCTTGATTGCTTTCTGCACGATGAAGGTGATGTCGAACTGGGAGAGAAAACTTTGCCAGCGAGCTAGCCGATTAGAAAGGACCGGCTTTTCCAACAGATAACGAATGGGGTCCATTCTAGAGATGAGCCTAACCTCATGGGCGAGAAAGTAGTGTTTAAGATTCTGCGCTACCCACACTAGTGCTGCACAGGTCTTCTCCATAGCAGTGTACTTGGATTCAGCAGGATTAAATAGCCTTGAGAGATAGTACGCCGCCCTTTCTCTTCCTTCATCATCTACCTGTGCCAAAACAGCTCCTAGGGAATCCTCAATTACAGAAATGTACAGGATCAGGGGTTTCCCGGGGACAGGTGGTTGTAGAACCGAGGGATTAGAGAGGTACACCTTGAGTTCCTCATAGGCCTTTTGACATTGTTCATTCCACTTGAATTTCGCGCCGGCCTTTAACAATTCATAAAACGGGCGGCATCTTTGCGAATGCTGAGATATGAATCTCCTGATAAATTGCCGACGCCCGATCAAACCTCGAAGCTCAATGACGTTCTTCGGCGGTGGCATTTCCATGACGGCCTTTGCCTTGTTTGGATCGATCTGAATCCCCCGTTTACTAACTATAAACCCGAGCAATTTCCCTGATGCAACTCCGAACACACATTTCTTTGGATTCATCTTTAACTTGTATTCCCTAGCCCTTTGCAATACCTTGGCTAGAATGGCGGGGTGCTCTTCTTGTGACCTCGATTTGACTAAAATATCATCCACATAAGCCTCTAAATAAACGTGCATCATATCGTGGAAGATAGCCATCATCGCTCTTTGGTAGGTGGCACCTGCATTTTTCAACCCAAATGGCATAACGACGTAGCAGTATGTGCCCCAAGGTGTGGTGAACGAGGTCTTTTCTTGATCCTCCGGAGCCAAAAGGATTTGGTTATACCCCGAGTAGCCGTCCATGAAGGAGAGGGCTTCGTACCCAGCTGTATTATCGACCAAGACGTCGATGTGAGGAAGTGGAAAATCATCTTTCGGACATGCCTTGTTTAAGTCCCTGAAGTCAATACAGATTCGAATTTTACCATCCTTCTTTATCACCGGGACTATATTTGCCACCCATTGCGGGTATAGCACCACTCTAATGAACTTGGCCTTATGCAATTTATCGACTTCTTCCTTAATCCTCAAGGCCATCTGCGGGTGAAATCTCCTTGCCTTCTGTTTAACGGGCGTTGCCCCTGGTTTGAGAATCAGCCTGTGTTCGACCAATGCGGGGTCAAGGCCTGGCATGTCTTCGTAGGACCAGGCGAAAGAATCGCTGTACTCCCTCAGGACTTTGACAAGTTCCTCTTCGACTGGAGGAGGGAGATTGGCAAAAATAAGTATGGGCCTGGGGTCCTCTACTGTTCTGAGGTTAATTTCTTTAGTGGATTCATCCACTGCTACGGAAGGCTCGTCGAACTTCTTCAAGCCTTGGGCATATAGGTCGGCAGTGTCATCCATTTCATCTTCCTCATCATCAACTGGGTCTTTCTCATTCACAATTTCATACACTCCCAGTCCATCCTTGCTCCATACCTCATCAATTCCCTCATCATCTTCCAGGATAATTGCAGTCTCCACGAATTCCGGACATTTCAACAGAGCATGACATCTCCCAGCCAAATCTTGTAGAAATCTATTGGGGATGGTTTTAGGAGGGCGCGTCACGGCGGGTGCCGCAGACGTGGATGAGCTGACAAAACACGAACTAGACTCTACCCTGACTGACTCGATCAACCTAGAAGACTCTGTACACTGTACATCTAATCTAGGGGAGAAGAAATCTACCGAAAAAGAAACAGGGGTCTCACGCCCCTGGGAATCTAGGTAGAACATAGCGTAATCTTCCATGGAGACCTCCGTTTTGAAGTTGGCATTTTTTTTTGGAGGCCGGAGGTGATCACACAACAGGAGGAAGAAGGCAGAGGAGGAGGAAGTTGCATGGGAAACAATTCTGGGAAGATGCAGTCAAAGAAAGGGTCCGAAGACTTAAACCACATTTCATGGAGCTGAGCTCCTGGAGGAGGAGGAGTGAATAAGGTTGATAGATCAATGGGCGGGCAGCGCCCGCAAGCACATGGAACGAATAGAATTTCGGGTCTCTCCGCAAAGTACGGGTCGACCAGGAGTGGAGGGGAACGGGGAACAGAATCTAACCGTTGAAACCAGGAAGCGAGACGGGATGGGGACATAGAATAAGTAGTGATGGAGCTCCCCGTCTTCCGGGGCCCCTGGCGGGCCAATGGCATCGGAGGGCGCTTTACCAGCTGCGTCTCCTTCTTCTTTGGGTCACCCTCTTCTTCAGAAAACATCCTTGTAAAGCAATTAGCAAAGTCTTCCAAGTCACCGGCTAGCCCTTGCGGTGGTGGTGGCGGATCGGCAACAGCACAAGCTTCGTCTATCCTTTCTTCAAGGCTGGGTGGCGAGGTCTTCAAGGTGCCGGGCTGCAACGGACCCTTCGCAAAATGTTGCCGGTAATCCCAGGTCAACGGCCCAGAGTCCCCAAGCATCGACATGGAGGATTCATGGTAGCCGAGGCCCCGGCGGCCCATCTTCCTTCCCTTGGTGACGGGGTTGGTTCTGCCCTGCAGTTGTGCGCCGAGTCCTCAGCCTGGCTGATAGCCCAATTTTAGAATTAGGTGCCACCCTTTGGAGTCTCTCATCTTGGGCTTAACCTTCACATTGATTGGTGCAGCGGTGGGTTTGCGCGACGCATACGCCCACGAATAGTTTAAGTCCATGACAGATAGAACAGGTATGTTACTTGGCCACAGTGTGGGCAGAATCTTGGCTGCTATGGCGTCAACGTTTTGAACTGTGGAAACACTTTTCACCTTGACCACTCGCCCTTGGAATGGGAACTTCAGACACTGGTGGGCGATCGAGGGGACGGCGTTCAAACTATTCAACCATGGACGACCCAGAATGGCTTTGAACATTGGGTCTATGTCCAACACATAGAATTCTACATCCATCACTAAGGGCCCTAGCTCGGCCTGCACAGTTACCACCCCGTGACAAGCACGTCTGGAGTTATCATATGTGGCTATCGTGGTTGGTGTCGGCTTGAGCATGTCCTCTGATATATTACAAGCACGAAGGGTACTCAATGGGCAGACATTTATCGATGCCCCTGTGTCCACAAGGGCGGATTCTACGGCTGTTTTGTTTAAAGAGATGGTAATACATAACGGCATCTGCCGTGCTTCAGGAGGAGCTAGCTCTGACTCAGCAAATGCGATAGAGGCCCCCTTTGTGATCGTGGCCAAGACCGCGGGCAGGCTATCCACCGCCACATCCTCGCTCACCATAACTTTCTGTAGGAAGATCTTCAGGGCGTCTTGGTGGAGCGGCGACCTCTTGATCAGTTCTAACACTGAGATTTTAGCCGGCAGCCGGTCTAAGTGCTGTAATAAGTCATATCTTGTGCCCGGCACCGGGTCTATCTCCTCTGGTTCAACTGTAGGGGAGGAAACTGCAGGGTTTGGTGCAGATGCACCTGGGGAAGGAAAAATTCTCTGGAAAGGACGCCCGCTCCGAAGGGCGCATTGCGATGCTTGCACGGCCTGGACTAGACCCCCGCTTGGCCTGGTGGGGTAGGTGAATGGCGTGGAGATGGGGGTGAGGATGACTGAAGTGGGTTTAATGGGCCCTGGTGGAGGGGAAATGGGCGAAAGGTTAATCTTAGGGGGAATAGTGGGAGGCATGGGGGGTGGTGGTGAAAGGACGGATGGAGTAGAGGGGAATGTAGAGGGCCTAAGAGGCGACGCGGGGGAAGTGACGGGCGGTGTAGCAGAGGATCTAAGGATGGAGGGGATGGCCGGTGTGGGAGAGTAGTGGTGGTGTAAGGCCAAGAGGTGGGCGGGGGTCTCATCATCAAACGTCCACCCAGCGTTGGGGGCTGGGCGCTGGACCACATTTACTTGTGCTGGAGCCGGTGCCGGCGGTTGTTGTTGCTGCGGAGGAGCGAGCTGATGCATTAGCATGGGATTTTGATGGATCCCAAGGTCTTGCTGCTGCGGTTGCTGTTGGGGCTGCTGTTGCTGCTGCTGCTGGGGCGCCGCCTGTTGCGGCCTGGCCTGTCTCTGCCTCTGCTTGATATCCTCAATTAGCTGGCGCATCTGGGCCCAATCAATCCTCTGGCCCTCATGCAAATCATACACCAGGTCTCTGAATTGGTAACATCGCTCTATTGTGTGCCCCGATTGCCGATGGAATATACAATGTCGGGATTGGTCGGTAGCCGGATTCCAGTTCGGGCGTTCAGGAGGCAGCTGGAGGTCACCAGTGTACATTAGAGCAGAGAAAATATCTGGCAAGGTCTCCGAAGAGGGGGGTAATGAGCCATCTTTGGAGCCGATCGAGCAGAGCCATAGGTGGGGGGTGGAGGAACATTATTGTACTGCGGGGGCCGCTGAGGCTGTTGAGGTGGTGGAGGTGCCTGTTGAGGGTATTGCGGGACTTGGAAGGCAGGCTGGGGAACTTGCGGAGCAGTGAACTGGGGGTTGTGCTGAGGCGGTGGGAAGCGGGGTGGAGCGGCGTGTTGGGGGAACTGAACGGCCTGGACTTGCTCGTTAATTTGTACCCCCTCAGTGACGGGGCCCTGGGTTTTCTTGGTGGCTTTGGGTTTCTGGGCCTCGAATAAAGAATGGATGGGGGAGTCTTTAAATTGGGTTTGGATAAACCTAGCTCTGCTGTATAGCTGGTGCATGTTTGAAATGTCATTCATTGCCAGAATGTTTCTAAAAGTTGGTGTAGCATTGGAAATCAACAACTTCACTTTTTCCTCTTCCGGAATCTGCCTGGGCACCCGTGAGGCCATCTGTCTCCAGCGGTCCGCATAGGTTGCGAAGTCTTCTTCCGGCTTCATCTTCTCTGCCACCAGGTCAGTAAAAGAGTACTCGGGCCCGACCCGATCCTGAAACCTCTGTATAAACCTCTTGATGAGGGCATCTCCCGACACCCCTCTAGCTTTGATCGCCTGCACACTCTTGATATGGATTGATCATGGTCTACACTTGTTATCTTCATTTCCCAAGTTTCATTTTATGTATTTTCTTTTTATTGAGTCCTATCTTATGTATTTTCTTTATTGAGTCATATGGTTTTAGTCCATTTCCCTTGTTATGTTTAATTGGGCCTTATTACTTTAGTTATGGGCCCATAGGATTGAGTCTAGGATATGCTCGGTCTTTTATCTTATTGTCAAGGGTATTTTGGTCATGTAAAGAATGGTTGCCTATATATAGGCCCCATCTCTCCTCTTGTATTCAACTTTTGATGAATATTGAAGAAAACCCTTTCAAACTCTCTCAATATCTCTCTCTCTCTCATTATCTCTCCATTCTCTCTCCTCCTCTCTCTAAATTTCGAAATTCACTCTCTCTCCTCCCCCTCTCAACCACTTCCAACCCCCACCTACCTCCATTAACTCCCCACAACTTCCCACAACCCCTCTTTAATCCTCACCTAGTCCCAAGGAAGTTCCACCACTCAAAACCCCACCCTCCAACCACCACCTACCCCTTTCACTTCCCTAAGCATATCTCCACCTTCCCAAGGCTGAATTAACTCATTCCAAAACCCAAATTCGAATCTCCCCTTCCCTCCTTGCTCCCTAGGTCGCACCCCTCCTCTCCCCTCAAGCCAAGTTCACCCCCTCCTCTCTTCTCCACTCCAGCTTTGTGTGCAGGCCGACCTGCAGTTTAGCACTCTGTTGCAGCGACGTCCACGACTGCATCCTGGTTCTGCTGGTGGCGTGGCCTAACTTTCTGGAAAGGCCTCCCTGTGCTCTTCGCAGGCGAGGTGGAATCACTCCATTCCGAGTTCGTGGCCGTCCGTGAAGGCTGTTCTTCCCCGACTGCGCAGAACCTCTCAGACCAGGAGCCAGAGCGGCAGAGAAGACTCTCCCACGACAAACCTTGAAGGAACCAGTCTTCGAGGTCTTCTACAAAGTTCTTCCTCCCCCTGTCAGCGTCCAGGAACAGAAGGCAGAACCCCGTTCGGCATCCGACAACCAGAGATACCAATTTTCTACCACACCCACGCCGGTCTGCCTCCTCACAGTCTGCACCGACCACTGTCCACTTCTCTGGACACCCAGCTCATCTCCAACATCAGAAGACTTCGCCGTTTGTTTTGCTGCAAAGTAGACTCGTCCACGATTCCAACGAGTCTAGCGGTGCCAAATTTGGAGCTCAGGAGCGATCGTGGCAGCTTCTGCAACCTGCTGTTTCAGACTGAGCTCGGCCAGAGACCAGAGCTGCATCCATCTTCCAGTCGCTGGAGCAGTCAGCCCCCAGATCAGAACGTCGTCCAAAAAATTCAAGCCACACCCCTCTCCGGTTAGCAAGCTTTTGGCGCAAGTTTCATGAGATTCCAAGTTCGGTGGAATTATTGGCAGCATCGACATCGGCCCTCTGTCCAGAATTACAGAAGCTAGGCAGAATCGGCAAAGCTCGGAAAGTCGACTCTATCTCGCTCGTCCCCTCCCCGCTTGGCCGGCTGAAGGCCCCTCCCTGCGTGGAGGTAATTTTTGGTTGTAATACATTAACCCCCACCCCAAGATCCCCCCCCTTGCAAGGGGCGTAGTGCTGTACCTCTTCACATTTTCAGGTCAAGCTCCATCGCCGCGGCGATCGGGTGTATACCCTCGCCTCCCGGCGCGCCCTCGTCTCCGAACGGGATCGGTGTCTTCACACCGATCAGGTGAGCTTCTGATCACACCCTTGTAGCTTCATTTCTGCAAATGTAGTATTGCCTTGAATGCCCGTCGGACGGTAAGAGAGTGCTCGGAATTCATTTTAAGCAATATCGTGCCCACCGCGGCCCGTGAGTGAGTGCCACCCCACACCCCGCCTTGCGGGCCAGCCACCCACAAAGTTGGGACTCCCAGGCCCATTGGAGGTCAGCCTTAGCATTGTAAGTCCATTAGGACAATTGGGTCCCGCCTCGGACCCTCACCATCATCTCCCGGACCCACCGGGTGAACGTGTGAACCGAGTGAGCAGAAATCGTCGTTGTGAGAATCATTGAGCGCTTGTATGCTTGCGGGTCTAAGTCCTAGGGTCACCTTATCATATTTAGTGGTCTTTGGGCTGTGCCACATCAAGTGGTATCAGAGCGGTCATAGGCTTGTCCTTACAAGTCTAGTCTTGGGTCACACTAAGTCTTTCATAGGTGCATCCGCACACCCTTGCATAGCCCACCCAACCTTGCATGACCACTCGTAGTGGTACTCGCTTTCAACCCAATACTACATCTTCCAATCCCACAATGAATCCAAAACCCCAAGGGATGCCTACCACTAACACTCATGACTTCAACTACTTCATGAAAGCCTTGACCTATGCCAATGAGCGACTTGATAACATATCGGGCCGACTCAACCAACTTGGAAAAAATAGGCCCGCCCTAAGGACGGACGATAGGATGGCCCCTTTCCCACTTCCCACCTTTGATGGGACCTCTCCTAGCAAATATTTAGATTGGGAAGCTACAATGGACCAATACTTCAATTGGTATCATATTTCCGAGGATGAAAAGGCATGGGTTGCCAAAATACAACTAACCAAAAGGGCTCAAACTCATTGGTGTAAAATCGAGGGCTTAAGGATAATTAGACGGGAAGCTCCCCTCACCACATGGGAGGACATGAAGGATCAACTAAGGGCTAGGTATGTGTCCCCTTCCCACTCGGATCACCAAAACCCAAGGAGCACTCCCACTCCTCCCACCCCACCCGTCCAAACCCTTATCACTAAAACCCAAGTACCTAAGACCTCCACCTCCCCACCTAACCCCATGAGGTCCCCCACATCCCAACCAAAACCCCCTTCCCTAACCTACACTAGTCAAGCCCCTTTAGCCCCCACTTCCACCCCAAGTGATCCCAAGGGCAAGAGACCCCTAACCAACCCAATTCCCTCCATGGTGACCACCACTCATCCAACCCTCACCATTAAAAACCATGTGGACACCATGTCCACCCCTCCACCAAGGCCCATAATGGCCACCACCCCAAAACCCAAAACCCCTCACCCAACCCACCTCCCGCTTCCTACACCAATCTTACCCCAAATTAGGCCTCCACTACTCCCACTCCCAAGTCCAACCCATGTCCAACCTTGCTCACCTCCTCGAGTGCGCTATGCCTCGACTAACACCAACCCACCCACCATAGACCTTCCTACCCCATTGTCCTTAGGAGTTGCAACCCACACACCTACCCAAGTGGAGAGGGATACCAATTCGGATCCACCTCCCAAAATCAAGGAAATCCAAGGGCCATACAACTCACCCACTCCTCCTAACCTAGTTCCTCAAGAGCTATACACCCTTCCCCATGACACCATCACCATAGATAAATCCATATTCCTATGGCTCAAGCGAGGCCTCACCATTCCTAGTTTACAACCAAGCCACCTACTCATGGGACATCAATCCCAACTCATTCCCACTCAGCCTCATGTCACTTATCAAACCTCCTATTGTGTAGAAGATTTGGGAGACTTAGTGGCCTACCTACATTGGCAAGTCCACTTGACCGATATGCTAGCCATGAGGCCATCAGAGTCTAGCACCATTAGCCTAGCTTACCCCACCATTGGCTCCATCACTTCCATCTACACCAATGGCCAATTTACAAGTGAGATCATACTCCTTCTTCCCATGGAGGAGGAACCCATCCTAGTCTACTCCCCAACCATTGAGATCCCAAGTACTTTGATTGGCCAACCCATTAGCAACCTTGGCCCAATTATCTTAGAGAGAGAAGATTCGCCATTTGAGGACCTTGAGAACATGGAGTACCCCTACCTAGGTGACCCTTACCATAATCCCTTTGACCCTTTTCTATGGGAGCCTAAATCTCCATGTGACCCACTTTCCCTATTCACCACCCACCTCACCTTACCCACATCGCCCATGTCGACCCAAACTCCTCCCTTCCTAGAATCAGGTTACAACATGAGAGCCTTGACCTTAGGCAACAAACACCTTGGGATTGATGAAGTGCCCCACCCCATAACCACGTTCGTAGATCCCTTCGACCCATTCACGTGGACGTTCAAAAGTCATCCCACATCTATGCACATGGAAGTCACCTTTGGGATAAACATGCATGTGTCCAGGCCTACCACACCATTTGACATGATTCATAAGTCGGGTACATTCATCCACATCACCCACATGTCAAGTAGGCAGCATAAGTGGACCATATTCGGATGTATTGGCCCACCTTCATTCATCATGAGTCTTAAGCATGATAGGAGCATACATGGATGTCCGGGTCCCCCGACATTTATCACACCCATGCATAAAAGGTTCATCTATGGATGTCCCGGCCCTCCTAAGACTACCACAGTCTTCATAGCATCAAAGTGTGATCGGTCTACATTTGGCTGCCCAGGTCCACCTTGGCATACCATTCGTTTCACACTAACATCGCATCATCATGCATGGCATACGCATTCTCGCAAGCATATAGGAAGGATCAATGAGACTTACAAAAGGCGGGCAGATGCTCATCGGCGCCACTACGAGTTCCAAGTGGGAGACTCGGTGATGGTGAGGACGGAGCAGCTCCTTCCGGGACCTGCCTCCAAGTTGAGGGCACGGGGTTCGGGACCCTTTCGAGTTCTACGACGACTTGGCAGCAATGCTTATGAGCTTGACCTACCAGAAAGCTATGGGGTGCACCCTACCTTCAGTGTGGCGGACCTGGTACCCCACAAAGGCCCCGCGGTGGAACCCAGTGAGGAGCTTGAGCCTTTACCCCCCCTTATGAGAGACACTCCCGGAGGGACTCCACTTTCTAGCTTGAGAGACCGACGAGAGCAGGTAGAGGTAATACTGGATGAGCAGAGTATCATTACGAGGCACAGGGTGTATCAGCGCTATCTGGTTAGGTGGAAGAGCCGTCCCCCGATCGAGGATACATGGGTGAGTCGGGAGGATTTGATATGCTTGGATCCCGACATGATGGAGCAGTACGACAGCCAGGCAGACCCATACTCGACAGGGTCGAGCTCTCCCCACCCCGGGGGATTTGATGAGGGCATCTCCCGACACCCCTCTAGCTTTGATCGCCTGCACACTCTTGATATGGATTGATCATGGTCTACACTTGTTATCTTCATTTCCCAAGTTTCATTTTATGTATTTTCTTTTTATTGAGTCCTATCTTATGTATTTTCCTTTATTGAGTCATATGGTTTTAGTCCATTTCCCTTGTTATGTTTAATTGGGCCTTATTACTTTAGTTATGGGCCCATAGGATTGAGTCTAGGATATGCTCGGTCTTTTATCTTATTGTCAAGGGTATTTTGGTCATGTAAAGAATGGTTGCCTATATATAGGCCCCATCTCTCCTCTTGTATTCAACTTTTGATGAATATTGAAGAAAACCCTTTCAAACTCTCTCAATATCTCTCTCTCTCTCATTATCTCTCCATTCTCTCTCCTCCTCTCTCTAAATTTCGAAATTCACTCTCTCTCCTCCCCCTCTCAACCACTTCCAACCCCCACCTACCTCCATTAACTCCCCACAACTTCCCACAACCCCTCTTTAATCCTCACCTAGTCCCAAGGAAGTTCCACCACTCAAAACCCCACCCTCCAACCACCACCTACCCCTTTCACTTCCCTAAGCATATCTCCACCTTCCCAAGGCTGAATTAACTCATTCCAAAACCCAAATTCGAATCTCCCCTTCCCTCCTTGCTCCCTAGGTCGCACCCCTCCTCTCCCCTCAAGCCAAGTTCACCCCCTCCTCTCTTCTCCACTCCAGCTTTGTGTGCAGGCCAACCTGCAGTTTAGCACTCTGTTGCAGCGACGTCCACGACTGCATCCTGGTTCTGCTGGTGGCGTGGCCTAACTTTCTGGAAAGGCCTCCCTGTGCTCTTCGCAGGCGAGGTGGAATCACTCCATTCCGAGTTCGTGGCCGTCCGTGAAGGCTGTTCTTCCCCGACTGCGCAGAACCTCTCAGACCAGGAGCCAGAGCGGCAGAGAAGACTCTCCCACGACAAACCTTGAAGGAACCAGTCTTCGAGGTCTTCTACAAAGTTTTTCCTCCCCCTGTCAGCGTCCAGGAACAGAAGGCGGAACCCCGTTCGGCATCCGACAACCAGAGATACCAATTTTCTACCACACCCACGCCGGTCTGCCTCCTCACAGTCTGCACCGACCACCGTCCACTTCTCTGGACACCCAGCTCATCTCCAACATCAGAAGACTTCGCCGTTTGTTTTGCTGCAAAGTAGACTCGTCCACGATTCCAACGAGTCTAGCGGTGCCAAATTTTGAGCTCAGGAGCGATCGTGGCAGCTTCTGCAACCTGCTGTTTCAGACTGAGCTCGGCCAGAGACCAGAGCTGCATCCATCTTCCAGTCGCTGGAGCAGTCAGCCCCCAGATCAGAACGTCGTCCAAAAAATTCAAGCCACACCCCTCTCCGGTTAGCAAGCTTTTGGCGCAAGTTTCATGAGATTCCAAGTTCAGTGGAATTATTGGCAGCATCGACATCGGCCCTCTGTCCAGAATTACAGAAGCTAGGCAGAATCGGCAAAGCTCGGAAAGTCGACTCTATCTCGCTCGTCCCCTCCCCGCTTGGCCGGCTGAAGGCCCCTCCCTGCGTGGAGGTAATTTTTGGTTGTAATACATTAACCCCCACCCCAAGATCCCCCCCTTGCAAGGGGCGTAGTGCTGTACCTCTTCACATTTTCAGGTCAAGCTCCATCGCCGCGGCGATCGGGTGTATACCCTCGCCTCCCGGCGCGCCCTCGTCTCCGAACGGGATCGGTGTCTTCACACCGATCAGGTGAGCTTCTGATCACACCCTTGTAGCTTCATTTCTGCAAATGTAGTATTGCCTTGAATGCCCGTCGGACGGTAAGAGAGTGCTCGGAATTCATTTTAAGCAATATCGTGCCCACCGCGGCCCGTGAGTGAGTGCCACCCCACACCCCGCCTTGCGGGCCAGCCACCCACAAAGTTGGGACTCCCAGGCCCATTGGAGGTCAGCCTTAGCATTGTAAGTCCATTAGGACAATTGGGTCCCGCCTCGGACCCTCACCATCATCTCCCGGACCCACCGGGTGAACGTGTGAACCGAGTGAGCAGAAATCGTCGTTGTGAGAATCATTGAGCGCTTGTATGCTTGCGGGTCTAAGTCCTAGGGTCACCTTATCATATTTAGTGGTCTTTGGGCTGTGCCACATCACCTCTCCTTGACGGTCTTGAAATTCTCAGCTTCCTCCATAGGCAAGGTGTAGAACCACTCCAACGCGATCCCCTCCAGAGACCGGCGGAACAAATAGGCCATCAAACGATCGTCTTGCTGGAATTGCGCAGACTCGTATAAGAACTCCCGGACATGGATGAACGGGTTGCCGTTCCCATCGTATTTGCGGTACACGGGGAGCTCCGACTGGGAAGGAAAACGTAGGTCCCTGAAGTTAGGGATAGGGACATCGGCAAGAGATTGCGGGCCGACCCTCTTGTGGAGGAGATCAATTTATTGCTGCATGGCAGCCCACTTGTCAAGAATTTCCCGTTCCCGGGAAGGAGGGGGGGGAGCAAGAGGAGCAGTACCTGGATAGGCGACCAAAGGATAAACCGACGAAGGAGGCGGACCATAAGAGGGATAATGGGCTGAGGAAGGGCCCATATCCGTATGAGCCACCTGGGCCACCCCTGACTGTGACCTAGCGAGGTCCGTCGGGGCCATGAGGGCCTGAGGCGGTGGAGAAATTGTAGGGTACGGCTCAAGATAAGGAACAGAGGGGATCGGGGATTTCCCTTTATCAAGTTGCTGATGGACCGAGGTAGATGCCTGGCCCATTTCTATATTGGGATAACGAAAGTTCTGAGGGCGGACCGGAGTAAGGTCAATGGGAGCCACAGAGGTGGTCCCGACCACAGGAGATGAAGTGGCGACATTGGCCGTGGCGCGAGCCGGAACTGAGGCCGGGGCATCGCCCCCTTGCAAAGCTTGTCTGATGAGATGGAGTTGGGTGGGGTCCAACTGGGCCATCATATTGAGGATCATACTGGCTGAATTCTGATTAGGCGGGTTTGAAAAAGAGGGTCGGGGACCCTCGCCAAGAGAGGTCGGGAGTGAAGGGGCCGTCCCCTCTCCTCCCTGCAAATGGGCGACCCTAGGTGGGTCCTCAAGGAGACCACGAGGAAGGGAGTCCTCGTGGGCCGCAGAGAAGTCGTATGATGACATGGAAGAAGAAGCGGAATCGAACAAGGGGTTGGAGTAGGAATGGAAATAAGAATCAACCCTAGGAGGCGATCGTGGGGGCAGAAGGCAGTCCCACATACACCAAGACACTTGCTACTAGAACGAGCAACACTAAATCAATCAAATCTACCAAGCAAGTAGTAAGCATACAATGGAGCGAGATGAGAGCAGAATCACTCAGTAATGCAATCAAGTTCTTAAAATGATGCTCGTCAGTTCCTTATATCTTTGGGTTTGAACCTTAGTGGATTAATGAAAATATCAATTCTCTCGACCACCAGGTGCCTGATTGGGATGAGAAACGAGGAACTGTGTGACCCTATCGGGACCCCTCACTCGCGAATGCAACCCTAGACTGGGGTGGATATGGTACAACCTGCCCGGCGTCCGTGTGGGAATCCACGGCTCACGGGGGCTTACGGAGGTCCTCAGCAAGGTCCCTAGTCGGCTCCAAGGAATATGGAGACGAGAGGAAACCCTACCTCGGTAGGAATGCAACTAATATGGGAAGATGTCGATGCTCCTATGCGCACCGGAGTGCATGCACAAACTAGCCTAGCAGCTATCAATCAATGAGCGAGTATACACATGAGTAGTAAAAACATGGTAATGCAATGGTAATAAGATGGCAGGGGGGAGCCAATGAACAGCACCAGGAGCAATATATATATCAGCCGAAAAAACTAAGCAAGATGAAATAAATGCACTGCGATAGGAGATGTGCGGTCCTCCTCTGACCGCGCTAAGTACTCAGGCGGTCAATATCCAGCCGTAATGTATGAGCAGAAAGCAAGGGACATACCAGACAGACGGCCGATAGTCACCCGCTCACACACTTGAACCGCCGCCTCACAACCGCGTATCTGCCACCTAAAAAGTAAAACGTACCTGTGCCTGAGCGCGGGACGGCTGTGTGAAAGCCGCTCAAATGGATGGACGGCGTCCAGCGAGCCGTCTGCAACAGGAAAGGCCGGGGTAGATAAACCTGATGGCAGAGTATATGAGCGGTGGGGTATCAACCGTGCGTATGGGTAGACGGCCCTGGATGAACCGCGTGTGCGCCAGAGGATAGAAACTGCATCCAACCTGTAAATCACTCCAAGGAGGAACCTTGACAACGACTAAGAAGGGTCAGCAACTCAAAAGCACGATGGGCATTAAGGGTCCCACCGTGATCGCCACAAAAGGGGTGTAGATATATATTTCTCTCCTCTCTCCCCTTTCACTAAGGGTCAAAAGTGCGTCAAGGGCATGAGACAAGTGAGAGAAGGAAGAGAAAATAGGGAATGAAGCAAAGTACCGTGATCGCCACCAAGATGCCGTACGCGACAGGCACGCCGTACCTTGGAAAAATGGGGAGACACTCACCTTAGTGCAGCGTTGAGGAATGAACGGCTCCCTTAGAACCGCCCTATGTTGAGCGGTCTTACGATAGACCGCCCTAGGACGCTGCGAGGGATGCGGGAGGAACTGCTGCAGTGAGATGGACGGCGCTAGACGGACCGCGCTCCAGGGAAGAACGGTAGTTGATGCACCGCGCGTACCGATGAACGGCCGGAGGATAGCCGCTCAGGAGCTTCACTCAGCAAGTTGAAAGGGGGCTCGACCTCCACCCTCTCCGGCCGGCCAGAGGGGATGGGCCTCGTGCTGATTAGATGCTGACCTGCGAAACAACGTGGAGACACAGAAGAAACACCCAGATTAGCCCTAAACAATGTAGTATGTATTCAAACGAGAATAATTAAGCATGAACAAATGAAAAGGGGAATACCTGGGAGGTTTTAAACCCCTAGGGTGACAAAAAACGGGATGGTTGTGTGCATGATAATGAGAAGAAGGGGGGTACGCGGATGGGAACAATGCATGCAATGAAAGAAAACGGCGAAAGCTACAGAACGAAAGAACTATAAAGACTGGGCTACTCCCTTGACCGGAGGCTCGAGCGGACGTAGAGAGCCTCCTTCCTTGGTGCTAGGTCGCTCAAAAATGCGGCAGGGCTTCGCTGTCGACCAAAATCTCCCCCCCTTTTGACGTCCGGCCGTAGGGTCTATTTATAGAACCTCGAAGGCCAGCCTCGAAATCAGGGTTTAGAGACTTTTTCAGGTCGAACTCACAAAAGATAATTCGTAGATAATATCATAATCTTCCATCCAGACGAAACGGCATCAAAAAAGGTTGATTATCCGCGGAGAAATCATCAAAACAAGTTGAGGATAAAACCATGAGATAAATGGGATAAAATCGGTTGAAAATCAGCAACCGACGGCTTGAACGGTCTTACGATAGACCGCACAAGGGATGGGCGGTCTTATTCGGACCGTCCATCCTGTCGGTGGAAACTCGAATAATCAGAAAATTATCCCAACTATCTCTCGAACTGGCCGAAATGTTCGCCGTTGGACTCTGAACATATGAACGGTTGTATTGAGACCGTTTTAGTTTAGGGCGGCACAAACACGACCGTTTAACTCTGTCGGTGATAATTCGAATCGTTTGGATAACTCTCTGAGAAAGTGGGTGCTCGTAGGACTCTGAGATATAGGCGGTTGGAACAGGCCCGTCCATGATATTGAACGGTCCTAATCACACCGCACAAAAGCCTGTCGGTGAATATTCAGAAAATCCTCAAAAATTAGCCAAATATATATGAACGGTCCATAGTCAACCGCCCACCTGCTGAACGGTTGAGGTTAAGCCGTTCATGACCTTAGGCACTTGGTTCTCGCAAAATACGTTCAATTGACCAAAGCCAAGGCCCATTAAGCCCCGAATCACCACGAATTGCACCAAGGAGGGAGACGACCCATAAAATGAGCCCACGACATGCCACAAAAATGGCCCGATGAATGATGAACAACTCGAGTCATCAACTAATGGGAGTAAGAGAAACGAGTCAGCTTATCGGCATAAAACGGGTGTCAACAATATATTGGTTTATTGAAACAAACTTATCCTTGTTAATAACATGAAAGTTTGCATGAAATTTAGCATGACATGAATGTGATTTTTTCTTATCACTTGCAAACCAGCATTGTGTAATCGTGTGTCCTAATTTATCATAGTGAAAACATTCAATTTTATTTTTCTGAAATGAATGATTTTTATCATGAAATTTCCTAGCATGCATTATGTTGGCGCTCAGATCATCCTTTTCCATCAATTTACACTCATGCATCAAATGACCAAATTTATAACAATAATGACATGACATTTTCTTTTTGTATGCATGAATGTGTGTGTTTGGTTTATGCACATCACTAACATGAATGTTTCTTTCCCTATTCTGCACTTGAACATTCTTTTTCACTTTTCAGCTTGTTTCTGAATTTTGGTTTTCTGAATTTTTTTTTGTTTTTGATTTCCCTGAGCTGTGGGATGTTCAACTTGAGATTTGGTGGCTACATATGACGCTTTTACAAATGAAATCATCAGTTTATTTTCAAAGGCTTTCTTTTTAGCAGTTTTGTAGCCCAGTCCTTCCTTCCTAAAATTAACCTTTGTTCCCAACAGTTTATTCAGGTTATCCTGTCCACTAACAAATTTAGACAGAGCACTGTTCAAATCCTGAATTTCATTTTCAAGAGATGTAATGTGTAATTCATAACTTGCAATCTCTTGATCACTATAATTAACAGCTTCATTCAATACCTTGTTAGCAATTTTGTATTCTTCGATCTTCTTTCTAAGCTCATCAACTTTTTCAGATTCGTTTGTACAGACGATTTCCCCTTTTTACAATGTGAGAAGCCTTTCAGATATAGCATTGTTTAACTGTTTCAATTTTTCAATTTCAGCTTTCAATTCAATGTTTTCCTCCTCAAGCTTATCAGATTGAATTTCCTTATTAGCATATCTTTCTTTCTCGATAGCCAGAAGCCTCTCTGAAATAACAACATTTAGGACCATGAGTTTCTTGTTTTATTCTTTCAGATATTTGTTTTCTTTTACCAGTTTCTCGATTTCTTCATCATATTTTTCACTATTGGATATCAAGTCCAGTTTTTCAATCAATTTCTCCTCTCTTTGTTCAAATTCAAGTTTCTCATTCAACAACTCTTTGTTTTCTTCTTTAAGGGAGGCAATCAATTTCCTCTGCCATTCATTTTCAAGGTAGAGATCTTCATTACGTTCCTTTAGGAAAGGGCATTTGTCGCATCCTGCCTCTATAGAACAAACGTTTGAAGCTTCTTCCTTGATTTCTTTTATTCTAGCTACAAGGTTTCATTATTCTTTTGAAATTCTGCATTCTCAAGTTTCAAATTGTCCACTTCATAATTAATCTTATTCAGCTCTTGTAATTTTATTAGATGTTCATCATTTTTAACATTCAGCTGATCTTCCAATTTAGAAATTTTGTTCAGACATTCTTGGTTTTCATTTTTCAAGGACGAAATATGTTCCTTACTGTTATGAACATCCACCAAGCACATATCATAAGATTTTTTCAACTTTGGATAATTTTCACAAGAGAATTTAGATTTATTCTATTCAATCTTTTTCTTCAATTTTTTATTCTCAGATTTCAGTTTCCTAGATAACTCTAACAACCCTTCATACATCACAACCAATTCACCAAACGAAGGCTCTTCTGATCCAGAGCTTACCTTGGATGATGAATCCTCATTCAAATAGTTACTATTGTGATCACTCCGGTCGGCCATCAAACATTGATCGTCTTGCTCCCCATTTGCAGTAGTTATTCTATCCAAGATTTCCTTTCCAGAAGTGCACCTGAGAACAAAAGGAAATCTGTCAGTATTAACTGCAGCTTTCAAACTATTAAGAACTGTGACATTATCACGGTTCTTTACTCTGTCCTCTCTAGACTACTTGGTCTCATCATGAGATAATTGGTATGGGCCTTTTGAATGTAAATTCCATAGATTAGGATCAATGGAATTCATATAAACACATAGATCGCCTAACCACTTACTGAAGTTAGAACCATTGAAAATCAGAGGGAGAGCCATTGAGATAGATAGCAAACAGTTTCAATGCACAAGACAATCCATTTAACGCACCAAAAACAAGATAGCAGGATCCTCTGCAGATCGTTCGATCTGAACAGTCAGAGACCCTCTCTGATACCAATTGTTAGTCTGTTAGGACTAAGGCAATGGTGCACATCCGGATTCAGAGGGGGGGTGAATGAATCCCCATTAAAAAATCTACCCAAATTTAACTCTAATCAGTAAGTTATGCGGAATTAAAATTGATTGGATTAGTTAACTAAGATACTCACTAGATAACAGATCGATGGCCTAAAGATCAGCTAGGTGACTAACGTGCAGTTGATACACACACAGATGGATACTAAACTGATCAAGAGGCTTCAACATATATGAAATAAGACCACGATCCTAAGCATACATCTAGCGAAAATGAAGTAGGCAATCAAATCACAACCCACAGAAGATTTTTAGGTGGTTCGGTACTCAAACCTACATCCACCCCACACTCAACCCGAGTATGGATTCCTGCTGACTCACAGCTTGAACGGCTGGGCATCACAGCTTGCCTACATCAGTTGGGCCTCACAGTTTGCCATCCGTTGAGCATCACAGTTTGCTATCCCGCTGAGCATCACAACTTGCTGTCCAAGGTAACCACCTTGCCTGCTGAGCATCACAGCTTGCTCTGCTGACTCATAGCTTGAAATTCAAAGATAGACGAAAAGAACAAAGGAAAATATGAAGCAAAACCACAGCAACAGAAAGCTGGAAATGAAACACAGAATGTAGCTCTCGCAGGAGCAAGTCTGGCTTTGATCTGTTCCAAATGCCAGTAAGATAGATCTTCAACGATGGCTTCACACTCACGAACTCATCACTCTCATTTTCTTTCTCTATATAGCTCTGATCACACACTAGCACTCTCTTCTTTTCTTCTCGTTCTTCATCTGCTTCTCAGACTCCGGCTCACTCTTCTTTTCTCTGCTACACATTCTCTGATTCTGCCATCCTCAATTTTCTAATTCTCCCTCTTTCTTCCTCTTCCTCTTCCTCTTTCTCACGAACTCACAATCTCCTAAATTCTCTCTTCCTCTTCTTCTTCTTCTCACTGCTTCTTTTTATCTCTCAGACTGCTTCTCTTCTCCTTTCTCTTTCTGCTTCGATCTCTCTAACTTATTCGTGTCTTCATTTTTTGTTCTTTTCTGCAGGTGCCTATATATATGGAGAGCAGGGGCGCCGGAGTTAAAATGAAACAGGAATGTATTACCCCTTCTTCTGATTCTCCCACGTGGCAGGATCACACTTTGATCTTGTGGTCCCTACACTATTTGACTAGGAGGCATGTGGAGGGAATACTCCCGCTAATGCCTTTTCCAGAAAAGTGTTTCGTTGAAGAATAGCTAGAGTCCACGTGGCAGACTCTCCAGACGCTACACTTGCTTGGATCATGTGCCTGTTGCTGCCTTGAGTCATGTGTCTGTTTAAGTTGAATCTCGATGCTCGTAACTTGACCCTGATGTGACACAATCTTGGACTTAAGCAAGCAAGCACATTCGCATTCTAAATGGGCCAATTTGGGCCGCCGCTCTCTCGTCGCTCACCCAAGCCCGGGGTAACTTGGCAATGCCAAGGTGAAGATGTGGGGTTGGGCCCTTGCTGGTAGAGGGCCAGCAAGGCCAAGGCTTGATTCCCAAAAGGATGTGGAACCCAATTCAATGGGGCCGACAAAGTGCCAAGGGCACCGGTTTCACTCTTCCCACGGTGATCACTCAAGGCAACGGGGCTTGAGGATCGGGCTCTCTCTCGCACAACCAGCGGAGCTAAGAAACAAACATTGAAAGACAAGCACAATGAGCAAGGGTTTAGAGCACTTACTCGACCGGTTTGAAGAAACCGGTCCCGCTCGGAGACGAGGGCGAGCGGGGAGGCGGTGGATCCCCACACGCCGCGGCGGTGTAGCTTGACCTGAAATTACAAACGGTACAGCACTACTCCTCACGCAGGAGGGGTGATCTTGGGGTGGGGGTTATGCTTAATACATTCAAAACTACCTCCACACAGGGAGGGGCCTTCAGCCGGCCAAGCGGGGTGGGGAGAGATGCAAAGGAAACCGAGTTTCCGAGCTTCGCCGATTCTGTCTAGCTTCTGTAATTCTGGACAGGGAGTCGATGTTGATGCAGCCAATAAATCCACCGAGCTCAGAATCTGATGAGACTTGCGCCAAAAGATTGCTAACCGGAGAGGGGTGCAGCCTGAATTTTTGGACGACATTCTGATCTGGGGGCTGACTGCTCCGGTGACTGGAAGATGGATGCAGCTCTGGTCTCTGGCCGAGCTCAGTCTGAAACAGCAGGTTGCAGAAGCGGTCACGGTTGCTCCTGAGCTCCAAATCTGGCACCGCTGGACTCGTTGGAATCGTTGACGAGTCTACTTTGCAGCAAAACAAACGGGGAAGTCTTCTGATGTCGGAGATGAGCTGGGTGTCCAGAGAAGTGGACGGTGGTCGGGGCAGACTGTGAGGAGGCAGACCGGCGTGGTTGTGGTAGAAAATTAATATCTCTGATTGTCGGATGCCGAACGGAGCTCCGCCTTCTGTTCCTGGACGCTGACAGGGACAGGAAGATCTTTGTAGAAGACCCTAAAGGCTGATTCCTTCAAGGTTCGTCGTGGGAGAGTCTTCTCTGCCGCTCTGGCTTTTGGTCTGAGAGGTTCTGCGCAGTCGGGGAAGAACAGCCTTCACGGACGGCCACGAACTCAGAATGGAGTGATTCCACCTCGCCTGCGAAGAGCACAGGGAGGCCTTTCCATAAAGTTAGGCCACGCCACTAGCAGAACCAGGATGCAGTCGTGGATGTCGCTGCAACAGAGTGCTAATCTGCAGGTCGGCCTGCACACAAAGCTGGAGTGGAGAAGAGAGGAGGGGGGCGAACTTGGCTTGAGGGGAGAGGAGGGGTGCGACCTAGGGAGCAAGGAGGGATGGGGAGATTCAAATTTGGGCTTTGGAATGAGTTAATTCAGCCTTGGGAAGGTGGAGATATGCTTAGGGAAGTGAAAGGGGTAGGTGGTGGTTGGAGGGTGGGGTTTTGAGTGGTGGAACTTCCTTGGGACTAGGTGAGGATTAAAGAGGGGTTGTGGGAAGTTGTGGGGAGTTAATGGAGGTAGGTGGGGGTTGGAAGTGGTTGAGAGGGGGAGGAGAGAGAAGAAAATTCGAATTTGGGTGTTGAGGAGAGAGAAAGTGGAGTGAAAAAGAGAGATTAAGAGAGGGAAGGGTGGGGAATCTCTCCCCTATGGTTTCTCACCCAAAAAATGGAATCTCTCCACTAGATAAGGAGTGTAAACTCTCAAAATGGCAAGTTTTTTCATTCATTGATTCATTACCTCCAAATGAAGGAAATGGGGCCCTATATATAGGAAACCCACATTTTACAATAAGTCCCTTACAAAAGACTCAATAACAAATAACCGAAGGGGTAGGGGGGGCTCATGGGCCAAGCCCGAAGAATTGGGCCCAATAGCACATTACACAATCTAATGACACTCAAACTTAGGAAAATAAATGTAAGACCTAGGAACATGACTCAAATAAAAGGGAAAATACATCAAATGACTCAAATAAAATTACATAGGACTTAAAATTAAATGACTAAACCATGCCGGATGCAACCGGGGCGAGGAGACGAGCTGTGAACGTGGGCATGGGAGGTGATGTCCCCATCATACTCCCGGGGTGCGGAGAACTCGACTCCGTCGAGTAAGTGTCATTCCCTCCTTGGAGGGTGTAGAAGTGGTACTGCCCTCAAGTCTTTCGAACGAGTCCGATCCATCCACCTTTCGAGATAGCGCTCGTATACCTTGCTCCGAGTGGTAGTGACTTGTTCATCCAATATTTGTTCAATTTGTTCACGCTGGGCTCTCTTGGCTGGTGATCTCTCTTCACGGGTGGGTGCTCTCTCAAGGGAAGAAGTGGGCTCAATCTCCTCACTAGGTACCACCGTGGGTCCCTTATATGACACTAGGTCGGCCACATTGAATGTGGGACTTATTGCATACTCCTCAGGGAGATCTAACTCGTAGGCATTTGCACCGATGCGCCTCAAGACCTGGAAGGGACCAGCCCCACGTGGCCTCGGTTTAGAGTTGGCTCCCGGGGAGAGCCTCTCCGTCCTTACCATCACAAAGTCACCCTCATGGAAGTCTCGGTGACGCCGATGAGAGTCGGCCCGCCTCTTATAAGCCTCATTCTTTTTGCTTATGTGCTTGCAAAGGCTTTCATGTAATTTCGTGAATGTTGACATTCTAGGGGTGATGGGCGGACCTGGGCAACCGAAAGTAGACCGATCATGCTTTGATGCCAAGAAGCCTTTGATGGATTTTGGAGGGCCGGGGCAACCATATGTGGACTTATCATGCAATGTTGTCATGTAGACTTTGGTGGGCCTAGGTGGACCGGGGCACTCGTAGGCGAACCTATCATGCAAAGTGGTGATGAATGTGGGGGGACCCGAACATCCGTAGATACTTTTGACATGCTTAAGATCCATGATGAATGAAGGAGGACCATGACATCCGAATGTGGACCACTCATACTTTCTACTTGACATGTGGGTGATATAAATGAATGGACCCAACATAGTGTTCATGCCAAGGGGTATGGTAAGCCTATACACATGCATGCTTTTCCCGAAGGTGACTTCCATGTGTATAGGTGTGGGACAACCTTTGAACTCCCATTGGAAAGGATCGAATGGATCTAAGAAGGTGGTCATCATGGGGTGGGGCACAACCTTATTACCTGGGGATATGTGGCCCAAGGTCAGGGCTCTCAAGGTGTAACCCGGGTCATGGATGAGGTGGGTTTGGCCCAATATGGTGGGTGAGGGTAGGAAAGGGTGGGTGGTTGGTAAGATGGGTGGGTCATATGAGTCCCTTGACTCCCATTGGAATGGATCATATGGATCATAAAATGGGTCACCTAGGGGGAGGAACTCCATGTCCTCAAGATCCTTGAAAGGTGCTAAGTCATCCTTTTCCATGATAGTTGGGCCAATGTTCTTGACAAGTGGGTCGGCCATGAGTGGAGGGCTTGGCTTTCTACCCGAGATAAGAAGCTCTATATCGAGGAGAAGGTTGGGCTCATCGGGTGTAGGGAGGAATAGAAGGAGGTCGCTAGTGTAGCAACCAATGGTGCAAATTGAGGTGATAGACCCTATGCATAGGTGTAGGAGGCTAAGGCTCCTAGGTTGTTCGACCATAGGGGTCAACATGCTAGTCATCTCTAATTGCCATGTTATGCCCTTGAGAAGGTCCTCTAAGGTCTCCACTTGATAGGATGCTTGGATTGTGGTGTGATAGGAGAAGAAGGGCACTATGGGAAGGTCTCGTTCTATGGGAGGGAAAACATGGGCCGGGATCTCTCTTATTGGGCTCTCCTTTAGCCAACTAACAAGGGGTTCCCCTAAGATGAGATTGACTCCAACTAAAGATGGTGATGTAAGGTGAAGACCCTCGTATGTTGTTTCTTCTTCAACTTGGACTTGGGTTTCCTCCAAGGTGGAGAGTGGGTTTGGAGTGTTCACCACTATGGGGTGGGGTATGGGTTCTTCTTCCAAGGAGGTGAGAGGGGCTTTTGAGGGTGTGGTGATGATTGGGGCATGGTGTATCCGGGGTGGTAGGTAGTGGGAAACTTGGGTTAGGATAGGTGAGGGTAGTAGTGGAGGCTTTGGTGGGAGTTGGATTGGGGTAGGGAGAGGAAGATGGGTGGGTTGAAGGGGTTTGGGTTGATTTGTTTTGGGAGGAGTGTCTCTTTTTGGGGGTGATGGAGAGGTAGTGGTGGGGGTTACCATGGGCCTAGGTGGAGAGTTGGCCATGGGGCCCAATTGGGTATGGGGGCCTATGGTTGTGGTGTGGACTTGGAGGTGGGGTGTAAATGTAGTGGTTGGGGTGGGAGAGATGGGAAGTGGTAGGGAATGGGTGATTGGGGTCTTGGATTGACCGGGTGGGGATGAAGGAGTTGAAGTACTCCTTGGGCTTTTGTGATTTGAGTAGGAGGGAGAGGGTTGGAGAGTGTAGGTTTTCCTAAGCTCGACCTTCATCTCATCCCAAGTGCTAATGGGGGCCTCCCTGCGGATCCTTCTTAAACCTTCCACAACTAACCAATGAGTTTTAGCTTGTTTGGAGAGGTGTGCCTTGGCTAGCCTCATTCTCCTTTCATCGTTCAAGGGGCAACTTTTAAAGAATTGGTCTAGGGAAATCTCCCAATCTATGTAAAGGCTTGGGCTGTTGGATCCATCAAAGGCGGGGGTTTTGATTTTCAAGTGTTCTAAAAATATGGTTTCTAGATTTCCCCAAAGGTCACTCTCATTCACTCTTGGTGCACGGCTATTTCCTTCAAGTCGGTCGAGTCGAGACATGATATCTTCAAGCCGATTAAGGACATTAGGTAGGGCTTCTATGATAGAGGTGTTGCTACCCACTTTGTTGGCAATGGAGCTTCCATGAGGATTTGGGCTTCTTGGGAAAGTTGATGGGGATGAATATGACGGGTATGAAGTGGTCATTCTAGTGGACATGGGAGATGCAACCGAGGACTCTAAATGCATAAACATGCCCTAGGACCAACTTGTGGAGAGACAAGTTATGAACTTGCTCTGATACCACTTGATGTGACACAATCTTGGACTTAAGCAAGCAAGCACATTCGCATTCTAAATGGGCCAATTTGGGCCGCCGCTCTCTCGTCGCTCACCCAAGCCCGGGGTAACTTGGCAATGCCAAGGTGAAGATGTGGGGTTGGGCCCTTGCTGGTAGAGGGCCAGCAAGGCCAAGGCTTGATTCCCAAAAGGATGTGGAACCCAATTCAATGGGGCCGACAAAGTGCCAAGGGCACCGGTTTCACTCTTCCCACGGTGATCACTCAAGGCAACGGGGCTTGAGGATCGGGCTCTCTCTCGCACAACCAGCGGAGCTAAGAAACAAACATTGAAAGACAAGCACAATGAGCAAGGGTTTAGAGCACTTACTCGATCGGTTTGAAGAAACCGGTCCCGCTCGGAGACGAGGGCGAGCGGGGAGGCGGTGGATCCCCACACGCCGCGGCGGTGTAGCTTGACCTGAAATTACAAACGGTACAGCACTACTCCTCACGCAGGAGGGGTGATCTTGGGGTGGGGGTTATGCTTAATACATTCAAAACTACCTCCACACAGGGAGGGGCCTTCAGCCGGCCAAGCGGGGTGGGGAGAGATGCAAAGGAAACCGAGTTTCCGAGCTTCGCCGATTCTGTCTAGCTTCTGTAATTCTAGATAGGGAGTCGATGTTGATGCAGCCAATAAATCCACCGAGCTCAGAATCTGATGAGACTTGCGCCAAAAGATTGCTAACCGAAGAGGGGTGCAGCCTGAATTTTTGGACGACGTTCTGATCTGGGGGCTGACTGCTCCGGTGACTGGAAGATGGATGCAGCTCTGGTCTCTGGCCGAGCTCAGTCTGAAACAGCAGGTTACAGAAGCGGTCACGGTTGCTCCTGAGCTCCAAATCTGGCACCGCTAGACTCGTTGGAATCGTTGACGAGTCTACTTTGCAGAAAAACAAACGGGGAAGTCTTCTGATGTCGGAGATGAGCTGGGTGTCTAGAGAAGTGGACGGTGGTCGGGGCAGACTGTGAGGAGGCAGACCGGCGTGGTTGTGGTAGAAAATTAATATCTCTGA
The DNA here is from genome assembly GCA_022559845.1 of Amorphophallus konjac. Lineage (NCBI taxonomy): Eukaryota > Viridiplantae > Streptophyta > Magnoliopsida > Alismatales > Araceae > Amorphophallus > Amorphophallus konjac. The sequence goes on along the minus strand of CM040123.1, from coordinate 180,456,904 downwards.
TTGTCGGATGCCGAATGGAGCTTCGCCTTCTGTTTCTGGACGCTGACAGGGGGAGGAAGATCTTTGTAGAAGACCCTGAAGGCTGATTCCTTCAAGGTTCTTCGTGGGAGAGTCTTCTCTGCCGCTCTGGCTTTTGGTCTGAGAGGTTCTGTGCAGTCGGGAAAGAACAGCCTTCACGGACGGCCACGAACTCAGAATAGAGTGATTCCACCTCGCCTGCGAAGAGCACAGGGAGGCCTTTCCAGAAAGTTAGGCCACGCCACTAGAAGAACCAGGATGCAGTCGTGGATGTCGCTGCAACAGAGTGCTAATCTGCAGGTCGGCCTGCACACAAAGCTGGAGTGGAGAAGAGAGGAGGGGGGCGAACTTGGCTTGAGGGGAGAGGAGGGGTGCAACCTAGGGAGCAAGGAGGGATGGGGAGATTCAAATTTGGGCTTTGGAATGAGTTAATTCAGCCTTGGGAAGGTGGAGATATGCTTAGGGAAGTGAAAGGGGTAGGTGGTGGTTGGAGGGTGGGGTTTTGAGTGGTGGAACTTCCTTGGGACTAGGTGAGGATTAAAGAGGGGTTGTGGGAAGTTGTGGGGAGTTAATGGAGGTAGGTGGGGGTTGGAAGTGGTTGAGAGGGGGAGGAGAGAGAAGAAAATTCGAATTTGGGTGTTGAGGAGAGAGAAAGTGGAGTGAAAAAGAGAGATTAAGAGAGGGAAGGGTGGGGAATCTCTCCCCTAGGGTTTCTCACCCAAAAAATGGAATCTCTCCACTAGATAAGGAGTGTAAACTCTCAAAATGGCAAGTTTTTTCATTCATTGATTCATTACCTCCAAATGAAGGAAATGGGGCCCTATATATAGGAAACCCACATTTTACAATAAGTCCCTTACAAAAGACTCAATAACAAATAACCGAAGGGGTAGGGGGGCTCATGGGCCAAGCCCGAAGAATTGGGCCCAATAGCACATTACACAATCTAATGACACTCAAACTTAGGAAAATAAATGTAAGACCTAGGAACATGACTCAAATAAAAGGGAAAATACATCAAATGACTCAAATAAAATTACATAGGACTTAAAATTAAATGACTAAACCATGCCGGATGCAACCGGGGCGAGGAGACGAGCTGTGAACGTGGGCATGGGAGGTGATGTCCCCATCAGACCCTCTGCATACTTAAGTTCCTGTCAAAATGTCAAACACTAAGTCAGCATTCGTAGTTCACAAGACAGTTGGACAAGTATGAGAGGTGCACAGACTTGATAGAGCATTAGAACAAATGTGCACAGAATTAGACTGTCCACAAGCCAAACATGGTTAGACTCTATAACGATTTATGGCTAGCATGCTTAGACATGAAAATAACATGCACAGACCTCATAATGTGAAATGCAATCATGCTTAGACTTATAAGATGAGTTGCACAGACCTTACATGTGTATTGGGGGAAAACGTGCACAGACCTGGTATGTATAGAACTAAACATGCATAGACTCTAAACAGTGGAGTGCACAGACTTGCCAATGTGCACCGACATGGTCTTTGATGTGCACGGACCTTGTATAGCACAAGGCACACTAACTGCTACAGTGATGTGCACAGACTCCATGTGACACGAAGAAAAAACTTGCACCGACCCTGGATTGCTCATGTGCACGGACTTGTGCATAGAAGAAAAACTAGCACCGACCTTACTTGTGCGTGCTATAGGAACTAACACCGACTTCCTCTATGTTTAAGCAAAATGTGCACATACTTCGTTCAGCCTAACGCATGACAGCATAGACTCTAGTATGTGTGACTGAAGGTTTGCACCGACTTTATTCCGCATGCAAGATAGGACATGCATCGACTCACAGTATGCATCATGCAAACATGCATTGACTTATATGGTCTAAACATAAACGTGCACCGCCTTCACTCTGAACTAGACGAACTATGCACCGACCTATATGCTGGACAAGAGAATGTGTACCGACTTGATAAGCACAGAACAAAACCTGCACCGACCATCTTTATGCATCAACCTAAGCTATGCAAACCCAGAACATGAAGTGCACCGACCTTCTATGAAGGAACAGAGATGTGCACCGAGTTGAATAATGAGTGGACATACCTAAACATGCACGCTAACCATTGCACCAACTTTACATCCTATATGCACTGACCTTAGATGTACGCTAAGGCAGCATTGCACCGATATTAAATGTGCTCCGGCCTTCACGAGTGCGTATAAACAGTGACATGCACCGACTCTATGAACAAACAGAGCTATGACATATATGAAATATTCATCAAAATCATGATGCATGCAACAAGTGAGCAATAGAAAACATTTCAATCAAGCACAGAAGTCATATGATCCAAACACTTATGACATCATGCATGCACATATAATATCATCCACAGATGAGTCATAATGTTTGACATCATCAAAACCACAGGGGTACAACAGTATGCTAACCTGCTAGTTTCGGAGGCCAGCCTGTCGACCCATGCTAACCTGCTAATCATCTAGCTTCCCTTGATCTGTGACTAAGCGCAGATAATGTAACCACTGAACGACTTTCTTATCCTGTGCATTGATTGCATTCTGAGCTTTATTTTCCTGAGAATGGCAATCTGTAACCGGGGAGGGGGGGGCATTCCTCATCGGCAACTCTGAATCACCACGGGTCAAAGGGTCGTGTCTATTCATGATACGAATTCCCTATGGGCCAGCAGGTGAACATTGATAGGGGTTCTAACCTGATATCAAATCCATCATCCTTAGGGATGTTGTGGTGACTATGGGATGTGTGCCCCTTGTAGGATAGCCCTCGGGGTTTCCTTTCCTATTAGTCGTCCCTTTTCTGGATTATGAGTTGACTATGGGTCGTGTGCCCCTCGTAGGCTAGCCCTCGGGGTCCTCACCTCCCTCATTGGTCACCTTATCCAATTGTGTTCAACCCACAGAATGATGGTGCCCCTGGTAGGCTAGTCCTCAGGGTTTTCTATCCGTTTGGGTCTACCGGCCGCCGTTGTGCCACCCGGCATTAAGGAGTTTGCCCCATGCGTGGGTATGCCTTCGCTTTCCCCCCGCAATCCTCTGGACCGGGGGAGGTGCTGCCAAAATTTCTCCAGAACTTATTGACTATTTGCCCTCACAGTTTGGGCTTAATAAGATATGATTTCAAACCATTAAACTTTCATGCTCGAGTATGAACCTCGAACGAGTCTCAACCCTGCTTCAAGGGCATCCTGGACCTCAAATCATCCATCAAACAATTCAACATTTGTTCATGGTTTAAATAAACTAAAAATCATCTAAAAATCATCAAAAATCAACTAATCCGGCGCGCCCTGGATGGGGCACGCCGATTAAGGCCTTATCCTTGGCCACACCATTTCAACCCCTTTCCCTACGCTACCCCACGCCGTATAACCCCTACGCCTATGCTACCTCACACCAGTTTTGAATAAAAGTGCGCTTGTCGTGCCGTTTTAACTCTTCTCTCATTCTCGAGCCAACCCTCTCCTTCCATGGCTTGTGTCGGTCAACGTAATCAACAATAAATCAAATGAAAAGAGGCTTTTCAAGTTAGAACCATCTATCATCATGCGCTTGCTAGTTCATGCATTACACATAGATATGCATTCTTATGTGCTTTGTTAATGCATGCTTACCTGAATGAGACCTCGGTATATCAAATGGCATCGATGGAAGGCCGGGTCAAGCCCGACCGGAAGTCTTGACCATGCGCGATGGTGGTCTCCGGACCTACGTCCTTCACCCCATACCGAAGGCTCGAACCTAATGAACCATCCCGGCTCTGCATGATTCAGAAAATGGTCAATAAATCATTTCATGCGGCCTCAAAGGCTTCATCATCATATGCATTTTCCTGCATTCTATTTCAGCCTCGAATGGTTCGTTATCTTGGCAACTAATCAGAGGTTTTCCTTCTTATTGGAGAATGTAATTAACGCCATAGCCTTTATGGTATGGCAGACTTTCGGTCCCCACACGAACTTCACTCTCGCCCGACTCGGGTCAGATTTAGCGCACAATAAACTTGTCACCTAGTGATTGGCACGCCCAACGCGAATAACAAAACGAACGGTCTATTTCGGATATAATAACAACAAAAAAAGATGAATTCACATCTCACCGCCAACATAGCTTGGCACGCCCGGTGGGACCGAGTTCTCCTCTCATCTCTTTGCCGAGACAAATGGGCCCGAGGCCCTCCCAAAGAATGTTGATCGTTTGCTTATCCTGTTTGTAGGGAAAGTAACAATGGCTGGTGGAATCACTGCGCTAGCTTTCGGCCTCGAGATCATGGCCAACCATGCTGCTGACGGGTACCTAGCGGTGCCGATGATCTTTGGTTCCTTCCCACCGTCGATCGGCTTCTCCAACTTCCTGGGGGTGGCCTTCACCGACATACTGGAGGTCGAGCTTTCGGAGCTGACCGAACAAGAAGGTGCCATGAAGACAGGGGCCCACAATGCCCGATGCTGCAAGAGTCTGGCGACCAGGCAGACTCAGCTGATTAGCTCCATGGTACATCATGTGGTCCAAGGGGCTCACCCCATATACCACTACAAGCCTCGGAATTTCAACCAAGGGAATTCCCACCGAGGACCTGCTGTTCATATGACCGGATGATTGTCAGTGTCTGGGAAACCTGTCCTGATTGGGGGCGTCCAGATCTTTCTAGACGGACGTGAGACCCAAGCAATTCTAGACCGGGTGGTTGCTATTGTGCCAACCCGCAACTCCTTCCAGGCTCTTTCCGAGAGGAGGGCAGAGGAAGAAGAAAAAGGCCGCCAAGGCCGAAGAGAGCTGGCCTCAAGGCCCAAGAAGTTTAATCAAGTCTGAATCCCTAAGAAGGTCCAACCTGCTCGTCGAGAGGCGCCTGCCTACTACTACTCCAAGCCCATCCAGGCGAAGGAAAAGAATGAGAGGGCGCTGGCCCCAAGAAGAGGAGAGACTGTCGCGGAGCCTCCTCACCGTGCAAGCTTCAGGGCATGCGCTCGACAAGCTGATATCCCTGCAGCAGGGAGAAGATTTGAACAACCTGTCGAAAGAACTCGGCTGGCTTACATCCCTCTAATCGGAGGTTGACAACCATCCCCAGTCCTGCAGCAGGGGCTAGGGCAGGAAGGGATGACCAGTGTGGTCAGAAACTACTTCAGGGGTATGAGCAACCCCTCACTGGGGCAACAACGGCTGTTGCAAGTAGCCATGATAGGAGAAGACGATTGCCCACCAATGGCAGTCGAAGAAAGAGAAGAAAGAGGAATGTCGTCATCGGTTGACGATAATGGATATGGAGACGGCTTCGAAATTGGAGCCGATAAAGCAACTTCTCATCAGCAGGAGGAGAGAAGAGTCTCCATCTTCGAGAGACTGACCTTCCCTCAACATCCAAAGAGGAGGGTCCATCGTCGAAGGAAAGGAATGCAAGTCTTCACTTGCAATATGGCTGGAGTGTCCGGCCGATATGGAAGACTGCCTAAGGAACCTTAGGAGCTGGCTCGATTGGCCGAAAGGCCCGGGCCGTGCACTCGAAGAACTGAAGCCGCAAGAGAGATGCTGGCTACCGCAGAAGGAAAGCAAGTCCTAATTGATGGATCCATCATTCTGACTGTAAATGTGGTGACCGCGGAAGAAGAGGACGTGCTGATAGATGCCCCGCCTGAAGGTGCATCAGGGGAAACAACAGAAGTTATTCCCGCCACGGCAACCATGGATCCATCGGTGCTAGTGCTACTTCAGAGATATCAACAGGAGATAGAACTTCTGAAGAAGCAACTGATGGAGAAAATAGAGCAGGCTTAGGCCTCCAAGCAACCTGAGATGCCGGCCGAATCATCACGGGGAGTCTTCAACCCGAGCGACTTCTCGCCACTTTATACATTGCCTCAGCTGGCAGATGCCAGCTTGGAGACCACTCAGCAGCGCCCACCACAGCCTCTGATGCCGCCAGTACTACCACAGGTGCACCAGGCGCCTCCACTGCTGCGTCCTCCTCCGCAGGAGACCGCCTTGGTCACCCCTTATGGGCAGCCGACGCACTTCTACCCAGAACCGGTGGATCCAACCACCGTGAATAAGCTGATGGTGGAAAGAATGATTGAGCTGAAGCTCGCCAAGCGAAGCGAAGGCGACTACGTCGCATTTGATGCCTACTGGGTGCCATACGCACCACCCCATGCTGCTATGGGACTCCCTCCCGGGGTCAACAAGCCACCCAAGTTCGACAAGTTTAACGGGAAGGGATCCCCGAACGACCATGTCGCTTACTATATGACTGTCATGGGCGATTTGGCCACCGATGAGTCATATCTGTTGAAGTTTTTCGGGTCCTCACTGACAAGGCTCACATTTGAATGGTATTCCAGCCACCCGGCCGGGTCGATCAGCGACTGGCCGGATTTGCAAGAGAAATTCAGAGAATGAATCCATGTCACAGAGAGGGAGGTCACAGTGGCCGAGCTCTACTCGACAAGAGAGAGCGCAGATGAAACAGCCATTGAATACATCAAGAGGTGGAGGAACCTCAGAATGAGATGTAAGCGGCCCCCTCACCAGGAGGATGCCATACAAATATGTAAACAGAACCTTAGGAGAGAGGTACTGGAAAAGATGATTGGAATGGAAATCTGGTCATTCGACCGTCTGAACAATGTCGTGGCTGAGGTTGAAGCTTTCCTGACAAGACTTGCCCCTGCATCAACTGCTGCGACTGCACAAATGGCGAAAACAGCAGAGCGGCGTTCAACGCCTAAAGAAGCAAACACTCTTGACATTAAGTCATTTGAACAACAAAAGGACAAAGGCAAGAAGGCAGTTGCCCCTCAACCTACTAAAACCGGAGACGACCGAGAGGGTCCCTCACTCGGGAATAAAATGAAGAAGGCCTACTCCTTCCCAAAAGAAAAGACCAAAGTCCTGTTCGACTGGGTGACCCAGTATGGTAAGGTTACCTTGCCCGAACCGAAAAGGTCGGAAGACCTGAAAAGATAAGACAGCCCAAGGTTCTGCCCCTATCACCAAATGCTGGGGCACCCGATTGAAGACTACTATGTTTTCAAGGATATCATTGAAGGCATGGTCAAGAAAGAAGAAATAGACTTGGGGGAGTACAAGGTTGACCCTCCACAACCTCATGAGGTGCCTCTGAGAAGAGCCGTGGTCAATATGATCTCCCTATATCAGGCATTGCCTGAAGAGATCGCGGAAGCCAGCACTCAACATGCTTATGAGGCTTACTTCCTGACACCAATAAAAGAACAAGAGGGATGGCAGCAAGTCCCTACAAAAACCAAGAAGAAAGGCACACCTCGTCCGAAAGTGGGGGTGCAGATCTTTGGTGTCACACCATGACCCACTCTACCAGAGGCAGCACCTGTGTGGACCAATCCACTTGCAGTCATCAGAATACCTACATACAATCGTAGAAGATACACTCCACTGCCGATGGTCAAGGAGATTAGTCCAGAAGCCCGGTGGCTGCAAGACTATATAAACGGGCTAGATGAATATGTACAGCCCAAACTAAAACCTTTACTGAAGCGGGATCATGTCCCGTGGTAGGAATTAGAATAGCTTTCAATAAAACAGGAGCCGGAAGTTGACAAAGCATCAAACAAGGATGACAGCCTGTTCTGGGGGCAAGCGCCTGCCGAAGAAAAGAAGAAGAAACGAAGAAAGAAAAGAAAAGCCGGCAAGGCCACAAAGGACATAGTCCTTTCTTGCAATACCCTGTCTGCCCTTTTCAATTTGCCCGATGAGGAAGATGAGGAGGAAATATGCTTTACACCCGCCGATGGGGGAAGCCAGGCTGAAGTAGTTACCGCTGCACACACAACCCAGTCGGGCCGAAGATGGGAGCGTTAGCTGCCTGCCAACCACAATATCATCTTCAGGGGGGAGCAACCCTATAAGATACCCCCTCCGAAGGTTATGGGAGTCCAAATCCCTCCTCCTTCAGGTTTGTACAGTCAGAATGGGGGCAGTACTACTGCTCCTTCCTTTTTGGAATTTCTAAAAATGTCAAAGAGAAAGCAGCCTTGTTAAGGTGCTGACCCTGCAGTCGGGGACACTCACCCGCAGCTTCAACAGCCTTCTGGAATTCCAGATGAAGATGAATTTTGCCCAACGGTAGCTGATGAGGGACAACAAGAGGGCGGCACCAAGCAGAAGAGTGCGGCCTCAGAGTCTGATGAAGCGGGCCCATCAGGGGTCGTGGTTCAGGATTCTCCCAAGCCCAGGTGGGTGGAGGAAATGAAGTTGTCCAATGTCCGAGCAGGAAGCCAGAAAGCTAAATTGTTGAAAAAGCTCCCAGTAAGATTCACTATTTGGGAAATCCTCTCCTTGAGTGAAGAGACCCGTCAGGTGATCATTACTGCTCTACAGACGCCTGCTCAATACGAAGCATGTTTGGCTGAAGCACAGCCAGAAGCCAATGCAACCTTCACTCAGGAGGACATGCTACTCCCCACTACCAGCCACAATAGGCCGTTGTACATGAGAGGACAACTGAATGATCGGGAGCTGAGCAGAATCCTGATAGATCCAGGAGCGGCTGTCAACATCCTGCCCTACAGAATATATCAGAGGTACCACTTCAACGTGCGCCTCAATAAAGTCAGAGATATGTGTATCCCCGGCTTCAACCAAAAATGTGAAGTGCCGCTGTGAGTAGTGGAATTTATGCTCACTCTGGCATATCTTACTACGAGGGTGTGGTTCCATGTCATCGACTCCCACACCTCGTACAAGGCGTTGCTTGGCCGCCCCTGGCTACATGAGAACATGGTGGTGCCCGCCACGCTACACCAATGCCTCAAATACACCCAGGAGGGGAAGGAGGGGAGGATATTTGCCGACCTCCATCCGTTTGAAGTATTCGAGTGTCACCTACTGGACGCTCCTCTATATGCATAGCGGTCTCAGAAGACCTCTAAAGCCAAGACCCCTGTTAAGGCAGCAAGAGACAGTTCCGGTGACGACTGGTTCCCACCACCACCGCCCGAGTACATCAATCCCAAGACGGTCTCACATATTTCCATCACTGGGAATGTGGGCAGAGCATCACCCCCTGCCACCTATCCTCAAGATAATGAAACCAAGGTCGACCAGCAGCACGACCACGTCAGGGTCCCAGAAGGCCTCACTAAGCCAATTCTCGGCCTCGACAATAGCACTGTCGAACCTTTCAAAGCATGGGAGGTGACGCAGTCAGACGGCCCCAACAGTTTGTTCTACACAGCTGAGGAGCATCACACACGGGAAGACACGGATTGCCACCTTCTTGAAGATATGGAGAGCTCGTTAGTCCCCGTTCAAGGGCTGGCGTTCACAACAAGTCAAATAACCAACATGTTCTAGAAGCAGCACATCCCTGCCGGCCAGCCCTGCAAGGAGAAAGAAGCATTCCAGAAGATGTGGTATCCCGCAAACCTGGACAAAGAACTGAAGCGTGTCTCTCAACATCTAGGGTTGGGCTTCACCCTTGAAGAATATTACTATAGCGGGTGATATGAGGTGGATGTCATTTCCGCCTTCTACCCGGCTGAAGACAGCCCACTGGGGGCAACCTTCGCTGAGTAGCCGGTGGAGGTTGAACATACTTAGCCTGCTCAACCAAGAGAGTTAGAACCAGAGGCTATAATGCCTTGCCGATATTGGGAGCAAGTATACCCTGAAGAAGCGGCTCTTCAGGCCAAATTTGACACGGCTAGCAGTAGCGAAGCTGAAGATACTGAAGAAGCAGGGTTGCCTCCCTCTAGTGACCCTCCTCGGATAATGATGATGGTGCCATCCGTGCCGACCAAGGAAGCTTTTGCCGAAACTGATCAGGAGATACATGCTGCTAGAAAAGAAAAGGGCAACTCCACTGAAGATATGTCAATCTAGGGAGGCAGAGCACTCTTGCCTTCTACTGTGAAGCCGCAATGCTGCTCTAACACAGTGACAAACAACCACCAGTCCTCCATGGCTGCAAACACATCTGCAAGGGCCGAGGTTGTTAGCTCGTCTCTCAAAACCACGGCGGCTATCCATCTACCGACAGAACAGCTCATGTGGTTGCCACTAGCTAAATCAGAAATCCCTGGCAGAGCCCGGATGACCCAGAATGAGGAGGCCGAAGTACTCGAGCTCGAAGATGATATTCCGGACTTCAGCGATCTTCAGCTTACACCCCCGGAAATAGAAGATGGAGGCCAAGCCACAGTCGACAAACTGATAGAAATTAACCTTGGAGATGAAGCCGACCCTAGGCCAACCTTCCTCAGTGCCCAATTATCTGCTGAAGAACAGAAGCTGTATGTCCAACTACTACAAGAATATCAGGATTGTTTCGCCAAGACTTACAAAGAAATGACAGGACTTAGCCCCGCAGTCTCACAGCACGAGCTAGCTATAAGCCCTGAGGTCGAGCCAGTGAAGTAGCCATCATGGCGCATGAGGCCAGAGCTCATCACTCAGATATGCAAAGAAGTGGACAAACTCAATGATGTGGGTTTTGTCGAAGAAAACCAATACACCACGTGGCTGGCTAATATTGTGCCCGTGAAAAGAAGAATGGGCAGATCCGGATATGTGTTGATTTCCGAGATCTGAATAAAGCATGTCCTAAGGATGACTTTTCGGTGCCAATCACAGAAGTCATGATTGATGCCACAACCGGCCACGAGACACTGTCATTTATGGACGGGTCCTCCGGCTACAACTAGATATGGATCGCGGAGCATGACCGGGTCCACACTGCCTTCCGAACTCCCAAAGGTATCTATCACTACAAAAGGATGCCGTTCGGACTGAAGAACGCTGGTGCAACTTATCAGCGAGCAATGACCAGAATATTTGATAATAGCATTACTATGAATCATGTGTAGTGTAAATCATGATTCATGGTTCATTTGTGCCTTAATATGCCAAGGGTTCATATGATGTGTTGATAAATTTTCATATGTGCTTATGTGCATCCAAGTCTACGTGAGTGAGTGTTTGTCCTTAGCGCATGTTCTGCCTTTAGCGCATACAATGTATGTGCACATTTTGGCCTTCATGCATGTTACGTCAGTGCACATCACTGTAGGATGCATACATGTTGGCGAGCGTCGGTGCACATTTGGTGTTAGCTTGATAGAGTTGGTGCACATTCAGTGTTGAGCTTGTTAGAGTCTGGCCATCGAATATATTTTGAGTGCCAACAAATATTTTGACAATAAAGAATTGAGCTAGCTTCTGTCGTCCAGATGGAAATCTACCCAGATGGAGCTCATCCGCTGATCCTACTTCGCCTCGTGCCTTGCTCGCAACATCCACGGCTGGGGGGCATTTGTTGGCACTCAAAATATGTGCGATGGAGATCAAGCCTCAAAGATAAATGATGTGGCCCACTGAAGCAGAGAAGCCAAAGATGATCAATACACTGAAGCCTTCTCGAGCTGCCAGAACCTCAGGTCACCCAGTATGAGCGCCGGGGACTTCACCTCAGAAGGATCAAGATGAATACACCACAAGCCGGCAATGTCATCAAGCCTGCCCAATGAACCGGTATCAACTCGGTCATACTGCGTAGACAATATCCGTCGTCGGACCAAGGACAAGGATGTACCCGTCATCTGACCAAGGACGAGAATGCATCCGTCGTCCGACCAAGGACAAGGACGTACCCGTCGTCCGACCAAGGATGAGAATGTATCCATCGTCCGACCAAGGACGAGCGTGCATCCATTGTCCGACCAAGGACAAGGGTATACTTGGTGGCCCGCCACCTGAATGAAAGATCCTCCCAAGGTGCAAGAATGCCTTTAGCTCTTCAGAACAAGGGACCGAAGGCTCTGTCAGTAGAAGACCCTGATCACCCAGCATGGGTACGGCTTCTCAGCATATTGGGTCTGTTGGTGACCAAATGATCACCCAGTCTGGGCGAAAGCATCCTAGGTGGCATTCCACCCCTCAACAGAGCTTCGAGCACAAGTCAGGCCGAGCCAGTAGCATGAACCACAGTGTCGAAGGCCATGTCAGCGTAAAACCCGCGTGTTCAAGCAGAAGATACACGAGGTTCCGAAGAAGGTTGTACGTCGACCCGAGAACTTCGTCAGGACTTCTCACCAAGGTTTTGCAAGACCGCGGCCAGATGAATGGTCACAGTGACCCCCGAAGCTAGTCCGGGACCCACTGTGTGACGCACATCAAATGAATGGAGCTTATCCGGCGCGCCCTTTCACCGGCGCGCCCCTCTTTCCGGCGCCCTCCTACCCGGCGCGCCAAAAGCAAAAGGCCTCTCCCCGACATGCATTATCCACGCCGTGATAGCCCCATCTATATATACACTTGGTTTGACCAAGTGCAAAAATGATGAAGAAGAAAGAAAAAAAGACAGAAGGGGAGATAATAGAAAGAAAAAAAGAAGATAGAGGGGAGGCTTGGGGTACAAGCAAGGTTTTCTGAGAGCGAGCCAGAGAGCCATCCTCGCCCCGTCCGTCTGCCTGAAGAAGCTCCGGAGCCAGATAAGAAGCGTCGATCCGATACTCTATTTTTCGTGGCGAAACTTAGGTGGGTTCTGGTGGCTTTTCTCCCGATGATCCTTTTTTTTGTTTTCCCCTTGATATAGTGTAAGTGTGATGGGGGAAGGGGCAATGATATGAGCCCATCTTCCCCTCCTCACCATCTCCCTATCTCTTCCTCCTCTGTAATCCCGTCGTTGTAACGGATGGAGCGGCTTCCGAGCTACAACGCCGGGCCACGCCGAACGCTTATGATGTTCTGTGGTTTTCCTTTCCCGTTGATGGAATGAATAACATTCACTGCTATATATGCTTCCCCTACTCTCCCCTTAATCCATATTTTCAACTGCCTCGTGTGTGAATGTCGAGTTTCGTTTTGTGATACCGAGCACGCCATGGTTCTCCTCAGGGATACATTGATGTCACCTCCCCATCCCCGGGGCTTTCTTATGTTGAGACGCTCATACCAAGCTTCCCCATTCCCGTTAGGGATATATGATACTAGAAGCATATACAAATGTGCCTCTCTGGTCAATCCTGAGACCGGTTCCTCTTTACCTCCTCTCTCTTAACCATGGACTAGAGGAAATGGGGCCGTCCCTACAAGCTGGGCAAAGGTCTCTCTGGCATCATCGCCTTCTTTATATATTGCATGTTGATTGTTCGAGCATCCCCCCCCCCCCCGCAATCTACATAGGTCGTATGCTAACCTGCTGGTTTCGGAGGCCAGCCTATCAACCCATGCTAACCTGCTAATCATCTAGCTTCCCTTGATCTGTGACTAAGCGCAGACAATGTAGCCACTGAACGACCTTCTTATCATGTGCATTGATTGCATTGCTGATCTTTATTTTCCTGAGAATGACAATCTGTAACCGGGGAGGGGGGCGACATTCCCCATTGGCATCTCTGAATCACCACGGGTCAAAAGGTCGTGTCTATTCATGATACGAATTCCCTATGGGCCAGCAGGTGAACATTGACAGGGGTTCTAACCCGATATCAAATCCACCGTCGTTAGGGATGTTGTGGTGACTATGGGATGTGTGCCCCTCATAGGCTAGCCCTCGGGGTTTCCTTCCTTATTAGTCGTCCCTTTTCCATATTATGAGTCGACTATGGGTCGTGTGCCCCTCGTAGGCTAGCCCTCGGGGTCGTCACCTCCCTCATTGGTCACCTTATCCAATTGTGTTCAACCCATGGAATGATGGTGCCCCTGGTAGGCTAGTCCTCGGGGTTTCCTATCCGTTTGGGTCTGTCGGCCGCCGTTGTGCCACCCGACATAAAGGAGTTTACCCCATGCGTGGGTATGCCTCCGCTTTCCCCCCGTAATCCTCTGGACTGGGGGAGGTGCTGCCAAAATTTCTCCAGAACTTATTGACTATTTGCCCTCACAGTTTGGGCTTAATAAGATATGATTTCAAACCATTAAACTTTCGTGCTCGAGTATGAATCTCGCACGAGTCTCAACCCTACTTCAAGGGCATCCTGGACCTCAATTCATCCATCAAACAATTCAACATTTTTTCATGGTTTAAATAAACTGAAAAACAACTAAAAATCATCAAAAATCAACTAATCCGACACGGTCTGAATCCGATGCGCCCTAATAAGGCGCGGCACCCCCCCCCCCATGCCGGAATAACTTCACACTCAAACTCAACATTTTTTACTTGGCCGACATTCGGCGCGCCCTAATCCGGCGCACCATGGATGGTTTAAGGCCTTATCCTTGGCCGCGTCGTTTCAACCCCCTTCCCTACGCTACCCCACGCCGTATAACCCCTACACCTATGCTAACTCGCACCGGTTTTGAATAAAAGTGCGCTTGTCGCGCCGGTTTTGAATAAAAGTGCGCTTGTCGCGCCGTTTTAACTCCTCTCTCATTCTCGAGCCAACCCTCTCCTTCCATGGCTTGTGTCGGTCGACGTAATCAACCATAAATCAAATGAAAAGACGCTTTTCAAGTTAGAACCATCTATCATCATGTGTTTGCTAGTTCATGCATTAGACATTGATACGCATTCTTATGTGCTTTGTTAATGCACGCTTACCTGAATGAGACCTCGGTATATCAAATGGCATCGATGGAAGGTAGGGTCAAGCCCGACCTAAAGTCTTGACCATGCGCGATGGTGGTCTCCGGACCTACGTCCTCGGCCCCATACCAAAGGCTCGAACCAAATGAACCATGCCTACTCTGCATGATTGAGAAAACGGTCAATGAATCATTTCATGCATCCTCAAAGGCTTTATCATCATATGCATTTTTTTGCATTCTATTTCAGCCTCGAACGGCTCATGATCTCGGCAACTAATCAAAGGTTTTTCTTCTTATTAGAGGATGTAATTAATGCCATAGCCTTTATGGTATGGCGGACTTTCGGTCCCGACACGAACTTCACTCTCGCCTGACTCGGGTCAGATTGAGCGCACAATAAACTCGTCACCTAGTGACTGGCACGTCCTACGTGAATAACAAAATGAACAGTCTAGTTCGGATATAATAACAACAAAAAAAGATGAATTCACATCTCACCGCCAACATAGCTTGGCACGCCCAGTGGGACCGTGTTCTCCTCTCATCTCGTTGTCGAGACAAACGGGCCCGAGGCCCTCCCAAAGAATGCTGATCGTTTGCTTATCCTGTTTGCAGGGAAAGTAACAACGGCTGTTGGAATCACTACGCTAGCATTCGGCCCCGAGATCGTGGCCAACCATGCTACTGACGGGTACCTAGCGGTGCTGATGATCTTTGGTTCCTTCTCACCGTCGGCCAGCTTCCCCAACTTCCTGGGGGTGGCCTTCACCGACATACTGGAGGTCGAGCTTTCGAGCCGACCGAACAAGAAGCTGCCATGAAGACAGGGGCCCACAATGCCCGATGCTGCAAGAGTCTGGCGGCCGGGCAGACTCAGCTGATTAGCTGCAAGGTACATCATGTGGCCCAAGGGGCTCACCCCATATACCACTACAAGCCTCGGAATTTCAACCAAGGGAATTCCCGCCGAGGACCTGCTGTTCATATGACCGGATGATTGTCAGTGTCTGGGAAACCTGTCCTGATTGGGGGCGTCCGAATCTTCCTAGACGGATGTGAGACCCAAGCAATTCCTGACCGGGTGGTTGCTGTTGTGCCAACCCGCAACTCCTTCCAGGCTCTTTCCGGGAGGAGGGCAGAGGAAGAAGAAAAAGGCCACCAAGGCCGAAGAGAGCTGGCCTTAAGGCCCAAGAAGTTTAAACAAGTCTGAATCCCTAAGAAGGTCTAACCTGCTCGCCGAGAGGCACCTACCTACTACTACTCCAAGCCCATCTAGGTGAAGTAAAAGAATGAGAGGGCGCTGGCCCCAAGAAGAGGAGAGACTATCGCGAAGCCTCCTCACCGTGCAAGCTTCAGGGCATGCTCCCGACAAGCTGATATCCCTGCAGTAGTGAGAAGATTTGAACAACCTGCCGAAAGAACTCGGCTGGCTTACATCCCTCCAATCGGAGGTCGACAACCATCCCCAGTCCTGCATCAGGGGCTAGGGAGGAAGAGATGACCAGTGTGGTCAGAAACTACTTCAGGGGTATGAGCAACCCCTCACTGGGCAAACAACGGTTGTTGCAAGCAGCCATGATAGGATAAGACAATTGCCCACCAATGGCAGTTGAAGAAAGAGAAGAAAGAGGAATGACGTCGTCGGTTGATGATAATGGATATGGAGACGGCTTCGAAATTGGAGCCGATAAAGCAACTCCTCATCAGCAGGAGGAGAGAAGAGTCTCCGTCTTCGAGAGACTGACCTTCCCTCAACATCCAAAGAGGAGGGTCCATCGTCGAAGGAAAGGAATGCAAGTCTTCTCTCAACAAGCCACCCAAGTTCGACAAGTTCAACGGGAAGGGATCCCCGAACGGGCATGTCGCTTACTATATGACCGTCATGGGCGATTTGGCCACCGACGAGTCATATCTATTGAAGTTTTTCGAGTCCTCACTGACAGAGCTCACATTTGAATGGTATTCCAGCCTCTCGACCGGGTCGATCAGCGATTGGCCAGATATGTAGAAGAAATTTAGAGAAAGATTCCATGTCACAGATAGGGAGGTCACAGTGGCCGAGCTCTACTCGACAAGACAGAGGGCAGATGAAATAGCCCTTGAATACATCAAGAGGTGGAGGAACCTCGGAATGAGATGTAAGCGGCCCCCGCACCAGGAGGAAGCCGTACAAATATGTAAACAAAACCTCAGGAGAGAGGTACTGGAAAAGATGATTGGAATGGAAATCCGGTCATTCGACCGTCTGAACAATGTCGTGGCTGAGGTGGAAGCTTTCCTGGCAAGGCCTGCCTCTGCATCAACTGCTGCCACTACACAAAAGGCAAAAACAGCAGAGCGGTGTTCAACGCCTAAAGAAGCAAACACTCTTGACATTAAGTCATTTGAACAACAAAAGGACAAAGGCAAGAAGGCAGTTGCCCCTCAACCTGCTAAAATTGGAGACGACCGAGAGGGTCCCTCACTCTGGGATAAAATGAAGAAGGCCTACTCCTTCCCAAAAGAAAAGTACAAAGTCCTGTTCGATTGGGTGAACCAGTATGGTAAGGTTACCTTGCCCGAACCGAAAAGGCCGGAAGACCTGAAAAGAAATTACAGTCCAAGGTTCTACCCCTATCACCAGATGTTGGGGCACCCGATTGAAGACTGCTATGTTTTCAAGGATATCATTGAAGGCATGGTCAAGAAAGAAGAAATAGACTTGGAGGAGTACAAGGTTGACCCTCCACAACCTCGTGAGGCGCCTCTGAGAAGAGCCGCGGTCAATATGATCTCCATGTATCAGGTGTTGCCTAAAGAGATCGTGGAAGCTAGCACTCAACATGCTTATGAGGCTTACTTCCTGACACCAATAAAAGAACAAGAGGGATGGCAACAAGTCCCTACAAAAACCAAGAAGAAAGGCACACCTCCTCCGAAAGTGGGGGTGCAGATCCGTGGTGTCACACCACGACCCACTCTACCAGAGGCAGCACCTGTGTGGACCAATCCACCTGCAGTCATCAGAATACCTACACACAATCGGAGAAGATAGACTCCACAGTCGATGGTCAAGGAGATTAGTCCAGAAGCCCGGCGACTGCAAGACTATATAAATGGGCTAGATGAATATGTATAGCCCATACTGAAACCTTTACTGATGCGGGATCATATCCCGTGGCCGGAATTAGAACAGCTTTCAATAAAATAGGAGTTGGAAGCTGACAAAGCATCAAACAAGGATGGCAGCCTGTTCTGGGGGCAAGTTGTCACGCCCCGAGCCTTCAATACAGCGGAAGACTATCTCGAGGAACATGAACAGCCGGCATGGTAAGCCTCTTGCAAGCAAGAACGATCAGAGCGCAAGATAATCACACATAAAAATGCAATTGCACACTAATTTATTCAAGTCCAACTTTATTTCATTAATGATCGAAATATTCTAATACAATAACTCTTCAACCTTCATTAATCCATCAGACTCAAGGAAAAAGAAAATTACAAAGACTCGATCTAAACAAGATTGACTTCCAAAGTCTTCACTCTCATTTTTATAAGACTTCCATTCGCACTCGGACCCGCTACTTGTATAACTCGAATCCGAATTCGAATCACTTCCATCTCCTGAAAAGATTGAAAATAGGTAATGAGCACACTTGCCCAGTAGGTATCTTCACATCAACATGATTAGCAGTGTTTATGTAATTTGCATTTTAGCTCTAAAGAATAAGGTAAAATCATACGAATGCGATCAATCATGCGATTAAACCAAAGTAATAAAGATGATCATGTAAGATAGAATGAACAAGTATGAACTAGCAAGAATGTATCAAGAACATGATATGGCCTTTCATGAACAAGAATGTATCGAGAAGGTACTAGCAAGACACGTAATCATCACACAAACAACTTTTGCTTATGAGTAAGTATTTGGTGAATTTCTGTGGAATATCATGTAACAAGCAAGATGGTCATGTCGTGCCGTGGATTTTCACTTTACGAGCCGTGGATATTTAACTTATTTATAGAGAAAGTACTCCCAGCTTAATACGACGCCAGTAGCATCATACCCCATGGTTTATAATAGTATGTTTCTGGCAATCAACCGAGGGGACTAGCATAGAGCCCTTGAACACAATCAGTGCTCGAACTGCATCTTCAAGTATAAATCAAGCTGCTTCCACGTTTCAAGCAATAAAATATGGCCAATAATATAACAAGTTTAATAAGTTCATGATAACAATAATTCAATGAATGAACGCTTCAATTAAGAATGCGAGAGATACAGAATTACTTAAAACAATGTTATGCTCATGGAACAATTTTGACAGCATAACAGTATATTCATTATCTTCCATAAATTAAAATTAAGTATCTTGAGCAATATGACAAGTCCTAGATCATCAATAATCCATCTAGGAACTTTGGAATATCAACCCTTGGGTTACAACCTTGGGTTAACTGGATGTGACGGTCTATAACTGGGCCGTTACATGAACGTGACGGTCTAGTACGGGACCATTAGAACGGCTGAATCTAGAAGAAATCAGTATGGACTCAGATAATGTGACGATCGGATACTGGACCGTTACTGTGCCTTAACGGTCTAGTAGTGATCCGTTACATAACCAGAACCAAAAAACTTTGATAGTGCTTTCCAAATAATTAGGTTTTAATGGTACAACCAACTCGGCGTCCTAGTGGGAATCCCAGGCTCGCGGAGAATTACGGAGGCCTTGAAACAAGATTTCCTAGTCCATTGGAAGAAATATCCAATAGAGAGGTCCTCAAGTTCAGAACGTGTTCCTATTGTGCAAAAGTGTGAACTAATGGTCATATACCGAAATATATGCCATGCACTTAGAGAAATTGACTCTATAGATAGAAAAGAATGTGTAACGAGGTGAAACCATGATAAACTCCGTCAATACAATCATTTAAATTCATGGTTTTAATACAAACTATAGAGTTTTTAGCCAATGAAATTAACATATACTTAAAATAACTAAAGGTGCTTTTGAACATGCAATTCCTATCATGAATCGATTTATAAACTCAAGGTCATGAAATTAGGTCAAAACTTAGATATCTAGGCTTATTTATAAGCTGAGTTGACTGGTTTCAATTCTGTCTCGGGTTGACAGAACACAGTATTCTGACGGTCTAGTATGGGCGCGTCATATGTCTATGACGGTTTATCGTGGAGCCGTCAGAGTGTTGTAACGCTCCGGTTATGGTCCGTCAGAGTTAACAGAGAAGCTTAAGTATAACAGGGAGTGTGACGGCTTATCGTAGGGCTGTTACGTCTCTGTGACGGTCTAACTATAATCCGTCAGAGCACTGCTGATAGAAAATAGAATAGGAAGATTCTAAGGTTTTAACTCACATCATGTCTGGAAATCATGATAGAACGAAGGTAAAACTAACAGTATGCATAGGTTTTCTGTGAATTGACAAGGAGGTTCTTTTTTAACTTAGTTAGGTCTAAGAATATGCATGCATGATATACAAGTGCATAAGTCCTATTAAAACATAAAATTCTTCACATATAAAGTATGAAATCGAGCGAAAAAAGAGGGATTTTACTCCTATCGTGATGTTCTTACCATTCATGAGATGACCTACCTCTTTCCTGGGCTTTCAACTTCCAATTTGGGACTGCAAGACACGCCCTAGTTCCTCCCTTCTTGTGATTTTTCAGCAACTTCACGCCTCTCTAACTCCTCAGTCTCTTGACCTAAAGACGTAAAATTTTGAGGGTAAGAAGGTGAAACTAAGGGGAACAAAAAGTTCTAAAGATACTTAGGCTAATTACCTCGATTTGGTGTTCTAATCTTTTGATCTTCAGTAGACTTTTGTTCAGATTCCTGGGTTGCTATGGTCGGACCAGCAACTTTGGGCGCTTCTAACTCCTTGTGTAGTTGATCTCCTAGCACGAAATTTTGAGGAAGATTAGTCCTATGTATAAGGAATAAAAAGTTCTAAATAACTTACCCGAAATACTATCTCCTTACCTTAGTTCCATGCGAGCCAATGTAGGGGTCGCGCAGGTCAAAACTAGGGTCTATTTATTGGGTTTTGCTAGGGTTTTGTGGATTAGATCGATTCTAGAGTCCTTGTTAAAGCTTAGATCGACTTCAGAGAGTTATTAACATGTTTACTAGCCCTCCCATCTCGATCTCTAAGAGATAGACTAGCAAAAATCTAATCTTTTTACTTGTTCTTCCATTCACAGAACTAACAGAGCGTAACGGTCCACTATTGGTGTGTTACATGCCTGTGGCGGTCGCACGATAGACCGTTACAGTCACCGTTCGTAGAATTCAACTTAATTCAATCTCTTTTATTTATTTTATCCACATAATTATCTAATAAATGAGTATTTATCCTTAAAATTCATGAATAAGCTAAATATCCTTCTAGAATATGGGCCAAACTTAATGGGCTTGATCCTTAAACCTTTTTGGGCTTTATTTATCCAAGCCAAATTAATATTTTCACATAATTGGGTCTTATATGCTTTATAAATTCCAAAAAAATCATAAAATAATCAGAAATTATTTATATAAAATTTTGGGGCACTACACCCTCCCCCACTTAGAAGAATTTGGTCCCCAAATTCAATACATGGGTTGTGGAGAGTGTACTTACATTCAAATAATTCTGGAAATCTTTTGCGCATAGCTTCTTCGGTTTCCCATGTTGCTTCATGTGGCCATAACTTGGTCCATTGAATCTTGACCATAGGAATAGTCTTGTTCCGAAGTTGACGCACTTCTCGTTCAAGTATTCTGATTGATTTTTGTTCGTATGACAAATCCTTCTTAATCTCCAGATTGTCGTAAGTGATGACATGGAAAGGATCGGGTACATACTTCTTGAGCATCGAGACCTGAAATATATCATGAACTTCAGATAATTATGAAGGTAAAGTAATCCGATAAGCTACTTCGCCAATTCTTTCCAGAATTTCAAAAGGACCAATAAATCTTGGAGTAAGCTTTCCCTTAATACCAAATCCTCGAATACCTCGACCTGGAGAAACTTTAAGATACACATGATCTCCTACTTGAAACTCCAAGTCGCACCTTCGATTGTCTGCATAGGATTTCTATCTGTCTTGGGCTTGTTAAAGTCTTTCACGAATGAGTTTTATGTTTTCCGTAGTATCCCTAATAATATCAGAACCGAGAAATTGCCTTTCTCCTACTTCATTCCAACAGAGAGGGGAACGATAACTCCTTCCATAAAGAGCTTTAAACGGTGCCATTTGAATACTAGCTTGGTAGCTATTGTTGTAGGCAAACTCTACTAAAGGCAAGTGATCATGCCAACTTCCTCCAAAATCAATAGCACAAGCCCTGAGCATATCTTCTACTACCTGATTTGTTCTTTCAGTCTGACCATCAGTTTGTGGATGAAATGTTGTGCTAAAATTTAATCTAGTCCCTAGTGAGTGTTGTAGACCCTTCCAGAGTTGTGATGTAAATCTAGGATCTCTATCAGATATGATAGTGACATGGACACCATGTAGCTTAACAATTTCCCTCATGTATAATACTGCTAGAATATCCACAGACCATCGACTTTTTATTGGTAGAAAATGTGCAGACTTAGTCAATTGGTCTATGATTACCCATATACCATCGTGTCCTCCTCTGGTCTTAGATAAACCCATGATGAAATCCATCCCTATACTCTCCCATTTCCATGCTGAATATCTAAGGGATGTAATTTACCTGCGGGTCAAAAATGCTCTGCCTTTACTTGTTGACAAGTGAGACAACGGGACACGAGATCAGCTATTTCCCTCTTCATATTGGGCCACCAGATATTTCTTTTGAGATCTTGATACATTTTTGTACCACTTGGATGAATGGTGTACTTGGATTTATGTGCTTTTTCTAGGATCAGTTTCTTCGTATCCTCATGATCCGGTATACACACTCGGCCCTTAAATAGCAATCTTCCGTCATTGGAAATAGAAAAATCCGGCCTTTGCTCAATATTGGCTTTGATTTCTAGTAATACGGGATCATTGTCTTGTAGCCTGACTAGATCTTCCATTAATGTAGGTTGAGCTCAGATATTGGCTATAAAATAATCTTCTTCCTTCATGTCAATATCTAAGTTCAACTGAGCAAATTGAGGAATAAGATTAGTCATACTAATCATAAGACTTGATAGTTTTCCCATTGGTTTTCTGCTGAGTGCATCGGCTACAGCATTAGCCTTGCCAGGATGATATTGAATAGTAAAATCAAAGTCTTTGAGATATTCTAACCATCTCCTCTGCCTCATATTCAACTCCTTTTGAGAGAATAAGTATTTCAAGCTTTTGTGGTCCGAGTAGACCGTGAACTTTGCCCTCGCAAAGGTAGTGACGCCAAATCTTTAAGGCGAAGATAACAGCTGCCAGTTCCAAATCATGCACGGGATGATTTTCCTCGTGATGTTTCAATTGTCTTGAAGAATAGCAGATTACCTTTCCATTTTGCATGAGGACGCACCCTAAGCCAATGCCAGACGCATCTGTATATACTTCGAATCCACCACCTTCCATAGGTAGTGATAGAATAGGAGCTGTAGTAAGATGGTTCTTAAGAGTTTGAAAACACTTTTCACATTCCTCTGACCAGACAAAAGGATTTTATTTTCTTGTGAGTCTAGTTAAAGGAACATCAATTTTTGAGAAGTCCTTAATGAACCTCCTATAATAACCAGCTAGACCCAGAAAGCTTCTTACTTCTGATACAGTCGTTGGCCGGCTCCAGTTTCTGACAGCTTCTACTTTAGAAAGATCCACAGCGATACCTTCCTTTGAAATAATGTGGCCGAGAAATGAAACTTCCTTGAGCCAGAATTTACACTTGTTAAGCTTGGCATAAAGTTTGTGTTCTCTAAGTGTTTGCAAAGCTATCCTCAGATGTCCTTCATGTTCCTCTTTTGTCTTGGAATATACCAAGATGTCATCGATGAAGACGACGATGAACTGGTCCAGATATGGCTAGAAAATATTGTTCATAAGTTGCATAAATGTTGCTGGGCCATTTGTTAACCTAAACGGCATCACCACGAATTCATAGTGGCCATAACGACTTCGAAAAGCCGATTTATAAATGTCTTCTTCTTTAATTCTAAGCTGATGATAACCTGACCTGAGGTCAATCTTGGAGAAATACTCTGCTCTCGAAAGTTGATCGAAGAGCTCATCAATACGCGGCAACGGATACTTGTTTTTGATTGTAAGTTGATGCAGTCGCCGGTAATCAATACATAGCCTGAGAGAGCCATCCTTGCTCTTGACAAAAAGAACCGGCGCACCCCATGGGGATGTGCTAGGTCTGATGAAACCCTTATCTAATAATTCCTGCAACTGCCTCTTTAATTCCTTGAGTTCTGTGGGGGACATCCTATAAGGGGTTATAGAAATAGGTGATGCTCCTGGAATGAGTTCAATAGTGAAGTTTACTTCCCTCTCGGGTGGTAAGTTGGGTAATTCAGGTGGAAATACATCTGGAAACTCATTTACAATAGAGATGTCTGCTAGGATGATTTCCTTGGACTGGGTAACAATGACAGAAGCAAGAAAAGCTTCACATCCTTGTGAGATAAGTTTGCAAGCGTGAAGAGAGGATATGATAGTGGGGTGTTTCCTATACTTGATGTCAAGGAAAGAAAATCTTGGAAGACCGGGTTTTCGAAAGGATATAATCCTATTTCGGCAGTTAATATCGGCATCATGATCTATAAGTCAATCTACCCCTAAAATGGCATCATAACCCTTCATGTCAAGGCATACTAAATTTGCGAGGAGATTTTGACCTTCTACTATTACCTCACTATCAGGATAATACTCGGTAAGCTTTGTTCCAGAACCTAAAGGTGTAGTAATAGCAATATCGGAAGGTAGGGGAACTGACATAATTGGTAATGTTTTTGCAAAAGTAATGGAGATAAAAGAATGAGAGGCACCAATATCAAATAGCATAAATACAGGACGGGAACAAATTTGAAGGGTACCTTCCATAAGTCTGCCATCTCTAGGTGCTTCTTCTTCTTCTAGAACAGCATTGAGGCGAGCTTGCCTCTTACGTCCACCACCAGACGATTGTTCCTTCATAAGGGGGCAATCTGGCATACGATGCTCCCTGCTTCCACAACGTAGACAAGCACCAAGGTGCTTCCAATATTCTTCAGCCGAATGGCCAAATTTCTCACAAAATGTGCAAGCCGTCATGACTTGCTCCTTTTCCTCTTTGGCTTTCTTGTGCTTCTGGGAACTTCCACCGTTCCCGCTCCTGGATCTTTTCTTACTATCACAGCTTTTATAGGGCTCCGTGATGCTGAATTTCTCCTTCTTATAACGCCGATCAAATCATCGGCTAGACTTCTCTCCTTTTCCTTTTAATTTCTCGACCTTCTCTAAGGTCCTCTCACATAAATATGCCCGCTAAACCATCTCCGCATAAGTACGGATGTTTTGGGCCCCGAGCTACTGAATGAAATCGGGTCGTAACCCGTCCATAAACCGATTAGCCTTCAATAAATCAGTACTAATTAAATGCAGTGCATAGGGTGTTAGCCTGGAGAATTGAAGTTCATACTCCGCAATTGACATCATTCCCTGACGAAGAGAGGCGAACTCCATAGCCTTTCTTTCTTTAACATGCTCAGAAAAGTACTTAGCACGAAATAGAGTAAGAAAACCGTCCCATGTATGAGGTGCATCTGCCGGAGGCACCGAAACCAACTTCCACCATGTGCGTGCATCTTTATTGAGTTGAAATGTTGCAAGACGCACTTTTTCTTGGTCCGTACATTGGATAACATCGAAGATACGATTCATCTCATCTATCCAATTTTCTGCCTCATCTGGATTAGAAGAACTGTAGAAACGCGGAGGGTTTAAGCTCCAAAAATTACGATGCAAATCACCAGCCCTTGCCCCTACGCCTGCCTGGGCCATAGTTTGTAATGCCAGAGTAAGGCGGGCAACTGTTTGTTGCATGCCACCCCAATCTACGCGATGAGCCATTGTAATAATGAGGTACCTGAGAGAAATAACAAATTGTTAATTCTCATGGAATTAGATAGAGATAAATCTTAAAACTAATTAACTATCTTATCCCTGGCTCTACCCGATTCTCGCATGGGTGAGGAAATTTCTTCCTTAGTTTATAGGTATGGGTCCTTAAGCCTTGGACTTATCCTATGATATGACTCTTTTCCCTAAGTCCTGAGACTTAGGCTCTGATACCAACTTAACTGTCATGCCCCGAGCCTTCAATACAGTGGAAGACTAGCTCGAGGAACGTGAACAGCCGGCATGGTAAGTCTCTTGCAAGTAAGAACGATCAGAGCGCAAGACAATCACACATAAAAATACAATTGCATAATAATTAATTCAACTCCAACTTTATTTCATTAATGATCAAAATATTCTATTACAATAACTCTTCAACCTTCATTAATCCATCAGACTCAAGGAAAAAGTAAATTACAAAGACTCGATCTAAACAAGATTGACTTTCTAAGTCTTCACTCTCATTTTTATAAGACTTTCATTCGCTCTCAGACCCGCTACTTGTATAACTCGAATCCGAATTCAAATCACTTCCATCTCCTGAAAAGATTAGAAATAGGTAATGAGCACACTTGCCCAATAGGTATCTTCGCATCAACATGATTAGTAATGTTTAAGTAATTAGCATTTTAGCTCTAAAGAATAAGGTAAAATCATGCGAATGCGATCAATCATACGATTAAACCAAAGTAATAAAGATGATCATGTAAGATAGAATGAACAAGTATGAACTAGCAAAAATGTATCAAGAACATGATATGGCCTTTCATGAACAAGAATGTATCGAGAAGGTACTAGCAAGCCATGTAATCATCACAAAAACATCTTTTGCATATGAGCAAGTATTTGGTGAATTTCTGTGGAATATCATGTAACAAGCAAGATAGTCATGTCGTGCCGTGGATTTTCACTTTACGAGCCGTGGATATTTCACTTATTAATAGAGAAAGAACTCCCAGCACAATGCAACGCCAGTAGCATCATAGCCCATGGTTTATAATAGTATGTTTCCGATAATCAGCCGAGGGGACTAGCATAGAGCCCTTGAACACAATCAGTGCTCGATCCGCATCTTCAAGTATAAATCAAGCTACTTCCACGTTTCAAGTAATAAAATATGGCCAATAATATAACAAGGTCAATAAGTTCATGATAACAATAATTCAATGAATGAACGCTTCAATTAAGAATGCGAGAGATCAAGAATTACTTAAAACAAGGTTATGCTCATGGAACAATTTTGACAGCATAACAGTATATTCATTATCTTCCATAAATTAAAATTAAGTATCTTGAGCAATATGACAAGTCCTAGATCATCAATAATCCATCTAGGAACTTTAGAATATCAACCCTTGGGTTACAACCTTGGGTTAACTGGACGTGACGGTCTATAACTGGGCCGTTACATGAACGTGACGGTCTAGTACGGGACCGTTAGAACAACTGAATCAAGAAGAAATCAGTATGGACTCAGATAATGTGACGGTCGGATACTGGACCGTTACTGTGCCTTAACGGTCTAGTAGTGATCCGTTACATAACCAGAACCAAAAAACTTTGATAGTGCTTTCCAAACAATTAGGTTTTAATGGTACAACCAACTCGGCGTCCTAGTGAGAATCCCAGGCTCGCGGAGAATTACGAAGGCCTTGAAATAAGATTTCCTAGTCCATTGGAAGGAATATCCAATAGAGAGGTCCTCAAGTTCAAGAACGTGTTCCTATTGTGCAAAAGTGTGAACTAATGGTCATATACCGGAATATATGCCATGCACTTAGAGAAATTGACTCTATAGACAGAAAAGAGTGTGTAACGAGGTGAAACCATGATAAACTCCGTCAATACAATCATTTAAAATCATGGTTTTAATACAAACTACAGAGTTTTTAGCCAATGAAATTAACATATACTTAAAATAACTAAAGGTGCTTTTGAACATGCAAGTCCTATCATGAATCGATTTATAAACTCAAGGTCATGAAATTAGGTCAAAACTTAGATATCTAGGCTTATTTATAAGCTGAGTCGACTGGTTTCAATTCTGTCTCGGGTTGATAGAACACAGTATTCTGATGGTCTAGTATGGGCGCGTCATATGTCTATGACGATTTATCGTGGAGCCGTCAGAGTGTTGTAACGCTCCGATTATGGTCCGTCAGAGTTAACAGAGAAGCTTAAGTATAACAAGGAGTGTGACGGCTTATCGTAGGGCCGTTACGTCTCTGTGACAGTCTAACTATAATCCGTCAAAGCACTGCTGATAGAAAATAGAATAGGAACATTCTAAGGTTTTAACTCACATCATGTCTGGAAATCATGATAGAACGAAGGTAAAATTAACAGTATGCATAGGTTTTCTGTGAATTGACAAGAAGGTTCTTTTTTAACTTAGTTAGGGCTAAGAATATGCATGCATGATATACAAGTGCATAAGTCCTATTAAAACATGAAATTCTTCACATATAAAGTATGAAATCGAGCGAAACAAGAGGGCTTTTACTCCTATCGTGATGTTCTTGCCATTCATGAGATGACCTACCTCTTTCCTGGGCTTTCAACTTCCAATTTGGGACTGCAAGACACGCCCTAGTTCCTCCCTTCCTGTGATTTTTCAGCAACTTCACGTCGCTCTAACTCCTCATTCTCTTGACCTAAAGACGTGAAATTTTGAGGGTAAGAAGGTGAAACTAAGGGGAACAAAAAATTCTAAAGATACTTAGGCTAATTACCTCGATTTGATGTTCTAATCTCCTGATCTTCAGCAAACTTTCGTTCAGATTCCTGGGTTGCTATGGTCCGACTAGCAACTTTGGGCGCTTCTAAATCCTTGTGTAGTTGATCTCCTAGCATGAAATTTTGAGGAAGATTAGTCCTATGTATAAGGAATAAAAAGTTCTAAAGAACTTACCCGAAATACTATCTCCTTACCTTAGTTCTACGCGAGCAAATGTAGGGGTCGCGCAGGTCAAAACTAGGGTCTATTTATTGGGTTTTGCTAGGGTTTTGTGGATTAGATCGATTCTAGAGTCCTTGTTAAAGCTTAGATCGACTTCAGAGAGTTATTAACACGTTTACTAGTCCTCCTATCTCGATCCCTAAGAGATAGACTAGCAAAAGTCTAATATTTTTGCTTTTTCTTCCATTCATGGAACTAACAGAGCGTAACGGTCCACTATTGGTGCGTTACATGCCTGTGGCGGTCGCACGATAGACCGTTACAGTCACCGTTCGTAGAATTCAACTTAATTCAAACTCTTTTATTTATTTTATCCACATAATTATCTAATAAATGAGTATTTATCCTTAAAATTCGTGAATAAGCTAAATATCCTTCTAGAATATGGGCCAAACTTAATGGGCTTGATCCTTAAACCTTTTTGGGCTTTATTTATCAAAGCCAGATTAATATTTTCACATAATTGGGCCTTATATGCTTTATAAATTCCATAAAATTCTTAAAATAATCCATAAATTATTTATATAAAATTTTGGGGCACTACACAAGCACCTGCCGAAGAAAAGAAGAAGAAACGAAGAAAGAAAAGAAAAGCCGGTAAGGCCACAAAGGACATAGTCCTTTCTTGCAATACCCTGTCTGCCCTTTTCACTCTGCCTGATGATGAAGATGAGGAGGAAATATGCTTTACACCCGCCGACGGGGCAAGCCAGGCTGAAGCAGTTACCGCTACGCACGCAACCCGGTCGGGCCGAAGATGGAGGCGTCAGTCGCCCGCCAACCACAATAGCATCTTCAAGGGGGAGCAACCCTATAAGATACCCCCTCGGAGGTCAGGGGAGTCCAAATCCCTCCTCCTTCAGGCTTATACAGTCACAATGGGGGCAGTACTACTACTCCTTCCTTTCTAGAATTTCTAAAAATGCCAAAGGGAAAGTAGCCTTGTCAAGGTGTTGACCCTGCAGTCGGGGACACTCACCCGTAGCTTCAATAGCCTTCTAGAATTCCAGATGAAGTTTGCCCAACGGCAGCTGATGATGGACAACAAGAGGGCGACACCAAGCAGAAGAGTGTGGCCTCAGAGTCCGATGAAGCGGGCCCATCAGGGGCCGTGGTTCAAGATTCTCCCAAGCCCAGGTGGGCGGAGGAAATGAAGCTGTCCAATGTCCGAGCAGGAAGCCAGAAAGTTAAATTGTTGAAAAAGCTCCCAGCAAGATTCACTGTTTGGGAAATCCTCTCTTTGAGTGAAGAGACCCGACAGGCGATCATTACTGCTCTGCAGATGCCTGCTCAATACGAAGCATGTTTGGCTGAAGCACTGCCAGAAGCCAATGCGACCTTCACTCAGAAGGACATGCTACTCCCCACTACCAGCCACAATAGGCCGTTGTACATGAGAGGACAACTGAATGATCGCGAGCTGAGCAGAATCTTGATAGATCCAGGAGCGGCTGTCAACATCCTACCCTACAGAATATATCAGAGGTACGACTTCAACGTGCGCCTTAATAAAGTCAGAGATATGTGTATCGCCGGCTTCAACCAAAAATGTGAAGTGCCGCTGGGAGTAGCGGAATTTACGCTCACTCTGGCAGATCTTACTAAGAGGGTGCGGTTCCATGTCATCGACTCCCACACCTCGTACAAGGCGTTGCTTGGCCGCCCCTGGCTACATGAGAACATGGTGGTGCCCTCCACGCTACACCAATGCCTCAAATACACCGAGGAGGGGAAGGAGGGGAGGATATTTTCCAACCTCCACCCGTTTGAAGTGTTCGAGTGTCACCTACTAGACACTCCTCTATATGCAGAACGGTCTCAGAAGACCTCTGAAGCCAAGACCCCTGTTAAGGCAGCAAGAGACAGTTCCGGCGACGATTGGTTCCCACCACTACCACCTGGGTACGTCAATCCCAAGATGGTCTCACTTATTACCGCCACTGGGGATGTGGGCAGAACATCACCCCCTGCCACCTATCCTTAGGCCAATGAAACCAAGGTCGACCAGCAGCACGACCACATTAGGGTCCCATAAGGCCTTACCAAGCCAATTCTCAGCCTCGACAATAGCACTACCGAACCTTTCAAAGCCTGGGAGGTGATGCAGTCCGATGGTCCCAGCAGTTAGTTCTACACAACTGAGGAGCATCCCACACGGGAAGACACGGATTGCCATCTTCCTGAAGATATAGAAGACCTGTTAATCCCCGTTTGGGGGTTGACGTTTACAACAAGCCGAATGGCCAAGATGTTCCAGAAACATCACATCCCTGCCGACCAGCCCCGCAGGGAGAAAGAAGCATTCCAGAAGTTGTGGTATCCCGCAAGCATGGACAAAGAATTGAGGCGCGTCTCTCAACATCCAGGGTTAGGCTTCACCCTCGAAGAATATTACTATAGCGGGCTATATGAGGTGGATGCCATTTCCTCTTTCTACCCTGCTGAAGACGGCTCACTGGGGGCAACCTTCGATGAGTACCCAACAGAGGTCGAACATAATGAACCTACTCAACCAAGAGACTCAGAACCAGAGGCGATAACACCTTGCCGGTGCTGGGAGCAAGTATACCCTGAAGAAGCGGCTCTTCAGGCCAAATTCGACACGGCTAGCAGTAGCAAAGTTGAAGATACTGAAGAAGCAGGGTTGCCTCCCTCAAGTGACCCTCCTCGGATAATGATGATGGTGCCATCCGTGCCGACCAAGGAAGCTTTTGCCGAAACTGATCAGGAGATACATGCTGCTAGAAAAGAAAAGGGCAACTCCACTGAAGATATGTCAATCTAGGGAGGCAGAGCACTCTTGCCTTCTACTGTGAAGCCGCAATGCTGCTCTAGCGTGGTGATAAACAACCACCAGTCCTCCATGGCTGAAAACACATCTCCAAGGGCCATGGTTGTTAGCTCGTCTCTCAAAAACACGACGGCTATCCATCTACCGACAGAACAGCTCATGCGGTTGCCACTAACTAAATCAGAAATCCCTGGCAGAGCCCGGATGACCCAGAATGAAGAGGCCAAAGTACTCAAGCTCGAAGATGATATTCCAGACTTTGTCGATCTTCAGCCTACACCCCCGGAAATAGAAGATGGAGGCCAAGCCACAGTTGACGAACTGATAGAAATTAACCTAGGAGATGAAGTTGACCCTAGGCCAACCTTCCTCAATGCC
The DNA here is from genome assembly GCA_022559845.1 of Amorphophallus konjac. Lineage (NCBI taxonomy): Eukaryota > Viridiplantae > Streptophyta > Magnoliopsida > Alismatales > Araceae > Amorphophallus > Amorphophallus konjac. The sequence goes on along the minus strand of CM040123.1, from coordinate 180,425,166 downwards.
CAGTTATCTGCTGAAGAACAGAAGCTGTATGTCCAACTGCTACAAGAATATCGGGAATGTTTTGCCTAGACTTACAAAGAAATGACAGTACTCAGCCCCGCAGTCTCACAGCACGAGCTAGCTATAAGCCCTGAGGTCGAGCCAGTGAAGCAGTCATCACGGCGCATCAGGCCAGAGCTCATCACTCAGATATGCAAAGAAGTGGACAAACTCATTGATGTGGGTTTTGTCGAATAAAACCAATACACCACGTGGCTGGCTAATATTGTGCCCGTGAAAAAGAAGAATGGGCAGATCCGGATATGTGTTGATTTTCGAGATCTGAATAAAGTATGTCCCAAGGATGACTTTTCGGTGCCAATCACAGAAGTCATGATTGATGCGACAACCGGCCATGAGACACTGTCATTTATGGACGAGTCTTCCGGCTACAACCAGATATGGATCACGGAGAATGACCGGGTCCACACTACCTTCTAAACTCCCAAAGGTATCTATCACTACAAAAGGATGTCATTCGGACTGAAGAACGCTGGTGCAACTTATCAGCGAGCAATGACCAGAATATTTGATGAGCTGCTCTACCACAAGGTCGAGTGCTACATAGATGACCTGGTGATCAAAACCAGAAGAAAAGAAGACCATCTGCAAGACCTCAGAATTATGTTTCAGAGGCTCAGGCAGTATGAACTGAAAATGAACCCTATGAAATGTGCATTCGGGTTGTCAAGCGGGAAATTCCTGGGTTTCATCGTCAGATATCGAGGGATTGAAATAGACCTCGTAAAGATCAAGGCGATCCAGGAGCTACCTCCACCAAGGAACCTCTCTGAGCTGAGATCCTTGCAAGGCCGCATGGCATACATCCAGCGGTTTATATCCAACTTGTCAGGGCGATGCCATCCCTTTCACAAGATAATGATGAAAGATGTTCCTTTTTATTGGGATGAAGAATGCCAGACAGCCTTTGACAAGCTGAAGGACTACCTGAAGACCCCTCCAGTGCTGGGTGCACCAGTGAAAGGACGGCCGCTGGTTCTATACATAGCAGCCACGCACAACTCCCTGGGGGTAATGCTAGCCCAGAACAATGAAGAAGGGAAGGAACAAACCCTCTACTACCTCAGTCGAAGATTGGTCAGAACTCAGGAGAGGTACACCTATATCGAGAAGATCTGCCTGGCACTGGTCTTCGCGGTCAAGAAGCTTCGACACTATATGTTGTCGCATGAATTTAAGCTGATTTCCAAGGAGGATCCGCTCAAATATAGCACGTCTCAACCGAAACTCAAAGGCCGCCTAGGCAAATGGGCGGTGATCCTCATGGAGTATGATATCTCTTACGTGCCGCAAAGGGCTGTTAAAGGTCAACCCATCGCAGATTTCTTTGCCGAGCACCCCGTGTCAGAAGATTGCCCGCTGGAGCCAAAGCTTTCTGAAGATGAAATCCTGGAAGTCAGCCAAGTACAGCCCTCAGTGTGGCAATTATACTTTGACGGCGCATCCAGAATTGACACCCCAGCAACTGGATCGGCCAAATTCTGGGCAGGGGCAGGCATAGTCCTGAAATCTCCAGAAGGAGAAGTCATATATACATCATGTTCAATAAATAAACCCTGCATAAATAATGAAGGAGAATATGAAGCCCTAATCATTGGGTTACAAATTGCCTGGTCTATGGAGATTCAGATGCTTGAGGCATTCGGGGACTCCATGCTAGTGGTAAAATAGCTAGATGGAGAGTTCGAGGTGCGGAAGCAAGAACTCCTCCCCTATCATCAGCTGGCAATCCGCTTGATGGCGAAGTTCTATTTCATCAAAGTTAAGCACATCAACTGAGGACAAAATGCCTAGGCAGACGCCCTCGCAAAGTTAGCCAGTTCTTTGGCGGTCCCGCCAGATACAAGCCTGAATATAGTAGTGATTAACCGATGACGGGTCCCCAGTGTGACCGAGGCCTTGGTTGATGAACAAGAAAATGAAGCGGCAGCTGTGGAAGAAGTCCAACAGCCCGATTGGCGGGAACACCTCCTGTGTTGGTTCCGACACCAACAGCTCCCGAAAGAGAAAGAACAAAGAATGAAGCTCCTGAGGGTCAAGGACTCTTATGAAATGAGGAACGGGACTTTGTTCCCAATAATGGCCGACACCCAGAAAAAAATATTACTCCGTTGCTTGTCTCCAGCAGAAGCCCGGTGAGTAATGCAAGAAGTCCATGCCGGGTCAGTCGAAGCACATCAGGCCGGTCCGAAAATGAAGATCGAAATAAAGAAGCTGGGCTATTACTGGCCCTCTATCTTCAATGATTGCTGCAAGTTCGCTAAGGCTTGCCAAAAGATGTCAAGAGCATGCCAACGTGTCAAGAAGACCGCCGGTGCCGCTACACATTACCCTACCAAGTTGGCCGTTTGCACAATGGGGCACGGACGTGGTAGGACCTTTGCCGACATCGTCGTTGGGATGCAAATACATCTTAGCCGCTAAAGATTACTTCTCCAGATGGGCAGAGGCAATAGTGCTAAGAGAAGTGACGGGAGAATTAGGGGCCAGATTCTTCTGACAGACTATAATATTTCGGTTTGGAGTCCCCAGCCAAATTATCTCTGACAATGGCAGCCACTTCAAGAACCAGAAGGTTTATCGTCTGGCTGATAAATATAAGATTGATTGGAGGACGTCGTCCCCCTACAACCCTCAAGCCAATGGGCTCGCAGAAGCCTTCAATAAAATGTTGTGCACTTTGCTGGCGAAGACTGTTAATTCCAACAAAAAGGATTGGGAGGAAAGGATGTACGAGGCACTTTGGGCCTATCGTACAGTCTATAAAACCCCAACTGGTTGCTCACCATTCTCCCTTGTATATGGGTCAGAAGTGGTAGTACCAATTGAGCTTGAAGTCCCATCGGTTCGAGTCGCCATCCAGCATGGGTTGGCTAGTTGCAAACAAACCAATATAGAAAGAAGATTGGAAGAGCTCTCCGAGCTCGAAGGAAAGCGTCTCCAAGCGCAACAAAATATCCAATTCTACCAAGCTCGCATGGCCCGCGCCTACGATAAGCTGGTCAAAGGGCGAGAGTTCAAGAAAGGTGACCTAGTGATGGTCAAAAGAAGAGAAGTGATGGCCTCCAACCCCAAAGGGAAGTTGGTTGAAAACTGGGTCGGGCCATATATTATCCGCCGAGTATATGAAGGAGGTGCCTACGTTCTGATAGACCACAAGGGAGTACTTCAGTTCTCCCCTCTTAATGGGAAGCATATGAAACTGTACCACGCAGTCCCACCGGCATTCCCAGAATGACCGAAACCTACTTTGGCCTAGTGGCACTCCGCCCTGGTAGAACTCTTTAAAAATCCAGCCAGCTCAGACTGAGTACCAGGTCACTGGTCTGCAATTCCTGGAACATCCCCAACAAGCATTAAACCTGGGATCCTTTGGAGGTCCGCATACATCCGTCAGGAACACCACCTGCATATAATATTGCGACTCCGAGCCGTACGCCCGAGTCGACATAAAACTCCTTCTTTGCGTTAGCATTACCCTCTTGCTGACGAATAAACCTATTTCTGACAAAAGACTTCGTTTCCTAGCCAGCTTTCCTACAATACTGCCATCACGGACCTTACGTCTGGATCGGCGCATAAACTCATACCCTGCGTTGGTATTTATCCTTACCGACGAATAAACCCCCTTTCGGCGCAAGGCCGCATGCCCTAGCCAACTTCTGCACACTACCGCCATTACGGACCTTACATCCGAATCGACACATAAACTCATCCCTTGCGTTGGTATTTGTCCCTGCCAATGAATAAACCCATTTTCTCGGCACAAGGCTGCGTGCCCTAGCCAACTGTCATATGCTACTACATAGGGTCAAACATCGCATGATTGACCCGTCCACATTTTCTCACTCTAAGAAGAAAAAAAGAAGAAGAAGAAAAGAGAAAAAAAGGAGGCTAAAAAATAGAGATGCCTCGCCGGTCTTGTTCCTACACCAGGGCAAGGGCAAAAATGGCTATAACCCGGTTGTGGTGAAAACCCAAAAGGGCACTACAGGCAAAATCAGGTACCCCGCCACGTGAAAACCTGAAAGGGGACATGGGTAAAAGCAAGAGGGGGCTGGCTTCGGCGAAAACCCGAAAGGGCGCTTAAGCCAGTGATTGGATAATTTAAAAGTTCCTCTTCACCCTCACCCTAATGAAACTCTGAAAAGAATGATCACCACAAGTCCCACCGGAGATCTTTTTTCTCTACAAACCAGTGTTTGACCCTTGTCATCATCGGCAAGACCGGTCAACCTTCTCCCTTAGCTCAGACCTTTCATCCTTGTTAATGAACAAACATATTTTTACTTCAGCATTTAACTAATGTCGAGGAACAAACCACTATCGACCCTTGTCATCATCGGCAAGACTGGTCAACCTTTCCCTTAACTTGGACCTTTCGTCCTTGTTAATGAACAAACATATCTTTGCTTCAGCATTTAACCAATGTCGATGAACAAACCCGTGTTCGACCCTTGTCATCATCGGCAAGATCGGTCGACGTTTCCCTTAACCTGGACCTTTCGTCCTTGTTAATGAATAAACCCCCTTTGCTTCGGCATTTAACCAATGTCGATGAATAAACCCGTGTTTGACCCTTGTCATCATCGGTAAGACCGGTCAACCTTCCCCTTAACTCGGACCCTTCGTCCTTGTTAATGAACAATACATATCTTTGCTTCGGCATTTAACCAATGTCGATGAACAAACGGCGTCCTGACCCTTGTCATCATCGGCAAGACCGGTCAACATTCTCTTGGTCCGGACTTCCCGTCTGTGGCTAACGAACAAGCCCTCGCATATCATGGCTTCGTGCTGTGAATCAAGTTCAAAAAAAAAGAAGAAGAAAAAAGAGGGAGGCTAAAAATAGAGATGCCTTGCCAGACTTACCCAGATACCCTGGGTAGGGGCAAAAATGGCTATAACCCAGCTGCAGTGAAAACTTGAAAGGGCGCCGCAGGCAAAATCGGGTACCCCGCCACGTGAAAACCCGAGAGGGCGCGTGGGCTCAAGAGGGGGCTGGTTCCGGTGAAAACCTGAAAGGGCGCTTGTACCGATAATGTGATAAAAAAAGAGAAAGGAAAAAGAATGATCAATGATTATGACACTCTCCTCAGGGACAAGGTAGAATATCCTTCCAAGTCCCGCCGATGAGCAAACCCGTGTTCGACCCTTGTCATCATCGGCAAGATCGGTCGACATTTCCCTTAACTTGGACCTTTCATCCCTGTTAATGAATAAACCTCTTTTGCTTCGATATTTAACCAATATCGATGAACAAGCTAGCCCTGACCCTTGTCATCAACGGCAAGATCGGTCAGCATTCCCTTAACTTGGACATTTCATCCTTGTTAATAAATAAACCTCTTTTGCTTCGACATCTTACCGATGTCGATGAATAAACTCGTGTTTGACCCTTGTCATCATCGGCAAGATCGGTCAACATTTCCCTTAACCTGAACCTTTCGTCCTTGTTAATGAATAAACCTCTTTTGCTTCGGCATCTAACTGATGTCGATGAACAAACTCGTGCTTGACCCTTGTCATCATCGGCAAGATCGGTCAGCATTCCCTTAACTTGGACCTTCCGTCCTCGTTAATGAATAAACCCCTTTTGCTTCGGCATCTAACCGATGTCGATGAATAAACTCATGTTTGACCCTTGTCATCATCGGCAAGATCGGTCGACGTTTCCCTTAACCTGGACCTTTCATCCTTGTTAATGAATAAACCCATTTTTCTTCGACATCTAACCGATGTCGATGAACAAACCCGTGTTCGACCCTTGTCATCATCGACAGGATCGGTCGACATTTCCTTTAACTTGGACCTTTCATCCTCATTAGTATATAAACCCCTCTTGCTTAGGCATCTAACCGATGTCGATGAAAAAACCCGTGTTCGACCCTTGTCATCATCGGCAAGATCGGTCGATGTTTCCCTTAACCTGGACCTTTCGTCCTTGTTAATGAATAAACCCCCTTTGCTTTGGCATCTAACCAATGTCAATAAGCAAACCCGTGTTTGACCCTTGTCATCATCAGCAAGATCGGTCGACATTTCCTTTAACTTGGACCTTTCGTCCTCGTTAATGAATGAACCTCTTTTGCTTCGACATTTAGCCAATGTCGATGAACAAGCCAGCCCTGACCATTCAACCCATGTCGATGAATAAACCCTACCTCTATGTTTCGTCACCATCGGTGAAATCAACAAGTAAACTATTGGTCTGGACCTTCCGTCCGCGTCAATAAGTATACATGTTCTTGACCTTCTTCGTTATTCGGGGAAACTAGCAAGCCTACCTCTCTCTCGGGTTTTTCGTTACTCGTTGAGTACACTCTTGGTCTCCTAACAGCTTCGTCACCATCGGCAAAGCCTACCAATGGGCCTTCTGACCTTACCCTTTGATCCAAGTGGCAACTGTGCTTTCACCCTCGAGCATTCCGCCTGTGTTAGCCAAAATTTGGCCCTGGGAGTGGTTACGCTGCGGTGGAGCGAACCCCTCACCCCTTCACTGAAGGCGTGAGCGCTCTCCTGCCCTAGTAACTCACATATCCGGCTGAGATAATTGGCTAAGAAGAAAGAAAGAAGGAAAATGAAGTCATGACTTAAACGGCAAATGAAAACCTTTCATTTTCATGAGGTGAAAAACTACATGATTACTCGGGGCATCCCCCGGGATGCATAAAGGTTCATCCAAAAAGGAAGAAGAAAACAGAAAAGGAGTTACTGCAGCGGACGTCGGAAGATGTCTTCGAGCTCCAAAATCCCCAGAGTGGGATAACGGGTTAGTTCCTGCAAGCGAGACTCAGCAGTTCCCAATTGCACTAGCTTCTCTTCAAGTGAGGCGGCCCGTCCTTCGGCCAATGCCGCTTCCTCTATACTCTAGACTTCTTGCTGTTCAGCTTCCTGTAGCTCAGCCTCAGCCCTGGAAAGTTCAACACGAAGTTCGGCTATCCTGGCTACTAAAGAAGTCCGACGATGTGTTGCTTCTTGGATGCCCAAGACACTAGACAACCACCTAAGAACTGGCAGTATCCACTAGTACTTTTCCTATCAATCCGACACCCAGCATAGTCTGCATCAGTGTAAGCTATTAGGTCTAGCTCACACCTAGCAGGATACCAAAGGCCTAGTTCTAGGGTGCCTGACAGATATCTAAAAATCCTCTTAACAGCACTAAGATGTGACTCTTTAGGACTAGCCTGAAATCTAGCACATAAACACACAACGAATTGTATATCAGGCCTAGATGCAGTAAGGTAAAGAAGGGATCCGATCATACCTCTGTACAACTTGGTGTCAACCGATTTACCTTTTGGGTCATCATCAAGACTAGTTGATGTACCCATTGGTGCTGTTATTTCCTTGAGATTTTTCAATTTCTACTTCTTCAGTAGATCCCTTATATACTTGGACTGAGTGATGAAAGTTCCTTCTTTGGCCTGTGTCACATGCAGTCCAAGAAATAATTTTAGCTCACCCATAGAGCTCACTTCAAACTCATGTGTCATCAAGTCAGAAAATTCTTCACACATTGTTGGCTTAGTTGAACCAAAAACTATATCATCCACATATATTTGAACAATGAGAATGCTTGGATGACATACCTTTGTGAACAAGGTTTGGTTAATTTCACCTCTTATGAACTTCTTGTCTGAGAGAAACTTACTGAGCCTGCCATACCAAGCTCTAGGAGCTTGTTTCAGTCCATATAGAGCTTTATTTAACTTGTATACATGATTAGGAAAATCTATGCATTCAAAACCAGGAGGCTTTCTTACAATGACATCCTCTTTTATTTCTCCATTCAAAAATACAGATTTCACATCCATCTGCTGAAGGGTGATTCCTAATGAGCATGCGTATGCTAACAGAATTCTAATGGCCTCTAACCTAGCTACAGGGGCAAATGACTATTCAAAGTCAATACCATACTCTTGATTGTACCCCTGAGCTACCAATCTGGCCTTATTCCTAACAACATTGCCCTGCTCATCGGTTTTATTCCTAAAAACTCATTTAGTTCCAATGACAGTCCCATGATCAGGAGGTGGAACTAGGTGACATACCTTGTTCCTGTCAAATTGATTTAATTCCTCGTGCATGGCATTGATCCAATGCACGTCACCAAGGGCACTGTCTATGTTTTTGGGTTCTATGTGTGACACTAATGCAAAGGAATTTAACTCATTCTGAGCTCTGAGATAAGATCTGGTCCTAAGGGGTTCATGCAAATTACCAATTATATTATCTATAGGATGATCTCTAAGAAATCTAACATTGATAATTTGATTACCTTGATCCTCTTTTACCTCCCCCTGAGAACCAGGCTCCTCTGCATCATTGTCTTCAGATTGATCTGCAGGATTTTCATCTTTCAGAATTTCTCCATTATTCTGTTCCCTGCACAAACCATTTTCAAGCTTAGTCATTGTTTCATCAAAAACCACATGTGGAGATTCTTCTACTATCTTAGAGTTTAAATTGTATATCCTATAGGCCCTAGATTTTTCTGAATATCCTAGAAAGATTCCTGGATTACTTTTAGGTTCAAATTTATCAAGGTCTCTTTTAGCATTAACATGCACAAAACATTTACAACCGAAGACCTTGAAATAAGCTAGTGAAGGTTTCTTACCCTTGAGAATTTCATAAGGAGTTTTCTGGGTAAATGGCCTTACCATGGCTCTGTTGACTACATGGCATGCAGTGTTGACTGTCTCAGCCCAAAATTTTCTTGGTAGGTGGTTCCACCAGCAATGTTCGAGCCATCTCCACAAGGGTCCGGTTCCTCTTCTCTACTACCCCATTTTGCTCTGGTGTCCTTGGAGAGGAAAACCTGTGATTTATACCATTATTCTTGCAGAAGTCATCAAACTGTAAGTTATCGAACTCACCACCATGATCAGACAAAATATTCTGAATGGAATTGTCATTATTCTATTTTATTTTTAAATAGAATTCTTAAAATTCATTAAATGCTTCATGTTTGTGTGTAAGGAAAAGCACCCAAGTAAACCTAGATAAATTATCAACTAACACGAAACCATATCTTCTATTTGATAAACTAGCTGATCTAGTAGGTCCAAAAAGATCCATGTGAATCAGCTCATATGATTTAGAAGACAGGTTTTCTGTTCGAGACTTGAATGACTTCCTAGTCTGTTTGGATTGAGTACATGCCTCACATACAATATTATCAATCTTAAAAGATATTTCAGGAAGTCCTCTGACCATGCAATGCTTATTTAGTTTATGTAGCACTGTATAACTAGCATGACCTAGTCTACAATGCCAAAGATAGACTATGTCATCCTTGTTAGTAGTAAGGCACATGTTTGAATGTGCTACATCATCTAGGTCAACTAGATAAATGTTATTGACTCGTTTTCCAAAAAAATTATCATTATTAGAATTAGGCTCATAAATGCTGCAACCAGTAGAGTCAAATACTACCTTATGACCTTTGTCACAAGGTTGGCTAATACTTAACAAATTATATGAAAGACCTTCTACCAACATGACTTCATCAATGCAACAGGTAGAGCACTTACCTACCTTTCCTGATCTGACAATCTTACCCTTGGTATTGCCTCCAAAGGTGACAAGGCCTCCATTCTTTTCAACCAACATACAAAATTTGGCCATGTCCTCCGTCATATGCCTAGAGCAGCCACTGTCTAAGTACCACAAATTTTGCTTGGCTGCCAGGCACACCTGCATCAAGGATCAAGTAGAGTAGTTTGGAACCCAAAAATGTTTGGGCCCCAAAACAACAGAAGAATCATCAAAATAGGATAGCAAACATTTAGGTATCCACATTTGTTTTGGAACTGATTGCTTTGTGGATTTGTTTGTTTTCTTTTTGTTATTGTTGTTTTTGTTGTCATTAGTAGTATGGAAACCATTAGGTGAGATGTACCCTGGGTTGGTCCTAGGCTGACCATAAGAAGTGTGTTTCCTTGGATTCCATGTCCTAGATTGCCCAAACCAATTTCTAACCTGAGGTCTATAATTCTGAGTAGGATTTGAGTGGTATGCAGACCTTCCATAAACTCTATCCCTTCCAGACCTACTAAATTGATATGGCTGTACATAATGGTATGCATGGTAGGTCTGAGCTCTGAGATGGTTTCTGTTAATTTCTGATCTCTTAACTGTAGTAGGTCCACCTGGAATATGCATGGGAGTGGTTTGTGTCTTCTAGTTACTTTTCTGTGGAGACCTATTGGAGTTATTCTAGGGTTTTGATGTTGCAGAAGGTTTACCCCTATTCTGGTGTTTGGCCTGAGGTGTAGACTTGTGTGTGCGTGAATTGCTGGACACCTCCACCTTTTGTTTGCCCTTATCCTGAGCACTGGGCTTTTTCTGATTAGCAGTGTTTACAAAAAATTTGTCAGCATAGTTTCCACTATACATTTTAATAAGAGGGGTGTTCTTTCCTTTTTCTGCTACAAATGAACCAGTTTTGAGTTCAAAGCTCCTTTTTGCAGTAGGATTTAAACCAAGACCCTCTTTTCTGAAATTCACTTTTGTTCCTAAGAGAGCATTTAAGTTTTCTGTACCTTGGGCCATGCTCTCAATAGTTTTCTGTTTATTCTCATTTTCTTTCTCAAGATTTTAAATTGATTTCTTCAATTCAACATTAACACTCAAAGCAGCTTCATACTTTTCATTGACAATTTTCATTTCATTTTCACAATTTTGAAATTTCAGCTTTAAATCATCAATCACATTTTTGAGCATATCATTCTAATTTCTAGCATTAATTAAAATAGATTTTAATTCATCAACTTCAACGGCATATTTTTTAAGACAATTATTCTCTATTTCAAGATATGCAATTCTATCAAACGTAGTAGTATCATTAACAAGAGAATTGACTTTCCTTTTTAACTATCTATTTTCTTTTCTAACGTCATCAACTTTATCTAACAGTTCACCATAAGCATCTTCCCAATCAGCAAGAGTGTAATTTTCGAAGGGAGATGTTACCTCATCTTCTTCTTCTCTATCACAGTCCTTGGCCATCAGGCATACTTGACTTCCTTCTCCTTCACTCTCCGAGGTGCAGCTGAGACTGCCCTCATCCTCATCGCTCCAAGTACTTATCATAGCTTTGCCTTCCGTGTTTTTCTTCTTTGCTTTTTCCTTCAGTTTTTGGAGCTCCGGGCATTCTACCTTCATGTGGCCTGCTTTTTTGCAATGATAGCAAACGGTTGTGTCAGTCCTTTTGGCAGGATTAGTTTTATACCTTGTCTGTCTTCTGCCATTATGCTATCTTTTTCCAAAGATTCTTCCTTCTTTTCTCAAAAACCTTCTAAACTTTCGAGTCAGCATAGCAAGTTGATCATCTTCAATTTCTGACCCTGAAGAGCTGTGGTCGCTGGATGATCCACTGTTGCCGGAGTTGGCCTTCAATGCAACGGGTCTCTTCTTCTTCTCTAGCTCATCTGCTTTTCGCAGGTTCATCTCATATGTCATGAGTGAACCGATTAACTCATCGACCTTGGTCGTCTTTAAGTCCCTGGACTCCTTAATAATAGTCACCTTTGTGTGCCAGATCGGAGTTAAGGAACGCATAATCTTTCTCACCAGCTCATATTTAGAGTACACTTTGCCAAGACTTCTAAGTCCGTTTTTGATAATCATGAGGCGAGCATACATCTCTGTAATAGTCTCATTCGGCCTCATCCTAAACGCCTCATATTCAGAGACTAGCATGTTGGCTTTTGTCTCTCTCACTTGGGATGTCCCTTCGTATATGACTTCCAATTTATCCCACATCTCCTTAGCTGTTGAACAGGATGAGATCCTAGAGAACTCTGTGGCATGAAGGACACACTGGATGGCGTTGATGGCGCTCCAGTTAAGTGTTGACTTTCGGATCTGCTCTTGTGTCCATACTTCCACGTCATCTGGCAGATCGAAGGGGCCTTTGCTAACAACTTTCCAAATTTCATAGTCTTTTGCCCTCAAGAAAACTTGCATACGGTTCTTCCAGTATGCATAGTTTGAACCATCGAAGTATGGAGGCTTACTCGTATATTGTCCTTCGACTGTCATTCCTCTAACATCCATGATGTCTATCTCTTCAGGATGTTAGTCTGTGCAGAAGAGTTAGGCTCTGATACCACGTGATATAGATCTAGAGGGGGGGTGAATAGATCTACCCCACGATTTAAAACAATATTAAGCAGATAAATGCGGAATTAAAAATTGCTTAATCAGAATAGCCAATTTAGACACAGAGTCACTGGAACCACTGAATTAACAAAAGCCTTAGTCAAGTGTTGTGTGAGAGCTATCAATAGAGAGAATGAGTAAATTTAGATAGACAAGTGAAACACAACAACAGTAAAACTAAATTCCAGAGAGATGAAATGTGAAGAGGTACTTGGCGGAGGTTGTACCCAACGAGTCTCCTCATGCAAGATAATCCACTTTTAATATAAGTCTAACTTATCCTTAGAGCAGTACCTTTTGATATACCTTCTTCACTCTCTTGAATACTCAATGTATCAACCAAAAGAAACATGATAACACTCAGATGTATATATGCAACAATCACAAACCATCAAGCATAGACACGCGATTTTTAGGTGGTTCGATCTCCTGCAGAGATCTATGTCCACCCCACACTTAAACCAAGTGTGGTTTCACTGCTGATTCACAGCTTTCAATCTGTTGATCCACAGCTTTGGGAAAACTTCCCAACATACGCTGAGCCTTACAGCTTAAGCTATCCAGAGGAATCCACCTCTACAGCTGGGCCTTACAGCTTACCAACAACCGCTGACGCACAGCTTGTAAAACAAAGTTTCAAATCAGAAATTGAAAATCAGAAACGCAAAACAAATAATGTAGCTCTCACAAAGAGCAGATCGGCTCTGGTTTTGAACCGAGAAGCCGGAAACAACAAATTGTAGAAACTCGGACTCACACTCTTCAAACGATGCACTTCTCTTCTCTCAAAGCTCTCTCAAAGCTCTCTCTGGGTTCTTCTTAGGTTTGCTCTCTTAATCTTGCTGGAACTTCCTCTTGACTTGGTTGCTGCTTCTCTCTCCTCTTTTTCTATATGTTTTCTTTTAGATTGGGCGATCTGCCTCCTTTTATAAGACAGCAGATGGTGCGCGTGTGGAAACCACGTTTCCCGCCCAAAAGTTCATTCAAATCTGAATTGATATGGCCTCGTGACAGCATCTTGATTGGGTTACTTTCCACGTGTCACGAACATCATTTAGCCTTTTGCCTTGGATCACGTGCCTTTTATCCTGGTACTTAAGTTGCTCATGACTTAGAGTTCGCAGGTACTTGGGACATGCGTCAGGTGCTTGATCATGAGTCTTACCTATCATTGTAATGAACAAAGATATTAGTCACATATTTTGAACTTAGATAGCTCACATGTCTATATGTATAGGCACATATGCAAGGATATAGAACTAGCACAGACTATATAATGCAGCTAGCTTCAACTTCTACATGATGCTATGACTCAAGGTATGCTACTAAAGCAGACCTGATATACACATGTCTCGACCTTAGTAGCAACTAACATTGACCTCAGTACATGAAGAGATGCAGACTAGCACTGACTTGTTATGATATAGAACAGATAGTGCACTGACCATCTACACTCGTAAGGCAAACAATGCACTGACTTTGGTCATGCAAGATACAAGTGTGCACTGACCTTATTACGCATGTATTAAAACATGCACAGACCTTTATATGCATGAAGAAGACAATGCACCGACCCTTGCATGCATATATCAGGACAGGCACTGACCTCCAATATGCATAAGACAAGTATGCACCGACCTTGGTTATGTGCGATGCAAAGCATGCACTAACCTGATATGCTGCTAGTGAATAAGTGCATCGACTTCGAGCAAGCACCAACCTTGAGCCTTTGACACCTAAACCTGCACCGACCTTACTTAGTGTAAGACACTACTAGCATCGACCTGACTCCAAGTAGAATGCAACTAGCATCGACCTTGTGCAGACTAACTAATGCTGGCACCAACCTTATGACAATGCACAACAGGCTAGCACCGACCTCATGAGCATATGCACGGACCTTAGTTAACCATGTCTGATGCATGCACTGACCTTATGAGGACTTGACACCGACCTCAGTAAAGAACTAATGAAGCATGCATCGACCTTAAGAACAGAAATGCTCATGTATGCAAACCATTTGATGAAATGACTGAATGAGTCTGTGTATGTATCAACCTGACTATTCAGTCAATAGTGACTAGCACCAACCTGAGATGGTCACACTGACCACATGCACAGACCTATACTGTGCTAGCTATAGTATGAAGGTGCAGAAGTGTTTTATGTAAAGATCTGACATATTAAAAATTCATCAAAATACACAATATTACCATGGTCAAGATAAAGTCACCAAATTCAACACTACAGTCAACCAAGTCAACTTTACTATTGCCAATCATTCAAAACACAATCAATACACAGCAGTCTCCACACTGCTGATCAACTCCAGAGGAGACCCAACAAAAAACACCAATGCAGTAGGATCCTCTCTATAGATGGTTAAATCGGATCTATCAGAGCCCTACTCTGATACCAATTGTTGGGTAGATCTGAGGCCAATGTTGTGTGCTCTGGTATCACGAAAGTGTAGTGAAGACTGATCTAGAGGGTGGGTGAATAGATCTACCCCCTTTTTGCGATGAACACAGCGGAATAAAAACAAGCCTACACACACTAGAAGAACCTTGCAAGGTAGATGCAATAACAAATATAGATATCGGCCTAAGCAAGCATCTAACGTAAAAGCAGCCACACAAGCAAACCACAGAGACAAAGATTTTTAAGGTGGTTCAGACTCTACCTAGAGTCATACATCCACTCCTCACTCAAATGAGTGGGACTTCCCTAGTGCACAAGCACTAAACCGCTGTCTTACAGCTTGGAGAGAGATTATCCCCTCTCAAGGAACCGCTGCCTAACAGCTTGGAACGAGAAACAAATCCTCTACAATGGCTGAGCCTCACAACTTGCTTACAAGAGGAACAAATCCTCTCACCGCTGGGCCTCACAGCTTGCTAACAAGAGGAACAAATCCTCTCACTGCTGAGCTTCACAGCTTGCTATCAAGAGGAACAAATCCTCTCACCCGCTGAGCCTCACAGCTTGCTAACAATGGATATGATGATCAAAAAGAAAAAAACAATAGACAAACTCAGACAAGATGTATGAAACTCAAGCTTAAGGAAAATGTCTCTGTCTGAAATCTGGATGGCGTGCTTTGCTGCTTCCAGATTTACTTCTTCAGAGAATGACGTTGCTCTTCCTCTTCTTTCTCCTTCTTCTTTCTTCTTTTCTTTCTCTTCTTCCTCCTTGGACGAACTGGGCTTCTGATCAAACCTCCTCTTTCAGAGTGTGCTCTCCACACTCCCTTCTTCTTTGCACACATGCCCTGCTTCATCACCCTCTCACCTTTTTTTGTTGGAGAGTCTTTCCTGTTCGTCGTTCGTCTCTTCTTGTAGACCGAGAAAAGAATGTTTTTATATCCTGGATTTTTCATCTCAGCCTTTGATCTTGGAGAAAGTGATCTTGAGCCACTCGATCATCAAAAGGCTCCAGATCCTAGAGAGTATGGTCGCTGATTGGCCAGCCAATGAGCTTCATGCAGTACACCCACGTAGGAAGCTTTTTCTTCAAGTCACGAAACATTTGAATGACTATTCTCCAAGCATATTATGATTGGTCCAGTTGGAAAAGGTTGGAAATATTCTTCTCTAGGAATCCTCTGTAAATGTGCCAACTAACCTTGGATCACGTGCCAATCATAAGTGTTGAAGGCTCGAAGTCAGCTTGAGTAATCCTCATGGGTTTGCTTCTTTTTCTGCACTGGCGACCTATTTGTCACCCTTATGAAGGCATTTTTCACCCTTATAGGGCATTTGATACCTTTACACGTCTGAGCCATCGCCTTTGATCCATTTGTCACCGTTGTGACTCATTTGTCACTGTTGATGGCTATTTGTCACTGTTGCTGAGTATTTGTCACTCTTAGTCGATATTTTACACCCTTGTAGGTTATTTTTCACTGGTAAAAGGCATTTGTTGCTTCTGCTAAGATTTGTCTTCTGTAGTGGGCATTTGACTCCTTTGGAGGCATGACTGACGTTGAAGTTGACTGGAGTCAAACTTGACTAAGTTGACTTTGACCATAATTGAACTTAACTAAAATCAACTTTTACTGGGGTTGACCTTGATTGGGGTCAGATTTGACTCGAGTCAACTCTGACTGGAGTCAACTATGATTGGAGTTGACTCTCCTTCAATGTTTACACGTTCTTAGCCTCGTTGTCTTCCAAGCCAGCCATTTGTCAAAGCTATTCATCTAATTTTCACCTTTGAAGCTTATTTGTCACCCTTGAGTAGCTATTTTTCACCCTTAACTCACATAACTGCTTTCTAGTGAAGACTACTTCTGAACGGCTTCTCTTCTTCTCTTTTCTTCTCTTCTTGTTCTGGCTTTCCTTTTCTTCTCTTTTCTTCTTTTGATCTTGAATGGAGTTAATCAGAGTCATCAGTGCTTATTAAAACTCTAGATTTGAGATGACAGGGTTAAGAAACCCATGCACAGTTAATTTCAATGAACACTCTTGATCACTCTTCATGTTTCACTGCTAAGAGCCATTTTACACCGATAGGAAGCTATTTGTTACTGATATCGGCTATTTGTCACCCAAGACGAGCTATTTGTCACCCTTATTCATCAATAGCCATTGCTTTTGCTCTCCTTTGTTTTCTGCTTTCTTGCAACCTTGTTGCGTCGACTCCAAGGACAAATGGAGTCGACACAATTGCTCACCAACTACGTTGTGAACCCTCCGTTTGCCACAAAAGCTATTTTTCACCCTTAGGTACCTATTTTTCACCCTTAGATACCTATCTGTCACCCTTAGCTGAACATTTGTTAGCGATACCTTGCGGTGCTATCTGCTTGAAAGTGTATCCTTGCTGCGTCGACTCCATGGACAGACGGAGTCGACTTCTCTTCTACACATTTCCATGCTTTGAGCTCCTTTCAGCCTCATGAGCTATTTGTCACCCGTAGAGACCTATTTTCCACCCTTAACACATATTTTTCACCCTTATCTAGCCATTTGTCAGCGATAGCTTGCTGTGTTGTCTACTTCCTGATTTTCACACTTCTGGCCATTGCTTTGTTCGAATTTGAACCTGACTTCATAGAGCTCATGGATATTCATGCATTAACATTATCAAACAATATTGACAGCATCAAAAACGTATGAAACTCAAGGATTCAAGCATTGACATCATCAAAAACATATGAAGCTCAAGAATTAAAAGGACATGAAACTCAAGGATGAATTATGAAACTCAAGGATGAAAAAACACATGAAGCTCGACGATGAGTCTTCACATCATCAAAACTAGTGTTTAATAAGTCATAGTGCAAGACATTATCAAAGCATGACATGAACTTCTCAAGGAGTCTATTAATGACTTATTGTGTGTGACATCATCAAAACTACAGTTTAATGAATCATAGTGTATGACATCATTAAAACCACAGGGACACAACAGATTTCACTGACCTCAATAAAGCCACTCCGAAAGATTGTTATCTGTTACCGAGCATCGACCAACTGGTCGATTCAACCTCAGGTAATGAACTCTTCAATTTTTTGGACACCTATTCCGGGTACCACCATATCCAGATGAACCCCAAAGATACCAAGAAAACAGCCTTCATCACCGACTTCGGCGAATACTGCTACACCCGAATGTCGTTTGGGCTAAAAAACGTCGGAGCAACTTATCAAAGGCTAGTCAACCAGATCTTCGAGGACCAGATCTGGCGGAACATCGAGGCCTACATTGACGACATGCTGTCAAATCACCCAAGG
The DNA here is from genome assembly GCA_022559845.1 of Amorphophallus konjac. Lineage (NCBI taxonomy): Eukaryota > Viridiplantae > Streptophyta > Magnoliopsida > Alismatales > Araceae > Amorphophallus > Amorphophallus konjac. The sequence goes on along the minus strand of CM040123.1, from coordinate 180,407,194 downwards.
ATGAAGACCATTTCGCCGACTTGGCCGAAACCTTCGGCACCCTCCAGAGGTACGATATGAAGCTTAATCCAGCCAAATGTGCCTTTGGAGTTAAATCCGGAAAGTTCTTGGGTTTCCTGGTGACTCAGCGAGGGATCGAGGCCAACCCCAAAAAGATCCAGGCCATCCTGGATGTGTGGCCACCCTCTTGTGTCAAGGATGTTCAATGATTGACCGGGAGGATTGCTGCGCTCAACCGCTTCCTGTCCCGAGCGGCGGAACGATGCATGTCTTTCTTCAAATTGTTGAAAGAAAACAAATTGGCGTCTGTGTAGCAACCTTGGTAAATTAAAGGACTAGAAAGTCTAAATAAATTAAAAACAATAATTAAACAAGGCCCAGACCTTGTACATGACCCTCTTACATCCTAAAAAGTCTAACAAAAGAACTTATGGACACTACTATTGTATTATAATAAATTTAAGAATGACATGTTATTTTTAGGTAAGCATTTAATGCACAACGTAATTTTAATTGAATTAAGAATTATTAAATCTTGAAGAAAATGTCAATTTATATTACTAATTTAGAAGATTTAATATTCCACATTTATTACATTATAATCTTATTAGAAGGGAGAAAGATATATATATAAGATTTAATTACATTAAAGATATGTAAAAGATAAAAGAATGAGTATATATGCAATTTTCGGTTCTTTCAAGGGGATTGAGAAATGGTCAAAACTCAATTGACGGCAGGGTTTGCCGACCCGTCCTACCCGTCCGACCCGGTCTCGGCACGGGACGGGTCGGGTCGGGCGGGTCGCACAGCGACCCGGTCCACCTCATTGGGCTCGCGACGCGTAGTTTTTTTATTTTTTTTAAAATTTGTAATAAATTTATTTTGAAAGATTAAATGTTATATATATTTAAAAATATTAGAATGTAGAGTTTATTTAAGATAATAGATCCATACTAAATTATACATAATTAATTATATAAAAATTACATATTACACCGCTTAATTAAACATCATATTATATATAATACATAAAAATTTATTTCAATTACTAAATATGTAAAGGTAAACAGTGACATAATAATGACATTCATTCATGAAGTATAAAATATAAAAACTCACTAATCCTCGTCCATCTGTGAAATCCGAATCCCAAAACTCACTCATCCTCCTCATCTGTGTAACCCGAATCCCAAAACTCACTCATCCTCATCATCAGTGAAGCTCGAATCCCAAAACTCATCATCAGATACATGAGACTGATCACCCGTATAATCTAACTCTATCCTAGTGGGTGGAGGTACATGTGGGTGGGACTAAAAATATGTAACCATCTGCACAAATAATGGGTCGTGTGCTGCGGTGGAGGGTACATGAAAATCTGTAAAAAAAGTCATCACTACATCTATAGCTTCAATTCTATCATGTGCAACTGGTGCTGGTGCTGGTGCTGGTGCTGGTGCTGCTCGAACTCTGGACGTGGAGGAAGATCATGCTCCGCCCTGTGCTCGTGGTGGAGGTACCCGGGAGGTAGAAGAAGATGTCCTCGGTGTGCTACGAGAACCGTATCTATCCTGTAACTGTGTCCGAAATGAATGTCGGACATCTCCCGGAACTCGGTCGCATGCACGAACATCGCGTCCCACTCCCGCAAGGTGCTCCGCAAACCTGTGTATGCCGGTGACGCGATGTTCGCAGTATCTACAGTGCACATGTCCATCACCCATGCCAATAGTTGGTGGCAAATCGTGTGATGCCAGGCCTCAACAGTTCACCGCCACAATGCTCCCTCATCCATGCCAATACAAGTGTGTGGTTGTAGATATATTTCATGATTTTTTGTGCCACCTCGACCACAGATTTTACCATACGAAGTTGCCCAATCTCCTTCAGCATCAGATCTACACAATGCGCTGCACAGGGGGTCTAGAAAATGTGCCGTTTTTTCTTCATTAGCTCCTCCCCGGCCTTCTTATAGTTCGACCCATTGTCAGTCACCACTTGCACAATGTACTCCTCCCCAATCTCAGTCACCACTTGCTCCATCAATGATAAAATATATTGATGACTATGAATTTGACCAGACGCATCCACTGATTTGTGAAAGAATACCTGTCTGTCACAATAAACAAGGAAGTTGATCAGGCTAGATTTTGTGGTACCTGACCATCCATCACACATCAGTGTGACTCCGTACTTTGTCCATTTCTACTTGAATGAGTCAATGTAACTCTTGATCTCAGCAACCTGTTCATCAAGGTATACGCCAGCCAATTCTCTCGCTGTAGGTGACTGCACGTGTAGCCCAAGGACCTGTGCTTCCTGAAACATTGGCTTGTAGTAAGGGCTATTGGCTGCATTGAAAGGCAGACCCGCGTGGTGCCACCATTTTGTAACAGCCTGACCAAGTTTCCATTTAGGTCCCTTCTGGCCATACGCATCGTCCATCCTCGTTTGCTTGCCATGCTCTCGGGATAGTGCACCGGGCTCCACATCTTCAATGTTGATCGATTGTGTCCTTTTTCTTTGTGTCCCCGAGTCACCAGTCAATAAACTCCTTATGCCTCGTGGTTGTCGAGTCGTAGATGAACCACCACTCCCTGATGCTCCGGTCCTCGCCGCCTCGCGACTACGGATTGTAGTCTCCTCGGGATGTCTTGACTCTTCCATGCTCTGACGAACGGCCTCACGAAACTCGGCTTCGTATGGATCGTTCATAGTGACATACACATTAGCCTGCTCAGTACGTTCTTGTTCGTCTTCGTCACTGGGTGTCCATGCACATTTCTCCTCGTTGCTGCCGCTTGCTATTCCGCTCACTGCCGCTTGATCCCTTTTCTTCTTTTTTTCCTTTTCTTGCATCTCAGCTCTCTTCTCCCGCAGGTGCCTAGCCATTGCAAGTTTCACATCTCTAGGCACATGGGTACACCCAGCAACCTCAGAGTATCCTGCCCCGGCTCCTCCTGCCAAATGCTTCTTCAACCGAGACACCCCTCCTCCCCGGTGTTCTATTTTACAATAGTTACAACACCAACACCTACGGTTTCCATCCAACAAAACTCCGTGTGACCACCCAATATCACTTGTTCGTTCCTTAGGAGCCATAGAGTGCTAAGGCCTAAAATTAAGAAATTCAAATTATGAAAATATATTATTTGCCATCTACAATTAACATTGAACATAATTTCATTATTTACGTACCATGCAAGACTAAATTCAATATTTAATACATGTTAATATAATTTAGTTCAAAATAATATCATTATTTCTATAACAAACATATAAGGTTAATATTTATAATTCATACATATACATTAACTTTAAAATTATTTATCACTAATTAGATATTTAAAATTACATCTCTAATTAAATTACATGACACATATAAATTATAAACATATCTAAATAATTTACATTATACATATAAATTAACTTTAAAATTATTTGTAAAATATTTATCACTATTTATATATTTAAATTATAAACATCTCTAATTAAATTACGTTATAGATCTAAAGTAACTTTAAAATTATTTATAAAATATTCAAGAGAGTTTACATTAAAAACATCTCTATTTAAATTATATTATAGATCTAAATTAACTTTAAAATTATTTATAAAATATTCAACACTATTTACATTAAAAACATCTCTACTTAAATTACATTATACATCTTAATTACATTTAAAATTATTTGTAAAATATTTATCAATAAATTTATATTTAAATTCAAAACATCTCTACTTAATTTAAATTATAAATATTACCTTTAAATTTTTGTAAAATATTTCTCACTATAGATATATTTAAATGAAAAACATCTTTAAAATTTTTAAAATTATTTATTATATTATTTTACGTCTACAACTAATAATGAAAATCATATCATTAATTCTACAAAATTAAATTTTAAATTTAGTACATCTCAATTAAATCTAACATTTAAACATGAATTAAGTAATATATCAAACATAAATGTATTTCTACAACATGAATTAAACGATATTTATATTATTTCTACAACACGAATTAAATAATATATCAATATATTTAATTCTACAACATGAATTAAATAAAAATTATATTTTTTCTACAACATGAATTCAACAATACATCAAAAATAATATTAAACAATGACAATCTAACAAATTTTATTCTTATACTTTTTTAAATTAAAAAATATATAAAATTTTAAAAAATAAATTTTATTCTTATACTTTTTTAAATTAAAAAAGATATAAAATTTTAAAAAAATAATTTTTTTCCTCTCCCCCCCCCCCCAAACCGCCCTTGGCCTAGCCCCCCCCCCCCCCCCACGGTCGCAGACGCCCACCCCCCCCCCCCCACGGTGGCAGACGCCCCCCCCACCCCCCCGTCCCCCCACAGCCTGCCGGTGGCGCAGACGCCCAGCCCCCCCCCCCCCCCCCCCGTCCCCCCACGGCACGGCCTGCTAGTGGCAAACGCCCAGCCCCCCCCCCCCCCCCCCCGTCCCCCCACGGCCTGCCGGTGGCAGACGCCCAGCCCCCCCCCCCCCCCCGTCCCCCACGGCGGCAGACGCCCAGCCCCCCCCCCCCCCCGCCGTCCCCCACCCCCACGTCCGTCCACCTCCGGCCAGATCCGGCTGGCAGACGGCCTCCTCCCCCACCCCCACCTCCGGCCACATCCAACGGTCGACGCCCCCCCTTCCCCACCCCCGATCATTTAAAAAAAAAATTCACCTACCTACCTCCGATGGCCGCCCTGAGCCGCCCAAAGCCGCCGGTCGCCGGCCGCCGCTCTGATCGCCGTCCGCCGCCGCTGCACCGACGTTCTACGGTGGGAGGGATGGAGGGAGCCTCCCCCTTCGGCCCGTTAAATGGGCGAACCGCCCCGACCCGCCCGTACCGAGCCGGGTCCCGCCTCGCACCGGAGCGGTACGTGGCGGGACGCACGGGACCTTGCGGTCCAGTGTGTCCCGTCCACGACCCCCACCCCGTGCGACCCGGTGCCCGCCTGGGTCGGGTCGGGTCGTGCGGGTCGGTGCGGGTCGGGGCGGGATGGCAAACCCTGATTGAAGCCTCTTTGTGCAGGTGTATCCAACGTGAAACGTGACTTAACACAAGTCGTTATTTATGTATTAGTGAAAATCAAATAAAGTGTATAGCTAAAGAGTTATAGAGATAGTACGGATATATACATAATATTAGTCTTTTGAAGGTTAAGTGAAAATGCCAAAAATGAAATGATGCCATACCAATGGGCGTGTATAACATAAGAAACGACTTAAACAAAGTCGTTATTTTATTATAAATGAATAGTTCCAGTTTTTCAATTAAAGAATTTTGGAAAACTAATTATATGGAAAAATAGATAAAAATGGAAAACTCGTACCCCTAAAATTTTCCATCAAGATCACATCAAGAAAAAAAGATAAAAATCCAGAAAGATTGTTACACCTTAAAATAATAAATAAGGGAAAGGTGAATGACGCCTCCGAGCAAGTCGTCATTTAATTTTGACGACTGTGTACACAAGCGTCATTTACTGAAATAACACCCCAACCTTAGGCGTCATTTACAAACTGACCCGTTGGTGTTTGGTTCGAACATGGATGTTATCTGGGTAAGTTTAATTAAGGAAGGGATTGATACTTGTATCTTTAAGTTTAGTAAGGATTCTACTATAGAAATTTTAGTTCTAATCGAACTCTTAAAAACCCATTAGGATTCCTTCCCTATAAATACCCCCTCCCATCGAGCCAACCTGTTGGTTTTTCTTCATCAAACCTATTACTGTTGTCGATCGTCCAAGCATCGGGGAGCCTTCCTCTCCATCCTGTTAGTAATACGAGGAGGGGTTTCCATCATCTTCCTATTCGTCCTGCCGTGGTGAACGTGAAGAACGTAGGAGTTCTTCGTCTTCTTCCTGCGGGTTATCTGAGACAAGAAGGAGCGCAGGAAGCTCTCTTCTTCTTCTTCCGGTACCGTTGCTGGAAAAGAGGTTGCCGACCTCTTTGGGAAGCTATCATCATCTTGCTGCTTCTTCTTTGAAAGGGGCTACAGTTGCGAACTGCTACTCTTGTTATATTGGCTTCCAATAACTCTGATAGAAACAGAGTATCGTATTAAGGGATTGTTTTCTTCATCTTCATCATCATCTGTCAACCAAGTCATCACCCAAAGGTAGGTTTTCTCAAGACTTAGCAAAATCCTATAATTACTAAATGAATACATGCATATAGGTCTAAAGAAGTTACAGATTTCATTTTCCAGAATGAATTTTCTCTGTTTACTGCATGAATGAAATTGACGACCCAAGATAGGGCGTCATTTAAAATCAACGACCGTGCAAACAGTCGTCTTTTTCTGGATAGTTAATAATTGTACAATGTTTAAAATTTAATAACTATGAACTCTTACATGTACACTAATGCATGACTATGTCCATAAATTCCTATTATTTTTTCATATCTGTTCATGTCTTTAGAATCTTGATCAGACATACTCCAAAAATCATGTGTCTGTGATTGTACCTGCGGGTGCAGATCATATGATAAAGAATTAGCGACCCAGATTAGGTCGTCAATTGAATGAACGCCCCTGTAAACAAGCGCCAATTTAGTGATAAACTGTGAAATTATAGAAATGGTTACAATATTCCTGGATATTGAAATGACAACATATACCCTATCCTTCAATTTGTTATATGACGCCCCTGACTAGGGCGCTGTTTACTGAATTGAAGCCTTCATGAAAGGCGTCATTTTTATAATAATCAAAATTGGAAAATGTTTATAGATATTAATCTGGATGTAAAGACTGAGTGAACAGTCGTCATTTATTGAACTGATGACCCTGACAAGGGCGCCAATTCATAAAATGAAGACTTAAGCTCAGGTACCATTTGACTGATTCCTGATTTTTCGTGGTTTTTATATATAACCCTTGTTAATGGGTTATGCATATTGGCACTATATTCCATTCCGTGAATATAGTCCCATGTTTTCTCGTTGTTTTATCAATTACCCACTAATTCTCTGTGATAGATGAACTCTCCATAGGACATTCCGTTCCTTTGAACTAGTGACTTTATCATAGAGACCTCCGTAAGACTCCGCTAGCCTTGGATTACCTCAAGGCAGCCGAGCTGGTTGTACCCTTAAAACCTATGTCACTATTTGATTACCATGTCACTCTAAAGAAACAGGGTATACCGGCCCTCATGACTTACTAAGAGGATGTCATGAGAATACTCTAAATTAATGGAATGGAAAACCATGCCATTAGTGTCCTTATGAATTAGGTGCCATACTTGTGGACCTCAATTCTATCTAGCTTATCATGTCCAAGAACGAGCGACCGTCGCTATATGAGCGCTTATTCTTATTATCCTAGCACCCAATTAGGGAGCCGATTCCACCTAGTTTTATCGTTAATCGTGGTTGTACCATTATTGTTGTCTTTATACATCACGTTCAATCCTTGAAATTCTATTCCACAAGATCTACCTTAAAGTCCCTACAAGCTTATTCCATTGAAACTCTATATTGGCTATAACCATAGTGGATGTCGAAAAATACACGATCAATGCCTGCGCATATGAGGGCCCGATCTGGTCCTTGGAGGAGCACCCGAAAGTACTAGTGCCCATGGGAGTTATAATGATCACGGTGTGGCATTGCACCGAAGTGCATGACTAGCTTGATTAGACATTCCACAATCTCATACTCGACTTGACATGACATGACTTGCGTGACCCGGAAAGGGTATTTATATACTTGCGTGAAACGTGATAGCCAATTCCCGACATGACATGATGAATATACTTGCTTTAATATCTTGATATTTATTGATATAAGTTCTTGAAAGACATGCTAGTTCACTCAATTATCTCTTGTTATACTCTCTCTCTCTTGTCGTTTTACATAAACATGCATAGCTTTATTGCATTCATGTAACATGTAATTTACTTAAAGCAAGCTAGCTCTTGAGATATAATTCCTACTGAGCGTTCGCTCATCCAGTGTTTTCCCCTATTTTTCAGGTAAGTCCGATGACGAGACTCAATCAGATGGGAAAGGTCAAGAGTGAAGAGATTAGAGCTCTCCGTCTATCCAAGCGTCTACTAATCTTATCTTTCTATATTTTTGAGTCAATCGTTGTACTTTTCCCTTTATTGAGTCTTAGCACTTTCATTAAGTGGATTGTAATAGAAGTACTTTTAATGTTGTGATTAAATAAAGGATTGGGTTATCTTTACTTTTGCGCACTCTATCTTTGTGTTGAATACACTAACGCTCTGATTGACATGATCGATATAAACTCGTCACGCGTCTCCGAGTTCCTTCCGCGCTCAGGGTGTGACAGTTTTTGTGGTATCAGAGCCTAAGATATTCAATTCCTAGGAAACCTAAGTCCAAGGATAGGTTTAAAACCTTCTACCGATGAGATTGGGTAGAACCAATGGTTAAGTTAACTTAGAATCAAAACCTTTGAACATAATCACATATTAATATAGTTATTGTAATTGTAGGACAATGGCTGCCGAACGTGCCCAGTGGCGCAACATGCAACGCACTCTGCAAGGCATGACCCAAGCACTTCAACTGGTGGCACAAGGAGGTGCACATCATGGAGCAGGAAATCTCCACCAAAGCTTCAAGAACATGAACCCTCCTAAGTTCATGGGATCCACTGATCCGGATGATGCCGAGCACTGGATCCGGGAGACCGAACGTATCTTTCGGGTTATGCAATGCATGGACCAAGAGAAGGTCTTGTTATCAACGTTTCAATTGGAAAAGGACGCCCGCTGCTGGTGGGAGTCGATAGAAGCCACATTAGATCAAGGACAAGTTACTTGGGAGGAGTTTGTTGAACATTTCAACAATAAATATTTTTCGGACCGAGTCCAGGAGAAGAAGGCCGTTGAGTTCACCGCTCTCAAGCAACGATCATTATCGGTGGCCGAGTATGAGGAACAATTCTCGAGGTTATCCCGGTACGCTAAGCATTTAGTCAGTACCGAGAAAATGAAAGCTAGGAGATTCCTAAATGGGCTCAGACCCCAATATATCACACAGCTAGCGTCGATGGACATACAGGGCTATTTGGAGATAGTACGCCGAGCTCAGTTACTAGAAGACGCCACGGAGCTATCTGATAGGATCCGTGGGAAGGATAAGAAGGAACATGTCACTAGTTCAGGTTCCTTCAAACCCAATTTCAAGAAGAGGCCGAGTAATGGAGGTACTCCCTCCCAAGAGTAAAAGTTCAAGAAGACCAAACCTTTCTCCATCACCACTACACCTTCTAAAGTGGTGTGTAAACACTGTGACAAGGCCGGACATAAGGCCGAAGAATGTTGGAGGAAACTTGGAGCGTGTCTCCGTTGTGGGAGCCGTGATCATCGGATTCCCGACTGTCCCCTGCTCAATGATCAAGCCGGTGACGGAAAGCGTCCGGTGACAAAGAATGCACGTCTCCAAGCTATTAAGGAGACAGAACAAGACGAAGGCGGACTAGTGGAAGGTACATTGAAAGTTTGTTCTAAGTCTGCATATGTCTTATTTGATACTGGTGCATCGCATTCTTTTATTTCTAAGAAGTTTGCTAATCCATTAACCATGGAACCGGAATGGATGAAAGTAGTTCTTTCAACTCCTCTCGGAAACGAAGTTGACCTTACTCACCATTATCAAAATTGTGAAGTATTGATAAAGGGAAGAAATCTTCCTATCGACCTCATATATTTAGACATTAAGGAATATGATGTCATATTAGGAGCCGATTGGTTTTCCAAATACCAGGCAACTGTGGATTGCCGTAATAGCAAAGTTACTTTCAAAGACTTTCCGGAACTGGTCTATAATAGCCCTAAGAGTCGGAGCAAGTCGTCTCTTATTTCGGCTCTCCGAGCAAGCAAGCTAATAAGGAAAGGATGTGTATCTTTCCTTACTTTTGTCACCATAAAGGAGACTAAGGACACTAAGCTAGAAGACATCCCAGTTGTGCAAGAATTTCCTGACGTGTTTCCGGAAGATTTGCCTGGATTGCCTCCACAAAGAGAAGTGGCCTTCACCATCGACTTGGTCCCTGGTGCTGGTCCAGTTTCTAAGGCACCTTATAGGATGTCCCCTGCCGAACTCAAGGAGCTGAAGGAGCAATTGATGGAACTTCTTAAGAAGGATTTTATCAGACCAAGCACTTCTCCGTGGGGAGCACCTGTGCTATTTGTAAAGAAGAAGGATGGATCCATGAGGTTATGCATCGACTATCGACAGTTGAATCATCTCACTATCAAGAACAAGTATCCACTACCGAGAATCGATGAGTTATTTGATCAAATATCTGAATCCAAGTATTTCTCGAAGATCGATCTAAGGTCGGGATATCACCAACTAAGGATCAAAGATGAGGACATTTATAAGACCGCGTTCTGAAGCAGGTATAGGCACTATGAATTTATTGTTATGCCTTTTGGACTAACAAATGCCCCTGCTGCCTTTATGCAGTTAATGAATAGTATATTCAGGCCTCATCTAGACCAGTTCGTGGTGGTTTTCATTGATGATATATTGATCTATTCAAAGACCAAGGAAGAGCATGAGGAGCATTTGAGGATTGCATTGTAAATATTGAGGATGAATCAGTTATATGCAAAGCTCAGTAAATGCAAATTCTGGTTAGAAGAAGTATCTTTCTTGGGTCATGTTATATCGAAGGACGGTTTATCCGTAGATCCATCAAAGGTTGAAGCTGTACGGAATTGGGAAAGACCGATCAACGCTAGCGAGATCCGAAGTTTTCTGGGTCTTGCGGGTTATTATCAGCGATTCATTAAGGATTTCTCCAAGATAGCCGTACCACTCACAAGGCTAACTCGCAAGGAGATCCGTTATGAATTGAGTGAGGAATGTGAAAGAAGCTTCCAAGCTCTCAAGGATCACCTAACTATAGCCCCGGTCTTAGCTTTACCGGTTGAAGGAGAAAAGTTTGAGGTATACACCGATGCATCTGGCATTGGCCTTGGATGTGTTTTAATGCAACAAGGAAGAGTTATAGCTTATTCTTCTCGCCAATTGAAGAAGCACGAGGAGAACTACCCAGTCCATGACTTAGAATTGGCTGCGGTAGTGTTTGCGCTGAAGATATAGAGACATTACTTATACGGAGTGTAGTTCACTGTATACTCCGATCACAAGAGTCTCAAGTGTCTTTTCTCTCAAAAGGAATTGAATATGAGGCAAAGACGTTGGCTAGAATATCTCAAGGATTTCGACTTCATAATATAATATCATCCTGGAAAGGGCAATGCTATAGCTGATGCCCTCAGTCGAAAGCCAAGAGCGATTTTAGCAAATTGTATGATTCAGGAGTGGAAGTTGCTAGAACAATTCTCTAAACTTAATATAAGCATAGACAAGGACAGTAGTTGTGTCACATTATCCCATATGAGCATACAGCCAGACTTGCTATCCGAAATACAAGGACTTCAGGATAATGATCCCGTACTAGTGGAAATCAAAAGCAAGATTGGAGAGCAATCAGATTTCAAGATAGCTTCGGATGGAAGATTGTTGTTCAGAGATAGAAATTGTATACCAGATTGTCAGGAGCTAAAGAAGAAGATTTTAGATGAAGTTCACAGATCAAGGTACACGATTCATCCAGGGTCGAGTAAGATGTACCAAGATTTGAAAAGGACCTTTTGGTGGCCCAATATGAAAAGAGAAATAGCGGATTTCGTGTCTCGCTGTCTCACATGTCAACAAGTCAAGGCCGAACACCAAAAGCCTGCCGGTAAGCTACATCCTCTAGATATTCCCAAATGGAAGTGGGAGGATATCGGTATGGACTTCATTATGGGTCTGTCTAAATCAAAAGGAGGACATGATGGAATATGGGTTATCATCGACCGATTGACCAAATCAGCACACTTCTTGCCAATCAAGAGTCGATGGTCAGTTGATGTTCTTGCTGCATTATACATTAAGGAGATAGTCAGCTTACATGGAGTACCTGTCTCAATCGTGTCTGACCGAGACCCACGATTCACTTCACACTTCTGGAAGGGTCTACAACATTCGCTGGGAACGAGACTTAACTTTAGTACAGCTTTTCATCCTCAAACGGATGGTCAGACCGAGAGAACCAATCAGATAGTTGAAGATATGCTCAGAGCTTGCATCATTGATTTTGGTGGAAGCTGGCATGATCACTTGCCTTTGGTGGAATTTGCATACAATAACAGCTACCAGGCAAGTATACAAATGGCACCTTTCGAAGCTTTATACGGAAGGAGTTGCCGATCGCCTTTGTGCTGGGACGAAGTTGGCAAGAAACAACTATTAGGTCCAGACATGGTAAGGGATACCACTGAAAAGATTCAGTTGATTAGAGAAAGACTTCAAGTTGCTCAATCTAGACAGAAGGCTTATGCTGACACAAGAAGAAGATATCTCGAATTCCAAGTCAGAGATCACGTATTTCTCAAGATATCACCTGGACATGGAATAAGGAGATTTGGTGTTAAAGGCAAGCTTACACCAAGGTTTATCGGACCTTTCGAGATACTAGAAAGAGTTGGCGAGGTTGCTTATCGTGTCGCCTTACCTCCTCAATTGTCCGAAGTTCATAATGTATTCCACATATCCATGTTGAAGAAGTATGTGCATGATCCGTCACATATCATTGATCATGGAGACCTGGTGATTCAAAGGGATCTCACTTATGAACAAAAGCCCATGAAGATCTTCGATCGCGAGGTACGAACATTAAGGAGCAAAGTTATTCCCATGGTCAAAGTGCAATGGAGTAAAAGCTCAGAACACGAAGCCACATGGGAGACCGAGGAGTCTATGAGGAAACGATTCCCAGAATTATTCTAAAAAGGTATGTACTCTACACTCTCCACGTCTATATACGATTGAATTTGGGGACCAAATTCTTTTAAGTGGGGGAGGGTGTAGCAACGCTGGTAAATTAAAGGACGAGAAAGTTAAAATAAATTAAAAATAAGAACTAAACAAGGCCCAGACCTTGTACATGACCCTCTTACGTCCTAAAAAGTCTAACAAAAGAACTTATGGACACTACTATTGTATTATAATAAATTTAAGAATGACATGTTATTTTTAGGTAAGCATTTAATGCACAACGTAATTTTAATTGAATTAAGAATCATTAAATCTTGAAGAAAATGTCAATTTATATTACTAATTTAGAAGATTTAATATTCCACATTTATTGCATTATAATCTTATTAGAAGGGAGAAAGATATATATATAAGATTTAATTACATTAAAGATATGTAAAAGATAAAAGAATGAGTATATATGCAATTTCGGTTCTTTCAAGGGGATTGAGAAATGGTCAAAACTCAATTGACGCCTCTTTGTGTAGGCATATCCAACGTGAAACGCGACTTAACACAAGTCGTTATTTATGTATTAGTGAAAATCAAATAAAGTGTATAGCTAAAGAGTTATAGAGATAGTACGGATATATACATAATATTAGTCTTTTGAAGGTTAAGTGAAAATGCCAAAAATGAAATGACGCCATACCAATGGGCGTGTATAACATAAGAAACGACTTAAACAAAGTCGTTATTTTATTATAAATGAATAGTGCCAATTTTTCAATTAAAGAATTTTGGAAAACTAATTATATGGAAAAATAGAGAAAAATGGAAAACTCGTACCCCTAAAATTTTCCATCAAGATCACATCAAGAAAAAAAGATAAAAATCCAGAAAGATCGTTACACCTTAAAATAACAAATAAGGGAAAGGTGAATGACGTCTCCGAGCAAGTCGTCATTTAATTTTGACGACTGTGTATACAAGCGTCATTTATTGAAATAATACCCCAACCTTAGGCGTCATTTACAAACCGACCCGTTGGTGTTTGGTTCGAACATGGATGTTATCTGGGTAAGTTTTGTTTAAGGAAGGGATTGATACTTGTATCTTTAAGTTTAGTAAGGATTCTACCATGAAAATTTTAGTTCTAATCGAACTCTTAAAAACCCATTAGGATTCCTTCCCTATAAATACCCCCTCCCATCGAGCCAACCTGTTGGTTTTTCTTCATCGAACCTATTGCTGTTGTCAATCGTCCAAGCATCGGGGAGCCTTCCTCTCCATCCTGTTAGTAATACGAGGAGGGGTTTCCATCATCTTCCTATTCGTCCTGCCGTGGTGAACGTGAATAACGTAGGAGTTCTTCATCTTCTTCCTGCGGGTTATCTGAGACAAGAAGGAGCGTAGGAAGCTCTCTTCTTCTTCTTCCGGTACCGTTGCTAGAAAAGAGGCTGCCGACCTCTTTGGGAAGCTATCATCATCTTGCTACTTCTTCTTTGAAAGGGGCTGCTGTTGCGAACTGCTACTCTTGTTATATTGGCTTCCAATAACTCTGATAGAAACAGAGTATCGTATTAAGGGATTATTTTCTTCATCTTCATCATCGTCTGTCAACCAAGTCATCACCCAAAGGTAGGTTTTCTCAAGACTTAGCAAAATCCTATAATTACTAAATGAATACATGCATATAGGTCTAAAGGGGTTACAGATTTCATTTTCCAGAATGAATTTTCTCCGTTTACTGCATGAATGAAATTGACGACCCAAGATAGGGCGTCATTTAAAATCAACGACCGTGCAAACAGTCATCTTTTTCTGGATAGTTAATAATTGTACAATGTTTAAAATTTAATAACTATGAACTCTTACATGTACACTAATGCATGACTGTATCCATAAATTCCTGTTATTTTTCCCTATATGTTCATGTCTTTAGAATCTTGATCAGACATACTCCAAAAATCATGTGTCTGTGATTGTACCTGCGGGTGCAGATCATATGATAAAGAATTAGCGACCCAGATTAGGTCGTCAATTGAATGAACGCCTTGTAAACAGGCACCAATATAGTGATAAACTGTGAAATTATAGAAATGGTTACAATATTCCTGGATATTGACGACATATACCCTACCCTTTAATTTGTTATATGACGCCCCTGACTAGGGCGTTGTTTACTGAATTGAAGCCTTCATGAAAGGCGTCATTTTTATAATAATCAAAATTGGAAAATGTTTATAGATATTAATCTGGATGTAACGACTGAGTGAACAGTCATCATTTATTGAACTGACGACCCTGACAAGGGCGCCAATTCATAAAATGAAGACCTAAGCTCATGTACCATTTGACTGATTCCTGATTTTTCATGGTTTTTATATATAACCCTTGTTAATGTGTTATGCATATCGGCACTATATTCCATTCTGTAAATATAGTCTCATGTTTTCTCGTTGTTTTATCGATTACCCACTAATTCTCGGTGATAGATGAACTCTCCATAAGACATTCCGTTCCTTTGGACCAGTGACTTTATCATAGAGACCTCCGTAAGACTCTGCTAGCCTTGGATTCCCTCAAGGCAGCTGAGCTGGTTGTACCCTTAAAACCTATGTCACTATTTGATTACCATGTCACTCTAAAGAAACAGGGTATACCGGCCCTCATGACTTACTAAGAGGATGTCATGAGAATACTCTAAATTAATGGAATGGGAAACCATGCCATTAGTGTCCTTATGAATTAGGTGCCATACTTGTGAACCTCAATTCTATCTAGCTTATCATGTCCAAGAACGAGCGACCATCGCTATATAAGCGCTTATTCTTATTATCCTGGCACCCAATTAGGGAGTCGATTCCACCTAGTTTTATCATTAATCGTAGTTGTACCGTTATTGTTGTCTTTATACATCACGTTCAATCCTTGAAATTCTATTCCACAAGATCTACCTTAAAGTCCCTACAAGCTTATTCCATTGAAACTCTATATTGGCTATAACCATAGTGGATGTCGAAAAATACACGATCAATGCCTGCGCATATAAGGGCCTGATCTGGTCCTGGGAGGAGCACCTGAAAGTACTAGTGCCCATGGGAGTTGTAATGATCACGGTTTGGCATTGCACCGAAGTGCATGACTAGCTTGATTAGACATTCCACAATCTCATACTCGACTTGACATGACATGACTTGCGTGACCCGAAAAGGGTATTTATATACTTGCTTGAAACGTGATAGCCAATTCCCGACATGACATGATGAATATACTTGCTTGAATATCTTGACATTTATTGATATAAGTTCTTGAAAGACATGCTAGTTCACTCAATTATCTCTTGTTATACTCTCTCTCTCTTGTCGTTTTACGTAAACATGCATAGCTTTATTGCATTCATGTAACATGTAATTTACTTAAAGCAAGCTAGCTCTTGAGATATAATTCCTACTGAGTGTTCGCTCATCCAGTGTTTTCCCCTATTTTTCAGGTAAGTCCGATGACGAGACTCAATCGGATGGGGAAGGTCAAGAGTGAAGAGATTAGAGCTCTCCGTCTATCCAAGCGTCTACTAATCTTATCTTTCTATATTTTTGAGTCAATCGTTGTACTTTTCCCTTTATTGAGTCTTAGCACTTTCATTAAGTGGATTGTAATAGAAGTACTTTTATGGTTGTGATTGAATAAAGGATTGGGTTATCTTTACTTTTGCGCACTCTGTCTTTGTGTTGAATACACTAACGCTCTGATTGACATGATCGATATAAACTCGTCACGCGTCTCCGAGTTCCTTCCGCGCTCGGGGCGTGACAGTCTGCTACCTTCACTTGGGACAGTGAATGCGAGAAGGCTTTTGCCGAGCTGAAGGAATTCCTAGCCTCACCTCCCGTATTGTCGAAGCATGTGCCTAGATAAACACTGTACCTCTATCTCTCGGCAACATCTTCTACAGTAAGCTCAGTATTAGTTTGATGCGACAAAGGAGTTCAGAGGCATGTATATTGCATCAACAAGGTGCTCCTTGAGGCCGAAAGAAGGTACCCCGCAACCGAGAAGCTCGTGCTAGCGTTGGTGACCTCGGCTAAGTGCCTTCGGCCCTATTTCCAAGGACACCCCATTGTGGTGCTGACTGGCGAGCCCTTAAAAAGGATTTTGACCCACCCTGAAGATTCTAGACATCTTGTCAAATGGGAAATATTGCTAGGGGCCTACGACATCTCTTACCGACCCCACACGGCCATCATGGAGCAGGCTCTCACAGATTTCTTTACGAAGAGTGCTACCCCGCCCGAGGAAACGTCCCGGCCGACATCTGACCCGGCCTGGGACCTGTTCGTGGACGGTTCTTCAAACTCGACCGACTGCGGTGCCGGTATCTTCATCACATCCCCAGAAGGAATAGAGTTGCAGTATGCTCTAAAGTTCAAATTCCTGGCATAAAATAATGTCTCCAAGTACGAAGCTCTAATATCTGGGGCCAGGATGGCGTGGCGCCTGGGAGCCGAACGAGTCAGGATTCACACTGATTCCCAACTAGTCGCCAACCAGATCAACAGAGACTACGAAGCTCGAGAACCACAAATGGTTAAATACCTTCAGACGGTAAAAGAGATAGCCCAACATTTTGAGAGTTTTCAGGTGATCCAGATTGCTCAAGAAGACAATTCCCGAGCGGACGCCCTCTCTCGCTTGGCCTCTTCTATCAGTCCAGAAGGTACCCGGTCGATCCTCCTTGATTACTTAGAATGACCCAGCGTTGAAACCGAGCTCGTGGCTATTGTACAGGCATCATCCGACGATAGGAGAACTCTATACGTGGCTTGGCTAAGCGACTCCCAGGAACCTACTGACCCACGGGGAGCAAGGAGACTCAACTATCAAGCTCGGCGCTTCATCCTACTCGACGGAACGCTTTATAGGAGATCCTTTGTTGGACCCCTCCTCAAGTGCCTCGACATTCCGACAGCCTGCTAAGCCATCAAGGAGGTGCACGAAGGAATCTGCGGCGCGCACCAAGGAGGGAGATTGATCGTAAGGATTCTGTTACGACAAGGCTACTGGTGGCCCACTCTCCAGCGCGACTGCTTGGCATACGTTCAGAAATGTGATCGATGCTAGCGGTTCGACCACTTAATCCACCAACCAGCCTCAGAACTCGTGACCCTGATCGAGCCTTACCCCTTCGCTCGATGGGGGATCGATATCCTAGGTCCATTCCCTGTGGCTCAGGCCCAGAAAAAACTCCTTATCATCGCCATCGACTATTTCTCCAAGTGGATAGAAGCTAAAGCTACTGCCAAAATAATGAGATAGTAATCTGGAGTTTCATTTCGAGATCGATCATCTGTCGCTTTGGCATCCCCCGAGTGATTGTGAGCGATAACAGTCGGCAATTCAACTGCGCTTATTTTAAGAGCAAGTGTGCCGACCTACATATTCGCAACCACTTCACCTCGGTATCCCACCCTCAAGCCAACGGACTGGTCCAGAATGCCAACAAAACTATCATCATAGGCATCAAAATCAGGCTCGAAAAAGCTAAGGGTAGCTGGCTGTTGGCACTCAAAATAAGCTCGATGGCGATCAAGTCTAAATGACAAGAATGATACGGTTCACTGAAGCAGAGAAGCTGAAGGAAACCAATACACCAGGGCCTTCTCGAGCTGCCAGAACCTTAGGTCACTCGGAATGAACACCAGGGACTTCACCTCAGAAGAGTCGAGAAGATTTCACAACAAACTGGCAGTGTCGTCGGGCCTACCCAATGAACCGGTATCGACTCGGTCGTGCCGCATAAACAATATCCATCATCCGACCAAGGAGGAGAATGTACCCGGTGGTCCACCACCTGACAAGAGACCCTCCTGAGGTGATAGAATGTCTCTAGCCCTTCAGAACAGGGAACCGGAGGCACCGTCAGCAGAAGTCCCGGATAACCCGGCACGGGTATGGCTTCTCAGCAAATTAGGTCCGTTAGTGACCGAATGACCGCCCAGTTGAGGCGAAAGCACCCCGGGTAGTATCCCACTCCCCGAGAAAGCTACCAATGCAGGTTAAGTCGAGCCAGCAGCACAAACCACTGTGCCGAAAGCCACGTTAGCGGAAAACCCGTGTGTCCGAACTGAAGATGCATGAGGTTCCAAAAGCAGCCGTTCAAGTGGCCTGAAAGCTTTGTCAACACTACCCGCCGTGGTTTTACAAGACCAAGGCGAGATGAAGGATCACAGTAACTTCCGGAGCCTGTTCAGGGCCCACTATCGGCCTCGTGTCGGACGAACACGATGAATGGGCTTAATTCGACGCGCCCTCTAATCTGGCGCCCCCCCCACCTTTTCTGACACGCCCCCTCCCTGCGCGCAAACACAATTCTGATGCTTTCTACGGCATGCTCACCTCGCGCCAGGGAGCAACCACGCATTGGGCGTGCTATATATGAGCCAATCGTCAGCCAAAAGAAGAAGAGAGAGGAGATACGGTGAAAAGGGGATCGAATAGAACCAAAGAAAAGAGAGGAGTGGATTGGGGAAGAAGAAAGGAGATATATTCCTGAGAGCGAGCCAGAGGGCCACCCTCTTCCCGTTTGTCTGTCTGAAGAAACCCGGGGCCGGAAAAGAAGCGCCGTCTGATACTCTGTTTCTGTGGTGAAGCTTAGGTGGGTTACGGTGATCTCTCCCGACCACCCCCCCCCCCCTTACTGTTTTCCCTTTAGTGTAATGTGAGCGGTGCGGGAGGGGCGATGATATGAGCCCACCTCCCTCTCACCGTCTCTCTTCCTCTTCCCCTTCTGTAACTTCTCTACGATTGGGTGTTATTCCTGTCTGTTTAACCAGTGGGCGGCCTCCAGCCGACAACGCCTTGCCGTGCCGAATGTGTGTAGCATCGGGTTTTCTTCCGCTAATGAAATAAATGATATCGAGCATGGCAATGCCTCTATATATATTTTCTCTCCCCCTTTCTGGATCTATATGTTCTACTGTCTCCTGTGCTTGGGCTTCAAGTTTTGCTTCGTGACATCGAACACGCCCTGGAATGGCTATGGGCTATAGAAATGGTATCCCCTCTCCGGGGTTCTTATCTAATATGATGGCTATGCCGGATATGCTACATGCCTATTGAGGGTTTTATTGTTAGAGGCACATTCGTATGTGTATCTCCGTCTTTCCCCTTCGGGATTGGCCTTTTAACACCTCTCAGCACTCACTTATGAGCTAGAGAGAACGAGACCATCCATATAAGCTATATGTTGGGCTACCGGGGACGTCCACTCACTGCCTGCCAATCATTCGAGTGTTTGCTCCCTCTGTTTCGATCCTCTCCTAATCTGCATGCTAACTCATTAACTCCGTGAGTGCTAACCCATTAACTCTGTCAGCACTAACCTGCTAACCCTGTGAGTGCTAATTCGCCAACTCCCCGAATGTTATGCTACTGTACTCCTCCTACTCTCTTCAAGAGCTACAATATCGCGCTTTATTATTTCGAGAATGGCAGCTTCAATGCTCCGGGGAGGGGAACATCCCCTGTTGAAACATCTAAATCACCTTGGGGTCAAAGGGTTCTGTCTGTTTATGGCAAGCATCCCTAAGGACCGCCAGAGGGTGAACATTAATGGGGCTCTTAGCCCAACACTAAATCCACTATCCCGAAGGGAATGGTGGTGGCCATAGGTTGTGTGCCCCTCGTAGGCTAGCCCTCGGGGTTTCCTTCCTTATTGGTCATCCCTTTTTTAATCATACTTTGGCCCATGGAATATTGGTGCCCCTTGTAGGCTAGCCCTCGGGGTCTTCCGTCGATTCGGGTCTGCCGGCCGCCGTTGTGCCACCCGATATTAAGGAGCTTACTCTATTTTGTGGGTATGCCTCCGCTTTCCCCCCCGCAACCCTCTAGAGATGGGGAGGTGCTGCCAAAATTTTGCCAGGCTTGTTTGACTAATTGCCCTCATAATTTGGGCTTAATAAGACATGTTTTCAAAATAGTGAACTTTCGTGCTCGAGTATGAACCTCGCACGAGTCTCAACCCTATCTCAAGGGCATCCTGGACCTCAATTCATTCACTAAACAACTCAATACATGTTCATGGTTTAAATAAACTAAAAAATACCCAAAAATTATCTAATCCGGCGCGGCCCTAATCCGGTGCGCCCTAATACGGCACGGTACCCCACCGCGCCAGTTTAACCTCAAACTCAAACTCTCAAAAAACCAATCGACCATCACCCGGCGCGCTCTAATTTGGCGCGCACCGGGCGGGGCACGCCGGTTAGGGCCACTCGCCACCCCGCGCCGTTTTAACCCCTATTCCTACGCTACCCCTCGCCGTATAACCCTATACCTACGCTACCCCGCGCGGGTTTTGAACAAAAATGCATCTTTCGCGCCGTTTTAACTCCTCTCTCATTCTCGAGTCAACCCCCGCCTTTCGCGGCTTGTGTCGGTCAATGTAATCAATCATAAACCAAATAGAAGAAACCTTTTTTTAGTTGGAATCATCTGTCATTATGCATTTGCTAATTTATGCATTAGATATAAATATGCATTCTTATATGCCTCGTTAATGCATGCTTGCCTGAACGAGACTTTGGTATATCAAATGGCATTGACGGAAGGCTGGGTCACGCCCGACTGGAAGCCTTAGCTATGCGTGATGGTGGTCTTTGGACCTATTTTCTCCGCCTCGTACCGAGGGCTCGAATTTAATGAAACATGCCTGCTCTACATGATTAAGAGAATGTTAAACGAATCATTTCATGCGGCCTTAAAGATCTCATCATCACATGCATTTTCATGTACTCTATTTCAGCCTCGGGCTACCCCTTATCTCGACAATTAATTAGAGGATTTCCTCCTTATTGGAGGATGTAATTAACGTCATAGCCTTTATGGTATGGCGGACGTTCAGTCCCAACACGCATCTCACTTTTGCCCGCCCCGGGTCAGATTGAGCGCATAATAAACTCGTCACCTAGTGACTGGCACGCCCTACGCAAATAAACCTTTGATAAATAAACTAAATAAATAATAATAATATATCTTAATTAATTAAATAAAAAAATTTATTCCCACACTGGCTTGGGGAATTGCCTAGCATACTATGGTCGCACCGAACCACTCCCAGAACAGCCACTGGTGAAACTCCATTTCAACTAGTATATGGTACAGAGGCAGTAATTCCACTGGAGATCGGTAGCCCTTCTCTTCAAGTAATCAACTTCTCACCCAAGTCGAACGAGTAGAAGTTACTGGAAAACTTGGACCTGGCCGATGAAATCCGCGAGATTACGAGAATCCGAGCTACGGAGTACCAGCGTTTCATGACTCGCTACTACAACGCCCAGGTCCGAGATAGGCAGTTCCAACCGTGAGATTTCATCCTGAGAAAGGCCAAAGCCTCTCGACCATTGGAGGCGGAGGAAAAGCTAGCCCCTAATTGGGAAGGCCCCTATTGAGTGGTCGAGACACTCGGGAATGGAGCTTACCGACTATCTACCATGGAAGGGAAACCAATTCCTTGGACTTGGATTGCCACGACATTATGAAAATTTTATTTCTGAGCTTTTCCATACATGTAAGAAGTCGAGTAAGATAGCAATTTTCATTTTTATTGCATCAATATTTTTGTACATCAGATAGGTCGTAGTGTAATTGTGATGTCCCGGACCCTTTCGGATCCCTCTTCTTGGGTCTCGGATCTGCATTTTCGGTGAATTTGGCTCCGTTGTGTCCGGAATTGTGTTCTGGACATCTTTCGTGTTCGGATCCGTGCAATTCGGGTCAGTTCGGAGGCTCGGAACGTGTTCCGCGGCTTTTTCACGTGTTTTTCGATTCCCGCGTTTGTGTCTTGGAAACACCTACGGAACCCTGTAGCGGGTGAACCGGGTCGTTCATCTACCCACGAGTGGTACCATTGCGATCAGCGCGGCGAGAGGATTGAGGAGGTGTATTTTTCTATTTTTTGGGATTTTTTTGATTTTATGGATTTTCTATAAATACCAAACCCTTTTTCTTTTCTTTTTCACCTTTTTTTCTTCTTCTTCCTCCTTCTTCCAACCGTTGGAGAGCGCCCTCCCCATCGCGACCGTTCTTCTTCCCCGAACGATCGAGACGCGGCCTCCTTCACTCCGGCAACGGCGTGGCGGCGGCGGCGGCGAGGCGGTTCCGGTGGTGGCCTTTTCACAGCGGGAGGCGGGGCACGTGGCATTCTAAAAGCTTCTTCCTTGACTTCGGCGGGGCATTCGCTCCATTGAGGTAGGGGGACGAATCCCTATGTTCATCCCGTCATCCCCCGCGATTTGTAGGCCGAATGGGAGCCGAGAGGGGTGTGTTTGAGCGGTTTAGGGCAAAATCATGTTTTGGGGAGAGTTCGCCCGATCTATGGATTTGAGCTGCGATTCGGCATTTTGATGGCCTAGAATCATGCTAGGGGTCCCCAGGGGTCTTCCCCTTTGATCCCCCCTCTCCTATGGAGGTAAGGGGGCGTTGTTGGAATTTTTGGGCGTTTCCCGCCGTTTCGCCCTCGGGCGGGTGTGACGGTCCTTCCAGTGACCGCCACACCATGTAACAAGCCTAGATGGGTGCGTTACAGCCCTGAGTGCAGCCAGTGGGGTCTGTGGGCTGTGACGGTCCCACGATAGACCGCCACGGTGCTGTGACGCACCTAGGTTAGACCGTCAGGGGCGTTCGACCGTTGACTGCCGACCGTTGGCTTTTGACCATTGGGGGTCAAGGCCTGTGACGCACCATGCCTGGCGCGTCACAGCCTTGTAACGCCCCTGTGTGGGTGCGTCAGAGCAGATGAACCCACCTCTCCTGACGCACCAGGGTTGGTCCATCAGGTGATGTGACGCCCCTAGGTGGGTGCGTCAGAGCCTGTTTTCGCCTCGGCTTGTGACGCTCTAGGGTTGGACCGTCAGAGCCTTGTGACGCTCCAGTGTAGATGCGTCACAGCCTGTGACGGCCCAAGGTTGGACCGTCAGGCTCTGTCCTGCACCGTGTGTGTGCGGTCTCGTTTCTTTGACGATGGTTTCCGTGAGTCAGTCCTTACTTTCAGTGACCTGTCCACTAGTCGTAGCTTCCTGCGCACGCGGGTGCGGACCCACTTGGGAGTGGTGGAGAGCGAGACCCGGTGAGAGGCAATTTTTAGGCAGGTTACCTTGGGGCCCCTTGCCTTTGCCACCAAAGTCCGGTGGGGGGGAAAACTAGCTAGAGGACCCGACCTAGAGCAGATGGTCTGTGTGTGCACACGTGGTTGGGGGCTTAGGACACACGCTGACGAGCGTGACCCCAGCTAGTCCTTGTTGTGGTACTTGTTGCGTGTCTGAGTCTCACGCCCGGGGCGTTGTAGCTCGACACTTATGACGCGGTGTAAGACTTCAGGGGACGCTTCCGGTCGTTCTTCTAGTGGGTAGTGCTCCTGTTCGCTGGCAGGTGTGGACTCGAGTTTCATTGGACTGAGGTTTAGTAGTACGTGCTGTTAGAGTAGATGGCTTTTTCCGTTTATTTACTTTATCTTGTTGGTTCTACCGTACTCCTGTTAGGTAGGGTTGCGTTCAACTTTCTTGTTTTCCTGCCTTATTTTCCGCACGAGGTGGGGATTCGTGGGATCCCTACTGGGCCAATGAAATGAGGCCCACCCCTGCTTTTGAGGTGAGGCGGGTCTTCGAGAGGTGCGACCGAGTTCCAGCGTGGTTCTTCTAGCTAGGGTTAGCCGCCAGTCTGCCAGAGCCGGGGGATGCCCCGTGTAGTTGTACGCCGGGGGATGCCCCGTGTAGTTATACTTTCCTTTCTGTTGACTGTACTTTTATTTGGACATGAGACTCTGTGGACCTTGTAGCAGTTTACTTTATTTATATTATGCTGTGCATTTTATTTTAGATCATTATACTACCTCTGCGGTTGTTTCAGCTTCTCTTGTACTCCCACACCATCCCTTTCTACCCTTCCGAGTCTTCGGGCTCATGGGTTGACGGGCCGAGATTCGAGACGCGCCGGTTCCTTTCCGGTACTCGGATCCCGGGTCGTCACAGTAATACTCTGTATTCTTAGGATCAGAATTGGAGAGCTTTCAGAGCGCTTTCGTGGGTTCTGAAACTTGTTTTACGATCCACTCGGGTTTTTCCCTTATATAACTTACGGAACCCCGTGGAGAGTGAACCATTAAGTTTTGAGACTCCGGGACGCTACAAGTGCATTGTGCTCTTTCCAAGAATCGCGGAGACTATTTTTTCATATTTTGATGAGTTTACAAAATTTCGTGCCAAAAATCAGATTTCATAAATATTTTTTATTTTTTTTTATTTTTATAACCCTTTTTCCTCTCTCCTCTCTCTCCCCACCGTGCTCTCACTTCCCTCCCTCCGTTCTCTCTCCTCTCTTCTCCTCTCCCCTGAGGCATACGACCGTGGCGGAGCTGGACGAGGTGGTGATGGAGTGGAGCTGACCTGGAGCGTGATCGTGCGAGAATCGGAGCGTGGTGCTTGGTGCGATCCCATTCGTGGATTCGTAGTCGGCGTGGGATGTTTCTGTGATGGTTTTCGACGTGGTTTGGCTGTTTTGAGGCGCGAGATATTTGGTGGAGGTAGGGGATGGATACCCTACTCTTTTCCTGCTTCTTCTCGTGATTTGGAGACGAACGGTGTGAGTTTGAGTGGATTTTCCAGCTTTAAGCGCAAAAGCATATTACGGGGGTGTGAGCCGTGTTTGCCGTTCCAAGCGACGGTTTTTTGTTTAAATGGAATCATTTGAACCCCTAGCATGTTGGGATTCGATTCCCGCCAGTTTAACTCCGTTTGAGCATGATTTGGGGCCCACAAGAGGCCGAATGCTCGCGTGACTCATTTTGGGTCGATTCATGGGAATCATCCATTTCTTGCCATTTTATGGATGGTTTGATCCCTTCCGGCTTGTGGAAGGTTGATATCGACTCTATGTTGTGTCCCTGTGTTTTGATGTTATCAAAAACTCTAGTCATGTATACTCTTTAATATGATCAATCAATGTGGTTTGTTGATAAAGAATCATGCATATGCTCTCATGACTCTATTTGTGCTATTGAGGTGTTCAAGTTGCACGAAGTACAGGTTGAAAGCCAGTTAAAATCAGAAGTCAATGCACTGTCAACAAGAAAAGTCAACATGGTCAGTGAAGTCAATGCACAGCCAATAAGAATTGTCAATAGTCTTGGTTGGCGAGTCAAAGTCCAAGACAGTGCAAGCTGACAGCTAAGGTCGATGCTACTTCAATTACTTTAGAACAAAGGTCGATGCATGTAAAGTTCATAAGGAGACCTAAAGTCGATGCAGCTTCTGTGGCTGATGAATGAAGGTCAATGCTAGTTAGCCATGCACAGAATGAAGGTCGATGCTAGTTAACTAGGGACTGATGAAGGTCGATGCACATGTGCTTACAAGGTCAGTGCATCTTTTGGCATTTGGCTTACAAGGTCGGTGCACCTTGACTCATTTAGCAAACAAGTCGGTGCACCTTTGGTTCTGTTGCTCCC
The DNA here is from genome assembly GCA_022559845.1 of Amorphophallus konjac. NCBI lineage: Eukaryota > Viridiplantae > Streptophyta > Magnoliopsida > Alismatales > Araceae > Amorphophallus > Amorphophallus konjac. The sequence continues at coordinate 180,380,854 of CM040123.1, read as the reverse complement.
AAGTTTATGATGTGTGGCTTCAAGAGTTTTGATGATGTCAAATGAGATATTGCTAAATGGCTTATTGTTTCAATGTGATTGTCTCTTTAAACTTCATGGGTTATGAAATTGGATTGTATTGATTCCTTGTTGGTTTGAGATTAGAAATCCTACGTTACCGTGTATTGAACTGTTGACATCTTTGTCATATGTATTCGGTATAATCTCAAACTCCTTGGACTTGCTGATTCATGGCAACTTATTGGAGTCTTGCTACACTCTTTGTAACACTTGTCAATGGCTTTTGGTAAGCCATGGTGTGAGGAAAATAATGCTATTTTGTGTAAGTCTTTCACAAGGCTTGGATCAATAAATATATGCACTCATGGATATGTGCTGACCTGTGCATAAACTCCTCATGGATGGTCAGTGGAGTCCATAGATATATGTCTTTCCATCCGATAGGTAAGATCATGGTAAAAGCCATAAGGGTAAGCTTCATTCATCATTCATAGATTCATGACTTAATGAGAAATGCATGAGTGGATTTGTTCTATGAATGCCAATACAAATTTAACCTTCTTGAGGTGTTCTTACAGGTAAGAAGGACTTCTAATACCCAACTCAAAATGGAAAAACCCCGGTGAGGTTGTTCGATTATATTTCTATTTCATCGGGCATTTTTGAGTTCACAATTGCTTGGTGTCGACACCTGGTGTCACACCAGTTTCTCTATGTTCTACCATTTTATTTTTTCTTCTGTCTGAAGCCTGGTGTCGACACCTGGTGTCGACACCCATTTGTTTTTATACTGGCCAGCAATTTTCTGCTATAAGCCATATCCTGGTGTCGACACCTGGTGTCGACACCATCTGTGGGTTGCCTTGGCCGGCTGCTTTCTGCTATGGCCATGGGCCTAGTGTCGACACAACTGTGCAGCCGCGATTTTGGACTTTCACGACCTCGCCCCTTTTGTCAAACCTGTCCGGTCCTTCAGCCTCAAATCACTCCTAGATTCATGGATCTGGTCCCTAGGGTGTCCCTTGACCGATCTGGAAGCTTAAAACCGTCTCATTGGGTCACAAACCCAAATCAAGGAGTGAGATCTGAAATTTGTGTGTGCTTTCTAACCCTTGTGAGTGCAGGTCGCAGGCAGCAGCTCCAGAGCTTCTTCCACACCGTTCTTAGCATGAATACGAAGGGAAGAGTGAAGTTTCAAGTCCCCAAATGTTCCTCTGCTGCAAGCTGCATAGAAATCCAAGATACAACAAGTGTCCGTGCAAAAATCGATCATCCTCCTTCAAGAACGGTCTTCATCTTGCAAAGGAGTTCAAGTACCTTCGAAGAAGAGAAAGGGGGAGCTCTAATCACTGCAAATCTTCTCTATTCTAATCTTCTCAAATCTCTGATGTTTGAGCTTGAATATCTGTTGTAATCTTTGAACTTAAAGAACTGCATTTTTGTGTGTGTGTGCTCGTGATCTTTGATACGAGCGTGTGTGTGGGTGTGTGGTGGCCAAGATAGGCTGCCATGTGTGTGTTGGCTGTTGTTACAGCATGTGTGTGGCTCACCTCATAGTGGAGCATTAATCCTCATGTGTGAGGGGTGGACGTAGGGGACACGTTTGTGTACCCGAACCACCTAAAAATCATGTGCCTCCTTTGTGGTTTGTTCTTCGTGCTTTGTAACGAGTGGGCCTCACGTGTAGCTGAGTGATCTCAATCTCCGTCATAGCATTCATACCTTTATTTACTTGTACTCGCGAGAGAGATCTTGTTCCGGTAAGGTTGAGTGTTTGCTTAACTAGATCTCCTTCTAGTTTGTGGTTTTCATTCCTACTAGCATTTCAGTTAGCATTTAATTTTTATTGGCCAATCAATTCACCCCTCCCCTCTTGATTGCCACCCTCCGGGACACAACAATTGGTATCAGAGCTCTGGTCTCTGATTGACTCGACCTCACGGTCAAAGAGCTAGATCCTAGATCATGGCAAACAGAGGGATGATGCCCGAAGGGCATTCGGTACACAGGCCTCCGTTTTTCGATGGCACAAACTACACTTATTGGAAAAACATAATGTACATTTTCCTGCGTGCTCAAGAGTATGATGTGTGGAATGTGATCAATAAAGGTCCTTAGAAGTTGCCTGACAATGAAGATGATTGGGATGATGAACATATCAATAATTGTGCAGCAAACTTTAAGGCCATGAATATAATTCAATGTGCTATTCATCCAAACGAATACTCACGAATCTCTATGTGTTCCTCTGCACAGAAAATGTGGGACAAGCTATGCTTGATCTATGAAGGAACTTCTGAAGTCAAGGAGACCAAGGCAAATCTATTGGTCCGAGATTATGAGTTGTTTATGATGAAGCTAGAAGAATCCATTTCTGAAATGTTCGCAAGGCTGATGGAAATTACAAATGGTTTGAAGGCTCTTGGGAAGGAGTATTCAAACCGAGATCTAGTAAGGAAGGTACTGAGATCTTTATCACCACAGTGGCACACAAAGGCCACTGTAATTGAAGATTCAAAGGATCTCAGCACTTTGACTTTGGATGAATTAGTCGGCCCCTTGATGACATACGAGATTAACTTCAAAAGGAGCGAGGAGGATCACAAAAAGAAGAAGGTAGCCATAACATTGGCATTGAAGGTAAACCCACAAGAATCTGATGAAAGTGAGGAAGGCTCCACGGCTAACACTGAAGATGAGGAGCTTGTTGCTATGATCACCAGAAGAGTAAGAAAATTTGTCAAGAATACCAGGAAGTTCGGTGGTCGGTTTAGAAAAGGACCAAGAAGGCAAGGTCCTAAGAAAAATGAAAGTAGCAAGAAGGATGAAGTAATCTGCTATGAATACAAGAAACCTGGTCACATGCGGGGTGAGTGCCCGGATTTGATGAAGAGATTCAAGAAAGGAAAATTCAAAAAACCCAAAGCCATGGTCGCCACATGGAGCGACGAGGATGAGGAAGGATCCGGGAATGAAGATGACTTAGATGAGCTTGTTCAGAATCGGTGCTTCATGGCAGACGAGGACAACTCAAATGAGGTAGATTCTAAATCCGAATCTCTTACTTGTGAACAATGGCAGATTGCTTATGAATCATTATATGGAAAATGCAAAAAGTTGAAATCTGAAAACAAACTTCTGAAAAAGAAGATGGAGCAATTTGTGCATGCTGAAAATTCTTGTGAAAGTTGCAATGCCTTGAAATCTGAAATTGAGAATCTCAAACATGAAAATGAAATTCTTATGTCTAAAACTAAATTGTTTGAAGAAGAGAGTTCATGCATGCGTGAAGATCAAACCAATTTTGTCAAAATGTATGAAGACTTGAAGAGTGAATTAGAACAAGAAAGGTCGAAAAGAATTGCATGTAATCAAACCAAGGAAACAACTGAACAGAAAATTGAAACCTTGATGCTAGAGATAAATGAGTTGAAAAATGTTCTTGCTACATTGGAAAAAGGGAAACAAGTTATGAACACTTGGGTGGATCCTCATGAAGGAAGTTCTCTACACACCTTTGAAAAGAGAAAACCACTTCAATCTAAAACACACATGACTCCTTGGATTTCAAGAGGCTCGTTTTCCTCCTTGTCTAACACACACATGCATAACTCATTTATGAATGCAAACAGGAGGAGAAGCCGTGGTAACAAAGTCACTACATGTTTTAATTGTGGAAGATTAGGCCATGATATGTATGATTGTAGAACCATGAGATTTGATGATGAACATTTTGCAAGAATGGTGAATAGGTCATATAGGCCTCCTTTGTCTAACCATCATGGACCCAAGCTTGCTTGGGTACCAAAAAACCCCATAAGTATTTACTTTGAATTTGCAAGTCTGCTTTGGAGCTCAAAAGAACAAATGGTATCTGGATAGTGGATGTTCAAGGCATATGATGGGAAACAAGGAAATGTTTGCAGACCTACAAGAAAAGGATGGTGGAGTGGTAGCTTTTGGGGGGAAAGATAAAGGAAAAATTATCGAAGAAGGTAAGATAGGTAAGAACCAAACTCAAGTCATTGAAAATATTTTACTTGTAAAAGGCTTGCATCATAATCTCCTGAGTATCTGTCAACTCTGTGATAAAGGCTGCAATGTGTCTTTTGATTCTACACACTGTACTGTGGTAGATAGAAACTCTAATGAAATTAAATTCATAGGGTTCAGACACAACAATGTTTATATGATTGATCTAGATGATGTTTCACATAACAATCTATGTTTGGTTGCTAAAAGATCTGATGATGCATGGCTTTGGCATCGCCGTCTTGGACATGCCAGTTTTAATGTGATGTTGAAGTTGTTTAGAAAAAATCTAGTTATTGGTTTGCCCAAGTTGAAGCTTGTCGATGAAGGAATCTGTGGGGCATGCAGCAGGGGCAAACAGACAAGAACATCCTTCAAATGTAAGAGTGATGTAACCACTTCTAGGCCCCTTGAATTGATTCATATCGATCTGTTCGGACCAAGCAGAACACATAGCTTGGGTGGTAAGCTATATGGGTTTGTAATTGTGGATGACTTTTCAAGATATAGCCGGGTGTATTTTCTCTCTCACAAAAGTGATACCTTGATGGAGTTTGAAGCATTTTGCAGGATGGTTCAAAATGAAAAAGGATGCTGCATCAAGACTGTGCAGAGTGATCATGGTAAGGAATTTGATAATCATGAGTTCAGTAATTTCTACAGGGATCAAAGGTATATGCACAACTTCTCCGCACCAAGGACCCCCGAGCAAAATGGGGTAGTTGAGAGGAAGAACAGAACACTAGTTGAAATGGCCAGGACTATGCTAAATGAGAACAATTTACCAAGGTATTTCTGGGCTGAAGCCGTGAACACTGCGTGCTACATAATCAACCGAGCCATGGTAAGGCCTTTGTTAAAGAAAACACCTTATGAGCTATATCGAGGTAAGAAATCGAATATTTCTTACTTCAAACCTTTTGGCTCCATTTGTTACATCCATAACAACGGCAAGGTGGACTTGGCTAAGTTTGACCCCAAGAGTGACAAGGGGATATTTCTTGGATACTCTCTTAGCTCAAGAGCCTATCGAGTGTACAACTTGAGAACTCTTTTAGTTGAGAAAAGCCCCCATGTCATAGTTGATGAATCATCATCCAAGAACACTAATGACAAGTCTATCTTGCAGGAAGGAGAATCAGAAGATGATGATACGGGAAAGTTGTTAGAGAAAGTTAATACATTAGGAAGTGAAGAACAACAATATGCTGGTGAAAATCAGCAAGATCAGATTGAACTGCAGCTACCAAGGCAATGGACCTTTGCTAAAGACCATCCGCCGGAAGCTGTCATAGGCAATGTGGAAGAAGGAATAAGAACGCGTTCCTCATTCAGGGAAGTTGAAAATCTGGATTACATAGCTTTACTTTCGCAATCTGAACCTCACTCTTTAGAAGATGCCTTAAAAGATGATTCCTGGATCATGGCTATGCATGAAGAACTACACCAGTTCCAAAGGAACAAAGTGTGGTTCCTTGTGCCTCGTCCTAGAGACCACTCTGTGATCGGAACCAAATGGATCTTTCGAAACAAAACAAACGATCAAGGGGTGGTAACTAGGAACAAGGCGAGGCTTGTAGCCAAAGGTTATAGCCAGGAGCTAGGAATTGATTTTGATGAGTCATTTGATCCAGTAGCAAGACTTGAGGTAGTGAGGATTCTTTTAGCATTTGCGTGCTACAATAACATTAAATTATTTCAAATGGACGTTAAAAGTGTATTTTTAAATGGCTATATCCAGGAGGACATGTTTGTAGAGCAACCGCCGGGGTTCGAGGATATGGAGCATCCAGATCATGTATACAAGCTAGACAAAGCTCTTTATGGTCTGAAACAAGCACCCCGTGCGTGGTATGAACGGTTGAGTGAATTCCTCATTCAAAATGGATTCAAGCGAGGTAATGTCGATCAGACTCTTTTCACACAAATGAATGGTAAGGAAATCCTAATCATTCAAGTGTATGTGGATGATATCATCTTTGGCTCCACAAAGGAATCTCTTAGTGAAAACTTTGCAAAACTAATGCAAAGTGAGTTTGAAATGAGTCTTATGGGAATGTTAACCTTCTTCTTGGGATTACAGGTGACATAGACGACTGATGGTTTATTCATAACCAAAAGAAATATACTATGGAGCTGCTCAAGAAATTCAAACTATCTGAAACAAAGCCACAACCAACTCCCATGTCCACATCATTAAAGCTTGACCATGATGAGAAAGGTAAAGCCGTCAATTAAACCCTTTTCAGAAGCATGATAGGATCTTTGTTGTATCTGACTGCCAGCAGGCCCGACATTCAATATGCAGTATGCTTATGTGCTAGATTTCAATCGAATCCTAAAGAATCTCATATGTCGACCGTGAAGCGCATTTTTAGATATATTGCTAGCACTTGTGAACTTGGTTTATGGTTTCCACGTAGTTCATGTCTTGAATTGGTTGGTTATTCCAATGCCGATTACGCGGGTTGCAAACTAGACTGGAAGAGCACAAGTGGGTACTGCCAGTTCCTTGGAGGATGCTTGGTCTCATGGGCTTCCAAGAAATAAAACTCTGTGGCATTATCAACCGCCGAGGCCGAATACGTGGCCGTAGGTAGTTGTGTTGCCCAAGTGCTCTGGATACAACAATAGTTGATTGATTTTGGCATCACACTTAAAAACACAGCCATCCTTTGTGATAACACCTCTGCTATAAATCTTTCAAAAAAACCCGTGCATCATTCTCGCACTAAGCATGTCGATGAAGGTTAGGCACCATTTCCTACGTAATCATGTCAGCAAAGGTGATGTCGTAATTTAGTTTGTTGACACTAATAACCAAGTTACAGACATTTTCACTAAACCTCTTAATGAAGAAAAATTCACTTATTTTAGGAGAGAATTGGGCATTTGTCGTTTGGAAGGTTAGTGTATGTCCTGCATTAGTTGGTCTCATCTCATGCATTTGCATTTACTTCACCTAACTAGAAGATACATGCCTTCGTAGTTTTCCTTGGTCATGCATATGCATCATGTTAATGTGTGTATTATGTGTAAATTGCTTGAATGTGGAATGTCAGTGCATGGAGTGTGTTTCGTTGTATAAACCTATATAATGCACTCCTTGGCTTTTTATGTCCTTATATTCCTTGTTAAATAAAGCACAGCCACATGAAGGAACGGGTGACACATGGTCCGGAAAGGTAGGAATTAGTATTTGGTGTGTGTGATTGATTTTGTATGTGAACATCCCCAAAATGACAAACCCAAACATTTTATCACATGAATTGCTCATATTCATTCCTAAGTCATTTGGGTATCAAGCCTTGTTCCTTGGAATTCAAATCCTTTCTTGTAACTCACCGTTAAAACACTTTTTATATAGCAGTCTGGGCGGTGTCGACACCTGGTGTTGACACCCCTTCCTGCTCTGTTATTTTTTTTGGCAGGCAGAACTTGGCAAAACCGGTGTCGACACCTGGTGTCGACACCGTCCGGTCGCGACCCATTCGCGAACCGGTCCGTGGGGTTCGAACCCGTTCGAACCCCCTCCCACACTTGCCCTAATGCCCTTCCAACTCCCATGCCGCCCTCCTTTCATCCCCACGACCTCTTTCTTGCAAGCCCCAAGCCCCTTCAAGCCCAAGAACGCGCGGACATCACCGAGGCACCCGCGCCCTCCCCTTGCCGAGCATCCGTGGCCGCCCTCTTCGGCCTTCATCCCCTAGAGCGTGGGTGTTTCGTGGAGAATCCGTCCAGTCGAGGTAAGGGATCCTTCGTTGAACAGAGAGATCTATTCCTTGCTCCGTCCGTCTCCTTTCAAAGTTGGTTCCAATGGCTCCGAAGAGGCATGCATCCGGCAAAGAAAAGGTTGCCAAATCCCGCAGAAAGAAGGAAGTCAGGGCTAAAATGGATGAACAGCATGCTCTCCAGCAAAGACCCACGCCCGCACAGTTTAAAAGGATGGATCGCAAGGTTCTTCGACCACGGGCTGTGGATTTCCAAGATCTACATAAAGCACTTCCCGAACTGTTACCGTTAATTGAAGCTCAGCCAAATTTGGGTACGTTCATGTCTGCTCACAGAAAAATTTATCATTCACTTGTTCTCCAATTCTATGGAAATATGATTGTTCGGAAAAGCAAGTATACTACAGTCTTGAATGGCCAGGTGATCGCTCTTTCCAGAAAATTTCTTGCACATGCATTTGATTTACCTGATGCCGGTGACACCTATGAGAATGCAATGCATGCCGAACATGAGGTTTATCAGATTATGACAGGGGAAGAAATGGGGGATCGGTCTGTTAGTGGCTTAAATGCTAACCATTTTCCCCCTCTTCAGCGCATTCTCCATCATATGCTTACCACAATCTTGCATCCCAAGGCTGGGGGACGAGAGAAGGTCACCGATCAGCAAATGTTTCTGTTATATGGTCTGCTGCAAGAAGAGCCCATTAATTTTCCCTCAGTCATTCTTGATCACATCGTCAGTTGTACTCATCACCGCAGTAGAACTCTCCCTTATGCAGCCGCATTAACTGCTATCTTTCGTGCGGTCAATATTCCACTCAACGATGAGCCTTGTCAAACACTCCGGGAAGCTGACATTTATACTGTTAACTCGGTTTGTAAGAACATGGGTTATGTTCAGGATGCTCAAGGACGCCTTGTTCGTACACTCAAAGCTGTGCCAGACAAAGATCCTGAAGATGTTTCTGATGATGAAGAGGGAGAAGCTCAGCATGAAGAAGGTGGCACTTCTGGAACTCGTGCAGCCTCCATGGACTTTTCTGGTTTTCAACTTTCGATGGAGACTATGGGTAGTGAGGTGGGTCACCTCAGGGAGACGGTGGATATTCTTACTCAGGATGTGGCGGAATTGAAGTTTCATCACACCACGTATCTTCAGGAATTTCAGACTATCAATACCTCTCTTGATGCTTTAAAGTCTGCCATGGATACTCAAATCGCTCAGTTCACTACCATAGTTGATTACATTCGCCGTCTACCTACTCCACCCTCCTCTGGATCGGAATGAATCATGTTATGCATGTCGGCTATGCTACTTGTACCCCGGTTCCCCCTTATTTTTGTTGATGTCAAAGGGGGAGACATATGAATTTCTATGTTGCTACTAATAGGTTGCTTATTATGCTTATGATGTGTGTTTTGCATGCTTGCATGCTTGCTTGTTTCCCATGCATTTAGTTTGCATTCGAGTCTTTACATCTAGTACTAGAGTTTTGTTTAGTTATATTCATAGCATGGCATGCTTAGTTATGGTGTCCAGGTGTTTGTTGGTTCAACGCTTTTCAAATGAAATTGCTACTTATGGCTGTGAAATCATTTTGTTGTTGTTGCCATTCAGTTCAACAAATATGAAAGTTGTGGTTCAATGCAGATCAATTTCTTAAAAAGGTTATCTTGGAAACTTGTTACATTGTCACTTGAATTGTACCTTGATCCTTTCATCATGTTCATGCTGATCAATTTCATCCCTTGAACAGTAGCACATAGCATTTTTTATCATCATCAAAAAGGGGGAGATTGTTGCTCCCAAGTTTATGATGTGTGGCTTCAAGAGTTTTGATGATGTCAAATGAGATATTGCTAAATGGCTTATTGTTTCAATGTGATTGTCTCTTTAAACTTCATGGGTTATGAAATTGGATTGTATTGATTCCTTGTTGGTTTGAGATTAGAAATCCTATGTTACCGTGTATTGAACTGTTGACATTTTTGTCATATGGATTCGGTATAATCTCAAACTCCTTGGACTTGCTGATTCATGGCAAACTTATTGGAGTCTTGCTACACTCTTTGTAACACTTGTCAATGGCTTTTGGTAACCCATGGTGTGAGGAAAATAATGCTATTTTGTGTAAGTCTTTCACAAGGCTCGGATCAATAAATATATGCACTCAGGGATATGTGCTGACCTGTGCATAAACTCCTCATGGATGGTCAGTGGAGTCCATAGATATATGTCTTTCCATCCGATAGGTAAGATCATGGTAAAAGCCATAAGGGTAAGCTTCATTCATCATTCATAGATTCATGACTTAATGAGAAATGCATGAGTGGATTTGTTCTATGAATGCCAATACAAATTTAACCTTCTTGAGGTGTTCTTGCAGGTAAGAAGGACTTCTAATACCCAACTCAAAATGGCAAAACCCCGATGAGGTTGTTCGATTATATTTCTAGTTCATCGGGCATTTTTGAGTTCACAATTGCTTGGTGTCGACACCAGTTTCTCTATGTTCTGCCATTTTATTTTTTCTTCTATCTGAAGCCTGGTGTCGACACCCATTTGTTTTTGTACTGGCCAGCAATTTTTTGGTATAAGTCATATCCTGGTGTCGACACCTGGTGTCGACACCATCTGTGGGTTTCTTTGACCGGCTGTTTTCTGCTTTAGGCCTGGCCTTGGTGTCGACACCAGCTGTTTTCTGCTTTAGGCCTAGCCTTGGTGTCGACACCTGGTGTCGACACCACTGTGCAGCCGTGATTTTGGACTTTCACGTCCACAGCCATTTTGTCAAACCAGTCAAGTCCCTCAGCCATAAATCACTCCTAGATTCGTGGATCTTGTCCCTAGGGTGTCCCTTGACCGATTTGGAAGCTTAAAATCGTCTCATTGGGTCACAAACCCAAATCAAGGAGTGAGATCTAAAACTTGTGTGTGCTTTCTAACCCTTGTGAGTGCAGGTCGCAGGCAGCAGCTCCAGAGCTTCTTCCACACTATTCTGAGCGTGAATACGAAGGAAAGAGTGAAGTTTCAAGTCCCCAAACGTTTCTCTGCTACAAGATGCATAGAAATCCAAGATACAACAAGTGTCCGTGCAAGAATCGATCATCCTCCTTCAAGAACGGTCTTCATCCTGCAAAGGAGTTCAAGTACCTTCGAAGAAGAGAAAGGGGGAGCTCTAATCAATGTAAATCTTCTCTATTCTAATCTTCTCAAATCTCTGCTGTTTGAGCTTGAATATCTATTGTAATCTTTGAACATAAAGAACCGCATTTTTGTGTGTGTGTGCTCGTGATCTTTGATACGAGCGTGTGTGTGTGTGTGTGGTGGCCAAGATAGGCTGCCATGTGTGTGTTGGCTGTTGTTACAGCATGTGTGTGGCTCACCTCATAGTGGAGCATTAATCCTCATGTGTGAGGGGTGGACGTAGGGGACATGTTTGTGTACCCGAACCACCTAAAAATCATGTGCCTCCTTTGTGGTTTGTTCTTCGTGCTTTGAAACGAGTGGGTCTCACGTGTAGCTGAGTGATCTTAATCTCCGTCATAGCATTCATACCTTTATTTACTTGTACTCGTGAGAGAGATCTTGTTCCGGTAAGGTTGAGTGTTTGCTTAACTAGATCTCCTTCTATTTTGTGGTTTCCATTCCTACTAGCATTTCAGTTAGCATTTAATTTTTATTGGCCAATCAATTCACCCCTCCCCTTTTGATTGCCACCCTCCGGGACACAACAGGTTCCTCAGCGAAGGAAGGTCAGTGCACATTCTTGTCTGCACGGGACAAAGGTCAAAGCACATCCAAGGTCTGTGCAACTTGTCTGATCTGCATAGAAGATCGATGCACTTTTGCTAGTAAGGTGGGTGCAACTTTTCTAATATGCTAGCAAGGTCGATGCACCTTAGCCGGTTCAGAGTAAAGGTCTGTGCAATATTTTTTAATTTGCTATCTGAGGTCAGTGCACATTAAGCAACTTCAAGAGGAAGGTCGATGCACATCGGTCAACTATGAAGAGAGGTCTGTGCAACTTTCTCCAATCCGTTAGCAAGGTCGGTGCAGATGAGAAAATCCTTGCTGATTAGGTCTGTGCAACAGAAGAACACCATACACCTAAGGTTGATGCACATATTTTGGAGTGCCTTTAAGGTCCATGCAGGTGCCCTTCCTAGACATGCAGATGAAGTGTTTGATGCTGATAAGGTCGATGCACATCAACACTACAAGACCCACAAGTCGGTGCACACCAGTGTTCTGTGCTCATGAAGGTCAATGTACCTATGAGGAAACTCGAAGCAGAAGACCAAAGCTCCATTTAACAAGGTCAAAGCACATATTGTGGTCAACCTCAATCAAGTCAATGCTCATATTAAGAACCTCACCAAGGTCGATGCAGCTGTTGGGAACTGAGGCCACTATAGCAGAAGGAAGTGTTTGATGAAATGCCTGACTAAAGTCATCAAGTCTTCAAAAGATCAAATAGATCTTCATCAGCTCAAGGCACGTGACTGGGATTATGATAACATGTGAGTTCGATCCCAATCACAGGCACGTGATCCTAGAATGGCGGGAAGAATGGCACATGGTCCCAAAAAAGTTCATGATTGGGCACGTGATTCAAGGGCAGTTTGGCTGAGGAACATTCTCACCTCTTGCCACGTGGTCCAATAGAAATTAAAGGGCACCAAATCCTTTTATCCAAATGGGTTCCGATACCCTGTTCTGTATAAATAGACCCTCACCCTTCGAAGAAGTAGGAGGTGAGAAAGAAAAGAAGAAAAGAGGGCGTTCAGAAGAAAGAGTGGTCGTCTGAGAGAAGATCAGATCGAGAGAAAGAAAGAGAAGAAGGCCAGCAGAAGGAGAAGAAAAGAAAGCCAGTAGAAGAAGAAGAAAAGAAAGAGCTAAGAGTGAAGAGTAGAGAAGAAAGAGAGCACCCAAAGCTTCATTTGGAAATCTGCCAGTATTTTGACTCGTGGATCAGATCCAGAGTCCATCTGCTCCTGCCGAGCTATATCTATTTTTGCTTCTTCTTTTTTTTTTATTTGTCCAATGTTCTTTATCATTCAGTTTGTGGTTTCCACATCCCTGGTTTGGGATTGGGTTTCCTCATATGTGTCCAGGAAAAAGGAGACTTGGGTCTCCGATTGTGAGTGACTGGGTGCCACTCACAGTTTCCCTCTGTGGATTCAAAGGAAGAGATGATCTAATCCTCTGGCTTTTGGTGAGCACAGGGTTGCTGTTCACGTCCCTTCTGCATTTGCAGAAGAAGGGAGATGGTGTCTCCGGTGCTAGTGACGGGGTGTCACTAGTGGTTCCCCTCCGGTTTGGAGGAAGGGAGGATTGATCATCCAGTCTTTGAGTAATTGGGTGTTACTCAAGTTTCCTTCTGATTTGATCAGAAGAAGAGAGGAGAGTGTTCCTCTGGGTCAAGCTATTAGGTAGCATTTGTAGCAGACTGAGTATGCATCTACTTTGGCAGGGAAGCCTCACTCTGGTTTGGAGTGAGGGGTGGATGTAGGCGGACTGGTGTCTGGCCGAACCACCTAAAAAATTCTGTGTGCAGTGGTTTGATCGTGCGTTTGTCCATTTCTTCTACCTCATTCACAGGATCTTCTGACTGCGTGGTTATTTGCTTTATGTTCGCTGTTGATCAGTCTGAACCACATCATTTTGAGTTGGGAGCTAGCCCTTCATTGATCTGCTCTTCATGCGCTAAGTGTTTGTCTAAGTGTCTAAAAGAAACATTCTCTTAGGCTGACTTTGCTCACTTGCATCTAGTCAGCCTACATTAGTCTGAGCTTGCTGAGTGTTAAACTGAACAGTGACTACACCTTTATTCTGATTCAACTTGCTATTTAGTGTGGAGTCCGTTTACACACCATGCGTTTGATACATGTTTTAAGAAAATAGTTTTTGAGTAAGAGGGCTCAGGTGTCTTCTTAGATCACATTGAGTGTAGTTAAAAGTTTAATTCCGCAATTGTTTTAACAGGAATCCATTCACCCCCCCCCCCTCTGGATTCGTGCCCTGCATTCTAACAATTGGTATCAGAGCAGGTTCTGTTACACCAGATCCAACGATCTGTAGTGAATCATGCTGTTCTTAAGTGCTCTTTTGTGTGCTGATTCATAACTCTTGGTTAATCACTTTTTAATTTATCTATGGCTCATCCTTCTGTGTTTGATGGTTCTGATTTCGCTACATGGCTAGGCAATGTGTGCACATTTGCAAATGCTGTAAATCCAAACCTTTGGAATCTTATTTCCAAAGGCCCACATAGACTGCCCAAAGATGTGTCCAAATGGACAGACAGACAAAATGAAGAATAATAAAAATATTAGAGCTCTCAATATCTTGAGAAATGTCGTTGATTTTAATGTCTTTCCTTTTATCTCCACTTGCAGATCCGCTAAAGAAATCCTGGATAAGTTGAAAGCAGCCGCAACATCAACCAAGAAGACAAAATCAGACGAGGATAAATGTCTGATGGCTGACAACAGTAATCAAAGTAGAAATCAAAATGAAGAGGTGTACGATGATCAGGTAAACCCCTTCGACAACTTCACTTTAAATGACTGGGAGGATGCATATGGTGAGTTGTTAGGAAGGTATAAAAGACTAAGTAGAAAATATAAATCCTTGAAAAAGATATTACATGAAGATGCTAACTCCAACTCTGAAAATGTTGATATTAAGACACTGAAAATTGAGAATGAAATCTTCAGAAAACAACTGAACAAACTTGATTCAATATATTCAGAATTGGAACAACAAAAAATTAAAAATGACAAACTGAGAAAACATGTAAAAGGTTTGGACATTGTCAAAGCTAAAATGGATAATTTATGATCTGAGAATGATTCACTTCAGAAACAAATTGAAAAAATCAAATCTGAAAATGCATGTTCTAATATAACTGCCTGTAATAAGTGTTTGCTTCTAAAAGAAATAAATGAATCTCTCCATTTTGATGTCGAATAGCATAAGGACTTAATTGCATCCTTGAGGGAAGACAACAAAAATTTATTGGATAAAAATTTGGAAACTGAACAGAGAGAGGATGAACTAATTGAAGAGCTAAGTTCCATGTCTAATGATGGAAATCTTGCTGAACAGATCAAAGAATTAAGGTCTGAAAATGAAAAATTGAAATTGATGCAAAAAGGGAATGAAGATTTGAAGCAGTTGAACACTGCTATGTCTGAGAGGCTTCTTGTCCTAGAAAAAGGAAAATGTGTTGTTAATGAAAATTAAGTTGAAAAAGAGCTTAAACTGGAACAAGAAGTTGAGAACTATAAAACTGCAAACAAGGTGCTAAATGAGTATGTGAATTGCAGTGAACAAGAGATTGCTAGTTATGAGATATATATTACATCTCTGGAAAATGAAATTAATGATCTAAAAAATTCCTTGTCTAAATTTGTTAAGGACAAGATAACTTGGATAAACTGTTGGGGATGAAAGTGAACTTTCAGAAAGAGGGGCTGGGATATAATCCAGTAAATAAGAAGAGCTTTGGAAATAAAATTCATACATCATTTGTATGCAGCACTAATCAAACTAGCACCAAAAACCCTCTAGTTTTTCAATTCATAGCTAAAAAGGGTCCTGAGGATATTGTGAATCAGAAAACTAACAAATAAACTAAAAAAATGAAAAAGACCAGACACTTGCAGAAAAGACTGAATCACACTTATGTTGAGAATATGCATGCTGAAAATAACACTAACACACCTATACATGCACACAAAAAGAAACTCATGACATGTCATTACTGTCACAAGGGTGGTCATCAAATGCATGAATGTAGATTAATGGAACTAGATGATTTGAATGCTAGAAAAATGCATGATAGGAAAGTTCATGTCAAAAATCATGCATTTCAAAAAAAGAATGTGCAATGCTTTTGTTGTGGCAAGATGGGCCACATTGCTACCCATTGCTAGCATGCCCAGGGAAAAGTTTAATCTAAACATGTTAAATTCCCTGCAAAATAGAATGCCTTCGGTAAAGATAAATTTGCTTTCAAAAGAAAATCTTCTATGTGCTTCAACTGCTGGAAGCCATGCCATCTGGCTAATGAATGCTGGTCTTTTATTGAAAGAAGAAATCATTCTTCTTATTTTAATTATGGGAAGCCTGGCGACACAGTCCAGGACTGCTGGCATCTGCAAAGAAATCACAACTCTCATGGTAGAAATAGTAAAATTCCTACTCACCCACAAACACCTCATGCTTATCCTGTAAAGAAAAATCTGAATGCCTTCATTTACTATCATTATTGTGGGAAAGTAGGACATGTCTTGGATGACTGTTACATTCTGAAATCTGATAATTTTAATGCTGCAAGAATAAGGAAAGTACCTCCCAAAGGTACAACTGACTCTTCAGGACCCAAGAGATCTTGGGTACCTCTAAATACAAAATGAGGATTTTTTTTCTTGCGGGGTTGCCTTTGAAGCAAACAATAAATGGGGTTCAATAATCAAGACACCCTAGTTTGGCAAAACCCTCTAGCTTTATTGCCATATGTGTTAGTTTTTTGAAACCTTCCTATTGATGGTTGCAAATCATCCTTCTAAATCCGGATAGACAAAATTCATGTGTTCATTTCAGATTGACTGATTAATCTATGCTTATGCTTGCATATGCATATCATTATGTAGTCTTATGCTGAAAAAAATTGATGAATCTATTTTTATATGAAAATTGCATTGCATTCTGCACTCTTTTGCATGTTCCTTGTATGTTAAGTAAATTGCTCTTGTTATGTGTTTTTGATACTGGCTAAATTAAACCCATTGGTATATCAAATGATGTCGGGAGAAGGGCAGATTTTGTCTGTCTGGAAATCCACACTATGTGTGAGATGGTCGTAAGACCTAAGTTCTTCGTCTAGTACCAAGGGTTGATTATGAAGCCTATCATGACACATGATTTGAATTTGATTTATCTGAACATACTTTTATGCCTGCATATGCTGATCTTCATGAAAATGCATAAATCTGAAATAAATTTCTCTTCATGCGGGACTATCACATTTGCTGCACATAATTTGAATTCATGTTGACATCTGAATGTGCACAGCATTTCCTGAATTGAATGTCATACTCTGAAAATCTGAACCACATGTGTTTTGCATATGTCAACAGCATTTGTTTTCATCTGCACACATACATGCTAAGCAAAATTGTCATGCATATAGCACTGCACTTGCACTGCATTTTTATGCATGACCATTATGGTATATCAAATGGTAAGTTACTAAAGGGCAGATGCAATCTGTCTGGAAGTTCTTACTATGTATGAGGTGGTCTTTAGACCAAGTCCTCTACCCAGTACCATTGGTCAAAAATTTGCACATAGAGCAGTCTAGACCTTCATGAGCGTATTTTCTTATGGTTCTAATGTTCTGCATATGCTGCATTCAGAGTCCAGTTAATATATGCTTATAGATAGGGGGAGTCGGCCTAGGTAATTTATTGTGCTTCATGCATATTTGGTTAGAATAACTCCCTTCCTAGTCTCGTCATACGTTGCATATAGAAAGGGGGAGTTAAACAAGGCCATACTGTGTCCATTGCATGAATAAACATTAGCCCCATGCATACTCTGAAATTTAGAACTGATTGCATACTATTCATATTCATGTTGAAAAAGCAAAAAATGTTACTTGACATGCAATGCACATTCATAGGAGGAACTCTTGCAATCTGAAGATTGTTTATGTGCATTAGGTTGTTCATATGCATAATAAAGTCTGATCACTGTCCGCATTCGTGCATACTACTTATTGATCCAGACAGACCTTTCATTGGATAGCTCATGCATACATTCAGGGGGAGCATTTGTAGGTTTTTGAAAATGGGTGTTTAAATATCTGTTTCCTCACTCACACTCTATCTAACTCGGTCGACCAAACTGCTCACTTCGGTCAACCTATGCTCCTTGTTTCAGTCTGTGCTATCTTGGCTATGATCTGTTTGTGTAAGGCCCCGTGTTGTTGTGATTGAACTCATGCCTACTTAGTTGCTCTTATCCCTGGGTTCTCACTTGTTCTCAACTATTTTGAATTTCACAAATATCTTTGTTAAAATATTTTGAGTATTTCACTTACATGGCCTTGAAAGCCACGGTCTGTTTCTTCTGTTTTTGCGATAAGGGGGCTTGCTATGTTGATATCAACTGATCGGGATTCTCTTGGTGCTTGAGAGTCATCTGTCTGAAGGACACCTGGATATCACTGCTATTTCTCTGATCTTCTCCTTGTCGTTGCTCTCTATCAGCTATCATCTTAGATTTATCTGCTGCATTCTAACCACTCTTGCTTAATGCTCTTTACTGCTTGATGTTCTAGGTACTTCTGAAATTCCCTTGTTTTGTCTAAAACTCATGAAGATTTCAATCTATATACCTTGTTCATAAATTTGAAAATGATCTGGGAAAGGAATCTTCTATTATAGGAAATTATGAAGGTCTGAAAGACTCATGTGGTTTAAATCTAATGTAATTCTTGAGTTTAGACTTGAACATCTTGAAAATATCTGAGTCAATCCTTTTAATAAACTTTAACTAGTTGATTTATGATACATCATGTAAGACCGTCTGAAATCTGAAAGTTTTAAAACAATGGCACTCCTTGGTTAAGTTACATGATGCATGTATTGTCTTTAAACATCTGTTTATTTTGGGTATCTCCAAAAGGCTATATTTTGTCAGAGCAATGACTTTGATCACTGAGATACCATGTCCAAAGGACTGTGTCATGAAGTGTCATAGTTATCTCTACTGAAAATTTGATGAAAAATCTGTGAAAGGTTAAGGCAGAGCAATGATTAGGTTGCACTGAGAAATTGGGACATTCATCAAAGAAATGGAGTCAACCTATGTCATGAAGTGCCCTAATTATCTCTGTTCAAAATGACGCATGACAGTTAATCACATTAAGTGCTTAGGGATACTGACATCTAAACAACGTGTATCCTCTAGTTACAAAGTGTGCACTAAACTAGATTGCTCTTGAAAAATATCTTGTTTAAAGAAGAAATTAGAAAAATAATTGAAAAAGAAAAATTGCTGAATTTCTGAACATGATCAGTTATATTCAAGTTTGTTTAATCTCAATACTACTTCATGCAAACCCTAAAGGGGTCATTGAATATGAATGAGTAAGATGGAGGGAGGTTAAACTAGATGTGTGTATGACAGCTTGGTTCTCTTTTATTAAATATTGATTTCAGATATGAATAAAGAAAATTTCTTTTGGATAATCTCTGAATACATTATATTTAAACCATGCAGTTCAGTAAAGTTCCTTCATAAGCCCTTGCAATTGAAGACTCTGAAACATCTTTAAATTTGAATTTATGGCATTGGTATCTCATTGAAAATCTTTCTTACTCCTTTGGAAGATCTGTTGATTTTGTCTGATCAATTCTTTCTACTCTGTTGGAAACATCTTGACTGCATAATTTTAGACTCTGCTGGTTGATATTCTCTACAGATTGCATTACCTCTTGAGCCATTCTCTTATTGCTTGAATTGTCCAACTGTCCCTATGTTTTTGTTGATGATTGTGGATCATTTCTTTCATTCCAGTCCCTTTGCTCTGTCAAAGGTGCAGATTGCTTCATCAGCATCCTTGCTTTCATGATTTGCATGATCGGGTATTTACAGTTCATTTGGCAAGGGGGAGAATAGTTTTGCATGCTTCGCATTTACTTCTCTGATTTTCTCAAACAATAGGTTCTTATTGATAATGTCAAAGGGGGAGAATAGCTTGCTTGAGTCATAGAGAGGTCATTGATTGAATTTAGTTGCATGATACAAATGCACAGAGGTCATTTATGATTCATTGATTGAAATAACTAATGATGACTCATAGTTTTGCCATCATCAAAAAGGGGGAGATTGTTGTGTCCCTGTGTTTTGATGCTGTCAAAAACTCTAGTCACGTATACTCTTTAATATGATCAATCAATGTCATTTGTTGATAAAGAATCATGCATATGCTCTCATGACTCTATTTGTGCTGTTGAGGTGTTCAAGTTGCACAAAGTATAGGTTGAAAGCCAGTTAAAATCAGAAGTCAATGCACTGTCAACAAGAAAAGTCAACATGGTCAATGAAGTCAATGCACAGCCAATAAGAACTGTCAATAGTCTTGGTTGGCGAGTCAAAGTCTAAGACAGTGCAAACTGACAGCTAAGGTCGATGCAGCTTCTGTGGTTAATGAAGTAAGGTCGATGCTACTTTAATTACTTCAGAACAAAGGTCGATGCATGTACTGTTCATAATGAGAGCTAAGGTCAATGCAGCTTCTGTGGTTGATGAATGAAGGTTGATGCTAGTTAGCCTTGCATAGAATGAAGGTCGATGCTAGTTAACTGGGGACTGATGAAGGTCGATACACATGTGCTTACAAGGTCAGTGCATCTTTTGGCATTTGGCTTACAAGGTCGGTGCACCTTGACTCATTCAGCAAACAAGTTGGTGCACCTTTGGTTCCTCAGCGAAGGAAGGTTGGTGCACATTCTTGTCTGCATGGGACAAAGGTCAAAACACATCCAAGGTCTGTGCAACTTGTCTGATCTGCATAGAAGGTTGATGCACTTTTGCTAGTAAGGTCGGTGCAACTTTTCTAATATGCTAGCAAGGTCGATGCACCTTAGCCGGTTTAGAGTAAAGGTATGTGCAATATTTTCAATCTGTTATCTGATGTCGGTGCACATTAAGCAACTTCAAGAGGAAGGTCGATGCACATCGGTCAACTATGAAGAGAGGTATATGCAACTTTCTCCAATCTGTTAGCAAGGTCGGTGCAGATGAGGAAATCCTTGCCGATTAGGTCTGTGCAGTAGAAGAACACCATACACCTAAGGTTGATGCACATACTTTGGAGTGCCTTTAAGGTCGATGCATGTGCCCTTCCTAGACATGCAGATGAAGTGTTTGATGCTGACAAGGTCGATGCACATCAACACTACAAAACCCACAAGTCGGTGCACACCAGTGTTCTGTGCTCATGAAGGTCAGTGTACCTATGAGGAAACTCGAAGTAGAAGACCAATGCTCCATTTAACAAGGTCAAAGCACATATTGTGGTCAAGCTCAATCAATTCAATGCACATATTAAGAAGCTCACCAAGGTCGATGCAGCTACTGGGAACTGAGGCCACTATAGCAGAAGGAAGTGTTTGATGAAATGCCTGACTAAAGTCATCAAGTCTTCAAAAGATCAAACAGATCTTCAGCAGCTCAAGGCACGTGACTGGGATTATGATAACATGTGAGTTCAATCCCAATCACCGGCACGTTATCCCAGAATGGCACATGGTCCCAAAAAAGTTCATGATTGGGCACGTGATTCAAGGGTAGTTTGGCTGAGGAACATTCTCGCCTCTTGCCACGTGGTCCAATAGAAATTAAAGGGCACCAAATCCTTTTATCCAAATGGGTTCCGATACTCTGTTCTGTATAAATAGACCCTCACCCTTCGAAGAAGTAGGAGGTGAGAAAGAAAAGAAGAAAAGAGGGCATTCAGAAGAAAGAGTGGTCGTCTGAGAGAAGATCAGATCGAGAGAAAGAAAGAGAAGAAGGCCAGCAGAAGGAGAAGAAAAGAAAGCCAGCAGAAGAAGAAGAAAAGAAAGAGCCGAGAGTGAAGAGTAGAGAAGAAAGAGAGCACCCAAAGCTTCATTTGGAAATCTGCTAGTATTTTGACTCGTGGATCAGATTCAGAGTCCATCTGCTTCTGCCGAGCTATATCTGTTTTTGCTTCTTCTTTTTTTTGATTTGTCCGCTGTTCTTTATCATTCAGTTTGTGGTTTCCACATCCCTGATTTGGGATTGGGTTTTCTCCTGTGTCCAGGAGAAGGGAGACTTGGGTCTCCGGTTGTGAGTGACCAGGTGTCACTCACAGTTTCCCTCTGTGGATTCAGAGGAAGAGAGGATCTAATCCTCTGGTTTTTGGTGAGCAGAGGGTTACTGTTCACGTCCCTTCTGCATTTGCAGAAGAAAGGAGATGGTGTCTCCGGTGCTAGTGACGGGGTGTCACTAATGGTTCCCCTCCGGTTTGGAGGAAGGGAGGATTGATCCTCCGATCTTTGAGTAATTGGGTGTTACTCAAGTTTCCTTCTAATTTGATCAGAAGAAGAGAGGAGAGTGTTCCTCTGGGTCAAGTTGTTAGGCAGGATTCATAGTAGACTGAGTCTGTGTCTACTTTGGTAGGGAAGCCTCACTCCGATTTGGAGTGAGGGGTGGATGTAGGCGGACTGGTGTCTGGCCGAACCACCTAAAAAAATCTATGTGCAGTGGTTTGATCGTGCGTTTGTCCATTTCTTCTACCTCATTCACAGGATCTTCTGACTATGTGGTTATTTGCTTTATGTTCGTTGTTGGTCAGTCGAAACCACATCATTTTGAGTTGAGAGCTAGCCCTTCATTGATCTGCTCTTCATGCGCTAAGTGTTTGTCTAAGTGTCTAATAGAAACATTCTCTTAGACTGACTTTGCTCACTTGCATCTAGTCAGCCTACATTAGTCTGAGCTTGCTGAGTGTTAAACTGAACAGTGACTACACCTTTTATTCTGATTCAACTTATTGTTTAGTGTGGAGTCTGTTTACACACCATGTGTTTGATACATGTTTTAAGAGAACAGTTTTTGAGTAAGAGGGCTCAGGTGTCTTCTTAGATCACATTGAGTGTAGTTAAAAGTTTAATTCCGCAATTGTTTTAACGGGAATCCATCCCCCCCCTTCTGGATTCGTGCCCTTCATTCTAAGACTCTAGGGATGTTTCCCCATCGTTTAGGAGTGATTGGGGCGTGTAAAGACCGAGTTTTAGGTGGTTCTACGATTTTCGCATCGGAACGAAGTAGCGATCGTACCAGGGACCGCCATTGGAAGAGGCGGCCATCTGGAGACCATTATTTGGAGTTCTATTGTCGGTTTCAGGTTGCAGTCTCGCAACAGACCGCAACTCAGAAGTAGCGGCCCTTGGGTGACCGCTATTTGGCATTTTAAGTCGGTTATTCAATTTTAAGTCGGTTCGGGGTAGCGGTCTAGCTCCCGACCGCAAGTAGGCATTGGCGGCCATAGGAGGACCGCCAATTCCTGGAAACGGTCCCAGGGAGACCGTTATTTGATTAAGTCGGTTCCTATTGACGGCCTTGCGGCTGACCACCTTATGAAGTGACGATCAGGCAAAGGATCGCCACCAGGATGGCTTTTTATGTTTTCTAGGTGGTTTGGAGATAGCGGTCTAGTCATGACCGCTACCATCAAGAGACCGCCATAGGAGGATCGTCACTTCCAAGAGACGGCCCTGTGTAGACCGTTTCCTGCCTATTCTATTCTGAGAGTAGCGGCCAAGTCTATGACCGCCATTTTCTAGTAGCGGCCATAGAGGTGACCGCCACTTTCTTTTAGCGGCCAGGGTTAAGACCGCTATTTGATGGGCTGAGTGGTTGCGGCCAGGGAGATGACCGCCACTTTCCCAGAGTGTTCTTTCGCGTTGGTTTGGCTTTCGGTTGTTGTGGCCTGACCCCTTGGTTAGCCCATTGTTCTGTGGATGTCTTGGACGTTCTATGAGGGCTGTGACCGTGTTATAGGGTGTCTAGGGGTGCCATTGTACCGAGCAGTATTCCGTGTTGTTTCGAGAGTCATTATGGTTTCCGGTCAACCCGGTTGTGACCAGTGGTTGACACGTGACCTCGAGAATGTCTCATCTACCCTGTGAGGATCGAGACCTAGTTTTGGATGCTTGGAGGTATTATCTTACCTCAGTTTACGTGTCCATATGGTTCGAGTGCTTTGGTAATCCCTCATGTTCCGTGTTTCGTGTTATGCGGAATTGTGAGTCCGTTGAGCAGCCTAGGGGCCGAGGACTTCCAACTGAGGTGGATCCGACTGTTATGTGCCGCTTCCATGATTTGTTTAACATGATTTGGCTTAAGGACTAGGCTGATTGGCGGCGTGTTACTGCTTTGTGTGATGATCTTGACCTGAGTCTCGTGACTCAAGGATCGTTGTGTTAGCAGGTCTAGTTGACTGTCCTGAGTCTGGCGACAGTTTTGTGTGTTGTCTTGTTCTTCGTGGTACTTGTGGCGGGTACGTCTGTGACCTATCCATACTTCGCTATTTTGAGTCTCTGTGTCTAGTGAGCCTCCACTAGTCGTAGCCTGATCACACATTCCGTGTGTCGGCCCACCTGGGAGTGGTGGCGGGGTGAGTTCCCGATAGAGAGAGTTTGCAGGTTGGTTGCCATGGTCCCCTTTGTCTTGCCGTGAGAGTCCTACGGGAGGGGAAAACCAGCTAGAGGCCTGGCTCAAGACATTGAGCTTGTGTGTGCACACGTGGCCAGGGGCGTTGGATAGATGCCAACGGGCGTGACCCTGACTAGTCACTTGTTACTGTAGTTCCTTGGTGCTCAGTTTGGTGTCTCAATTATCGCGTTCCAGGTGAGTGGGAGACACTTGAGGCATAGTGTAAGACGTCAGTGGATGCATCTGGCTTTTCTTCTAGTGAGGAGGTGCTTTTGTCACATGACGTAATGACTTGTGGCTTTCGTGACTATTTTTCATCATGGTTGATGTGACTTGCCGGGTAGTCTGTGTTCGGCTTCACCCGAGGTCAGTGTAGCGTACACGAAGGTGAGATCGTGTATGTATTGGTGCTTTTAGATCGTTTGGTCTTGAGTCAGACTATTATCTCGATATACGAGCCTACACAACTGAGGTGTCGTGATGTGTCCTGGCTTTATAGCCAGAGTCCTTGTATCGGTTTGGTGATTCCCAACTGTGAGTGCGGGGATTTATGTTCTTACCGATAGGAGTAGCTTGCGGCTCAGCCGTGGTTCCTTCGACTTTCGTCGTAGCGGCTGTTACTTCCGTTGTTGTTCTTAATCCTGCTCATGCTTTATTGTTGTAGTTTAGCACTATTGTTACCACTTTTGTTTCGTGGTGGGGATCCGCGGGACCCCTACTGACCCAGTGAGACAAGGCTCACCCCTGACTTTTCAAGTGTAGCTGTTCTTCCTCGTGCTTGGAGGTACAGTGCGGTTGGTTCTTAGTTGCCAGCGTTTGCCAGTGTCTGGCTTCCCCCGACTTAAGAGTATGTTCTCTTTTCTGTTGTACTGTACTTTAATTGGACTGGACTCTACTAGTTTTAATTGTTATAGAAATTGTAATTTTATTTCTGCTATTTTAGCAATCTTGATCATCATAATTAATTGCTTACTGCTTTATCTAGAAGTTCAATGTACTTCACACACTCCTTTTTATCCCTTCAGAGCTTTACCGCTCTTGGGAGGCCTCTCAGAATCCAAGTGGTATCAGATTTACCCGGTATCTAGAGTCTGGGTCGTCACAGTTGGTATCAGAGCGTGTGTTTGTGAAAGTACATGGGAATTTGAGATATTACAGTGCTCAGAGTCCATAAGATCCAGTACAGTCGGCAGCTGGCATAGGTTTTGTGATTCTTTACTGCCTTGCTTCTTGCGTGAGAGCTTGTGTGCACTGTGTTAGCATTGTGAAGGTGGTTGTTGGATGCCTTGGCTGAGAGAGTGCTCGGGCGAACCTAGGATTTCCTTCCTGGTGAGGTGCTGTTAGTCGAGCTTGATCTTTCTCATCCTGTCTTGTGGCATTATTTCGAGGTAAGCTTTGGAAGTGTTGTCTCCATGAAGCCTTGTCCTGCGTGTCTGCTTATGTGTGGACTGTGTTAGTTCTGAACCTGAATTGCTATTATTTTGGCGGTGGCTTGGTTTTGGACCCAGATTGAGGATTTGGGGGCCATAGTGCACCGTATTCGATGTGCCATGTTTTGGCAGCTGTCGTGCTGTGAGGGTTCAGTAATTGTTTCAGGACTGGAGGATAAGCTGAGATGGGCATCCTTTGCGACTTGTGTTGTGGCTCATGGCACGATGGTTTGCACTATGGCAACTTGTGATCGACTGTTAGCATGATCGGTGCTCGAGGCGTGGTACATTACAGTTTTGTGAATTATGATGGCGCCAAGAGGTGTGCTGAGATGCGGATGTTGAGTTGTTTATGATGCATGTGTGTGTTATGTTGAATGCGCAGCGGAAGTGTGTGGGCTTATAACCAACTGGTCGAGGATTCTGAGGTTGGAAGATTCTGACCAGCCTTGAAGATTATTTCCTTGGTATGGTTGTCTTGGCTAGGTGTGCATTGGTGTTGTTGGTTGCCGTGCCATTGCTTGAGGCATTGTGATCATTGGCACCGACGAGTTCGATAATTGGGGAAATATGTCGGCATATATGCTGGTCGAGTACCCTTTTCTTTTTCTATATTTCTTGGAAGTTGTGCTCTCGGGATGGATCGTGGTCCTAGAGATGCATTTTTCCATGAGGTTGTTGTGGGTCTTTGTTGGTAAGCTGCGAGCGGCTAGTACATTTTAGCCATGTGTTCAGCTGTAATTTTGCCCTGATATGACCCAGCTTGCTATTGTCCCGTGGTTTTGTGTCGAGAGCGGAGCTGGGATTTGGTGTTGTTGTATGTGGTTTGTGCTTGTGTTCAGCTTGGGAGGAGTTCCCTATGAGTCTGAGTTTGAATTTGCGTGGACCGAGATCTTGTCGGTTGGTTTTGTTGTACTCTTCTGTCGTGGTAGAGTGGGCATGCATGGATTCAAAGCGTAGTGCTTGGTGCGATCCCATTCATAGATTCAAAGTCAACATGGGTTGTTCGTGTGATGATTTCTGGCGTGATTTGGTCGTTTCGGCATGCGAGATCTTCGGTGGAGGTAGAGGGACGGATACCCTACTCTTTTCCTACTTCCTCTCGTGATTTGGAGCCGAACGGTGTGAGTTTGAGCGGGTTTTCCAGCTTTAAGGGCGAAAGCATGTAACGGGGGTGTGAGCCGTGCTCACCATTCCAGACGACGATTTTTAGTTTAAATGGAATCATTTGAACCCCTGGCATGTTGAGATTTGATTCCCGCCAGTTTAACTCCGTTTGAGCGTGATTTGGGGCCCGCATGAGGCCGAATGCTCGCGTGACTCATTTTGGGTCGATTCATGGGAATCGCCCGTTTCTTGCCTTTTTGTGGATGGTTTGATCCCTTCCGGCTTATGGAAGGTTGATATCGACTCTAGGGATGTTTCCCCATCATTTAGGAGCTATTGGGGTGTGGAAAAACTGAGTCTTAGGTGGTTCTACGATTTTCGCATCGAAACAAAGTAGCGGTCGTACCAGGGACCGCCATTTGAAGAGGCTGCTATCTGGAGACCGTTATTTGGAGTTCTATTGTCGATTTCGAGTTGCGGTCTCGCGACTAACCGCAACTCTGAAGTAGTGGCCCTTGGGTGACCACTATTTGGCATTTTAAGTCGATTATTCGGTTTTAAGTCGATTCGGGGTAGCAGTCTAGCTCCCGACCGCAAATAGGCATTGGCGGCCATAGGAGGACCACCAATTCCTGGAAACAGTCCTAGGGAGACCGTGATTTGATTAAGTCGGTTCCTAGTGATGGCCTTCCGGCTGACTACCTTATGAAGTGACAGCCAGGCAAAGGACCGCCACCAGGATGGCTTTTTATGTTTTCGATGTGATTTGGAGATAGCGGTCTGGTCATGACCGCTACCTTCAAGAGACGACCATAGGAAGACCATCACTTCCAAGAGACGGCCCTGTGCAGACCGTTTCCTGCCTATTCTGTTCTGAGAGTAGCGGCCAGGTCTATGACCACCATTTCTTGGTATCAGCCATAGAGGTGATCGCCACTTTCTTTTTGCGGCCAGGGTTAAGACCGCGATTTGTTGGGCTAAGTGGTTGCCAGGGAGATGACCGCCACTGTCCCATAGTGTTCTTTCGCGTTAGTTTGGCTTCTGGTTGTTGTGGCTTGACCCCTTGGTTAGCCCATTGTTCCGTGGATGTCTTGGACGTCCTATGAGGGCTGTGACCGTGTTATAGGGTGTCTGGGAGTGCCATTGTACCGAGCGGTATTCTGTGTTGTTTCGAGAGTCATTATGGTTTCCGATCAACCCGATTGTGACTAGTGGTTCACACGTGACCTTGAGAGTGTCTCGTCTATCCTGTGAGGATCGAGACTTGGTTTTGGACATTTGGAGGTATTGTCTTACCTTGATTTGCATGTCCATGTGATTTGAGTGCTTTGGTAATCCTCATATTCCGTGTTTCATGGTATGCGGAATTGTGAGTCCGTTCAGCAGCCTAGGGGACGAGGACTTCCAACTGAGGTGGATCCGGCTGTTAAGTGCCGCTTCCATGATTTGTTTCCAGTGATTTGGCTTAGGGACTAGGCGGATTGGCGGCGTGTTACCGCTTTGTGCGATGATCTTGACCCGAGTCTCGTGACTCAAGGATCGTTGTGTTAGCAGGTCTAGTTGATTGTCCTGAGTCTGGCGGCAGTTTTGTGTGTTGCCTTGTGCTTCGTGGTACTTCTGACAGGTACGTCTGTGACCTATCCGTACTTCGCTATTTTGAGTCTCTGTGTGTGGTGAGCCTCCACTAGTCATAGCCTGACAACACTTTCTGTGTGTTGGCCCACCTGGGAGCGGTGGCGGGGTGAGTTCCCGTTAGAGACGGTTTGTAGGCTGGTTGCCGTGGGCCCCTTTGTCTTGCCGTGAGAGTCCTACAAGAGGGGAAAACCAGCTAGAGGCCTGGCTCAAGACATTGAGTTTGTGTGTGCACACGTGGTCAGGGGCGTTGGACAAACGCCGACGGGCGTGACCCTGAGTAGTCACTCGTTACTGTAGTTCCTTGGTGCTCAGTTTGGTGTCTCAGTTATCACGTTCCAGGCGAGTGAGAGACACTTGAGGCACAGTGTAAGACGTAAGTGGACGCATCTGGCTTTTCTTCTAGTGAGGAGGTGCTTCTATCACATGACACAATGACTTGTGGCTTTCGTGACTTTTTTCCATCATGGTTGACGTGACTTGCCAGGTAGTCCATGTTCGGCTTCTGTCATGCCCCAAGATTATGCAGCGGAAACAATCGAGAACGCGAACAGCCGGCATGGTAAGGCTCTTGCAAGCAAGAATAATCAGAGCACGAGAACAATCACACAAAAGCAATTGCACTATAATTAACTCAAACCTTCACTTTCATTAATAATAACAACCATAACTCAAGTACATGAGACATTGACTTCTCTAAACTTGCTATACTCAATAAGAGAAAATTACATAGACTCAATCTAGACATATTTCGACAATTCTAGGTCTTCTCTCAATTCCATGTTTCCTTTAATCGCTCACGGACCCATCACTGGAATGACCTGAATCCGAATCCGACCCAATGGTACTTCCTGAAAAGATAGAAAAATAGGTAATGAGCACACTTGTCCAGTAGGTATCTTCGCATCAACATGATTGGCAATGTTAAAGTAATTAATATCTTTAGATCTAAAGAAAAAGATAAATTATGCGAATACGATCAAATATGCGATTAAAGGCAAAGTAACAAGATATAATCAAGCTTGAGATATGAGAATATGAATTGATCAAGTATAATCAAGCAAGATGTAACAATGATGTACTAGCAAGTCATGCAACAAGCAAGAATGTACCATTCACTTAGTAACAAGTACTTCGTAAAGTCATGTGGATCTATATTCAAGTCCCGTGGATATTTCCGTGGATATTTTCACTTCACGAGCTGTGGATATTTCACTTATTTATAAAGAAAGTACTCCCAGTGCAATGCGACGCCAGTAGCATCATACCCCATGGTTTATATAGTATGTTTCCGATAATCAGCCGAGGGGACTAGCATAGAGCCTTGAACACAATCAGTGCTCGAACTGCATCTTCAAGTATAAATCAAGCTACTTCCACGTATATAACAATAAAGTTTGGCCATGTAAGTAACAAGTTCAATAATGGTCTTCAAGATACAATGTCAATAAAAGAATGCTCAAAATATGAATATGAGAGTTCAAGAAAAATGCATTAATAACTAGGTTATGCCATGGAAATAAATCGGCAGCATAACGGTACATTCTTTAACTTTCAAAATTTACTTAAATATCTTTGAAATAGTGTGACAGGTTCTAGATAATCAATTGGACTATCTAGGATCATAGGAATATTAACCCTTGGGTCAAACCTTGGGTTAACTGTACTCAAGAAAATAGCGGTCGTTTACTGGGCCGTTTCCTGAAGAAAGCGGTCTAGTTGTAGACCGTTAATGACCAGACTATTCGATATTAAAAATAGATTATCTGGAATATTTAGCGGTTAATGAAAGAACCGTCTAGGATCCGTTAGCGGTCTAGTTAAGGTCCGCTAGCAGGCTCTGGCGGTCAACAAGAAGGCCGCTAAGCTCCAGAAATATAAAACATCGGTATAAGTGCTTTCTAGACAATGGGTTTTGATGGTACAATCAACTCGGCGTCCTAGTGGGAATCCCAGGCTCGCGGAGAATTATGGAGGCCTTGAAACAAGATTTTCTAATCCGTTGGAAGGAATATCCAAAGGAGAGGTTATCAAGTCCAAGATTGTGTGCCTAATGTGCATAGGTGTAACTAATGGTCATATACCAGGATACATGCCATGTACTTATGAAAATGACTCTATATGTCACGCCCCGAGAGCGGAAGATACCCGGAGACGCGTGACGAGTTTATATCAATCATGTCAATCAGAGTATTAGTGTATTCGACACCAAAATCAGAGATGCGCGAAAGTAAAGACAACCCAATCCTTTATTCCTTCATAAGAATATGTCTATTACAAACCCTTGAAGTACTAACTAAAATAAAGGGAAAAGTACAAGGTTGACTCAAGAAAATATGAAAAAGACTAGATAACACGGAAGAAGCTCTATCTCTTTCACTCTTGATTTTCCCCATCCGTTTGAGTTCCCTCATCGTCGGACTTACCTGAAAAGTATGGAAACACTAAGTGAGCGAACGCTCAGTAGGAAATTATATCTCAAGATCTAGCAAGGGGTTTAAGTGATTACATCTTTCATGAATGCACTATAGCTATGCATGCTCGCATAAAACGACAAGATAGAGAGAGTGTATAACAAAACGATAGCAAGAAGAACTAGTCATGAGCTTTCAAGAACTTATATCAAAAAGATATCAAGATATTCAAGCAAGTGTATTCATCATGTCATGTTGGAATTTGGCTATTTTGTTTCAAGTCAAGCAAGTATACAATTACCCTTTCTCGGGCCACGCAAGTCATGTAATATCAAGTCAAGTACAAGTACAAGATTTGTAGAATGTTCAATCAAGCTAGTCATGCACTTCGGTATAATGCCAATACCGTGATCAATCAACTCCCATGGGCACAAGTACTTTCGGGTGCTCCTCCCAGGACCAGATCGGGCCCTATATGCCCAGGCATTAATCATGTATTTTAACATCCACTTTTGTGTATAGCCAATATGGAATTTCAAGAATAAAGCTTGTAGATACGTAGGATACTTGGATAGAATAGAGTCCAAAAATATGACACTTGACATAGTTAGGCGATAATAACGGTACAATCACGATTATCGATAAAACTAGGTGGAATTGGTTCCCTAACTTGGGTACCATGACAAACAAGTATGGACACTCTTTATATAGAATTGAGGTCCACATGAACAGCACATCAATGGCAAGACGTCCTCATTCTTAATATAGAATTGAGGTCCATAAGAACATCATGTTGAATATAGAATTGGGGTTTACAAGAACATCATAATAATGTTGAATAGAGTTGGGGTTTACAAGAACAGCATCAAATGGCATGATAACCTCATCCCATTAAGAGAATTCTCATGATACACACTTTGCATAACATGAGGGCCGGTATACCATGTTTCTTTAGAGTGACATGGCAAAATAGTGTAATGGGTTTTTATGGTACAACCAGCTCAGTCGGCCTTGAGGGAATCCAAGGCTGCGAGGAGACTTACGGAGGTCTCTATGACTAACTCGCTAGTCCAAAGGAACGGAATGTCCAATAGAGAGCTTGTATGTCAATGAGAATTAGTGGGTAAACGATAAATCATCATGAAACGTGGGACTATATTCACGGACTGGAATATAGTGCCGATATATATATATATATATATATATATATATATATATATATATATATATATATATATATATATATATATATATATATATATATATATATTTATCAATATACATATGGAACCTTCGGTTAACAGTAACAGTGTAAAATAGTATCACAGGAAATAGCGACTTAATCTAAGTCATTACTTATCAAATTAACACCTTTTACAGGGGCGTTTATTTACAATTTGACGACTTATACAGCAGTCGTCCATTCTGTATTTCTATTTTGCAGAATTTAGATAATATGGAATTTTAACAAAAACGCGCCCTGGACAGGGGCGTTACTTTTCAATTAGCGCCTTGGTCTGGGGCGTCAGTTCAATAAGAGACGACCTTGTTCGGTCGTTAATCCAGCAATTTTCCAAATTTCAGTTAATAAAATTTCAGGAACAATTTATATAGTCAGGACCAGAAAATTAGCAGGATTCAATCAGGATGAACATGCATTAGATTAGGTTCATGGTTTCATAGATATCGAATTTTAAACATGGGTAATTATCAATTTATATGAAATTGATGACTACTAAGCAGGGCATCAAAACAAGAATTAGCGCCCTTGTCAGGGTCGCTTCTTTCAAAATTTTACAGAAAACATTTAAAACCATGATGAAACTATATGTATAGACAACATATGATTTTATTAAGGATCTTAAATTAATTTGGGCTACGTTTCTTGAGAAAACCTACCTTTTGATTATTAACTGGTGATCTGTTGAAGTAACGTGAAGGACTTGATGAGAATTCGATGCTCTGTTTCTAATGCAGAAGCAGAGACAGCAACAGAGAAGAAACAGCCGTTGCAAAAATAGAGGAAAACTTCCTCCTTTCACAGGTGTTGGGCTGTAAGAGAGAAAAAAAATGAGAAGATGATTAATTAGCCTTTATAGTATACGGTTGATGTCAAAGGATGAAGAAGAACTTACCGGTTCTTCACGTTCGATAGGAAAACTTGACAGGTAATCTACCCACGGATGAAGAACCCTCGTTCTTTAAGGAAGACAGAAGCTCCTCAATCTGTGATAGAAGAAAACGAAGAAGCATTAGAATCCTCATGCTTCTGTGGTTTGAAGGAAACAATAAGAAGAACAAAACCTCTCCTTTCAGCAGAACGATAGCTCAAATCGCCAAATAGCGATCTGGGTCGATTAGGAGGGTATTTATAGGATTTTGGGGATCCTAATAGGGTTAGAGTTGTATTGGAAGTAATACTTCCATGATAGAGTCCTTACCATATTCCACCTTCGACGTAGTTATCCAGAACTTGCCCTGGATAGACTCCTGGGTCGAACGAAACTCGATCTGAATTAACGTCTTAAGCGAGGGCGTCGAATTTAAATTGACGCCTTGTCGAGCGTCTTTACTTATGTAAACGCGCCCATGTAGAGGGCGTTTCATTTCCTTTTCTCAATTTTATTTTTCCCGTCGTTTGAAATTTGACGCCCTATTGTCTACGCGTCCCTTTTAAATTAACGCCTTATGTATGGGCGTTTCTTTTCGAAGTCGCGCCTTGACCAAAGGTGTTATGTCTTCTTGATTAATGATTTACCCATTTAGGCTCTTTATCATCTATTTACTTATCTTTTATTTTAATTTGATTTATTTAAAAATCTTATTTTTATCAGGGTTGCTACACTATAGATGAGAAAATAGATCATTAAAACAGTGATCAAGGTAAACTATGAATCATCTAACTTTAGAAACATGTATTTAATTACAAAAATATATGATTTTGGCATAAATTAACT
Organism: Amorphophallus konjac; assembly: GCA_022559845.1. Taxonomy (NCBI): domain Eukaryota; kingdom Viridiplantae; phylum Streptophyta; class Magnoliopsida; order Alismatales; family Araceae; genus Amorphophallus; species Amorphophallus konjac. Next base: position 180,347,287 of record CM040123.1, on the reverse strand, counting down.
TATGTTGAAAAATAATCTCAAGTACAATAAAGAACATGAAATCCATTGTTGTGACAGTAATAAAACCTATAGTAAGAAACCATACTTAAAACAGACTTGGAACATACTTAACTGGGCATATTATAAGTTTAATGGGTTGTTCTTTATTCAGTCTCGGGTTGACAGAATTCAGAACGTTGGCAGTCTATTATAGCACCGTTTACAGTCAAGTAGCCGTTTATCGTAAGGCCGCTTGAGGTTCTATAACAGTGAAATCACAAGAATAACTGACGGTCTATATACTGGCCGCTAATAATCTGTTAGCGATTTATCGCAGGGCCGCTAACCAATGATGGCGGTCCATTTTTAGGCCGTTTGACTTGACAGAAATTAAACAATTAAACTAAATGGTAGTCCAAGACATATCATGCCTGGAAACCAACATATATAAACTCCTTCTATCATGATAGAACGAAGAACAGGCTAACAATGTGCATAGGATTCATATATTATGACAAGAGAACTAATTTAGTTCATTTAGGGCTAAGAAAGATGCATGTATGCTACACTAGATGCATAGATACTATTAAAACATGAAATTCTCCGTATACAATGCATGAAATCAAGTGCAACAAGAGGGCTTTTAATCCTAGAATGATGGTTTAGCCGTTCATGAGATAACCTACCTCTGGAAACAGCTCTAGACTTTGAATCTCGAACTGGAAGTCAACCCTAGTTCTGCACTTCTTGTGATAAATCAGTAACTTCACGCCCCTCTAACTTTCGATTCTCTTGACCTAAGGATGTGAAATTTGGAGGGTAAGAAGAAGATACAAAGGAGAACAAAAAGTTCTAAAGACACAACTTCTAAATACCTCGTTTTGAGTCCCTAATTTCTTGATCTTCACCACACCATTGCACAGTCTCCTGGGTCGTTGGTGTGAAATCAACAACTTTGGGTGCCTCTATCTTCCTGATGGGTTGATCTCCTAGCATGAAATTTTGAGGGATGTTAGTCCTTAGTATTAGGAATAAAAATCTCAAAAGAACCTACCTGAAATAATGCTTCCTTACCTTAGTTCCACGCGAGCCAAACGTAAGGGTTGCGCAAGTGAAATCTAGGGTCTATTTATAGGGTTTGGCTAGGGTTTTGTGGATTAGATCAATTCTAGAGTCCCTAGTTGGTACTATCCCGACTTCTGAGAGTCCTTAAGATGCTTACTAGTCCTCCCACCTCGGTCTCTAGAAGATAAAACGTTAAAAATCTAATCTTTTTACTCTTCCTTAAACTCACGGAACTAACAGGAATTAGCGGTCTAGTACTGGACCGCCAATTGTCCCCTAGCAGTCTCACGATAGACCGCCTCTACTATTGGGCGTCGAATTTGAATTTAATTCAAATTCTATTTTCGGTTTACTTACTTAATTATCCACACAATGAGTATTTATCCTTATATTCCGTGAATAAACTAATTAACCTTCTAGAATATGGGCCAAACTTCATGGGCTTGGTCCTTAAGTCCTTTGGGTTTTATTTAAATAGGCTAGGTTAATTGGTTATCACACTTGGGCCTTAATAATGGTTTATTTAACCCAGAATTCATTTATTAATCCATTTTGGTCTTTAAAAATTTCTAGAAAATTCTTAAATACTTCAGAAATGTTCTATAAAATTTTCGGGGCATTACAGCTTCACCCGAGGTCAGTGTAGCATACACAGCGATGAGATCGTGTATGTGTTGGTGCTTTTAGACCGTGTGGTCTTGAGTTAGGCTGTTGTCTCGGTAGATGAGCCTACACGACTGAGGTGTCGTGATGTGTCCTGGCTGTATAGCCGGAGTCCTTGTATCGGTTTGGTGATTCCCGACTGTGACTGTGGGGATTTGTGTTCTTACCGATAGGAGTAGCTTGCGGCTCAACCGTGGTTCCTTCGACTTTCGTCGTAGCCACTGTTACTTCCGTTGTTGTTCTTACTCCTGCTCATACTTTACTGTTGTAGTTTAGCACTGTTGTTACCGCTTTTGTTTCATGGTGGGGATCCGCGGGACCCCTACTGAGCCAGTGAGACGAGGCTCACCCCTGACTTTTCAAGTGTAGCTGTTCTTCCTCGTGCTTGGAGGTGCAGTGCGGTTGGTTCTTAGTTTCCAGCTTTTGCCAGTGTCGGGCTTCCCCCGACTTGAGAGTACGTTCTCTTTTCTATTGTACTATACTTTAATTGTACTGGACTCTGCTAGTTTTAATTGTTATAAAAAATATAATTTTATTTCTACTATTTTAGCAATCTTGATCATCATAATTAATTACTTACTACTTTATCTGGAAGTTCAATGTACTTCACACACTCCTTTTTATCCCTTCAGAGCTTTACCGCTCTTGGGAGGCCTCTTAGAATCCAAGTGGTATCGGGTTTACCTGGTATCCGGAGTCTGGGTCGTCACACGTAGCCAGTATAATATGTGCATAAAAAGAGAAACTAATACAACATGGACTGATAGCTCGGTGCGGACGGGGTTAGCAGGCTCAAATAGAGCCACTGACTCCACCCATTGTGAAAACTAGCTCGGGCAGTAGGACAGCTGACCTAATCTGCTCGGGTGGCCGAGAAGAGATGGTATCAGTAAGAAAAACAAGAGTCGTATGCCCGACTACCAACTTGGTAGAAAACAAGAAAAAGGTCCATCAAGAATTGATGGCGCGGGCAAGAAGAAGCAGGAAAAAAGAAGGGCAAAAAAGATTTGAACACTCCCTTGGGGTATAGGGAGTGGGAGGGGAGGAGAGGAGAAGAACGGAGGGAGAGAGGTAAGCAAATGGTGTTGAATGCCTTCCTCTCTCGAACCATCCTTCGAGCCCTCCTCCCTCCAGGTGTGGGCGGCAGCCCGGATGTCATAGAGGAACGCCCCATCATGCGTCCTCCATTCTTCTACACTGTCTGCCCAGCCGTCTTCCATTCTTCTACACCGAAGTAGTCCGAACGCCCCAGCAACTGCTAAAGCCTTCGTCTTCATCATCGGCCTCCATGCTTCACTAGAGGACGGCAATGGAGAAGAAGACAGATGCTTCACTAGAGAAGGAAGAAAAGGTGGGGAACAGAGCGAAAGCCCTTATGCAGCGTGAAGAGGAGGAGGCACCCTTCGGAGCCTTTTACAGGCCGAGGAGGGAAATCTTTGCCTTAATTGACCCTACCCTCGAAAAGACGCGAAGGGACTTCAAATAGAAGGCGACGCCCTCCTCGAGGAGCAGTTACGCCTCCCTGCCCCCAAAGTACTCCTACGGTAATACGCGAAAAGGCATGACATTCAATGCTTGGAAAGATAGAAGCATACCGGATAAGCACCCGCGAATCGACTGATCGGCGTGTGATTTAATTTTTCGGCAGAAGGATCGTACGAGATATCTGATAAGCTGACGACCGCGGATACGATGCATCAAACTCTGTCAAACACGGTAAGGAGCATTTAAGTACGCTATGAGTGCTACTGCCATTATATTCAAAGAAAGAAAGTACAGGGAAAGTTTCCAGATGGCCCCCTTAAAAAAACAAACAAACAAAAAGGGGAAAGGCCAGCGAAGCAAGTACAAGCCAAGCCTAGTCTACAAAGATAGGGGAAGGGTGGGAGGTCTATGACCCCGTTGAGGCTCGGTGGTCTGAAGGCCCTCAGCACTCGGAACCATCTCAGCGGTACGAGGCAACACGCCCCCGGCTTCCTCGGTGACTGACGGCTCAGGCACTGACCCCACTTGTGTGGGAACTGTCTCGACCGTGTGCCCTCCCGGAGCAGCCGGAGTTGGCGAGCCTCTCTCCATAGAAGCAGAGGTGTCCTTGCTGTCCCCTTCGCCGCTCGACGCCGTAGAAGAAGGAGAAGTTGAGCCTTCTTCGCTTGAGTTGTAGCATTGCCCGGTTTCGAAGGCAAGTACATCGAGGACCTGCGCCTGTGCCATATCCGCTGCGTGCTGGAAGCCCTACACGAAGACCTTCTGCAGTCCACACCGGTAGCCCGACTCGTAATAAGCGAAGGCATTTTTATTTAAAGCTTCGAGATACTCCTCCGAGCCCAAATATCGCTCGATCGCCTTCGCCCCGGCTTCTACTTCCTTCCCCCCGAGATCGGCTAATTTTGTCTCAGCCCCTACCAACCGCGCTGCGGCCTCAACCTGCTTCGCCTCAACCTCGACCTACTTTGTGAGACCCGTTCTTCAACGGATCTTTACCGGTAATAAAATAGAATTTATTCCAAGAATTTTGGCTATTTTTATGAGATTTATGGGCTTTTTCTAGCATTTAATCTAATTGGATTAAAGATTTTAAGGAAATTAATGGGCATAAGTACAATTTCACTTAATTGAGGGTTTAAAGAGCAAATTAAGGTTAAAAATCAAAAAATAATAATAGTTTAATCCTTTTTTTTACCATTCGATCCCTCCCCTCTCTCTCTCTCACTTTACTCATTCGCCCCCCCCCCCCCTCCTTTCGATCGGAACCCGCAGGCACCGCGCGAACGACGCGAACCGGCGGAACCCCCCTCTCCCCCGTTCGTCTTCTCGACGCGCGGCGACCCAAGGTAGGCAGAGGAGCCGGAGACTCGCTTGTTAGGGTGCTAGGCCCGGATACAGAGAGGGGGTGAATGTATCCTGCTACGAATAATGCCCAATTTAAAAACTCATATGCTAGGCAAGTTCCGGAATTAAGCTAATTCAATTAAACAAAATAACAAGCAGATGGAGCGTGCCTATTCAAGCATCTAGCGGAAGCAAATCAAGCAATCAAATCACTGCTCAATAGATTTTAAGGTGGTTCGGTCCTCCAGACCTACATCCACCCCTCACTCCCAACCGGAGTGAGGCTTCACTAGCCAATGCTAGAACCAAGCAGACTCAGTCTGCAAACAGTTGCTGCCACACAGCTTGACCAGGGGAACAGCCTCCCCTCTTCCTCCCAACCGGAGGGACACCCCAAGTGACTCCCAGCCACTTGGAAAGCAGAGACCGAAGTCTCTCTTCCTCCAGACCAGGAGGGAACCAACCAGTGAGTTCCAGTCACCAGCAAACCAGAGGTCGAAGACCTCTCTTCCTCCAACCGGAGGGACCCCTGGACTTGCAACCCACAAGCCCATAACCGGAGACAAGTCTCCCTTCCTCCAATCCGGAGGGAACCCACAAGTAGCTCCCAGCTACTTGCAATCGGAGATCAGATCTCCCTTCTCCTGACCTACCAGGAGGAACCCGACCTCAGTCCAGAGGATCGGAAGTACAAAGATGGAAAGATAAAAAGGAAAATAAGAAAGGATGAAAAATCACAGCGCCAAAAGCTGGAAACGAAGTACAAGTAATGTAGCTCTCAAGGGAGCAGGTCTGGCTTGGATTTGATCCAAACGCCAGAGGATAGATCTTCAAGCTTTTCCCATTTCTTCTCTACGAACTCCTTCTCTCTCTCTCTCTTTCTCTTCTACTTCTTCACTCTTTTTCTTCTTCTTTCGCAGGCTCTCTCTGTCTCTTCTCTTCTCTTCTCTGCAACTCTTCTCTTCTGCTGGATCGAACTCTCAGCACTTCTGCACTTCTGCTATTCTGTTATTGCTCTCAAGGCTTCGATCGGTCTTCATCTGTTGGATGAAGGCTTCCTTTTATAACAACAGCCAGCAGGAGGGCAGCACTGGGCGCGTGTGGCTTCCACATTTCCCGTCCAGAACTTTTGACCACGTGTCAGTCTCTCAGCCAGCTTCAGCACACGTGTCACAATCTTGTCTGCCCTTCCAGCCTCGGATCACGTGCCCTCCTTAAGCTTCACGATCAGAACACCTGTCAGACAGAGTATCGGATAAGTCATCAGTTTAAGTGAAGAACTCTGTATAGACTTGTAAAGACGATCATGATGTATAGACTAAGTGAAGATCAATGCAATGTACAGACTTCGCAAATGAAGGTTCAATGTGTAGACTTCAGTGAGACTCAAATGAATACAAGCGATGTATAGACTTTGTCAGGGCATGCACAATGCAATGCGTTGACGCTTCACTACATGCCAATGCACTGTGTTGACGCAATACAATGTGACTTTGAAGGCTGTGAACAACAAGGCATGCTGTACAGACTTTGATATAAAGCATGTAATGCAATATAGACAATGTATACACTTAGCCTTTGAGGAACGATGTATAGACTTAGAGATCTTCAAAGCACAATGTCCAGACTTTCTGTAACAGTCTAATGTACAGACTGCATGAAACTCTAGACACTGAATGTTGTACATACTTAGCCCATGCAATGAGACGCTAAATGAGACGGTGAATGAGACGCTGGACTCTGTACAGACTTTGCCCAATGCCTGAGACGCTAACAAAGATGGACGATGTTCAGACTTGCTGAAAGACGGATGTACAGACTTTGCCCAAATGCATGAGACGCTAACAAAGACGGACGATGTTCAGACTTGCTGAAAGACGGATGTACAGACTTTGCCCAAATGCATGAGACGCTAACAAAGACGCTGGACTCTGAGTGAGACAGACAGTGTATAGACTTAGCCAATGCACTGTGGATGTATGGACTTTGAGGTGTGAAGACCATTGTGCAGACTTTGGAGAACAGTAGCCAATGTATAGACTTGATGGAGCGAAGCCAATGTGTAGACTTCACGCTGTACAGACTTTCCAAGGAGAACGTGACGCTGTACAAACTTGAAGCTTTGAACGTTGAAGGCACAAGATGATGTACAGACTTCAACACAGGGAAGACTCTAAATGAGACGTTGGCAGAGACAATGCATGAGACGGTGAAGGACCGATGTATAGACTTCACCAACACGAACAGGCTGCACAGTCCACTGTATAGACTTGATGATATGAACTTCAGGAGGATATGACACGGCTGTACAGACTTTGTTTTCCAAACGAATGAATAGACTTTGCCACAGTCTAATGTATAGACTTGAAGAAACTGAACTGAAGAGTCGACGCATCAGCTCAAGGAGTTGACGCACTACTGTGTGGACAGAGACAAATATGACTGAAGGGTCGACGCATCAGCACAATGAGTTGACGCACTGCTGTGGAGACTATGCAGACAGAGTGTAGACAGAATTAAATAGAGCATGTTATCTGACAGCCATATGAACTCCATTCACTTACATGATAAAACAGCATTATGATCAGAGAATGACTGAATAATAGCATGATGACACACACAGCAAGATGACTCACAGTGAATAACTCACTTCAAAGGCCAATCATTAAAACCACCATTAAAACCATCATCAAAACCACAGGGGCACAACATCGCTGGCGAGCTGCAAGGGGAGCCCCCGCCGTAGCACCCTCGTCGGAGCCGAACCCCGGCATGGAGGGGCGAGCCCGCGGTGAAAGACGGTGACCCCCTCTCCCTCTTTCTACCTTCTCGGCGCGCGCGGCGAACCGACGTCCTCGCCGGAGGAGCGGCGGCCTCACCGGCGACCTGGCAAGGGTGAGACCGCGGCGGTGATCTCGTCAGACCAGGACCCCGATGCGGAGGCTCGGTCCCACGGTGGCATCGAGCGACCTTCTTCCTGTGCTAGGACCGGTGGAAGCTTCCCCGCGGCGCGAGGAATGCGGAGACGTCAACCCGAGTCGGCCCGTGGAGTGGAGAGACGACCGAGAAAGAGCGAGTCGCGACGCGACCCTTGGCTTTCATGCGATCGGAACGGACGTTTCATCACGTTTGAGGTAGGGGGATCGATACCCTAGCTCGTTAGATTGTTCCTAATGCCAAGCCCATGCTCGTTATGTTTTAAACAACATGCCCATCGTCCTTATGTTTTTGAAGCATGCCCATCATCTTTATCTTTTTGGAGCATGCCCATCGTTGCTGAGTTCATAGACGATGAATTGTTGTATTATGATGGTGGAATGGCAGGGAACAGGTTAAAAATTATGATTCCCGTCGATTTGGGTCGATCGGGAGGGGGTCCAATTAAGATCCTAGTGGATTCAGTTCTCCGGTAAGAATCATATTTAGATTATTTCAGATTTTGTAAAGGTCTGCCATAACCCGTTTATTGATCCGAGCGGCTGACATTTCGACCGCGTAAATATTTCAAATCTGAATGATGGTAGAAACTTCACGGCCAGTCCGTTTAGCAACATGCAGTGGTTCGTTGTTCGACCGCATAAGACTATAGCGGCCCTAGTTCTACCGCTTTTTCTGCAATTTTTGCGTGTTCGTTTAATTATGCATTTAATATTGCATATTCGCCATGCTTAAGTTACTTTATAGACTGGGGTGGTTTTCTTTCAACCGTTTAATCTCGACGAATTTCAATTCTTAGCATATTCAATTATTTATGCATTCAATTATTGAATAGTTGCCATTTCAGCATATTCAATTATTTATGCATTTAATTATGGAATAATTGCTATTTTTAATTATTATCATAAATTATGGCACGTTTTTAGATCCCAATAGAATTATATTCCCTTTCCTAGGGATGGAACCACCGGTCGTAGCCCGACGACTTTTAGTGTTGATCCCACCCGGGAGAGGTGGCGGGGTATCCCAGCTTACGATTTTTAAGCTAGTTCCGTGGGCCCCGGTCCAACCGTAGTGTCCTATGGAGGGGAATACTAGCTAGAGGCCTGGCTCTAGGCAATGAGCCAGTGTGTGCACACGTGGTCAGAGGCTTGGACTAACACTGACGAGTGTTACTCTGACTAGTTATTTGTTTCTGGTACTGTTAAGCGTCTCGCTTGCTATGATCAGGCTTGCGTAGATGCTTGAGACGCAGTGTAAGCCGTCAGTGGACGCATCTGATTTCTTCTTCTGGTAGATCTCCTCTCCTTCTCTTTCTTGTCACTTGGGAATGATTGAGTTATTATCTATTGGTAGATTTCGAGTACTCGCATTTGAATTAAATTGGCATATTAGTTAGCTGTTTATAAACTATTTAGTTGGTTTTATAGCTTTATTAAATTGTCATTTATTTATGCCAATGCATGCTATAATGCTTTCCTTTAGTTAGTTGCGAAGTAGGGATCCGCGTGAACCCTACTGAGTCTCTATTGTGAGACTCACCCCTTCCTTTTGAGGTGAGGCGGAGCAACAGGCTGCAGGATTCTCTTGTGCTTTTGGCAAAAAGTCTTAGAGCCAGTAGTGGTCTGTCAGTGGTCGGTTAGAAGTCAGTATGTCTTTTTTTCTTCTTTTGGCCGAGGTATGCCCCGTGTAGTTATTTATTTTGAACATTTTTCAGTATGGGACTTGTGATATTTGGATCTGGACTACTTGTATAAATTTTACCATTATGATATATTTAATTGCTTCCATTTAAAGTTCAAATGAATGCTTTAATTAATATTACGTGTGTAATTTCTATTCGTTATGCATCCCCTCGACAAACACTCACTAACCCTTACGGGGCCTCATCAGCCTCTTGGGTGGCCTCCCCGAGCTCTTGGTATCGATAAATCGATGATATCGGTTTATCGGTATCCGAATCTCCTGGGTCGCCATAGTTGGTATCAGAGCGGTGTTGAGGATTTGTATAAGGAATTGGAATTGCATTAGTCCAGAACAAGTCCATGTGAGTCTACTGCTGGCTTGGGATGTTTTCCATGATTACTGATGGGTTTTCTGTTATTGCATGTTTTCTTCTAGATCAAAATGCCACCTCGTAGAAGGGCACGCATCTCGAGGGAAGGAAGTGGTACTTCTCCTCTGGCTAATGTGCCAGCGCCAATTCAAGCTAATCCTGCTCCTCAAGCTGATTTGCCTCCAGATGGTCGTGGTAGGGCATTGAAAGAGTTTTTGATGTTCCACCCACCGACTTATGAAGGACAAGCAGATCCCGATGCAGCTAGAGTATGGATTGATGCAACTGAACGTGTATTCCATTCCATGGAGTGCACGGAGGATAAAAAAGTTATGCTGGCTACGTTTCAACTTCAGGGAGCACCACTCACGTGGTGGACCACAGAGTGGGAGGTTGCTTTCAGATCCCGTCCGCTTCATCAGATCACATGGCGGGAATTTGTTACAACCTTTGAGCGCACTTACAGTCCAGCTTACCTCAGAATGGATAAGATGCACCAATTCATGGAGCTAGCTCAAGGTGATATGACTGTGCTGGAATATCAAAACAAGTTCATGGAATTAGGTCGGTATGCGCCCCACATTCTTGCTGATGAAGGCTTAAAGATCGAGCAATTTCTGCGTGGATTGAAATCAGAGTTGAGGCAGCCTTTGATTGTGACCAAGGTAGCAGAAATGGACGCATCGTATCAGGCAGCTATGGCACTAGAGCTTGACATGGCAAGATCTCGAGGGCGTCTTTCAGTTGACTCAGTCCAGCCGAGGGTGCAACATCAACAATTCAGTCAGCCATCTGCGGCAGGAGCTCCATCTGATGTACCTGCTGCCAGTGGCATTCCTGTTTCTAAACCCAAGTTTAAGAAATTCAAGAAGTTTAAGAAGCGGTATGGCAGTCAAGCATCTTCTGGTACCGTACAGCAGTAATCAACACCTTCTTTCTAGCAGCGTCAAGGCTCAGCTGTTAGTCAGCCGAGATTATGTACAAGATGTGGTTGGAGCCACCCAGGCAAGCAGTGTTCAATGCCGGTGGTTTGTTTCTGATGCGATCAACTAGGACATGTGGTTCGATATTGTCCTCTGAGGCCGAAGCCAGTGCAGTTTTCTCAACCACAGCCGTCTCAGTTCAGACCTCCCCCACCACCTCAGACACAGCAATATTATCCTCAAGCTTCAGTGTCTTCTTCCCATCAGTCTATTACAGCGGGCAGGAAGCAGAAGTGAAAGGTTTCTCACGTTACCCGTGCTGAAGCTGTGGCGTCTCATCTTGTTGAAGGTACGATTATGATTTATGGTCATGCAGCTCATGTTCTATTTGATTCAGGTGCTTCTCATTCATTTATTTCTGGAAACTTCATTGCCTGTATTGAGGAGCTGACTTCTGAAATTACTTGTGAGTTGCTTGTGGAACTACCTTCTGGAGATTTCATGTTCACTCCTCTTTGTCTGGAAGAGACCCCGATTGTTATTGGGAATCAGCAGTTGACGGCTAGATTATATGCGTTGCAGCTGGTTGATTATGATATTATTCTGAGCATGGATTGGTTAGAAGAGTATGGAGCCGTGGTTGATTGCATATCAAAGAAAGTCTATTTTCAACCACATGGGAAACCAGCATTTTATTTCCAAGGTATTCGATCTCGTTCTTCTCGCTTGCTTATTTCTGCTATTCGAGCCTGTAGATTGCTTAATGCAGGTTGTTAGGGATTCTTAGCTTCCGTGGTTGCTGTTGAGGCACCACAGCAGGATATCAATGCTATTCCTGTGGTCTGTGAATTTCCTGATGTATTTCCTGATGAGTTACCAGGCTTACCTCCACAACGAGAAATAGAAATGGTGATTGAATTGATTCCAGGTACGGCACCTTTAGCAAAGGCACCATACCGTATGGCTCCAGCTGAATTGAAAGAATTACGAGCACAGCTGTTAGAATTCTTGGAAAAAGGCTATATTCATCCCAGCTTTTCTCCATGGGGTGCTCCAGTCTTGTTTGTGAAAAAGAAAGATGGAAGCCTGAGGCTATGTATTGATTACAGGCAATTGAGTCAGGTGACTATCAAGAATAAGTATCCTTTGCCCAGGATTGATGATTTGTTTGATCAATTACAGTCAGCTACTATCTTTTCACGAATTGATCTTCGATCTGGATATTTCCAATTGAGAATTCGAGAATCTGATGTGGAAAAGACTGTTTTTAACACGCGCTATGATCACTATGAATTTTTGGTTATGCCGTTCGGGCTAACCAATGCTCCAGCAGCTTTCATGGACCTGATGCAGCGTGTGTTCCATCCGTATCTGGATCAGTTTGTTGTGATCTTTGTCGATGATATTCTTGTTTATTCTGCTTCTGAATAAGAACATGTTCAGCATCTCAGGATGGTATTGCAAACTCTTCGAGATCATGAACTCTATGCAAAATTCAGTAAATGTGAGTTTTGGCTTTGGGAAGTTCACTTTCTCGACCATGTGATTTCTGGTAATGGAGTTGCAGTTGATCCAGCCAAGATAGAAGTTGTTCTTTAATGGCAGAGACCGAGGACTGTGACAGAGATCAGAAGTTTTCTAGGTCTTGCTGGTTATTATCAAAGATTCATTCAAGACTTTGCACGGATTGCCGTGCCGATGACTAGACTAACACGTAAAGATGTGACTTTCTTCTGGTCAGATCAATGTGAGCAGAGCTTCAATGAATTGAAAAGGCTTCTCACTTCTTCTCTAGTGCTGGTGTTACCTTCTGGCTCGGGTGGATTCGTGGTTTGCACGGATGCTTCTCGAGTAGGTTTGGGTGCAGCGCTTATGCAACATGGTAAAGTCATAGCTTATGCATCCCGACACTTAAAACAGCATGAAGAGAATTATCTGACTCATGATTTAGAGCTTGCAGTGGTGATCTTTGCACTGAAAATCTGGAGACACTACTTGTATGGCGAGAAATTTGAGATCTTTACTGATCATCAACGCTTGCAGTATGTGTTTTCTCAAAAAGATATGAATCTCCAGCAGGGTAGATGGATGGAATATATGAAAGACTGTGATTTTACCCTTTCCTATCGGCCAGGTAAAATGAATGTTGTGGCTGATGCTCTGAGTAGGAAAGTGCAAATTAGTCATTTGCTTGTTCATGAATGGAAGTTGTGGGAACAGTTTCCTAGTGAGACATTTAGCGTGGACATTCCTTCTGATCCGATGGTAGCTATGTGTGCTAGTCTTGTGATAACTCTAGCTATTTATCAGCAGATCAAGGAAGCTCAGCATGCAGATTCTGATTTGTCCCGCACTATAATGATGCACGATGTTGAATTTGATGATGACTTAGTGGTCAGCTTCCGTGGCAGGCTGTATGTTCCAGTTGTTGATGAATTGAGAAATTCCATCTTGCGTGAAGCCCATGGATCCCGTTATGCTATTCACCCCGGCACTACCAAGATGTAGCGAAATCTGAAAAGGCAGTTCTGGTGGCCCAGAATGAAAAATGATGTAGCTGTTTTCGTGTCTAAATGTTTGACATGCCAACAGGTTAAAGCCGAGCATCAAAAATCTGGAGGAATGCTTCAACCTTTAGAAATTCCGATGTGGAAGTGGGATCATGTCACGACAGACTTTGTTATGGGTTTACCCCGCACTTCACAAGGCTTTGATGGTTTATGGTTGTTAGTAGATCGATTAACTAAGACAACGAGATTGTTGCCGATCAAGGTGACATGGAATGTTCAGAAAGTGGCCGAGCTTTATGTTCAAAAGATTGTGCCATTGCATGGAACTCCAATATCAATTGTGTCAGATCGTGACCCACGGTTTACTTCTGGCTTCTGGCGTAATTTTTAAAAAGCGTTGGGCACAGAGTTAGCTTTTAGTTCAGCGTATCATCCGCAGTCAGATGGTCAATCAGAAAGGACTATTCAGACTTTAGAAGATATGCTGAGATCGTGTTGCCTGGATTGGCAGAGTTCGTGGAGTCAGCATTTGCCACTTGTGGAATTTGCTTATAATAATAGTTATCACTCCAACATTGGTTTGGCACCGTATGAAGCTTTATAAGGGCATCCTTGTCGTACACCTTTAAACTAGTTTGAGGTCGGTGACAGACTATTGATAGGACCTGATATGGTTCAGCAATGTGCTGATGTGGTTCGCTTGATCAGGCAGAAAATGTTGACAGCTCAGAGTCGACAGAAAAGTTATGCAGATCAGCACAGGCGACCATTGCAATTTGAGCCTGGAGATATGGTGTTTGTAAAAATATCTCTGATGAAAGGTGTTATGAGGTTTGGGAAACGTGGAAAGCTCAGTCCCCATTATATTGGTTCGTTTCCTATTCTAGAACGTGTGGGCCAAGTGGCATATCGTCTTCAATTTCCAGCGGCGATGCAAGCGATCCACGATGTGTTTCATGTGTCCCAGCTAAGAAAGTATGTTTCTGATGCGTCTCACATGCTTGATGATTCAATTTGGCCTGAAGTGACTGCAGATTTATCTACACCAGAGTATCCTATTCGAATTGAAGATCATAGTGAGCAACAATTGAGAAATAAAGTAATCCCTCTGGTTAAAGTTGTTTGGCAGCGTCACTCTGGTAATGAGGCTACATGGGAACGTGAGGACAAAATGTGTCAGCAATTTCCTTTCTTGTTTGAATAAGGTATAATTCCTTTCAGTTCTCTCCTTGTTCTTCCTTTTAAATTTCGAGGATGAAATTTTTATTAGGAGGGAGGGACTGTGAGACCCGTTCTTTAACGGAACTTTATCGGTAATAAAATAAAATTTATTCCATGAATTTTGGCTATTTTTATGAAATTTATGGGCTTTTTCTAGCATTTAATCTAATTAGATTAAAGAGTAAAATTAATGGGCATAAGTACAATTTCGCTTAATTGAGGGTTTAAAGAGTAAAATAAGGTTAAAAATCAAAAAAAAATATTTTAATCCTTGTTTTTACCATTCGATCCCTCCCCTCTCTCTCTCACTTTACTCATTCGCCCCCCCCCCCCTTTCGATCGGAACCCGTAGGCACCGCACGAACGCCGCGAACCGGCGGAACCCCCCTCTCCCCCGTTCGTCTTCTCGGAGCGCGGTGACCCAAGGCTGGCGGAGGAGCCGAAGCCTCGCCGGCGAGCCTGCAAGGGGAGCCCCCGCCGTAGCACCCTCGTCGGAGCCGAACCCCGGCGTGGAGGGGCGAGCCCGCGGTGAAAGACGGTGACCCCCTCTCCCTCTTTCTACCTTCTCGGCGCGCGCGGCGAACCGACGTCCTCGCCGGAGGAGCGGCGGCCTCACCGGCGAGCTGGCAAGGGTGAGACCGCGGCGGTGATCTCGTCAGACCAGGACCCCGATGCGGAGGCTCGGTCCCACGGCGGCATCGAGCGACCTTCTTCCTGTGCTAGGACCGGTGGAAGCTTCCCCGCGGCGCGAGGAACGCGGAGACGTCAACCCGAGTCGGCCCGTGGAGTGGAGAGACGACCGAGAAAGAGCGAGTCGCGACGCGACCCTTGGCTTTCATGCGATCGGAACGGACGTTTCATCACGTTTGAGGTAGGGGGATCGATACCCTAGCTCGTTAGATTGTTCCTAATGCCAAGCCCATGCTCGTTATGTTTTAAACAGCATGCCCATCGTCCTTATATTTTTGAAGCATGCCCATCATCTTTATCTTTTTGGAGCATGCCCATCGTTGCTGAGTTCATAGACGATGAATTGTTGTATTATGATGGTGGAATGGCAGGGAACAGGTTAAAAATTATGATTCCCGTCGATTTGGGTCGACCGGGAGGGGGTCCGATTAAGATCCTAGTGGATTCAGTTCTCCGGTAAGAATCATATTTAGATTATTTCAGATTTTGTAACGGTCCGCCATAACCCATTTATTGATCCGAGCGGCTGACATTTCGACCGCGTAAATATTTCAAATCTGAATGACGATAGAAACTTCACAGCCAGTCCGTTTAGCAGCATGCAGTGGTTCGCTGTTCGACCGCATAAGACTATAGCGGCCCTAGTTCTACCGCTTTTTCTGCAATTTTTGCGTGTTCGTTTAATTATGCATTTAATATTGCATATTCGCCATGCTTAAGTTACTTTATAGACTGGGGTGGTTTTCTTTCAACCGTTTAATCTCGACGAATTTCAATTCTCAGCATATTCAATTATTTATGCATTCAATTATTGAATAGTTGCCATTTCAGCATATTCAATTATTTATGCATTTAATTATGGAATAATTGCTATTTTTAATTATTATCATAAATTATGGCACGTTTTTAGATCCCAATAGAATTATATTCCCTTTCCTAGGGATGGAACCACCGGTCGTAGCCCGACGACTTTTAGTGTTGATCCCACCCGGGAGAGGTGGCGGGGTATCCCAGCTTACGATTTTTAAGCTAGTTCCGTGGGCCCCGGTCCAACCGTAGCGTCCTACGGAGGGGAATACTAGCTAGAGGCATGGCTCTAGGCAACGAGCCAGTGTGTGCACACGTGGTCAGAGACTTGGACTGACATTGACGAGTGTTACTCTGACTAGTTACTTGTTTCTGGTACTGTTAGGTATCTCGCTTGTTATGATCAGACTTGCATAGATGCTTGAGACGCAGTGTAAGCCGTCAGTGGACACATCTGATTTCTTCTTCTGGTGGATCTCCTCTCCTTCTCTTTCTTGTCACTTGGGAATGATTGAGTTATTATCTATTGGTAGATTTCGAGTACTCGCATTTGAATTAAATTGGCATATTAGTTAGCTATTTATAAACTATTTAGTTAGTTTTACAGCTTTATTAAGTTGTCATTTATTTATGCCAATGCATGTTATGCTGCTTTCCTTTAGTTAGTTGCGAAGTAGGGATCCGCGTGAACCCTACTGAGTCTCTGTTGTGAGACTCACCCCTTCCTTTTGAGGTGAGGCAGAGCAACAAGCTGTAGGATTCTCTCGTGCTTTTGGCAAAAAGTCTTAGAGCCAGCAGTGGTCTGTCAGTGGTCGGTTAGTAGTCAGTCTGTCTTTTTTTCTTCTTTTGGCCAAGGTATGCCCCGTGTAGTTATTTATTTTGACCATTATTCAGTATGGGACTTGTGATATATGGATCTGGACTACTTATATAAATTTTACCACTCTGATATGTTTAATTGCTTCCGTTTAAAGTTCAAATGAATGCTTTAATTAATATTACGCGTGTAATTTCTATTCGTTATGCATCCTCTCGACAAACACTCATTAACCCTTACGGGGCCTCATCAGCCTCTTGGGTGACCTCCCCGAGCTCTTGGTATCGGTAAATCGATGATATCAATTTATCGGTATCCGGATCTCCTGGGTCGCCACATGCTTTGCCTCGGCCTCCCTCCTGGATCGCTCTACCTCCAGGAGACGACCCTCAAGCTCCTCCCGCTCGATCCCCCACTGCCTCAAGCTCGCCGCATAGGCCTGGCGATCCTCCTCCAAGAGTCGGCCCTTAGCTCGGTAGTGTATTGAGCCTGGGATAGCTGCTCGGACAGCAACCAGACTTTCTCCTGCCTCGCCCGATCCTGTGACCGAAGCAAGACCACTTCCCGCCGTAGAACCTCGAGCTCGGAAGTCAATCGCCCGACCTTCAGGTCACCCTCAGCGCGAGCCTTGGCCTGGGCCGATTCACTGCTCTCCGTCTGCACCAAATAATTAGCGATTTTGGCCCCTAGCTGAGTCATGAACAATCCTCCCTCTATGACCCTTTCGAGGAGCATTGGAGGGGAATAGTGCCGGAACTCATCTCGGATGGACGGAGACGCCAACGCTCGGCAACGCTGGTATAAGGAGGCCTGAACGGCGAAGCGCCCCTGTTACAAGACGGGACTCCTCCGTTGAGGGGTCAGCACAGGGACATCCCCCTCAGCGGCCCCCAGGGTCGGCACTGTGGCGCTCAGCTCGGTCAAGATCCCTGATCCGACCTCCTCCTCCATGTGCCCTCTAACGGGCTCGGGTGGGATCCCTTTAGCTGAGACCGATGCCCCAGGTGCGGGAACTGGAGACACCGAGCGACGGGTGCCATCGGTCGGAGGCTCCTTAGTCGGGCGTGGATCTTTCATCTTCTTCCTCCTGCTTCGCTCAGCGGTCAAGGCCTTCATCGAGGACAACAGCAGCCAGTCCTCAGGGGCTTTGCGCTTGGATCCTCGCCGCTCCGGTTCCCCCTCGAGGATGATCCTCTTGCCTTTATCTCGGGCAGAAGGGGGGCCTTCAGGGACCGGGGGGTGTCTTGAGCAGTCTCCTCTGCCCGGCCATCGACCCCCATTGGCGTCTGGTAGCCCTCACCGACGCCATGGACAGGTTCTGCCGATCAAAAGGAAGCTATCAACAAAAAGCCAACAAGATAATATACAAAATCAAGCTTCCAAAAACCTTACCCTCGGGAAGCGACTCAGCGCAGCCGTAACGTTGAAAATTGGTTGGGGACATGAGCTCTGTCGTCGACTGTCATTGATTCTGGAGAATCTTAACCCCCTCCTCAGTCTCCGCAGAAATCATCGGATGCTTCGCAGAGAATACCGGGTGGTAATTCGATAACTCAGGAAAATTCCAACATGAACCCTTGTTGGCTCCCACCCAGAAATATTAGGTTTTCCACTCTTTGTGTGAGGAGTCCCGGGGGGAAAGGTTGACACAGTTCATCCCCCTCCTAGCCTGGAGATAATAAAAACCCTTCCCGGCATGAGCATGCTCCCTCAATTCAAAGAAGGTATGGAAGAGGTCGAGGGATGGGGCGACGCCGCATAGGCGGCAGAGGATGATGAAGGAGAAGATTAAAGTATAAGAGTTGGAGACCAGCTGAACTGGAGCCAACTGGTAAAATCTCAACAATTCGGCACGAAGCAGGGGAGAGGAAGACGAAAGCCGCATTTTTAAGCCAGGGGACAGAAGAAACCCGAGCGGGTGTCTAGACTAGACTCGTGGGGTTTCACCGGGGAAAAGAAATATCGCCACGGAAGCTGGAAGCGGGTCCCAAGCTCCTTCACCTCCGATTCAATCAACTCACTACGAAGATGGTGGCTTGGCGTAGGCTCTGAACCGCCCACTCCTTGCTCGATCTCCTGGACTTCGGCGTCATCATTATGCTCTGCCATAGAAGCTCGAGACGGAGAAGAAGGAATGCTGGAATCTGACGAACTGGCGGGCGGAGGAAGTTGACGGATAGCCTCTGCAGTGGCCTCCGCTAACTCTGCAAAAGCTTCTGCTATCCCTGGCTCCCTCCGATTGTCCGCCCGAGGCATGAATTCTGAACCCACAGGAGCGACAAAGAGAGGAAAAGCCCTAAACGGAGGAAACGTAAGGCGCAAGCATATAAGCTGTTTATAGGCCCTAAACGGTCAGGGGAAGAACCGCCGCGACGTTTCAGACTCCAAAAAAAAGAAAGGGCGCCCCAAGCCGATGCACAGCACATTATCATTACGCTCGAGCCCCCATATGATAGGACAACCGTATTGATGGCACCTGAACCTCGAAGTTGAGGGTGCCCGCAACGGCCAATCTCCATCTGGGCCGAGGCGTAACACGGCGTGACCACGCCCGAGCCCCCATGAGCCAGGATAGTCAAACTAATGGCCCCTGAACCTCAATACACGAACAGCTCACACGAGCCAATCCCCATCCGGGCCACGATGTCACCCCGAATGTATCCTACTCTCCGAGCCCACCTCTTGGCTCAGGAGTAGGGGGGCAAGTGGAGAGGGGTAAATTTGCGGCCCAAAAGACGAACGGTCCAATCCGGCCCAACTGGACTCACGGGGTCCAAGGAGTGATAGCCCCATTATTGGGCCCACCGATCCTGAAACCCCCTTTTACTCAGTCCAAGACAACCCTGGCACCGTCCTGGCCCAAAAGCCCGGGAAACGGTCCCTCGAGGAAAAGCCCAAGCGGCAACCGAGCATAACCGACCGAGGGAAGTCGGGAAGACAAGGGGAGAGGAGGGAAAACGCCTCTGATAGGGAGAGAGCCCACATTTAAGGGGTAACTCCCCCTGCACTCTCCCTCTTCCCCCACGTCAAAAGGAAATCAACCACTATATAAACCAAGAGAAACCCTCCAGAAGCGATACTGAGCACTATCAGCCACTCACTCTGGTGGGGAGCGATCTCGTGCCCACACCTTGTTCTCCCTCTCTTCTTCTCCACACATCGCCCTACTGTCTGGCTAACTTAGGCATCAGAGGGTTTTCCCCAAGGTAGCTCCCCTGGGCCTCCTGATCCATTTCCCATTTTGTAGGATTCTATACGCACGTGGCAACGATCGAAGTAGATCGGACGGCGCATGCTTTAGCACGAGATCACGCCTCTTCATGTCTAATCTAGAAACACAAAACTGAGATGTAAACATAATATGTAGAGATGGAAATCAACATTTAAAGGTGAAGAAGGTGGCGTAATACCGAGGGATCAAGAGGAGAAAAGACAAAAACAATTTGGCTTTGAGCAGCGTAGGTAGATGGATGGAAGCTCCCCATCCTAACCATCAGGAGAACAAGACAGGCAGCTGCCAAAATAAGTTGACAGCCTCAAGATTCTTGGGAGATGGCCATCTCCATCGTAGTGTTGTTGGTCTCTGCAAAAATATTCATGAGCAAGTGCAAACGCAGACAAACGGGAAGGAAAATTTCAAACTGGTTCCTGACTGCGAGGTCTATGGAGGCTTGGAAGTCGATAAATAACTACTGCAAATGAGGTTCGTAAAATCAGAAAGAGAAAGGAGAAGGAATCAATCGGATATTGTAGTCACTACTTTGTTGGGTTCCTGTGTCTTGTCAGAGCATGATATCGACGCGTGGGCTAACAACAACCAGCAAGGAGGGGGAGGCAAGGAGGGGCCCATTGTCATGCGCTCTTGGAGGGTGTTTGGTGGATGCCGTACTGCCAAGCGGAAGATGAAGATACCCATAAGAAGCACGCACGGGAGGAAAGATAGGAAGAGAGGAAGACGTGAATGGCTGGAGGAAGGAGAGGAGTCTCGCGGGACATATTTCTAGAGGAGGGAGAGGGGAGGGCCAGACGGGGCTGCCGAGGTGGGGACTGGGTGGCGATCACCAGAAGAGTGGCGGGAGGAACGCGTACCTTCTCGTCGGGGGAGGCTTGCACGCAGAGAGAGGGGGGTCGTCGGTGAGGCCCTACAAAGTCGAGGGTGGGTCGCGAGTGGCGGATTTACATGCCGTGTCTTGAAAAAAAAATAAGACAAGATCTAATTTTTATTGGGGAGCAATTAACGAAGGAGTCAACTCCTCCCCAAAAAATAAGGAAGGCGTTACCAAACACGCACCATGCACCACTTTCTCCTTAATTTATATTTTGAGGGAGAAAACGTCTAAAAAAATGTATCCAAACACCCTATAAGATCTCTTTGCACTCCCAGAAGATCTAATGTATGATCGTTAGGGCCCTTTCTTTCACTTGAAACATTTAGACTGAAAACAACTTTTGGTGGCCATCTCTCTTCCCTTGGTTCTCAAATATACCAGCTGGAGAGGCACAACCAAGATAGGCAGACTACTGCTTTCTCATTTGTTCTATGTTTGAGCTCGCTTCACCGAGAGGGCATCTTCTCCTCCTCGCACCTGTGAAAAAGGGGAAGACTATAAACGTTAAAGCAGCAGGTCCCTGACGCTAACCACTACTAAAAAAATGTAATGAGTTATACCAAGATTGTTCATATCAGGATAAGATACTATTTTCTTTGTTAACTATCATCGTATTCTACATAAAATAAACAAGATAAATAAAAATAAGTTAAAACTAATCTTATTCAATCTAGAATAAACGATTCATTTTTTTTTTAAAGTCAAATTAGATATTCTGATATCTCGGATAACTCGTCACCTGGGAGTAACTGGGATAGGCTCGGATACCTCAACCCATTCGGATTTGTCTGGTTGTCAACAATGCCCAGGGAACATGACCTTCTGCATTCCCACCCACAAATGATCGATCCTACAGGCCTACATGCGCCTTCGATAGGTACCTACAAGCTTTCATTAGAAGTTACGGGCTTACGAATAAGTTTCTAAAATGTACAATGCTTTTGCCAAATCAGAGCAATTCAGCTAGCTAAAAGGTCTTAATAGATGCCTCTTCTCGGAAACTTCAAAGAAAATCTCAGCATGATCAACCACCCTCATTTTGAAATTGGGATGGTAAATTCGTCTCCTCCTGCCTGCCAGAATTATTCCTACTGATTGATCATGGACGGACACCCCAGAGCACCACCAAAATATTGGCTTTGATACATGCATGCCCACTTTCCTTTTATTCTTAAGCAGCCACTTCAGAGGGTGTTGAAAGAGCTAAAGAGCCAAGTCATAATGTGAAACATGGTTTAAAGGTTGAATGTGCGCATTACAATGTTGATGAAGGCTTACGTCCAGAAATGCAGAACTATCAATTCCTCAATATAAACAAACTTTTCAAACAAGGCAATTACTATAACATTATAAATGAATCCACTGTGACCTTTGTACGTGAAATGGAATATTGAGTTCTCTGCCTCCAACCAACCCCATCTCCCCCACCCCCCAATACCCAGGAGGGATATACGCCTTACCAAGATTGTGCGGCGCTCTTTCTTGTAACAACATCAGGTCAGTAATCAAGCAACGTAAAAAGAAGCTATCTTCATTATGCCCAAAATCTTAATTTACAAGGGTTGAAGCTCTTGCTCAGGAATAGAAGAATCCACAGGTCTGTACGTCCCTGTCCCCAGCCGGTGCCTCCAAAAGTACCATACAAAGAATGTTGAGAAACTCAGCAGCACCACCACTGAAACTCCCATGATAATGGCCAACAGATGTCGTCTCCACCATGTCCTGAATCATCCAAAAATCAGCTAAGTTAGCTTATTAAGATGATAGTTCGGCAGATTATAATCACCAAACAGAATCTGGGCCGAAACTTATTTGTGATGCTGTAGCAAATCAGTTTATTGAGCTGAAAATGGTAGCATATTCTCCCTCGGCAATCTGTAGAAGGTCCACCTCACATATGGACCCAAACATGAGGTCTAAATGAAACTCAGACAAAAGCAGTCAATATTCCTCAGCACTCGCCTTGACACCTATAAAGTTTACATTGTGTTTGCTATCTGAAGATGACTTGGAATTCGCTGGGGGCACTAAAACGAGCACAGAACACCTTTTCAACAGGGCACTTCTCCCGTTCACAATCAAACAAGGCTTAACAGGCAGATATGGCACAGGATATGGGGCAAAACATATTTGTTAGTAGAAGCTTCCCAATACTGTCCATAACATCTGAGTATTATTGAATTGAACTTAGTCTGTAGAGTTTTAAATGAGATAAGGAAAGAGAAGAAAAAGGAGGGAGCAAGGAACAGGCAGCAGCTGGTGGTCGTGGTTTTGTGGTGGCCTATTTAGAGGGGGATACTGTTAACTCCTGTAAATTAATTTCAGCAATTTTGGTGATAACAAAACCATTAAAACAAAAAGGGATAAGCAACTAAAACAAGAAGAAGAAAAACCTGAAAAATCGGCTAAGTATAATATAGGCAAAATCTCTATCGCCTATCTCATTAACTTAGGCACAACTTCGTTCACATAGGCGCACTTGTTCACATAGACACACTTGTAAACATAAGCGCACTTAAAAATAACTTAGGCGCACAACACTCCGCCTATCTTCACATAGACGCACTTAACTCACAGGCGCACTTAACTCACATAAGCGCACTCCTTCAAATTAGGCGTTAAAACACTTCGCCTATCATAAACCACTCCGCCTACCTTGTTCACATAAGCGCTGTTACCATCGCCTATCTTTTTAAAGTCTCAAATAACTTAGGCGCTGATCTGATAGTCGCTTGCATATCGCCTATCTTTCACTTCGATTATCACAATGAACTCCACATAGGCACTATTGAAAACTTCGCCTATCTTAACAAATAGACTTTGCCTATCTTATTTGAATCACCTATCTTACTCAGCTATCTATCTGATTACATTTTCTCTATTATTTCTAATAACTGCAGTATAAAATATTTTTGGAAATCTATTATCTTCAACTGTCTATCTTTTATTTCCATCCTTTTCAAGACAGCTGCATTCCAAAAAATTAAGAAATTAACTGAAGCTAATCTTCAAACGGAAAGGTGTAAAACAACTGTCTCGTACATTTTGACTTATCTGATTAAATATTTGATTGGTCTAAAGACATAGCTATTTGCTTTCTGTGCTCTTATAAATAGGTGTTGTCAAATAAGAAAACACTTTAGTCAATAAAATAATTATGTCTGTCCACTTAAACTAAGTCCATTGCGAGGGATACTCCAAATTCAAAATACATTTAATGCAGCCGAATAAACATTAAATGATGTCCATACAAAAGACATGTTCACACGAAATCTCTAAAGATATATTTGACTGACATCCTTGGTAGGGCAGTCCTTTTCGGCTTGTTTCAGAAAAGGACAAGACAAAATGGCAGGAAGATTGATGCGTGCCAACCTATGATAAACAAGGGAAGGTATTCTATTATATCTGTGATCACTTATTCTTAATGACATTTCCCTTCTACGTGACAGCTTAAGAAAGGAAGAGACACTCTATAGAAGACACCGCTACCAGATTGCGTCTCAAAGAAGAAATATAGAAGAAAATAGTTGGAGCAGATTTGTCTCTGACAACCAGATACGATGTTACGGGAAGAAAAACAAAGGCCTATACATATTTAGTCTAATGTTCTTTATTTTGTGTCTAACGAATACTTGGTTCTATCTAAATGATCAGTGGTTGTATCTAACGAAACCAGGACTTATAAAGAACTATAAATATGCAGTCTCAACCACGAAGCAAGATACACAAGATAGAATATCACGAAGAGAGCATTCCAGTGAGATCCTTGCTTCCAGGTCAAAGCATTCATTGCAAAAGTGTTTGAGAGTTTCCAAAGCCAAATTCTTCCTGAACAGATTTTCTGCTACAAGCTAAAGAAGAGAAAGTCTCAAGCATTCACTCTGTTACATCTTCGAAAGCATTCCACGCCACTCTGATTTTCATCAAAGACTTTCGTTCTTTCTGTTCAAGATAGTTGCATCATCATTCCGTTTCTTTTTATCTTGAACAGTCTTGCACTCATTGTACACAACTCTGTCTATTAAGAGGCTATATCTGTGTAAACCCACTTAATAGTGACTCACTTCTCCTTGAGGGGAGAAGTTCCTCGCTTGAAGGTAAGAGTGCCTATAAGAAGTTTGAAATCCTGAATTTAACTGTGCTGTGAAAGCAGTTGGGACTCCAGTGAGCGAGTGCCCGGGATGTGGCTGAACACCAGCAGAAACAGCTAGGTTTGACAAGCCTGCAAGTTAGCTGGGGCTCTTGTGTAAGGGTGCCCGTGGTGAGCTGAACAACTGGTCAAAAACAGCCTTTGTATTATTCCCTGTTGAGAGAGTTAGTGGAAGGCCCAGTGATTGCTAGGTACTAGACGTAGGGTTGATTGGAGATCAGCGTCGAACCAGTATTAAAACTCATGTGTCTCTTGTGTGTTTGTTGTTGCACTTTCACTTCTTCGCACTTTATTTCTGCAGCAGTCAAGTTATCTTAGAATAGTCTATATCAGTGCTATTTTATCATATCTGCTTTCACTCTTAGCTCATCTTACTACGATTAGTTTTTAATAACTCATTCACCCCCTCTGGGTTAACAGCCATATCTGGGCAACATATACTCCTGCTCTCCCTTCCTTTATAGTCATTTTAGTTAGATTAGTAGCTAGTTTAGAGGCTAGGATAAATGACTGAGCTGAAGTTTCCATCAAATTAGCTTCTTAGCTTGTCTTCTTATCTAAATAAGATTTAGTAGTTAGAGATAAGGACTATATAAGGTGGAGATTTTGTAAGAGTTATTATAGCCATGTCACTAGCAATATACTACTATTATCACAATGTTTTTCATATTATTTTCCTACAAATAAAGTAACATCACTTCGCTGGTGGGAAGGGCTCTTGAAGATCTATCACTCAGGGATAGGGGATATGGTCACCACTCCTTAAAGATGTGTGCTGCAGCTAGGGCACGAAGAGTCCTTAATTTCTTAAAGGGGTCTAGAAGTCTATTCCCAAAACATATTGACTTAAGCAGTGGATAGAAAATGACTTTGAGAGTACTCAAGATTGGGATTAGAACAGCATAGTCAAAATTTGTGTCCCAGTTCAACCTATATGGTTGTAAACTCCCTGGATGGTATGGGCGGAAGTTGAGAGATTATTGAGTCAATCAGTGACATGCACAGCTACTTAAAACCTACTGGTGAGTGGTTATCCCTCTTACTACATAAGATAGAATGGACCCAGTGGTAGAGTAACATAGGTGGTCATGGGTGCCATGCGCCCACGTCTCATGCACGGCCCCCTTTATGTGTATTCTGATGTATATCTTGCTTCGCATGCCTGCTTTTCATGGGAATTTAGTCAAAAGAAGGCCATTTATAGGGCCTCCCATGAAATTTAGGAAACTTTCTGATTTCCTTCCCCAAAATACATCAGAATTTATCATCTGATTGTCAGGCGACTACCTTCTCCTTTCCCAATTTGCATTAAAAAGATCACGTATTGAAAAACCTCTCGTCAAACAAGAATACAATTATGAAGTTAGTAACAAGAATCCCAACCTTTAAATCTGCAGTCTCACAGCACGTGCAGTCATCGTGTCTTCCTCACTTTCTTTTATGTTCGCGTGAATTAAGTATCCTAATTTGGAAAATTAGAGGCAATCCTTGTTGTTGGAGGAAGTCATCAAGTATTTGAATCCTTTATTTTTGTCTTATCTTAATCAACAATATTTCACTGTTTTTGTGCTCATAACCATATTATATATTGTGAAATTATAAGAAATTTATTGTTAAAGAACCAAATTATCGAAAGAAATAGAAATATCTCTTAATTATTAAATTAATCATTTTATTTTATTTTAGCCTCTCTAAGTCTAAAATTCTAATGCCCCTGAATGGACCACTACATTCATAAAGATGACTAATTATAATATCTTGCTGATATGTTGCAAAGGCAACTAGTCATGACAAGACTGGTCCAGTAGTAGGTCAGTTAAAGAATAAATATAAGATTGGTCCAGTAGTAGGTCAATTAGATGATAAAGATAAGATTGGTCTGCTGGTAGGCCAACTAAAAAAGGAACATAAAACTGGATTGACAGTGGGCTAGATCTTCTGTCCCATTCTTTATTCTATGGTAACATTTTTACCCATAGAAACGAGAAAGATCAAAAACCAAGAGTAATTATAAATTATAATCATTAAGACTAAGAAGACATATTACTCAAACTAAGGATGATGACTATGAACCTCGAAGAACTGAGAGTAAACAATGATAAATGAAGGCCTACAGTTGACTATTGACAAAGTCAGGCGTATAAAAAATAATATAAAAATCTTTTCATGCTTTTAATGATTTCTGACAAGTCTGATTTTTTTGGAAAGTGGTTGGTACCACTAAATTGTATTAAAGTGAAAAGGGGGTGTACAAGTATAATCAAGGAAATCCCAAAAGATCCCTATACAAAAATTCTACACACCAAGCAGATGTGGCACCCACTAGCACCCTAACAAAACAAAAAATGAATAATTGTGTCAGTCCAAATTACATAAAGCCGACGCCCACTCTCTCACTTTCTCCAAAATAAAGGAAGCAACTCCATCAAAAACTCTAACTTCCCTCCAAAAGGCTGCCGTTTCTTTCTCTCTATAAGGCCCACAATGTCGCATGGAGAATGACCCATCAGAAGCGCCTACTGCCCGTAAGTGTCCATCTCTCGTGCCATTTTCCGATCAAGTGTTGCATATTGTCTTGAAGGATGGTGGCACCTGGGATCATGCTCAAATTTGGGACCAAACCTCCTTACAGAAGCACCCTATGAAGAGATGGTCCAGTGTCTCGTCCTCCTCACCACAAAGGCCACACAATGTTGGTATACCCGCCAAGAATGAAACCAGCCCATCACAAGTCGATAGACTCCCATGTGAGATTCTCCATATAAACAGCTCCCCTTTAAGTCGACTCCTAGGCTTCCAAATTTGAGGTGCAAGTCCATGTCTCATTCCTCCATCTGAAACTAGCTTGTAAGCTGAGTTGACTAAGAACCTTCCTTCTTTGTCCCATTTCTACCACCATATGTCAATGCTGCTAGCTTCCGGAGGAAAGGTTAAGAGAAAAGAGGGGAGTTTATCCAAATGTTCAATCTCCACCACTCTAAGATGTCTTTTAAAGGATGAAGCCCAAGTTCCCCCTGATAACTATAGTTCAAAAACTTGAGAGACTGCAACCGTATGTGCAGAAGAAATCGCAAAAAGCTACAGGAAAGTGTCCTCTAGTGTAAAGTCACCACACCACCTATCTTTCCAGAACAAGCATGTCTCTCCACTTCCCAATTGGACCCATGCACTAGCCAATATGATATTCCTACACTGCGAGACACCCCTCCAAAGGGAAGAGATATTGTGCTGAGCAGTTGGAATGAAGTCCCGGTCCATTACTTTCCCATAGTATTTCTGACGGATGACTTGCAACCACAACCCATTCTCTTCATAACCGAACTTCCACAACCATTTACACAAGAAAACCTGATTGAAATCTCTGATATTCTTGAAGCCCAATCCTCCCATCTCCTTACTCCTGCAAATTCTACTCCATGCTATGTCATGTCATCTCCTACTCCCACCTCCACTACCATTTCAAAAAAACCTACTTGAATGGACTCAAGCTTTCTTGCAATGGTCCTCAAAATCTAGAATATGGAAAGGTAGAAAATAGGGCCATTCAACACTGATTTGTAGAGCATCATTCTACTCCCATAAGAGCAGAGTCTCGCCTTCTACCCTGCCAATCTAGACTCATACTTTTGTATTACACTGTGCCAATCACCATAATGTATGGCCCCAAGAGACAATAGCAGGCCCAAATAACAGATGAAAAAATCTCCTATATGATAGCCTAGGATGAAAGCTACTCTCCGAAAGGCTCTCTCTCCCATATTAATCCCCACTACCTGCCTCTTGCTAAAATTCACCTTCAACCCAATAACTTCCTCCAACAACTCCAGCATAAGTCTAGAAACAAATAATTGTTTCTCATCCTCTACTAGGAAGAGAATGGTATCACCAGCATACTGCAAATAGGATATGTGTACACCACCTATTCTGACCTAGAAGCCTCTGATCAACCTATAAGTCTCATCTCTCGACCACATCCTACTTAGGATATGTGCAACCAAAACAAAGAGAAAGGAAGATATTGGGTCTACCTATCGAAGACCCCTACTACTATGAAAATAGGAAGAAGGTCACCCATTGATAGGACAACAAAATTGGCTAACGTGACATTAAGCCCAAACCCATCCAATCCACCTTTCATCAAAACCCATCTTCCCTAGCACAATAAATAGGCAATTTCAGTCGACTCTACCATATGCTTTCTCAAAATCCAACTTGAGCACCACTCCTCTTTTTTCTCTAAGTCTTGATGACATGCAGGCATACATGGGCTACCAAGAAGTTCTATAAATGGCCGCCCTTGACGAAAGCCCTTGATAGCCACTAACCATTCTGTTAATCAGTGTCAAGTCTCATGACTAGGAGTTTGGAAATGATTTTGTATGTATCATTCAAGAGGCTAAAAAGTCTGAAATCCCAAAGACTATGCACCTTGTTTCTTAGGAATAAGGACTAAGACAGTCTTATTTATACCCTTCAAATGTGCCCTACCATCCTGAAATTCATGCACTATAAAGAGTAGATCAGCCTTCATGATGTCCAACACTTCTGCAAGAATGACAAGGGGAAATCATCAGGGCCAGGAGCTTGGTCACCCGCCAAAGAGAAAACTTTGTGGATCTCCTCTTCCGAAAGTGGACGAGAAAGAGATTTTCTTTCCTCAAGAAAAAGGCATGGAAGAAGATCATCACCCTCCTCTGTGAAAAGGTGTGGAAAGAATTCTCTTGCCTACTTTCTGATATTCTCATCCCTAGAAAACAATTGATCACCAACCTTGATATATCTAATCATGTTGAGCCTTCCTCCTGATGCTATTCGCTGGAAATAAGTTGTGTTCATGTCGCCTTCTTTCAGCTATTTCTCTCTAAATCTCTGCTTCCAATAGATCTTTTCCCTCACAAGGATCTCATCAAACTCAACTTTGAGTCTATCCCTAAACTGTCTATCTAGTTCATCCATAAGCCTAGCATCCTCCAAGCAGTCTAGCCCCTCCACCTGCTCTACAATCCTGTCTTTGACAACCTTACCAGGTAACACCTTGGTTACACCCCATTCCTTCGGCACCTATGCCACGTGCTTTAATCTGCACACAAATCTAGCCATTGTTGATCATTCTTGTCTTGAGGCATTCCATGACTGTCTAACCATACTCATAAAGTCCACCTCTCTAAACCAATATCTCTCCATTCTGAAGATGGACTTTCCCTAAAACTTGCAAGAAGTCTTGAGTAAGATGGGAGTGTGGTCGAACACTAGCCTAGTCAGACAAGAAGACTGCACATGAGGGAAATGCTCCTCCCACTCAACTGATACCATGAATCTATCTAGACAAGAGCATGAAGATTCAGCCCCCATATTGGACCATGTGAAATGAGCATTAAACATCCTAATATCAATCATGGTAACATCAACAATGAAGCCTAGAAAGCCTTCTATTTCCCCTGTATGAGGGTTGTCACATGTCCTCTCCCAAGTTGCAATAACTGTATTGAACTCACCTCCCACATGCCATGGCCAGCCTGAAGAATGATGATATCCTCCAACAGGATTCTCTTTCCTTCTCTACTTTGTAGTCCATAAACTCCAGAGAAATCCCATGAAAAGCCATCTCTGACATTTCAAAAATGTAGGGAGATAGCCCCACTACCCGCCTGTCTATTCTCCTTCGCCTCTTCCGCCTCAAACTGGTTTCAAAGGACCATAATTCCTCACACTCTCCCCTCAATCAAGAAGGCCACTCTCTTCGAGAGCCTAGCACCCTCAATCTCTCTGATAATTAACTCCACATCACCCTCACACTTGGAAACTTACATACACAATGCCAATTTGCATCTTCTTACTAACTCCCTTGCCACCCTCCTCTTCTCTCCCCCATAAATCCCCCCTCACGTTCCAAGAGACAATCCTCATTTGGATTGACCTACCCTCCTCCTCCCTCTCTCTTGCTCTCCTCTCCACCCTCTTTTGCGATTTCTCTCCCTTGGCCTCCCTCGCCATCATGGATGGCAATTTCGGCCGAAACGTATCGATTTCGGACTGGAACGATCCGAAACCCATCGGCCAAAATCGGGCGAAACCGGGCGCCCTACAGTTGGAAAAAATAGTATTTTATTTGATTTCAGGCAGTAATCAAAACCGAAACCGAAACCGTTTCAGTTTCGGACCCGGCCAAAATCGACACCGAAACTAAAACTGCCTTCTATGCTCGCCATACTAATCAGCCACCTCTTCTGCACCTTCGTAAACGCCCCTCTTAGGTCCCTCTCCAAACCCACAAAAGATATCCCCACCTTGCCTGCCAATTCACTGACTTGCTCGTCTGCCAATCTCTTCACCGCCCCCACCAACTCCTTCACCTCCTCTCTTCCTAATTTGTTCCTTTTTGTCATACCCTCCCTGTCCAATTCCCCTCCTGCCGGCTCCCAGAACCCTCCTCGTGTCTCCGGGACAATGTCCTCCTCCCCCTTAACTTCTTCTCCACCTTCCTCCTCCAGAGTCAAGGCTTCCGCCTAAGCCTCCCGGACTCCCAACATACAGCTACTCCTCTGCCCGGGAAACCCCCGAAAATCGTCCTGAGCATCCATGGTTGTAGCATCCGGCCCTCCAAGGTTTGCATACTCCAATAGCAATCGTCTAGTAGGGAGGAAGTGGTCCCACTCCCCCTCATCCTCCAACCGGCCTTGAGAGACCACCACCTGACCTAACCACCTCCTGTCTACAAACTGGTATAGAGAGACTGTCGTCGAAACCACCTGCGAAAAAGGACAGCCTTCCATTGCAAGCAGACAACCGCGTGCGTCCATGGGGTAGATGGTTGACATACGTCCCATATAGGGCCCCCACATCACCTCCACCTACTTCTGATGTTGATCCCTACCTTCCACTGGTAAAGTTGCCATCTGGGTGATCCTCGGCGTCGACTGGCCTCCGGAGAACCCTTCCCCCTCTTGTTGCAGATGAAAGAAAAAGGAGAGGGGACGAACGGGACAGCATATTGGGTTGCCGAGGGTTGTCCATCGGAGGTGTGGGTCAAGATCGGGCGAGGGGGGAGACTTGTATTAAGTCTTACAGGATCGATACGCTCCCATGTGGCGGTTCCGGGTAAGTTCCCAAGTAACCCAATGTAACACCCCCTTCCCTGATATCATGAATCTAGTCCATGGACGTCACATCATACATAAACACTATGAATCGGGCAATCCACAAGGCACTAAAAATCAAACCATCTACAATTCCACAAAAACACTACCATACCATTTCTCTATAAAGAACAGGCACTATATCTTAATTTACATCACTTCCATAAGTTACACATTATCATCACGAAAGCATTGTTTTTCTTACAAACCAAAAAAAATGTTTATTTCCTAAACAGTACAGATTTGTCCCAAAAATCATATTTACAAATCACCTTCCAAAATAAACCAAAACCTACAAGGGCAAACTATTGCAACAACCCTGGACTGCTCTCTACCCTTTTCTGCCTGAGTCCTGAGATCACCCTCATACTGGTTTCCTGTAAACATTTAAACCACATCCGTGAATCCTGAGACTCAGTAGGCATTAAAAACCAATTGCATGTTTGCTATATAGTAACTTTTGCAAACATATCATAATACTTGTCACAATTCTTTGCAGGTTCTAAACATATATCATAAATTCAAATGATGTAATAATAAACCAGAATAGATATCAATTATCTATGCAATTGTTCTCAGTCATTCAATCTTACTGTCAACAATTCAATATTACAAAAGGCTTGGAAATAGTTCAGTGCATATCCATACAGATTCAATCATATCAGTCACATACGCAAGTCTTACAATCAATTTCACAATCATATTCATATGTGCTTTTACTCATTAAGGCCAGTTTACAATCTAATTAATCTTAATTACATGCAATATTAATATCAAAAGCTAGACATACATCCAAATCACAACATAATGGGTCAGTCAATACTGGGACGGCATACGATAGGCATAAAGACAAATGGCCTACACACTGGGGGCAGATCGATCATGATCAACTGCAGAGAATCGAGAAGACTGGCTTCCATCGGTATATTACATTTGTCCTAACACATTGGCCCAATCCGTATAGGACACTTGCTACAGATTGCCAACAGTCTCTCTTAAGATGTCATTGTCCATGTGTTTAATTTCATATTAATCTTATTACCAAACCTTATCTAAACAACTTTAATTGAATTGAATTGAATAAGTAGTTTGGGGAAACATCAATTACAGTTGATGGCCAATCGGATAATCAATCATAAACATTCAGATCATATATCTAATAATTTAATATGCAACTGATGAAATCCTAACCATGCATGATCTTTTTAGTATTTGCAATCAATCTTTATACACAATAGTCAAAATAGCATTAAAACAAATATATATATAATGAATAACATGAATTCAGTTCATCACATGACTATCTTTATAATGAACTCTCTTAAAACACTTCACAGATCCTGTACACCCTCTTGGAATCCTCAAGTATCAAGATGCCGAACTATTCCTAAACACAAGAAAAAAAAACTCTTTCTAGCTAATGACCCTCTAATACATCACATACTTCTGCAATGGTCCGGACAATAAATTCATGTACTTTCTTTTTCTTCTCTTCTTCCTCTATCCCCTACTCTTACTCCTTTTCGCGCTCTGCAAATACCTCAGAAAGATATGCACAAGCTCCTCTAATTTGCTAAAACTCTCCCGAATATTCCTCCTAATGTCAGGGACGATCAACTCAATGCTAGGTATCATGGATCATTGCATCTCCAATTAAATCTTTCCATCAGAAAATAATATAACTGCTCAAAGCTTGCTTGCTCTTACGCTTTTTCCTCCTCTACTGCTCCTATAATCCTCCTTGCTCCTCCGTTGGGTGTTCACAGTAGATAAAGGGGTAACAGGACAGATAACAAAAGCTTAAATAAGTTGTCCGCAAGACTAGTTAGTGAAGGATTAAATAAATTAAAAATCTATTTTATTTACAATATTTTTCCATTAATCTCCCAAGATCCCTCCACCTATTAGCAAGACGTCTCCCACTTGTCATAACCATCGTCCACTAGTCATAACTACTGTCCACACGTTATGAAACCTTTATTTACTCTTAACACCTGTCATATACATCTGTCTTACACCGCTGACCCGTGTCACTCATCTCTGATCCCTATCAGATAACTCTGATTCTTATCAGATAACTCTGACCCTCGTCAGAGCTCCCCTATACTTCTGTCCTATCGAAAAACCCGTTGAACGCCCCCATATAGATCGTACGTCTGTCTTTAATACTGACAAGTCATCCATGCCCTGACACCCACCTAACACTCAGTAAGATCACCCAAATCTCCTGGGGATCCCACATGATCAAATTCTTGCATTATTTAAATTCATCGTTCAAACTCTAAGTCCATAGTATATCTCCCGTCGTCTATGTTGCTTTTCTTCTATGTTCGCTGCATCGTCTGATTTCCTTCACCTAGTGTTCATCATCTAAGGCTTCCGTTTAAGTCCCGTAACCTATCATCCAACTTGTTCCATCTACTTTCATATCATCTATCTCGCATCGTTTAAGTTCACCAACTAGACGAATCATCGTCTAACTCCAACGCATCGCCTACTGTTCATCATCTAATCTATTGTCTTCGCTTCATCTAATGTCTCCATTTAGACGCTGCATCGTCTAACTTCTCCTCAGTTAGATAAACTATCATCTATCCCTTCATCTAAACCTCCTTCCGTCTGAGTTTTCCCGTCTCTATCTTCCATCTATTTTTCGTTTAACTAAATAAATCAATCAATTAAACTTTTCTAAGGATATCTACTATATGTATGTTCAGACTTTCATAAAATTTCAGATAAAATACTAAATACCCTAAATAAATTTTTGAAGTGTTGCACCCACTTTCTTGACTTGAACTCGTCGGTCCCGTCCCATGTAATGACCCAGGCCTGTATGATAGAGTTGGCCCAGCCGGCCCACGGGACGAAGAGGTCCAATCCAACCTAATCAGCCTAGGAACTTGACCAAGGTTTTTAAATTTTGAAAGGTGGGCTAGGGGTTTGGCACTGTTGAACCCCACAAAGTTCACAAGCCAATTCTGACATTTTTAGAAAATTTCAGCCTAGGAACTTGACCAAGGTTTTTAAATTTTGAAAGGTGGGCTAGGGGTTTGGCACTGTTGAACCCCACAAAGTTCACAAGCCAATTCTGACATTTTTAGAAATTTTCAGAAATAAAATGCACCATGTGACGGCCATAAAATGACAAGGAATCGCCTTCATCACATGGATGCCATTGAGGGGCCCGCTAGATGGGACTTTTCATAAATTCACATGGGCTTCTATGTACGAAAATTTCATTAAAAAGTTGATGAGCGGAGTGGAGTTGCTCACTCGCGCGTGAAATCGACTATAAAAAGATTTCTAAAGTCCTCAGAGTGTTGTTCCCCACGTGACTGTAGTTTACTGCAGTAAAAAATGGCAAAAAGCAGCCCAAGGAGTTCTCCACGTGCTGCAGCCAGTCTTCCAGCAATAAAAAATTGATTTTTGAAAAGACGAAGTCCCTTTTATAGCCAAAAGGCCAAGGGAGTAAGGCCGCACCCCCTCCACCTATAGTAACCCAACAAATAACTAGATAAATGAATATTTAAATTTAGTTAAATAATTATAATATTTATGAAATGATAAAATTATATTGTTATTATATAAAATAAGCTAGATAATTGAATTTTTCTTGAAATAAATTGAAATTAAATATTATAAATTTTAGAAAAATTGTAGGAGACTTAATTAAAATCCCTAGAATTGATTATGATCAACAATTGGGCCATTGGATAACCCTTAATGGGCTGGATTATGGGTTAATGGGCTAAATAGGGTTAAATTCGTAGCACATGTTAAACACCCATTTTATATAATTAAATTAGTCCAAATTCTAGAATATTGTCACAAATTTCAAACCTTACATCACAGCCCACCATGGATTTGGCCTTTTGCCCACGTTTTTTCCACCCTATTAAAGCTAGATTAGTGGAAAAGTTTGAATTTTGTGCCATGAACATTGAATTCGGAGGTGGAGAATTTTGATTTTTTGGGAAAGGAATCTTGACTTTTTGGGCCAGATTTTTCCTATAAATAGGCCCCTCTAATCACCCTCTAGGCCTTTGCTACGTTGGGGAAGGAATTGGTGGCGATTTGGGGGCGTGATTTGAAGGGGAAAGGGCGTTCTTCGGTGTTCGTCCCATTTTTCTTCTTCCTCTTTGATTCGATCTAAGGTAGGTATTCTCTCGGGCTAAACTTAAATTGATGCATTAAATTGATGTAGATACATGTCCACTTTGATTCTATACCATTTTCCCTAATTTTTATTAAGTATTAAACATGCTAGAAGCGTTTTATTGAAGGGTATCATCGTGTTCGCCAAAAAGGGGCCCGATTTCTGAACGCGGTCGACCAGAAACCGCGTTCTGAACGTGGTCGCCCGACCAACCGCGTTCAGACAGAGTCCTTTCCCGTCCTTCGTGGTTTTAAAAAAAAAAATCCAGAACGCAGTCTATGACAGACCACGACCTGAAGGTCGCGGTCAGCCACCAGACCGCGTCTAGCCTTTAAAAAAAAGGGGGGGGCAGAAAAATTCAGATCGCGGCCAGGGGACCGCGTTCTCAGTGAAGCCCCCGGGTCGTCCGGGGGTCAAAAAAAAAAAAGGTTAATCACTGTACGTTGTTTCCAGAAGTCCTTGTGGGTAACATAGGCCCTGGGGATGTCCATACCACTGGGCATGAGTTTTTTTTTAATCAAGATTTTTTTTAAGCGTCGGGAGTTCCGTCTCGGATCACGGTGTCTTTCTAGACCGTGTTCTGGATGCGCGATCTCCGCCACGACCGTGTTGTTTCTGAACCAATAGATTGTCCTGCATGCTAGATCTGTTAAATTCAAGTTCTAAATCATATTATGATACATGTCATTTAATTTCACACATGATTAAATTAAGTATATGGAAGATAAATAATTCTATTCCATGAGCTTATATTCCTTTCATAGTTCTTGTTACTTTCATGATGTCCTTGATCTCCATGATTATATTATCTTTTCAGCTGTGAAATGGAGTAGATATTATCGGTTAAAACTGCATGGCCTTAGTTGCCTAGCCTTTATCAAGACGACATGCATGGTTAGCCTCGATCGATACGAGTCTAACGATTTCCGTGTTACTGTGTTTTCGACAAGTCGCGTAGCTAGCTAGATTTTCAAGGAAAAACGGTGTCTAAAGAAAGAGGTCCACGGGCAAACGCTTTAAGTGGATAAGTGATTATTTAATTAGGCCCTCGCGAATGCGAGGAGAACCTCCCACTGTCTCACCTCTTACCTGGCCGTGATTCTTCGATTTTCTAACTAAGCACCCGACTGTGAAAAAACTTGATCTAAATTATTTTACAAGATTTTCCGTGAGAGTTGATGTGTCTTGACTGGCAACATTTTCTTTATTGACTTAATATCGTTAAACATGATGCCTTAAATCATCCTTGAACTTCTCTTATAACTACTTGTTCTCTTATACTACTTGTTCCTTGAATGATAAATTTTGGCTAGATATGTACTTTATTTCATGAGCTTTACCTTGAAATTCTTTGGCCATACATATTATGTGGATGTCTAAATATACTTGGGATCTATGATCCATAACCACAATGTCTGGCGTTAATGGGACCCGGTCTGGTCTTGGGGAGAGCGCCCGGAAGTACTTGTGCCCATGGAGCTATTATTGACCTGGTGTGGCATTGCACCGAAATATCCGTGTAAGATTCGTTTATGACATTCCACAATTCGTGAAATACTTGACTTGCTTGAATACTTGAAAGTACTTGAATTACATGAAATACTTGACTTGTACATGCTTGCGTGAAATTGCCAATTGCATGTATACTTACTACATGATCGTCTCCATTTGAATTTTACTCTTGATACCTTGTCTACTTGTGATTCTAATTACTTGCATTGCTTTACTCTCTCTTACTCATGTTCCATGTTTTAGTTACGTTTCTCGGTATAGCACAGTAACTTTATCTAAAATGTTAATTACTTAAAGTTGCCTGGTATAGAGATATAAACCCTACTGAGCGTTTCGCTCACCCTCCGTTTTCGGTTAATGTTTCAGGTAGTTCCGATGGTGAACCCCAAACAAATGGGGACGGGCAAGAGTGAAAAGAGGAACCAAATTTATCATAAATACCAAGGTTTAAATTTGTTGTTCTTGCTAAAATTACGTATTGGAAGTTGTATTATTGCCTATTAAGGCTTAACGATGTTGTAAAACTTTATTTCGATGAAATAATAGCAACATTTGTCGTTATCTCCTTTGTGATTGGACCCCTTATACGCATACTCTAATCAACACGAACGATTACGACTCGTCGCGCCTCGATTTTCAGGACGTGACAACCCCTCCCTCTCCTCTCCCGGATGGCGCCAAGGCCAGAGGGAGACCCCCTCCAGCGAGTTAAACCGGAGGGGGACTCCCTCGGTGGGGTTTTAACCCGAGGGGGACCCGACCCCCTCTGGTATTGTTAAACCGGAGGGGGAACCCCCCCCCCCCCCTCCAATGGTTCGCGCGCGGGGGACCCCCTTCGGCAGGGTCAAACCAGAGGGGGGGGGCCTCCGCTGCTCCCAGGCCGGAGGGACCCCCCTCCGGTCATCCTGTATCGGAGGGGGGTGGCCTCCAGTCCCTGCTTGACGGGAGGGACCCCCTCCAATCATCGCATGTGGAGGGGGAACCCCCTCCGGCCCTTGTTCTATTGCGCAGGGAGAAAAAAAAAAAAAAAAAGAGAAAAAAAGGGACTATGCGCAAGGAGGGGGGTGCATACCTCTTGGCCTTCCACTGGAGGGGGTGCTTCCACCGAAGCCACCTAGCCTCCGCTCTATCTCCCACCTCCTATAAAAGGAGCCAAAGACTTTAAAGAGAGGGAGGAGACTCGGAGGCTTGGAGAGCTTCTAAAGAGGCCCAAGTTAAAGAAGAAAAAAAAAGAGCTTGAGAAGGAAGAAGAGAAGAGGTGGGCGCGCCCTTCTCTCTTGCTGCTAGTTGCAAGATTTTTCTTAAATTCAAACCCACAGCCATTTTACGTAAAGACCCTCATACTAGGGCATGAATGGCTAGAATGCCCCAGGTGTCAAGAAATGTCATGTTTTCAATGCAAAAATCATCTGAAAATGTCAGAAAATTTTGAAGCAGGTCAGAGATGTGCCAAAACTTGGCCCAATGCAAGAAATTATGTAAAAGCCCCTGGAGGCTGGAGAAATTACAATTTCACCTCCGAACTTTATGAAATTGTGCAAAAATCATATATTTTAAGAAAAAAAATCAGAGAAGTCTGAAATTCGAGAAGGAAATTTTTTCCATTCGAAAGAATGTTCCCTAACTTATGGAAATGTCTACGCTAAGGACTAAGTCTCGAAAATTCCATTTTTACCTCAGATTTCTTCAAAATTGTGTATATATCCGCAAAAATCTGAAGAAATATAGAAAATTCAGAAAAAAATTTAAAAGGGCCACACATGGCGCCTTAGTCACGCTAAGAATTGCAAATAAGCCCTTTACTAAACGAAAAATTACGATAAAGGGAAAATTGCGATTAAACCCTCGTAAGAGGGAAAATTATAAGTAAACCCTCGCTCGAGGGAAAATCACAAAGATTTCCTCCTGCCTCAGGGCATGGGCCGTAAAGGTAAAAAGAAGTCTTTAGTAGTTAATCAAAAATCTTCGGACTTGTTCCGATGTAAATTAACGCCAACTCCGATTGGCGGAAAAAAATCCAATACACGAACCCTACATCGTCTGAAAAAGAAAACACACGGAATCAACGAATAGGCAAAAGCAATATATATATACACACACATACGCATATCTATCCAACGAAATAGATAATCGAAAATTCTGCGTGTGAAACAGACTGACACATCCGGTGGGACTTTTCTCGCCTTTCTTCTTACTGCTAAAGATTTTAATGCCTTTACGAAGGTCCCCATGCCCCTTTTTGTCCTTACAGGAGGGAATAGGGAGGGACTCAACTTTCATCTCCAAAAGCTCAAAAGCAAGCTTCGACTGACTTCAATGGCAGCGATCACCTACAGCCCTCACGTCGTCGCAAATCATGCCAAATTCGGCTATCTGGCTACCCCAATTGTCTTTGGGGATTTTCCTGCTGTTGTGGGATCCCCCTTCTTCCTGGGGGTGGTCCCTGTAACCCAACCAACGCCCGCTACGCCGGCCATGTCTACCACTGCTGGGAGCACTAAGCCCCGCTCCTCTCAAGGCCGAGTTTTCTCGATTAACACCATCTCGTTCGGCGCCGTCCATGCCAAATGGGGGCAACACCGAAGTCGCCAAAGCAGGAAGCATGTGGTGACAATTTCAAGATCTCCGCATTCGGCTAAACGGCGGCGAACCGATTGTACCTCAGGTCAGACATGTCCCAACAGTCCCGACCTCCAACCGCTACTCGCTTCACCGGGTGCGGGAAGACAAACCGGAGTTCAGGAAGAAGTCCCAGCCTAAAAATGGGGGTAGCGCAACTGTGGAACGCCCCTAAAAAATGAAGCAGGTGTGGGTCACCAAATAAGAGGCTCGTACAATCAAGAGGGCCAGGATAAGCAAGCCCAAGCAAGCCCAAGAGCAACATGTTCTGACATCCCAAGATGTCAAACCATTGCGTCGATAGGGGCAAAAGGGAAAGGGGATCAATCGTAACTCCAATCTTACCTCTCAAACCCCGGAGATAGTCTGGGTTAAAGGAGCCAGTCGCACCCAGGCATCACCAACATGAATTTCGATCTTTGACAGACTGACACAAGCTCCTTCAACACGATTGTCAGTTTTTGACAGATTGTGTCACCGGCCCTGCCCGCCCCGCACTCGAACCACCAAAGAAGCGGAGAGTGGTTCAACTGTCCGACACCGGGGACAATATGAAGATCTACACATGTTATGCCTCTGGTAGAGAACCAATGGAAGTTGTTGGCAACCCAGCCAACCCAAATGAACCTAATGGGCTAAATGACCCAAACTCGACGACGGGTGCGGTATATCTGAACACCAGGAACGCCGCTAGAAGAAATCTCCAAGCGTAGTTTAGTGGCCAGACAGGAACTTCCCAAGGTCAACACCCGGGACCCGTCCAGGAGCCGGCTCAGAACCAGGATGAGAATGTGCCCCAAGAGGATGTCAGAGTATTAAGCACGGATTCAAAGGGGGGTGAATGAATCCCCTTTTTCAAACTGCGGGATTAAAGCTTTAACCAAATCTTGTCCTACACAAACTGGACAGGGAAGCTCAGATGAGACTTATGCCTCACACTGAACAAGCTTCGAACACTTAGCGTATAGCAACAGAGAGTTGATAAACACAAACAATGAACTAGTGGGGAATGATGATGATAAGCATTCACACAAACAAACAAACGCTTCACAGAAGAGATGGATCAAACAAACATAATATCAAACATGCTGCCCCTAAACAAGCAAGTAAAAGACCAAGTGAAGGAGATAGATGAGATGGACAAACACACAAAGCAACCCACGACACACTGAATTTTTAGGTGGTTTGGCCAGACCCCCAGTCTGCCTACGTCCACCCCTCACTCCAAAACGGAGTGAGGCTTCCCTTGCAAAAATGCAAGATGCAGACTCAGTCTGCAAACAAGACACTGCCTAACAGCTTGATAACCGAGGGAAACAAATCCCTCAACCAAGTTCTGCAACCCACAAAACCTGAACCGGAGGGTAACCTCCCTTCCTCCAAACCGAAGGGGACCACTAGTGACAGCCCGTCACTAGCAACGGAGACACAGTCTCCCTTCCTCCAAACCGGAGGGGAACCCGTGAGTGACACCCAGCCACTAACAACCAGAGACCCAAGTCTCCCTTCCTCTGAAACCCAGAGGGAAACCACAAGTGACACCCTGTCACTTGCAAACCAGAGGACCAATCATCCCTTCCTCCAAACCGGAGGGAAACCCACAAGTAGCACACCACTACTCGCAATCGGAGATTACGTCTCCCTTCTCCTGAGTCCACAGGAGGAACCCCGATCTCAAGCCAGAGGATCGGAAAACACAAATGGAGAATGGGAAGAACAAACGAAAAACAAAAACAGAAACAAAAGGGAAAAACAACTGTAGCTCCGAAGAGCAATTCCAACATAAGTCTTCAGGGAAAGCTCCCTCTTCTCTTCTTCTCAACCTCTGGCTCTCTCTTTACTTCTCAGCTCTCTCTCTCTCTCTCTCTCTTCACTTCGCAGCTCTCTCGCTCTCTCTGGACTTCTTCTTCTTCTCAGCTATCTCTTCTTTTCTCTCTTGACTTTCTTCTCTGGTGGCTGCTCTTTCTCTTCCTTTCTTGCGCCTCACCCTTCTTCTCTTATGGGTGCTCTTCTTTCCTTCTGGCGGCCTCTCTTATATACGACAGGCAAAGGGCGTGTGGACGCCATGTCTCCCGCCTAAACGCTGATGCAGATCTGGTCCCCATCTGTCCACGTGTCAGGATCACTGGCTCGCTCATTATCTTGGAGCACGTGTCAACTTCCAGCATTCTGGGAACACGTGCCTTCTTAGTTCGAGCTCACGTGCTGCTGGGACCCTGTTAGTTGGAAGAGGGGCATTTCATCAAACGCCTTGTAGTCAGACATATCTCTAATGTGCTCAGACTAGATTAGGATAGATGCAATGTGCACAGACCTTAATAGCGAATGTGCACAGACTATATGCTGACTAACACAGACCTTAATGCAATATAGTAATAGAGACATGCACAGACTTTATGTGCCATGAGGCAAGTATGCACAGACCTATATGATGAAGTTTGCACAGACCTTGATGCATTGGGGAAAAACGTGCACAGACCTAAGTATTGTTGAAACCCAACCGTGCACTGACCTTTAACCATTAACACAAGCATGCACCGACTTGCTACAGTGATGTGGACAGACCTTGTCATGCACAATGCAAGATCTGCACCGACCTTATCATGCCATAAGCACAACATGCACCGCCTTGCTACAGTGATGTGCACGGACCTTGTCTAAGCTGGCTAGTATGATGTGCACGGACCTTGTATGCAGTTAGATAAAATGTGCACCGGCTTTGTGAATGCATCATATAAAACATGCACCGACTTTCGAGTATGCTATGGACAACATGCACCGACCTTATCACTGTACTACAAGAAGTTTGCACTGACCTTCTCATGCAATATGCTCGGACCTAATGCATGAACTGTTCATATTAACATACATGCAGAGACCTGCTACAGTGTGTGGAAGAGGAAGAACTAGCACCCCGACCTGTATGCATGCTACAGTGATGTGCACAGACCTGAGTTGTGTGCGATGCAGAACATGCACAGACTTTGTGTTTAGTGCAAGAACGTGCACTGACCTTGTTGAGTTGTGCACGGACCTTTAGCACACATGTGCACAGACCTTGTGTGAAGGAGGAAGACATGCACAGACCTCATGCGCTATGTAACATAATGTGCACAGACTTTATAGACTCTGCATGCTAGCACAGACTCTAGTTAACAGCCCAAACCGACTAACACATACCTTAATGCATGCTAACGTAGACCTTGATGTGCAGAAAAACTTCAACTAACATCGACCCTAATGTAGACAAGCTCAAGGT
Source organism: Amorphophallus konjac (assembly GCA_022559845.1). Lineage (NCBI taxonomy): Eukaryota > Viridiplantae > Streptophyta > Magnoliopsida > Alismatales > Araceae > Amorphophallus > Amorphophallus konjac. Next base: position 180,303,846 of record CM040123.1, on the reverse strand, counting down.
AGCACAGACCTTGATATGCATGAGACTCAACTAACATCGACCATGATGCAGACACGCTGAAATGTGCACCGACTAACACAGGCCTTGGATGCAGCAGACTCAACTAACGTCGACCTTAGGTATGCATGAGACTCAACTAACATCGACCTTCATATGCACCACAATGAGCATGAGATATGACTAACCACTGATTCTTTCATGACATAACCTAACCATTACCCTTAGTCTCAGTGCTTCCAGCAACATGGAATGAATCTCAGCCAAATGCAACAGCAATAATGCAACAGCAAAGCAACAGCAATGGTAGTGCATCATCAAAACCAAATGTAACATAACATCATCAAAACCACATGACATCATCAAAATCACAAGGGTACAACACTCCCCCTTTTTGATGATGTCAACACTAAGTCATAGGACAACATGCTGACTCATATCTCAACCCTATTCTCCCCCTTTGACTTCATCAAAAAAATGGTTGGATAGAAAGCTATGCTCCCCCTTACTAACAAAATCTAAGCAGGCAGACACGAACATGCAGCAGAGGAAGTTGAATGGAAGAATTGATCCATATATATATCAGCAAAATCACAGGGGCAGTTGGCCAAAGTAGGCAAGGAGAGATACCACTTGTTAAAGTGCGGACAATGAGATAAACGAGTCAGAAAATAGTGCAGTCTGCAGATTTATCTGAGATGATGCCAATCTGTAAGGTCTGAAATAATGGAGTCCAATTTGAGAGAGCAAGCATTCAGAATGAATCAGAAAGGTTTTCAATGGGATATCAATTTCATAAATCTGATTGGACAGGTAATTCAGAGTCTTCCATTATAGAGACTTATGAATGAATCTTTATTAATTAGCCAGGTTAGAATATGATGTATGCAAGGTTTGTCTATTTGATTTCTGTACTCATATCTGAAATCAGTTTTTAATAAAAATGAACCAGCTTTCATATTGAAAGTCTTGTTTAGCCTTCATCTATCTTACTCACTTAATTTCAAAGACTCTCTTAAGATATGTAATCAATAGTATTGAGGTTAAATACATAAGAAAACATTTGTTTCTGTCAAAGATTTCATTAGAATTTTCCTTTTGCAATCATTTTCAGATGAAACTCTTGCTCAGCAACAATTTTCATATTCAACAAATTTTTGTTCTCTTCCCCCAAGGATGCAATTAAGTTTTGATGTCATTCTAAATCACTGTAGAGACTTTCATTTATTTCCTTCAGAAATTCACATTTTTTACAAATTGATTTATCAGAGGAAGTTGTTTCAGCTTTGTGTTTTTCACATTGTTTCCTAAGACATTCATTCTCAGATTTTAGAGCATTCAATTCAAAGCTAACATACTCAAAATCTTTCAACAGTTTTTCATTCTGAACTAAATTATTGATATGAACCTGATCATCATCAATCGAGTTAAGTTTTTCTTTTAGTTCAGAAATTTCACATTCAAGTTCTTGATTTTGTTCTTTGTATGAGCCAATTTGTTTCTTAAGCATTTGGACATCAGACAAGCATGTATCATAGGACTGTTTCAGTTTTAAGCCATTTTCACATGAGGACTCTGAACTATTCAGATCAACTTTCTTTTTCAATTTTTAATATTATTTTCTTAACATCTCATGTGACTCTAATAACTCACCATATGCATCCTGCCAGTCATCTAAAGTATAATTCTCGAAGCAGTTTACCTGATCATCATCCTCTTCTTCATTTTGGCTGCTACTTTGATTACCTTTCTCCGCCATTAGACATTCGCCTTCATTTCCTCCGCTGGCAGTCTTCAGCTTGTCCAGTATCTCCTTAGCTGACCTGCAATTATGAAAGCCAGAGTGGAGTGCCTTGTTAGTCGCTGCCTTCATCAATTCCAAGGCTCTTTGATTTTCATCCCACATCGATCTGTGTCGGTCAGTCCATTTGGACTTGTTCTTTGGTAGACTGTGTGGACCGTGAGTAATGATCTTCCACATATTAGGATTAACAGACTTGACAAACATGTGCAAGTTGTTAAGCCATAAGTCAAAACTAGTACCATCGAAAACCGGTGGATGAGCCATGAATCTAATCAGCAGACAGTGACAAAAACACAAGCGACAACCAGAGATGTACCACAAGAACGCAGGATCTACTACAGATCGTTGGATCTGGGCAATCAGAACCCGCTCTGATACCAATTGTTAGAATATTAGGCACGGATTCAGAGGGGGGTGAATGAATCCCCTTTTTCAAACTGCGGGATTAAAGCTTTAACCAAATCTTGTCCTACACAAACTGGACAGGGAAGCTCAGATGAGACTTATGCCTCACAATGAACAAGCTTCGAACACTTAGCGTATAGCAACAGAGAGTTGATAAACACAAACGATGAACCAGTGGGGAATGATGATGATAAGCATTCACACAAACAAACAAACGCTTCACAGAAGAGATGTATCAAGCAAATATAATATCAAACATGCTGCCCCTAAACAAGCAAGTAAAAGACCCTGTGAAGGAGATAGAGAAGATGGACAAACACACAAAGCAACCCACGACACTAAACTTTTAGGTGGTTCGGCCAGACCCCCAATCTGCCTACGTCCACCTCTCACTCCAAACCGGAGTGAGGCTTCCCTTGCAAAAATGCAAAATGCAGACTCAGTCTGCAAACAAGACGCTGCCTAACAGCTTGATAACCGAGGGAGACAAATCCCTCAACCAAGTTCTGCAACCCACAAAACCTGAACCGGAGGGTAACCTCCCTTCCTCCAAACCGGAGAGGACCACTAGTGACAGCCCGTCACTAGCAACGGAGACACAGTCTCCCTTCCTCCAAACCGGAGGGGAACCCGTGAGTGACACCCAACCACTCACAACCAGAGACCCAAGTCTCCTTTCCTCTGAAACCCAGAGGGAAACCACAAGTGACACCCTGTCACTTACAAACCGGAGGACCAATCCTCCCTTCCTCCAAACCGGAGGGAAACCCACAAGTAGCACACCACTACTCGCAATCGGAGACTACGTCTCCCTTCTCCTGAGTCCACAGGAGGAACCCCGACCTCAAGCCAGAGAATCGGAAAACACTAATGGAGAATGGGAAGAACAAACGAAAAACAAAAACAGAAACAAAAGGGAAAAACAACTGTAGCTCCGAAGAGCAATTCCAACATAAGTCTTCAGGGAAAGATCCCTCTTCTCTTCTTCTCAGCCTTTGGCTCTCTCTTTACTTCACAGCTCTCTCTCTCTCTCTTCACTTCGCAGCTCTCTCGCTCTCTCTGGACTTCTTCTTCTTCTCAGCTATCTCTTCTTTTCTCTCTTGACTTTCTTCTCTGGTGGCTGCTCTTTCTCTTCCTTTCTTGCGCCTCACCCTTCTTCTCTTATGGGTGCTCTTCTTTCCTTCTGGCGGCCTCTCTTATATACGACAGGCAAAAAGCGTGTGGACGCCATGTCTCCCGCCTAAACGCTGATGCAGATCTGGTCCCCATCTGTCCACGTGTCAGGATCACTGGCTCGCTCATTATCTTGAAGCACGTGCCAGCTTCCAGTATTCTGGGAACACGTGCCTTCTTAGTAAGAGCTCACGTGCTGCTGGGACCCTGTTAGTTGGAAGAGGGGCATTTCATCAAACGCCTTGTAGTCAGACATATCTCTAATGTGCTCAGACTAGATTAGGCTAGATGCAATGTGCACAGACCTTAATAGCGAATGTGCACATACTACATGCTGACTAACACAGACCTTAATGCAATATAGTAATAGAGACATGCACATACTTTATGTGCCATGAGGCAAGTATGCACAGACCTATATGATGAAGTTTGCACAGACCTTGATGCATTGGGGAAAAACGTGCACAGACCTAAGTATTGTTGAAACCCAACCGTGCACTGACCTTTAACCATTAACACAAGCATGCACCGACTTGCTACAGTGATGTGCACAGACCTTGTCTAAGCTGGCTAGTATGATGTGCACGGACCTTGTATGCAATTAAGTAAAATGTGCACCGACTTTGTGAATGCATCATATAAAATATGCACCGACTTTCGAGTATGCTATGGACAACATGCACCGACCTTATCACTGTACTACAAGAAGTTTGCACTGACCTTCTCATGCAATATGCTCGGACCTAATGCATGAACTGTTCATATTAACATACATGCAGAGACCTGCTACAGTGTGTGGAAGAGGAAGAACTAGCACCGACCTGTATGCATGCTACAGTGATGTGCACAGACCTGAGTTGTGTGCGATGCAGAACATGCACAGACTTTGTGTTTAGTGCAAGAACGTGCACTGACCTTGTTGAGTTGTGCACGGACCTTTAACACACATGTGCACAGACCTTGTGTGAAGGAGGAAGACATGCACAGACCTCATACGCTATGTAACATAATGTGCACAGACTTTATAGACTCTATGCATGCTAGCACAGACTCTAGTTAACAGCCCAAACCGACTAACACATACCTTAATGCATGCTAACGTAGACCTTGATGTGCAGAAAAACTTCAACTAACATCGACCCTAATGCAGACAAGCTCAAGGTAGCACAGACCTTGATATGCATGAGACTCAACTAACATCGACCATGATGTAGACACGCTGAAATGTGCATCGACTAACACAGGCCTTGGATGCAGCAGACTCAACTAACGTCGACCTTAGGTATGCATGAGACTCAACTAACATCGACCTTCATATGCACCACAATGAGCATGAGATATGACTAACCACTGATTCTTTCATGACATAACCTAACCATTACCCTTAGTCTCAGTGCTTCCAGCAACATGGAATGAATCTCAGCCAAATGCAACAGCAATGGTAGTGCATCATCAAAACCAAATGCAACATGACATCATCAAAAGCACAGGGGTACAACAGAGGAGATAGACCCTGATGAGGTTATAAGCATCCACGGGGACGGGGGAGTTCGGCTCGTCGGTGGATATATAAATCCAGTGTTTGAGCCCCCCACAAGGGCCACATTCCAAGCAATATCCGACGACGCCAAGTTTAAGACCATGCAGTGTTGGCACATAGAGATGATGAATCTCATACTAGAGATGAAGCGGCAAATGAATGCAAATGCCCAAAGACCTCCAACACCGGTCTACAACCAAAACCTCCGGCGGGAGCAACGGTTGGGTAACCCTGCTATTGTCAACCGACAAATAGCGGCACCCTATAATGTAGCCATGAAAGTAGGGACTGATCCACTTCATGCCCCGCCCAATGTTCAGCCTTCCCAAACTCCATCGACTGAAGACGTCATCGCCCAGCGGCGTATGCTAGAGAAAATAGTTGAAGATAAGTTCGCCCAACGCAGCGAGGGTATCGCCACTGTAGATCTCTATAGCGTGTCACATCCACTCCATCATCAATTTAAGAAGCTCTCGTCAGACTGCCTGAAGGCGCCAAAACTCCAAAAGTTCAATGGGTAGGGATCCCCACATGAACACCTGGCCTACTATATAACGGCCATGGGTGGCCTGGCACTCGAGGAGTCTTATCTCCTCCGCTATTTTGCAACCTCTCTCACAGGCACTACTTTTCAATGGTACTCAAGACTCAAGCGAAATTTTGTGGCCGATTGGGTTGATTTACAGAAGAAGTTTATCGACCGTTTTCAAGCGGCCGAAAGGAAAGTGTCCCTTGCGGAGCTCTGCTCGCTTAAGCAAAAAAGAAGAGAGACTATGCTGGACTTTATTAAACGCTGGAGAGATTTTAGTATGAGATTTTAGGTGGAAATATTAGCAGAAGTTCAAGCAATTTTTAAAGGGGCACGGGCCGTCCGCCGTCGCCTACGGCTCCGACGGACCCCCGATGGGGGACATTTGTTGAACCCCACAAAGTTCACAAGCCAGTTCTGACATTTTTAGAAATTTTCAGAAATAAAATGCACCATGTGACGGCCATAAAACGATAGGGAATCGTTGTCATCACATGGATGCCTTTGAGGGGCCCGCTAGATGGGACTTTTCACAAAATCACACGGGCTTCTATGTACGAAAATTTCATTAAAAAGTTGATAAGCGGATTGGAGTTGCTCACTCGCACGTGAAATCGACTATAAAAAGATTTCTAAAGCCCTCGGGGTGTTGTTCCCCACGTGACTGTAGTTTACTGCGGTAAAAAATGGCCAAAAGCAGCCCAAGGAATAGTTCTCCACATGATGCAGCCAGTCTTCTAGCAATAAAAATTTGATTTTTGAAAGGACGAAGTCCCTTTTATAGCCAAAAGGCTAAGGGAGTAAAGGCGTACCCCCTCCACCCCTCCCTCTTCTCTCCTAGATGGCGCCAAGGCCGGAGGGGACCCCCTCCGGCGGGTTAAACAGGAGGGGGACCCCCTCCAGTACTGTTAAACCTGAGGGGGACCCCCCCTCTGGTGGTTAACGCACGGGGTACACCCTTCGGCAAGGTCAAACCTTAGGGGGGAGCCCCCTCCGCTACTCCTAGGCCGGAGGGACCCCCCTCTGGTCATCCTGTACCGGAGGGGGGTGGCCTCCGGTCCCTGCTTGACGGGAGGGACCCCCTCCGGTCACCGCATGACTGGAGGGGAAACCCCCTCCGGCTCTTGTTCTGCTGCGCAGGGAAAAAACAAAAAAAAAGAGAGAAAAAAAGAGACTATGTGCAAGGAGGGGGGTGCATACCTTTTGGCCTTCCACCGGAGGGGGTGCCTCCACCGAAGCCACCTAGCCTCCGCTCTATCTCCCACCTCCTATAAAAGGAGCCAAAGACTTGAAAGAGAGGGAGGAGACTCGGAGGGTTGGAGAGCTTCTAAAGAGGCCCAAGTTAAAGAAGAAGAGGAAGAGCTTGAGAAGAAAGAAGAGAAGAGGTGGGGCGCGCCCTTCTCTCTTGCTGCTAGTTGCAGGATTTTTCTTCAATTCAAACCCACAGCCATTTTACGTAAAGACCCTCGTACTAGGGCATGAATGGCTAGAATGCCCCAGGTGTCAAGAAATGTCATGTTTTCACTGCAAAAATCATCTGAAAATGTCAAAAAAATTTGAAGCAGGTCAGAGATGTGCCAAAGCTTGGCCCAATGCAAGAAATTATGTAAAAGCCCCTGGAGGCTTGAGAAATTGCAATTTTACCTCTGATCTTTGTGAAATTGTGCAAAAATCATATGTTTTAAGAAAAAAAATCAGAAAAGTCTGAAATTCGAGAAGGAAATTTTTTCCATTCGAAAGAATGTTCCCTAACTTATGGAAATGTCTCCGCTCAAGACTAAGTCTCGAAAATTCCACTTTTACCTCGGATTTCTTAAAAATTGCGTATATATCCGCAAAAATCTGAGAAAATACAAAAAAATCATAAAAAAATTAAAAGGGCCACACATGGCAACCTAGTCACGCTAAGCATTGCAAATAAGCCCTTTACTAAAGGGAAAATTGCGATAAAGGAAAAATTGCGATTAAAACCTCATAAGAGGAAAAATTATAAGTAAACCCTCGCTAGAGGGAAAATCACAAAGATTTCCTCCTGCCTCAGGGCATGGGCCGTAAAGGTAATAAAGAGTCTTTAGCAGTTAAGCAAAGGTGTTCGGACTTATTCCGATGTAAATTAATACCGACTCCAGTCGGCAGAAAAAAGTCCAATACACGAACCCTACATCGTCTGAAAAATAAAACACACGGAATCAACAAATACGCAAATATATATATATATATATATATATATATATATATATATGCGTATCTATCCAATGAAATGGATATTCGAAAATTTCGCGTGTGAAACAGGCACGTACCCCCTAGCCTTGTACATCTTCCTCTTGGTGCCCGATAGGGGATTGCCCTACTCCCGCCTAACGGCTCTCTGACAAAGTCCTAACCCTAACTAAGAAATTGCTCCCTCCGATGTCAGAAGTGATCGCCGGTGACGTGACAGCATGGCTGGAAACCTGAACGTAGAGTTACACCGTCGTTAAGGCCCCTTCCCTGATGAAGTGCAAGGATCTAACCTATACTGTTGTGAAATTATTCATAGAGAGGAAATCCCCTCCTCATCACAGAGTACAGGGGGGAACCAAGGGTGAGACAAAGGGAAAGTTCCCTAGGGAAAAGGAACGTCCCTCTAGCCATGGACCACCTCTGCACCCGGAGGATGGTCTCATTAGCCACAAGGAATCCTCCTTCCGCCGCCTCCTACCACCACTTCACTACTGTCGACAGCCAAGAGTCTGACCATAGTCACTTGGCACACCTCCCACCAGCGACCTCCAACTGAGCGTGCATCCAAGCAACCCCTTATGGGCTTCGGATCAACCCTTCCTTCCACTAGCGAGATCCACAAACAACGATGGAGCCACTCCAGTCGGTCACATAGGAAGTCCGAGGACAATGGACCTATGTTGAGGCACTCACCACCCGCCCCTCCCACCCTAACCTTCTGCCAGACCACCTCCACATAGAAGCGTGCGGGCTGGGACTTCCCTTCACCCGCTACACTGACCAAATCCCATCTCCGAACAAAACCCTTGCAATATCTCTGCATGTGCCCCTCCCACCAGCATCGGAAGTAGATGAGTGCTGATCTATACGCTCCATGACCCACACCGTAGCCCCTATTCCCACCCGTGGCACCAATAGCCGATCGACAGTCGGCACCGCCAAAGAGAACTCAGTTCGTCCCAAAGGCGAACTCCAGAGATGCCATGGTGATATGGAAGGGTAGAAACTGGCAGGTCTTGATTTGATTCACAATGTGTATCATTTTGTTTGTCACTCTTAACCAAAAACATCGACAACAAGAGGAATACTACAGAAACTTTTTGTTGAATGTAAAGTAAGACAATACCATAAGTGAGGAATAGGTCTTTATATGTGGCTCACACCCTTGATTTTAATGTTTTTATGCCCAGATCTTCAAAAACTGTACAAACAAGATAGAATTGCATTGGTCCAAAATCCTCATCCAGGTATCGCCATCTACCTTTTTATCTTTGAATATGCACTTGTTCTTTTAATTTTTCTTAATGTTATGTGACTAACATCCTATTTTTCCTTTCGGTTATTGTTCATTCATATATCATACTATTATTACAGATTTTGTGCAACTTAAGAGAGATCGAAGAAAAGATGTATCTGTCCGGATAGTGGATCTGCTTTCTTAAAATCCTAGGTTTTGGATCCTTTATGAAAGTAGTACCATCACACTCCAACAGCTAGCAGGGTTGGAAGGAGGACCATCACACTCCAACATCATTTTTTTCCTAATGAAGGTTGGATCGGACCACCGTATCCATGGATTGCAGAATCGACTGATCCGGATTGGAATCATCGGGTGGCAATCTAAGTCTAGGGGTATTGCCTCAGGTAGTTCAAATACAATCAAGATCGGCCAAAATCTGCCCGGATCGGGATGAATTGGACCTAAACCTAAACCCCTTCCAAATAATTTTTTGGCCAATGGGACTCCATCCCCTTTGCAACTCGTGAACAAGGGGACACTGCCTGCTGGCGACCTGATCGTGCAGTCAATCCACAATGCGAGGCCAGGTCAAAGATAGATCAGGCTCCACATGAACCTTCAAAATTGCCCGCAGCTCCTGGGCCATAATTCATCATGTTCAATTATTGTGAAAAGTTAATTACTAGTGTTTTAATCACCTTTACTATTATTTATGATATAAGTGCATGATATGCCGTACTTTAATCATCTTTTTGCCTAAATACATCTAAAGAATTTTTCTATGATTTTTATTTTTTCTATTTTTTTTTTATTTTCTCCTTGATTTTTCAATCAAGCCGATCTAAGATCAGCCTAAGCTCATGTGAATCGTCTGATCCACCTAGATCAGAATCGGCCAAGTCTGATCCAGGGACCCCATCTGAGTCGGCAATTTCTGACTGTATCAGCCATATTTTTTTAAAAAAAAAAGTGGGTAGTACTACTGATTGTATTAAATGTAAAAGAAGGGATATACAAGTGAGTCCGTATGCTCTCACAAAACTCCCTGTATAAACAAAGCCACCAGCCGGTGAGGTGTCTCTTAACCCCCCAACAAAACAAAAACAGTATAGTTGTGAGAATCAACTTTACATAAATGCTCAGCTCACTCTCTTACTCTCTCACAAACATAGGAGACAACCCTATCTGCCAATCTTGCTTCACCTCTGAAGATTCTGTTGTTCCTTTCTCCCCATATAGCCCACAAAGTAGCATGGAGGATAAGCCACCATAGCATGGAGGATAAGCCACCAGATGACGCTATCTCCCTTAAGTATCCACTGTCTGTGCCAATAGCTGGTCAGATCCGCCACAGTAGCTGAGAAGTCAATAGAACACTAAATCCTACTAGCAAGCTGAGTCCAAATCTCCTATGAATAAGAGTAGTCTGTGAAGAGATGGTTCCACGTCTCATCCTCATTCCCACACAAGGAGCAGAGTGAGGGAATATCCTGGAGGAAGGCCGCAAGACTATCACTAGTTGGTAAGTGCCCATGCAAGACCATCCAAATCAAAAGCTTCACTTTGTGGGGGCTCTTGGGCTTCCACACCCATGGGGCAAGATGGTGGCATACCCCTCCATCAGATATGAATGCATAAGCAAATCTGACTGAAAAGGCACCTTCCTTGTCCCACCTCCAGCACCACTAATCCACTCTATCTAGCTACAAGGTGTAATCCAGGAGTAACTGAAAGAGACCATGAAGCTGATCTATCTCCTCTGGCCTGAGATGCCTTCTAAAAGGAGTCCACATACCACCTGAGAGCAAAGGATCAAAGTGTTGGGAGACCAAAGTCAAAGGTTCAGATGCAATGGCAAAAAGCTGAGGAAAAGCTTCCTCCAAGGAGATGTCTCCACACTATTTGTCCAGCCAGAAACGGCACCTCTGCCCATTGCCCAACCTAACCCTAACACTAGCATTGATAACATCTCTGCACTGCAAAACACCTCTCCAGAAGAGATATATTGTACTCTGAAAAGCTTGGGTACAGTCCCAATCGCTCACTCTGCCATAGTACCTCAGTCTGATGACTTGTAACCAAAGACCACTTTCTTCTGCCCCCAGTTTCCATAGACACTTGCACAACAGAGTCAGGTTGAAGTACCTAAGATTTTTGATGCCCAAACCTCCCATGTCCTTTGCACACTCTCCCCAGGAGACATCATGCCATCCCCTACACCTCTCGTCGCTACCATGTCAAAAGAATCTAGCTTGTATAGTCTCCAGTTTCTTGGCCATTGTCTTCGGGATGCGAAAGATGGACAAATAATATATGGGTAGGCTATCGAGCACTGACCTGCATAAAACCAATCTCCCCCCATAGGAGAGGAGTGTCGCCTTCCAACTTGCCAATCTCAGCTCATATCTATGCAACACACTTTGCCAATCCCTACAGCATAGGGCCGGCCCCATGAGATAGCAATAGGCCCAAATAGGACTGTATCAGCCATATTAGATCAGATTGGTTCATCCCTGATCTTTCCTTAGGCACCATAAGGGATATATAATTATAGTTTTTGCCTTTTTGGTTTTACAGCACATCTTCTGCCATTCATGCTTGTTGTTGCTCTGGAAATGTTTTTGACATATATAGAAGAATGGTGTATTTAAAATTCTCCAATGTCCCTTGCCTAACTTTTGGCATTATTTTGGACAAACCATTAATAATTGTCCTTCGGGTTCTTTTATTGATGGTATAAATTATTTATAGTTCAATCTTTATCACTATTAATGAATATTATGTTTTAAAAATGCTTTAGCAATTATGTTATTTCTGATAATTGCTACAAAATACTTGTTGTTCACTAATTTTATCAACATTGGTTAATATTATTATTTAAGATATTACATGGATTATGTTATTCTAAAAATATTTTGAATTATATTTAGTTTCTATTAGACTATTTTTAACTCAAAAATTTTTAAAAATATGATGTATTGTAAATTAGTGTGGCTTTTGTCATATCAATAAGAATATTGATACCCAAGTTATTTCATCATGCTACTTACAGGATGTATTACTTATGGGACTTTTTTAGCCCACCAACTTCGTTTAATATTTTCTAGGAACAATTGACCAGTGAGGAATTTGTGGATTTAAGATTAAAAGACTCATTTACCATGGACAATCAGGGACAACCAAGGTACTACTAAAGAATACATATTATATTGGATTTCAAGGTTTAGTGCTGTATTTGAACTGCTCTACACTACCATGGAAGTATCTAATTGATCTTTCAAATTGTTTTATGTTAATATTAAGAGTATCTAAGACATGGGCTTTCAAAAGTTTGATCTAATTAAAACATTGTAATACCTTGGATCTCTGGTTAGATGCTAAGAAGAGGATATCCTAGTCAGGGGTGTGACAAAAGCACCATTTAATGTGCATGAAAACAAATGTCAGATGCCATAGAATAAAGGGGTCATGGTGAACAAGAAAAACATAGCACCTTGAATCACAAATATTTTCATAACCTACTATGCAACAAATCTGATATAGGTCATATACATTCCATTAGAGATTTAATGTAGAAAAAGGTTCTTCTTTGGTCACAAGTTTTAGGCTAAAACATCCATTGGCTCATCATAAATTCAAATGGGCCAAGGGGTGTGCTGAAAGAGTCTGTAGGGAAATGGTTCAACTTGTTTGTAAGGAAGTAGTTCAGTGTTAACAAACCTATGGTCGGCTCAGATTCTGGGCAATTGAGTTCAAATGTGGTGTTGTCCGTTTGGGCTACAAGAAAAGCACTAGTGTCTATGTGAAGGGGGTCTCTTATTCCTGGGCTCTGCTAGATTTTTGGGTTGGTTCTAAACTGCTTAGGTCTCAGCAAGTTTTATCAATTTATTGATAAATAGATCTTCTGTGAGATCCCGTTCTGTTGCAAAAGAAAGAGTCAATGGCTTAAGATGTCTGGTCAGTTTTGTCGTCGATTCACTCACAGATATGTTCTTAGCTTGTTTCTAGGAAAAATATTAAGAGAAAAGTGACGGTCTATTAAATCTTGCCCACTTACAGAAGAATATTCATATATGTGCAATTGTGCTTTCTTCCTCTTTTCAGAAATAAAAGGTTGGCCACAGTTTTCCTTTTGTAACAAGGAATGGAATAGGCAATGACAAGATTCAGCAGTGGTAGTTATTGCTGGTGAGCAGCACTGCAGCAGAGCTGTATGTGCTGAACTTGTCAGAGCCGATGATTTCCAGAGAAATGGAGAACTGCAGAGGCAACTTGAAGGTTTTCCGGTGGGGTTGCCAGGACTGTCGGCAGCTTGTGTTTATGAATATCATTTAACTGGTGGTCAGTCGATATGGTGTATAAGCAACAGCAGTCAGCTGTAGTTCAAAGGATAGGATCTCTAGTGAACAGCAGCAACAAAAGGGAGAAATTAACAAGGAAGAAAGGAGGGAAGGATACAGAAAATGCCTACAGAAGAGAAGTTTGGCATTGTTTATGGATTCACCTCAAAAACAGGGATCGGGTCTTATCTTTGTCTCTGATGGCAGTTGATACATTCATTGCTGCTGTATCTCTGGTGTTGTACAGGGAAGAAGAAAATGGGTGACAAAGTGGGGAGCGGTGATAATGTTAGCTGGTCAAATATAGGCTTGGTCAGCCAGAACTCGACCAGATTTGATCCATTGGACCACAGTCAGTTGAGCTTTTTCTTCTTTTTTTTTGTTGGATGGGTGGGGGTGGGGGAAAAAAATGGATGTGAAGGCTTTTTGCTACTTATAATGGTCAGCACACAGAAGGAACAGGTGTAGGAGAGTAAAGAAGCAGATATAGAAAGGTAAGCAGAAAGGAAAGAAATTCTCTTCCTACACTGCCATAGACAAAGTGGAAGTCCAAATGCAGTTTCTACTTAAACCAACAACCACACCATGACGCTTCAATAGGATTTGAGTGTACTCAGTCAAATCCTAAAAAGACAGGATTTAAATACTAATGAAAACTATTAATTGACTCTAATATCTAGAAAATTATAAAACTGTGAAATTAATCATACTATATCAAACTAAATAAAGTAAATAAAATGAAATGTGCTCAACCATGCTATTCTTAATTGGTGGCAATGCCTATACATTGTCTATTTTGTGTGCATTTTTTGCTCCCACATCACAGACACAACAGAAGACTTTAGGCCAACTGGAATCTTAACAGAATTTGTTCAGCACTTGCATCTTGGATATTGAAATTCTTCATAACAGACCTTCAATGTTTATTTACCTTCTTTCCAAACCTGAGGAAATTTATGGGTTCCTCTACGGTACATCACTATACTGGCAAACTTGCCTCAACAGGATTACATTATGTTCCTCTCTAAAGTTTCCTTCTTGAGGAATTTGAACTGAGAGGGAGGTGTCTAGTTACACTACAGTCTTTAGATCCCCAATCAGATCAAAACCAGGTGAAAGGCTTTATTATGATGAGTATTGATAAAAAAATTACATCTTTAAAGATGAATTCTAACAATTAATTTTATCCACCTTCCAAAAAATTAATTTTGTTATCTCTGTCATGGTAATTGAATAAAAATTTCTCCTTAATTACTCAAGATCAACCAGGAGCTTCTGGTAACATCTCCAATTTACATCCAATTATTAACATTCCTACCAGTTTAAAACATAAGCTCCAGTAATATGAATACAAAGGTGAACTAAAGTAGTAAGCTCAACAATGTTGTTATTACCTTCTAGATGGCGGTTCAACCTTCCACTCAACCAACTTGTAAGTTCCGAAGTTTTCGGGAAGGTGGACACGATGTTCAGTTAACCGAGAAATTATACCCTGCGAATGAGTCATGAAACTCCTGCTTAATAGAAAAGCTTCCGAATGATATGCTCCTAAACCATGAAAACATATTTACCATTGCTGCAGTGCTAGAAATAAAACCAGATGGACTTGATGGGGAGATACCCCATTTTATCAGGGAAATGTTTCCTTCACCCTTAAAACTCATCACTTGAACCTGCAAGCACCCATTCAATAACCAGGTGTCTGTACCAACTATTCAAATATGTGATTGTTTAATGTCCACATACAGATCTTCCAGAAAATGTACACATACAGATGTTTCAATAACATTCTAATAGCAGCAAAGAGCATGTCTAAATAACACCAAAAAACTGAATATATCTCCTCTTACCTGAGATACATTAACATCCAAGTCATGCGCAATAAGAGCAGCGAGTTCTGAAATATGAGGCACTAGGTCTAATACATTTATGCTTAGGGACATGTCGAATGTGATAAAACCAACTTGGAACTCACCTGCAATTAAGCAGTGTAAGTATAAGGAATACAACACAGAGAAAACATATCCTTGTATGAGGCAAGAAAATATAGCACAGCTTTCATCACATTGAACGCATGCAAATCATAATTGACTCTACAAGAAACTAACAGGTGGCTTCCTATAAATGTCTGAAGGCATGTATAATAAACAGCAGAAGGTCCTTGGGGTAAAGACTAGGCTCTGTTATAGCAACTGCCAAAGATTTACTCTTCTGCACCAACAAATGCAGACTGAGTCATCATCAGATGGCCACCCCATATCATATCTTTCCTTTGCAGATGGCACGTCCTTATATAGTGGAAACAACAAAAAATGTGCTACAAATCCTTGGGCAGTTGAAAATAAACCAACATAGTCACAATTCCAATGGCTCCTTCTTTAGTGAAAAAGTAAGGGAACATAAGCTCTCTTTGACAAGGCGCCTCTCAGAAAAAAATGGCATTATACAGATAATCTCATATAAAATATTGTTATATTTTAAATTAGACTCCAACTTTCTTGCAATTCCACAAACATCTTCATACAACTGGTATAATCAGGTTTCTCCACGGTCACTCCCATTCAAAGTTACCCATAATGGGAAATTAGCAGTGTTCATGAAATTTTCATTAAATTTGAGGATTTTTAGTGGATACTACCATGACTAAGACTTTTGCTGATTTTGTGAAATTTCATCTAACTCTGCCATATTTATTTTGTAGGCAGATTCTTAGGCCATTCTTGCATATGTCTGAACAGTTAACAAAAATTTTGTATGATAATAGACCCCATTCTTATTCTGAATCTCAAGGAATCCTGAAATTCAAGACTCAAACATTAGATGGTCCCCAAGACCTGAGGACTGTCAATAAAGTAGGTGATTGGCAATTAGGTCATGCATCAGATCAATGGCCAGGCACCATGTCTTGCCAAACCACCTAGGACTTAGGATCCTTGATAATGCCAATAGGACGCCATAAGGTAGATTGATGGATAGATTGCATAATAATTTAACCTCCAACATTTGCCTATTACCATGGACTGGATTATAGACTTTATAGTCATGCTAGAATCATAATGTACATGATTATCAGGACAAGGACATCATCAATTTAAAACTTAGATAGCTTAATCCTAGCATGTCTACAAATTTCCCCTTTTATCAGTTTTATACCTTGGATAGGGAGATCCAGGTTGAAATCAAGTTGACAACAGGTTTACGAGACAAGAAGTCTGTTTCATGATGACGAGGTCAAAAGAAATGCTTCGAACCCAGGATTGCATGGCTGAGAACATCCCGGCACAGGGGATCCAAAATTCTGCAATCCGAGGTCTGCTGGACCGGGAAGTCCCAGCCCAAGGCCCACGATAACATCGAGAGATTGGTAGTACATGCATGCTAACCGTGTAGCAGACGGAATGAATAATGCCAATAGGGTCCACAGGATCTCAAATGTCATCCATACATGATTCAAATGTAAATATTAATTCATAACCTCAAAGATTACAAGCCAAAGCAAAGAAGTACAATTAGCCAAGGTTAGACAAGTTCAAAGATTAAATTCTTAATACATGCCCGAATACAAAACATAAAGACAAGGGACCCGCATGTCCGGACACCAAACATGCCTCGTGCCGCACGGCACACCGCATCCTCCATCAGCTGCCACAGCTCCTCATAACACCTACCGACATCCATAATAGGAAATGGGCAGAGTATAAAACTCAGTGGGGATCCTCGCTCCATCATCCACAGCCAAGCCAAACACAATAACCAAGACATAATTTCACATGATCGCTACACTATGCATCAATCTACAGTATTAAGTTCATAATTTAAACATGCTACTATTCCACATGGTGATTTATCAATCAATTCACATTCTACTTCACAAGAAGCAAAGATCATAAGCTAAGCACATACAAAATCACATGGTTCTACACATACAGTTCCCATACCATCACAATGCTGATATTTACAATACCACCTCATTCTGGTGATATTTCACAAATGGACTTAACATTCCCCGATCCACAATAAGCCACAGTTCACAAGCGTAAAAATCCATCTCCACATTTAAATAATCAAATGTAGTAAAATAATTTGGGAGATGGGGAGAGCTAACACTCATGCTAATGCTCACACAAATACAAATATTGGCCAATGGCACCTGTTGACGCTCATCTCCAACTCTACCTGTCCACCCTATCGGGACTCCAAATGAGGTGGGCTACTACGTTAATTGGAGATCAGAGGCTCTCCAAGCCCCGACATCCGTGCCCTAACCACATGTGCCCAACCAGTGAGCACCCGCACTACCTTTAGTAACCTTTCTCCTACCAGGACTCTGGTACGCACAAAGGGTGCCACAGGTGTGACCGTACGTGACCGATTAAGTAATACCCCTTGCCTCCTTTCCCCAAAAGAGATGCTCACAAGAGACCACAGTACGTTAGCATAGCGTCTACTCAAGGCCAAAACTCGCATCGCACATATGGATATAGAATTAGCCATCCACTTGCCCACATGCACGAGTTGTATGCATTCAGCATGCTCGAAACCCCAGAAATCACAGATGAGTGCAAATCATAGTTTCAGACCCAAAACACGTCAGGGGTCAATGATGCATTCTTACTAAACGTGTCACCCCCCACAGACGCCTCTCACTGACACGCATTACAGGGGCTTGGCATCTTCTCCTAAGAACATGTCAGGTCGAAGGGATGTGTTCTAGACATAGTTGTCAAGACAACAAGGCGACTCAAAGCGTTCGTGGGGAGCCTAAGTGATAAGGCGTCTTCCTAGACGTTGCCTAGGTGGCATCTTGGTGCCTCTTTAAAAAACCAAAAAATATATCTATCCCCAATATACAAATTAAGAATAAGATACATAAAAAATATAAATTTTAGTAGCAAAAATTGAGAGAGAGGGAGGGAGGAGAGAGGGGGCACAGAGAGAGACATAGAGAGAGAGGAGTTGGAGGAGTGTGTTGAGCTCGATCTGCCTAAGACCTGGTCTCGCATCGTGGATGGACAAGGCACCCAAGTAAAGTGCCTTGGTCCACGCAACTTGCCTAGGCAGGGGCCTTGCTCACCTTTCTAGGGAGCTATTGAACCCGTTATTTTTCTTGAATTAATTGAGAAAAATAAAAATTAAATTGATACAATGGCAGCTGAAACTTGGTATACAACCAAAGCCGTTATATGTACGGATCGTTTACAAGTCCTGGGAATTCCGTCGGACAGAGATACACATGTGAATCTCACGTATTTTACACTCCGGAATTACCTCCAACACATGGTGGGCGGCATAAAATAACGCACCTTTGCCGTGAAAACAACAAAAAATAAACACATTTTCGTCCTTGCAGAGCATCTGAGATGCATCGGTATGCGGTCCTCAAGGGGCAGAATCTTCCTCCAACGACGGGACAACACGGAAAAAGGCAAAGCACAAAGCACCAAGAGCTCCCGCTGTCCTCCACGTGGCTGCAGCCGGGTCAAAAAAAAACAATGAAGAAAAGGGCAAAAAAGGGATTTTTATAACCCTAGAAACATGCGTCCTCCCTCTCTCTTCTCCCGCAGCTTACCCGGAGAGGGTGAGGAGGGCGGCGGCCTTGCCCCGACCAGGTGAGGTCCCCGCAGCTTGACCAGACCGGGTGAAAACCCCCGGCCGTAACCGGACTGGATGGTAGGTCTGCAAGACCCACCTGGCTGCCTCCTCTCTCCCGCTGTCCTTTCTCCTCTCTCTGGTGCTAGCCGGCATGTAAGGGGGCCGGCCCTTGTCCGGACCAGGTACAAGGGGCTCGCAGGCCCCATTCTCTCCCTCTCTCCTCTCTCAGGTGTTAATCGGACCAGGCACAAGGGGGAGCGGCCTTGCCTGGACCAGGTAAAGGGGGTTGCAGGCCCCACTTTCCTCCCTCCTCTCTCCGGAGATACCCAGACCAGGTACGAAAAGGGGATGGCTTGTCAGGACCAGGTAAACCTGGCCGCGGCCTCTCTCCCTTGGGGCTTAACCAGACCAATTGTGCAATAGGCCCATTAAATGCAGGGCCCTTTTAACCGGGACCGAGTAACCCAAGCCCAAAACTCTATAAATACCCCTAGGGTGATGGAAGGAAGGATGAAGAAAATCTTCTGAACGATCCACCAAGGAGCTCAAGTGTGTGCAAGTGTTTGAATACCTGTGAAGCCTTGTGTGCCTTATGAAAAGAGCACGTGTTGCATTTATGCCCCTACCCATGTAATTGTTTATTGTGTTTATGTCCAGTCTATATGTACTAGACAATAGACATTGTGCATAAAATGGCACTCATGTCCATGTCACATGTACTTTCAAAAGAAATTGGAAATGTAAAGAATTGCTTACATGCCCTTGCATAGGTGTTACAAAATTACCCTGTTCTGTCAGGAAATTACAAAAAAACCCCAGAAAATCTGTAAATTACAGAAATATCCTGTTATGTCAGGGAATTACAGAAATACCCAGAAGGCTGTACAAATTACAAAAAAATCCCGGTTGTATCCAAAAATTGCATAAAAACCCTGAAGTTTCAAAAATTGCAAAGAAATCCTGCCAAAGTTCACAAATTACAGAAATAGCCTGTGATTTTCAGAAATTACATAAATGTCCCCGCTATTGCAAAAGTATCCTATGTGTGTAGAAATTGTGGGAGTATTCTCATCTTTGCAAAAGGATGTTAATTATTGCAAATATAACCCCGCCTTGTGCATAAATGTCCTTTACGGGCATCAACCCAATTTAATGGTCCGATCATGATCCAAAAAAGAAAACACGATCAAGAATAAATCCAGCAGTCCGATATTGATCATATTGACGATCCAACGGTCCAATCGTGATGAAATTCAAAATCAACGATCAGATTTCGATTCAGGATAAACCCAACGGTCGGATCTTGAGCGGAAGTAAATCCAACGGTCCGGTCAAGATGAAATTCAAAATCAATGGTCAGATCTTGACCAGAAGTAGATTCAACAGTCCAATTGCGGCCTTGAACAAATCCGATTGTCCGATCTTCACCAGAAACATAATACAATGGCATGATCGTGACCTGATATAAAATATGATAGTCTGATTGTAGCCAGAAGCAAGTATGATAGCCTGATCTTGACCGTATATAAAATCCAACGGTCTGATTTTGACCGGATGTAAAATCCAACAGTATAATCATGATCGGATGTATGTCCAACGGTCGGATTGTGACCGAATGTAAATCAAATGACCCGATCACATAATCGCAGCCACATGAACTATGGATCATACATTCAAATAATGAAATCTTCAATTCTTTCCTACAAAAGTATGTGTCTCTTACGAGTGATCTCCGCGATCATGTCCATTAAGATAGGAGCCTCAACATCACAACAGATGTCGTAGAGGTTTGAGGGTATCTTTGACAGTTAATCAAAAATGTTCAGACTTTATGCCGATGTAAATTAACACCAACTACAGTTGATGGGGAAAAGTCCAACACACGAACCCTAATCATCTTATAAACCAAACACGCGGAATTAACAATGTGCATGCATGCTAATCAATTAGCTAAAACATGTGCATTTTTGTTCAACAAATGAACATCCTCCAATCATCTATTTACGCCATGGTTTGCCATCTCTTACGAGATGTCCGAGATCTCTCAAAGATCTCTATCTCTCCAAAGGTTGCAAGAAACGGATCTCTCGAAACTGAGATCTTCTCCCCCCCCCCTCGGTTTCCTCCTTACTCTCTCCATGTCTCTCTCTACCTCAGCCCCCTTGAACTCTCTCTCTCTCCAATCTCTCTCTATCTCTCCCTCTCCCCGGACTCTCTCTCTCTCCATCTCCCCTTTTTCTCTGTCTGAATGAGAGAGAGAAAGAGAGGGGGGCAGAGAGATACATGTATCATTTTTGATGATTTTTGATAAATTCTTCAGTTTGTGATTCATGTATCATTTTATGTATCTCTTTTTGGTGTAACTTTTGATATTTATTGACATTGATGGATGTGAATGGATTTGTTATTGTTATAAGTACTCTTTATTTTGTAAAATTGAGTTGACAATTAAAGAAATATATTTGTGAAATTGAGTGATTAATATAAAAAATAGTATTTTCTTAGAAATAGGCTTATATGAAAAAAATTCCAAAATCACTGAACCCGATCTCCGGACATTTTTTCGAGATCTCTTCTCTTCCGCCTTTCCAAGACGGAACCAATATTCGAGACGAAAAATCTTGATTTATACCATTTAATTCCACGTGTGAAATAGGGGGAGAAAGACAGGCAGGGTCTAGTCACCTAGGAGACTTCCTTGATAACTATGGTTCCCTTCTCCAGTGCAAGTTCAAGCACTTCTAGAACTATCAAAAGTCCGATAAGTTGAACATCAAACCAACTCAAAATTTTATGGGATTTTCATAATAGATTCCCTTTCATGTTATCTATCAAATGTCAATTTTCCATGCAAATTGGGCAAGTATAAAAATCAGGAAATTTTGAAAACTATCCTCCTGTCATGCTTTAAAATCCCTAGTTAACCTTTTAAGAGTTTAACAGTAGCGGAAAGTATGATTCCAGGCTTTAAACCATGATCAAATTTTATGAAACTTTTACCTTACGTTCAATATATATACAGGAGCATGATATCCAAAAATCAACACAAACCATTCAGCACAAAATTCACAATAATTCTCAGATTAACATGCTGTCCTGAGTGTTTTTCAACAGTCACAGTCACAAGGATAATTGAACAATACCGATCCATCCGATGGATGGGCCATTTCACTATTTTTATTGCAAGTTCCATGGTCAGTTAAATAGATCAAATCAAAATTTCACAGGCATCCATTAAAAAACAAAATCAGGAAAAATCAAACATCTCACTGGTATCAAAGATGCATTATAATTCCATAAACTAGCTCAATCTTCACACACATGCCATACCCACATGGAATGGAATCAAGCCGAATCTTCAAAAAGGGTTCTAGGGCTTTGAGTTAGGATTCCAAAGAACCCACATGCACACGAAATGGTTAAACTGGGAGAGAAATTGGCCATGACTCAGCAGGTGTCCAGAATCAGGTCTATAGTGACATGCATCCAGAGATGGTTCACTAGCTCCCAATCCAGCCGTTGGATGGGGCCGCAAAATTGAGAAATGCAAGAGGACAGAGTGAGGAAGAAGGTGACCAAAGGAATTCGCAAGATACTCAATGGATCTAGCGCACAAGTTTGAACAACCAAGCCCATGCACACAAGGTCTGAAAGAAGGTCAAGAGCTCTACCCACCTTTCACTTGAAGTCCTACCTACCAAAATAGGCCTTGACGTGGCTTCTCCAGCTCTTAGATACCTCCAACTGCAAGCCCAACAACTCCTTCAAGCCTTCCAGCAGCCGCAGCAGCCCTCCTCCAAGGCACCTGCACGGGGGAGAGGGAGAGAGGAAAAGGGAGATAAAGAAGATAGGGGCTCCCTTTCTCTTACGTAGCTCATTACGGGGGAGAAGGGATTCTCACAAAGTGAAAGGACGAGACGAAGAGATGGAGGGGCCAATCAGGCCTTCTCTGGTCGAAATGGAGGGTGATTGGTTGTGAGGGTGTGAATGCGGAACATAGAATGAAGACAATTTAATTAGCGCATTAATCAGCAATGCAGCCTACAAAGGCATTATAGGGGCGCTACCGATCATTCCGAAAGACGTATCTCACGACAATTAAGCTAAGTGTAATGTTCCCCGTTGATAGTCATTTCAAAT
Source organism: Amorphophallus konjac (assembly GCA_022559845.1). Taxonomy (NCBI): domain Eukaryota; kingdom Viridiplantae; phylum Streptophyta; class Magnoliopsida; order Alismatales; family Araceae; genus Amorphophallus; species Amorphophallus konjac. The sequence continues at coordinate 180,280,863 of CM040123.1, read as the reverse complement.
TGTTAAACTAGGTGGATCGTAGATAATTAAGAAATTACCTCCAAAACAAAGTGTGAGTTCCAAATTTTAATGAATTGATCAAATAACCTTAAGAACAGGTCCACTCCCTCACATCCAACAGTGAGTCTACTAATTAAAATCAAATAAATAATAGACTCACAAGTGCACAGTAGACATTAAGCATACTAAATGAGCAAGAAATCAACCGAAGAGAGGAAGGAACGTAACTTGCGGATCGTCGTCGCTGGATTGGGGTGCGGCCGGACTCCACAGTCGTCGGTGGACACGCAATCGGCTGATGAGACGAGAGCAGCTGATAGTGGCTAGCGCGCTGATACGGGCAACGGCCTTTGGCAGAGGTTGGGCCGCAAGCGAGCATGGCAGACTTGCGAGTGCGGAGTTCCATCAGGGTTGTTTGGTCGCAGCTGCCACTATGCTGGGGCCGCGATGTGCAGATGCTGCTGCGGCTGGGGCAAAGGCCGTGAGGTGGGCGATGGTGATGTGAGAGAGAAGAGACGGGGTGAAAAAGAAAGAAGTACATGGAGAAGAGGTGAATGCAAAGAGGTTGTGGGATTGGTACCGGCGCAGTGGGAAGATCCGGTGGGGATCAAGGGAGCGGTGGTGGGCTTGGTGGCAGCTGAGAAGGCGGCTGTGGTGGCCAGTGCCGGCACAGGGTAGCGACTATTCGGGTAGTCACTGGCTGAGTGCGGCGAGGGGAGGGGATACTAGGGCGGAAGGTGCGGTTGCTGAGGGCTGCAACGGCCGTAACTGCAGTTCACGGTGCTGGCGCAGGGACAGCCGTGGGGTGTGGCTGCAGTCACGAGGTCGATGGCGGTGACTTTGCAGTTGGGGCTGGCGGCGCCCTGCGAGATTGGACAACCGGGAGGAGGGCACCAATGACCTGTGCTGTTCCTGCTACCGTCGTACGCGGGAGCGAGAAGAAGAAGAAGAAGAAGAAGAAGAAGACAAAGAAGAAGTGGAAGAAGAGGAGGAAAGTGACAAAAAAGACCAGGAAAACAACAAGAGGAAGAGAAGAAGTGGTGTGAAGATGGAGATGGGACCCAAGGAAGGGGGTTGTGGCACTGGGATCTGCAGGCCTCATGCCCTACCCTCTCTCAGGGTCTCACTCTCTCTCGCAAAGACAACACATGATGGCAACTCAAAAGGTTTCATTCATTCCATTCCGTCAAAATTAGGGTACAGTAGATATTTATAGGAGATCAAAACTCCCCCAAAGACTAAATTAACCCTAAAAGAAAAACAAAAGTACAGAATAATATAAAATGACCTTGCTAAACCAACCAAAGAAACAAAATACATAATACAAATAAAAAATGACTCTGACATGACTAAGTCGACCCAAAGAAATAAAAATACATAATAAAATAAAAATGACTTTGACGTCCGACTGGTCTTGCTACTCCTCTCCGAGCTAAAGAGACACGATCGGAACACTGGGCTCGACTCTGCTACGTCAGCGGTACACCCGTGTTGGGTCAAAATGGACTATGGCTCTGATGTCCTCACCGGGGGGAGGTTCATATACCTCAGCCAAAGACACCCCTAACACATACTTATGCATGTCCTTAGCCTAACTATCCAAGAGACACTTGGCACATGCACACACACAAAAAGGGCCAATGCATGCAAGGTAAGGGTTTAGAATGGCTAAACATGTGTGAAGGTGCATGGGAGAGAGCCACCCATGGTTGCATCGAAAACAGAGCGGAGATCACATGCAATGCGAAATAACACTAAACCTGAAATGCGTCACTGATGATGGATGCATTCATCTTAAACACGTATGCCCAATATGACGCGAACAACATGAAAGTGCAAATTCATGCCAAAATACCACAAGGCTTAAACGCAACTGCTCGATTGAATGTGAATAGCTGAAATGCATTGTCCCGATCGAGCACATTCACACAAAACTGCTCGATTGGACATGAAAAGCTGAAACGTGTTAATATGCATGAACACAAATAAGAGAAAAGCACTAGCTTGACCGGATGCATTCTGGATCTCTTCATAGGAGTGTTCCGGCTCGGCTGAAAGACACAAAGGATTCAACCATGGGCCCGCCAGATGGGCATTCACACTTGGGTCGACTTTGGACGTGCTAAGTAGGATCCAAAAATGCAGGATGTTACAGAACTTATCCGGGCCACCGAGACAGATCCTTTCTCCTGCCATGACAGTCAGATTCCCAAATTCTATGAGTGAAGGAAAGAAAATAAAGTAGACATCATTGTCCCCCCATCACCCCTCCAACTGCAAGTGCACATGTATGTGTGTGCGGTGAGTTGGGGTTGGTTGGAGGGGGGATTGGGGTAAAGTGAATAGCCCCTATTTTTCTGTGTGATCATGTAAATGAGAAGCGGTTTGGACCATAAGCAAATAGGATAGCTGGTGTCTTTCTTTCTGGCTGGGAGCTTGGGTTCAGTAAGATGTTTGACCACTAAGTATTGAGGACAACATGATGCACCTCATTCATCTCCAGTTAGAGCAAATTCAAGATTAAAGCTTTCACAGCCCACACACGAGCCACCATATGAATTATAGGTCCATCCACATCTGTCTTGGGATGCAAAAGCAATAGGCATTCAGTCAAATTCAAAAAGAAATATGTTGAAATCTAAGCATTTTTGAAAAATTGATCATGTGTCATAAGATTCAAGCAGAGTAATGTAACAAGGATACAAGGCACGGAAAGAGAAAGAAAATTGACGAGATCAACCATCAGTTAAGGAGGCTCAAGAGTAGGCAGAATTTTTTTTGAAAGCGGGTGGTACCAATAATGTATGTATAAAATGGAACAGAATGTACAAGTATATGCTATCACAACCCCAAAAAATGGCAACCCCAGAAAATGGCAACCCCAAAAATCCTATGCAAGGGCCACACAAAGACAGTGTGGATCAACCTAACCCCCAGACAACCAAAAAAAGGAGTAGGGGAATTCACATTACAAAGAATAGCAGCCCATTCCCTTACTCTATCACAAACAAAAGAAACAAGAGCTTTCTCGTCCTGAGATTCCCTCTTGAAGATCCGATTGTTTCGCTCCCCCCACAACGTCCACAAGGTGGAATGAAGGATAAGCCACCACACCTTCCTATCACTCCTACTGGGCCAAGACCTCTCCCAATGCACAAACAGGTGGTGGACTTCATTGTGCTGGCCGATGATGCAACGGGTTCGCCTAGCAAGCTCCTCCCACACCCCCTATGAATAGGTACATCCTACAAACAGGTAGTTGAGGGTCTCGCCTTCCTGACCACAAAGACAGTAGGTTGGCTGAATGTCTGGAAGGAAATGGCACAACATGTCTTGAGTCGGTAGTCTCCCATACCTCCAAGCCAGGATCTTCACTTTCAGTGGGATTTGTAGTCTCCACACCTGATCATAGAGGCTATGACGAACCCCTCCATCCAAGATGACGTTGTAGGCTAACCTGACAGTGAAGGACCCTTCTTTTTCCCACTGCCACACCCACACATCTTCACTATCAGGGCGAGGATGGAAGGGTAGAAGGAGAAAAAAGAGGTCCTAAAGTTGCGCCACCTCCTCCTTCCTGAGGTCCCTCCTGAAGACCGATGCCCATGACCCTCCAGACAGGAGGGAGTCAAAAGCCTGAGAGACTGATCCCAGGGGATCCACTACAACTGCAAAGAGGCTAGAGAACAAGGCCTCCAAAGAAAAGTCTCCACACCATCTGTCCTTCCAGAAAAGGCTCTTGTCACCTTTTCCTAGTCGAACCCGGGCGCCTGAGACAATAACATCCCTGCAAGAGAGGATATCACGTCAAAGAGGAGAAGTCCTGTAAAGAGTAGAAACCAAATCCCAGATCCTTCTCTTGTCGAAGTACCTCTACCTGATCACCTAAGCCCATAGCCCCTCCTCTCCATGCCCTAACCTCTACAACCACTTACACAAGAGAGTCAAGTTGAAGTCCTTGATATTCTTGATCCCCAGTCCTCCCTCTTTCTTACTAGTGGTCAACCTTCACCATGTTATATCATGTCAACCCCTGCACCTCCCCCCACTACCATGTCAGAAAAATCTGCACTAGATAGAATCAATCTTCTTCGCCACCGTCTTCGGGATCCGGAACATAGAAAGAAAATAAGTAGGGAGACTATCCAACACAAATCTACACAGAACCAGTCTACCCATAAGATAAAGTTCTAGCCTTACACCCAACCAGCCTGAACTCATATCTCTAGATGATGGGATGCCAATCTGCACACCAAAGAGAGCCCAAGATAAGAGGGAGATCCAAGTAGAAGATTGGGAACTCACCAATTTTACAACCCAACAAGCATGCCGCCCTCAAAAGAGGCCAATCCTACATGTTGACCCCTACAAGAAGACTCTTGTTATAGTTAACTTTCATGCCAGTGACCTCCTCCATCACAAACAGATGCTCGCCCTCAGCTAGAAATATAATGGTATCATCTGCATACTGCAAGTGTGTAAGTGGCAGACCACCTTTATCGACCTGAAAACCTCTTATCAAACGAGCAGCCTCGGCCCTCTGCCACACCCTACTCAGAACACTAGACACAAGCACAAACAGTAGAGGAGACAAGGGGTCCCCCTAGTGAAGGCTACGATCGCTGTGGAACCAAGAAGGCAACTTCCCATTAACTAGAACTGCAAAGGAAGTAGACTAGATGCATACCCTAACCCAGCGAATCCACTGATCTCCAAAGCCCATCCTCTCCAGCACATCAAAGAGACGCTACCAGTTAACCCTGTCATGCGCCTTCTCAAAATCCAGCTTCAGGACCACTTTCTTTTTTGTTGCTTCAAAGCAAAAGGACACTCATGTGTCAACAAGAAGTTATCCTGTATATGTCTCCCCCTAATGAAGAAACCAACTTCACATGTGAGATGATGCAAAAGAAACAATTTGCGAGCCAAATTTATTCCAAACAATCTGTAACAGGTTAAATAGGAGTTGGTATATTTTTTATTCTGAAAAGTTTCTTTCCATCTCGAATATCGGTTCCGTCGATCTCAAAAAGATCTCAGAAAAATCTCGAGAGATCGGGTTCGGTGATTTCAAAAAACCAAATCATATATTAATCTATTTCAAAGAAAATGCTAATTTTTTCTACTAACCACTCAATTTCACAAACATATTTTTCTAATTGACAACTCAATTTTATAAAGATTAATGATAATAATAACAAAACCATTCACATGCACCAATGTCAATATACATCAAAAGTTACACCAAAAAGAGATACATAAAATGATATATAAATCACAAACTAAAGAATACATCAAAAATCATCAAAAATGATAGATGTATCTGTCTCTCCCCCCTCCCTCTCTGTCTCCCTCTCTCTCAGATAGAGAGAAGGGGGAGACGGGGGGAGGGGGGAGAGAGAGAGAGAGAGAGAGAGAGAGAGTCCGAGGGAGATACAGAGAGAGTCCGAGGGGGAGGGAGAGACTGATAGAGAGACTAGGGAGAGAGCTCAAGGGGGCAGAGGTAAAAAGAGATCGGGAGAGAGGAAGGAGGAAACAAGGGGGTTGAAGATCTCAGTCTTTGGGGATCCGTTTCTCACGACCTTTGGAGAGACAGAGATCTCGAACATCTCGCAAGAAATGGCAAACCATGCCCGCACCTAAACATGCATAGATTTAAGTCCTCAATGGTGACTAGTAGTGTCACAATGAAGCCAAGCAGCTTTTGAGAAAGTCTAATCAATCTTGATGCAAATGAAAGAGAAGATCAATGATGGGAAAGTAAAATTGTATATTTGGATCAACGCATCATATGGAAACTATAGTAAAGATATCACATAAACCGATTGTTTCACGCAAAAAATTAATTTATATCCATTTGTTGGATAAATATGCACCTATTTTAGCTAATCGATTAGTGTGCATATTATTAATTCCGTGAATTTAGTTTAGCAGACGATTTAGGATTCGTGTGCTGGACCTTTCCCCACCAACCGTAGTTGATGTTTATTTACATCGGTGTAAAGTCCGAACACCTTTAATTAAGTGTTAAAGACACCCCTAACCTCTACAATATTTGTTGTGATATTAAGGGTTTTATCCAATAGATTTGATCAAATGGATCATCCATTAGAGATATACATTTGCAGGAGAAAATTGAATATTTCATTCCTTGAATTCATAATACATGGTTCATGTGTCCCCGACTATATGATCAGGTAATTTGGTTTACATTCTGTCTTCAATCCACCATTGGATCTACATTTGGTTATATATCTGATCAAGATTAAACCATCCTATTTGCTTTTTCTCTACAATCAGACTATCAGATTTTGTATATGATCACGATCGGGCCATTAGATTATGTCTCCGGTTGAGATAGGACCATCAGAATTGTTCCAAGTCATGATCAAACCGTTGGATTTGAATTTCATCATAATCGGACCATTGGATTTGCTTCCGATCATGATCTGACCATCGGATTTGCTCCTAGTCAACATCGGACCCTCACATTAACTTGATATCCATAGAGGACATTTCCGCACAAGGCGGGGGGGTCCTACAATTTTCAAGTTCTCTTGAAAAGATTAGGGCATTTATGCAATTTTCATGATCATGGGACATTTTCATCAATTTCCACCATCGGGCTGTTTCCCTAATTTTCCCCACGTCGAGGGTATTTCTGCAATTTTTCCACCATCGGGACTATTTCTATAATTTTTCCACAATCGGGGGTATAAGGGTATTCCTGTAATTTTTTACCACTTTTGGATATTTCCACAATTTTCCCACAATAGGGAGTATTTCTGTCATTTTCCCACATTCAGGGGCATTTCTGTAATTTTTTACCCTTTCTGGATATTTCTGCAATTTTCTCATAATCGGGAGTATTTCTGTAATTTTTCCACAATCGGGACATTTCTGTAATTTTTAACCCTTTCTGAGTATTTCTACAATTTTTTGATCTTTTTTATGTTTTTTCTGTAATTCCTGATCTTTCCAAGGTTGATTTGCAAATTCCTGGGAGATCAGGGTATTTTTGCAATGTTTCGAATTTTCTGATCACAAGCAGGGCCTGTCGTCTCGACCGACCCGGTCACGGGCTGGGACGGGTCGGTCGGTCCCGACTCGGTGCGTCTCGATCCATCTCGTTCCAAGTGTGGATAAAAAAAGGCTTTATATATATATAATATATATATAATAATAGAATAAAATAGAAAAATACACTTTATACATATAATATAATATTAAATTAACGGGGCGACCCGGTGACGACCCACGACCCGGGCATCCCGCCCACAGCCTGGGTCGGGTCGTGCGGGTCGGGACGACCCGCACCGGGTCGGCAAACCCTGATCACAAGGCCCCCATGAGCAGGGCATATTTGCAGTATTTCAGATTTTCTGATAGCACTCTGTGATAAGGACATGTCTGCAATTTTGGTTTTCAGCAGATACCATGTGGTAGGGGTATGTTTGCAATTCTGATTTCCAGAGAATATCCGATGATGACAGGGGTATATCTATAATTTTGATTTTCAGAAAATAACCCATGTCATGGATATATCTGTAATTTCAGATTCTCACAAATGTCCTATGACAGGGTCATCTGTATTTCAGATTTTCAGAACACACCGTGCACCGACGGGGTGATGTGTAATTTCACATGATTTCTCCTATTTCCCATAACACATACTTTCTGAGAATAAACATACACATTTTCTTCTTCTCATAAAATGGCACAAGGGCAATAAATGCACACGTTTTTCTTCTCGCATTTCCTTCTCACAATATTAAACATGGCAGGGTTTCCTTTTTAAGACTCCATCGGGTAACAGAGGGTTGAGGTGGTAGTGGGGTTGTATCCTCAAACTCCATCGGCCAAGGGTGCCAGGGTATTTATTCCCCTTTAAACATATTGGTTAAGAACGTTTATTTCATTCCAAATCCCATTGGTTAAGCTATTTAAAGAGAAGGAAGGGAAAGGAGGGAGAATGGTTCCAATCTGTTAAGAGGTCCAAGTGCACCCCACTGAGCATTTATTTCTTTCTATTTTAATTCCATGGTTAAGAGCATTTAATCTCCCCTTTAAAACAGGTCAAGGTGGCAGCGGCTGGGTTTTTCCCAAGAAACTCCACCGGCTGAGATGCTTAGAAGAGAGAGGAGAGAGGAAGACAAGGCATCTCCCTCACTTTCTATTTTTTCTGATTTACACCCTACACATGGATGGGACATATTCAGAGTTTGTAATCTTTCTGATTCGGACATGTGTATAATTATCAGATTTTTGCCCACATGGTACCCAGACGGGGGTATATCTACAATTCTCAGAGTTTTGCTGATCACACTTGGACTGATATTCGATTTCTGATTCCTTGGAAACAAATGCACAGTTTTCTTTGACCCAGAATTCCATAATGCACATAGACATGAGTATTTGGTTTTTCTGATTGCATAATGCACAAGAGTTTCTTCAGCCTTCCTAAGAAGAATGCACAAGAATACACAAGAACACATTGCACTCTGCACACTTGGATCTCCTTGGCCACTGCTTCTATTGCTAGATGCCTTGTTGATGCTTCCTCCTAAAAAAAATATTCAGGCCCTCTTTGAACCTCCTTGTGCCTTCGTCCCCTTGCTCCTTGGTGGATGCTTGAGGGTCTCGTGGGCACCAAGTGCTTGCCCCCTTTGGCCAACTCCTCCTCTACGGATAGGAGTGCAGAGAAGTTACAATGAGGGAGATGAAATGGTTTTTCTTTTGGACATTTTAGTCTCTCCGGGTTTGAAAGGAGGGGGCATATATGGGAAAAAAAGGAAGGAGAGTGATTGAGAGAGAAGAGAAGGAGATCCCTCCGGGTTTGCAAAATGAGAAAGAGGGGAAGGCTGGGCAGAGGCTTAAATTCCTCCGGGTATTCCTCTCCCCCTTCTTTTTTATTTGAGAGAGAGACAGAGAGAGAAGAGAAAAGGAAACCCAGAGGACCCGGAGGGGGTCCCTCCTGGTTTGAGAAAGCCGGAGGTACTCCCTCCGGGTTTGCTGCCCCCCCCCCCTTCTTTTTTTTTTTCCTTTAAAATTTTAGAGTTCAACACCGATATAGTAGGACAGGAAGGCTACTAATGTTCAACTTTATGTTTGGATTGGCAGATAAACAAAGGAATAATGGTGCCTACGTTAACAAAGCATCCTCAGTACCAGTTATGATGTCAGTCGGAATGTGGAATTTTTCTGGCTGGGTAAGTGGATCCAAAATTGACCAAGCTTTGGATGGCTGGAATGGGTGTTTTAATGATCAGGTTATAGGACCATATGAGGGTAAAGTGTACAAAAAGGAAAAAAAGGAGGATGAGAGGTTGGTTTATTATGTGAAGCCGGGGACTGGAAAAAAAAAAAGGAGCACAAAAGGGTTGTGCTCTGTGGCTGGAAGTTCAATTGCCGAAAGAAGCAGAGGAAGCATCAATACAGTGGATGGATTAAACCCCAAGCAATAGTAAGGGGCACATAACACTAGCTTGGCAGTCTCTCATCAGTCTCAATGGCGATAGTGGCAGACAGTAAGTGATCATGTTAGAACCAGAATGGTTGGTCTTCACAGTTGATTTCTTCAAGAACCAATGGACACTTTTTTCCCTTTTACTCTTCTGTGTCTTCGTTGAAACAAAAAGCTGGCAGTTCTTGCTGATGGTGTTGGCCTGACCAATGGGAGCAAGGAGCAGGTAGTATTGAACAGCCAGATCAAGGGAAACAGGTAGCTATGTGGAAACAAGAGACAATAGATGGGAACCACAAACATGCACTATACTTGAATCTGCACTTGCATTGTACATCAGACAGGTTATTGCACACAAGAATTGATTATATGATAACTTTACATGGCCTTTTGTTTGATTAAAAAAAAATGTTGCAATATTGCTAATTGATGTCTTCACGGTAGTTACAGATGATCAGCACTAAGTTTACCCGGATCCAATCAGGTGTAGCCCAATCTGGACCAAGTTTGGTCAGCGAATGGCAAATGAAAGTGCATGCTTGTAGAGGGCTATTTTTAGTCGTAAACCATCAGACCTGATAAAATATCTGGTGAGCCACTGGGAGACAATGCAGGCGATGGTCCTAAAGATGAATTCCCAATAGAGGAAGCTGAAGGAGCTGGTGAAGGAGCTAGAAGAGGAGCACCATGGAAATGCAATCTCTCCCATAGTTGCGAACAATTGGTTTTCCAGAAGCCAATTCTTTGATTCTCACGGTCATACATTACAAGTGTATTACGAACAATAATTCCTGCAAAAAAATGGCATGTTTAGATTTTGCCTTTTGAAAACAGCAATTTATCATAAGGCATGATTGTTTCTTTCTTGAGTAATACTTGCTGCTGTTTCTTTCCTGAGTAATACTTGCTGCACACCCAGGGGTGCAGCACATTCTAGTTGGCCTGCACCCTGGGCCCTCATTGGACCATGCTCTAGTTATCAATCAAATGCTCTATTTTTCAATCCGACAAATGGGCCTGGGTTTCTGACAAACCACATGGGTCTGTCAGCTGGGTCTCATCCACTGTCACGTTGCGCCACATGGCCCAATGAGAGCTCGGGATGCAGGCCACCTAGGATCTGCTGCACCCCTGGGTGTGCAGCAAGTATTATTCTTCTTTCTTAAAGAGCTTGTAATGTTAAAATGGCCTCATTAGGCTGCAATATGCAGCTAAACGAATCCATCAAGCAGCTTGGATTCATCATCCCAGTAGACAGAAAGGCCCAAGAGTAGATTTCATACTCAAGCAGGGCACACAGAAATGGAGGAATACAATGAAGTGGAATTAATAAAAAAGCCACTTCCATCCAACATACCGCCTAGTAATGTTGTTGGGTCTCTTCCATTCTGAAAAACTCCTAGGCAATAGGCACCATGGACCTTTGAATGCTGTGGGACACGAAAGCAAGGGGCATCAGTATATGCAATGCAAAGTAAATTGTACCAGGATCACAAACAGAAACCCCAAAGCAGTATATATCCAATAATCAATACAATACCCGGAATAAATAGTTTTCGGGAGAAAGTGACAACTTCTGCCCATTGCTAAATACCATATCAACTTCAGGAAAAGTCTTTGAAAGTTCAGAGACATCACTGTGAAAATCCCGACTGTAAGAATTAGCCTTTGGTCCAGAAAGAAGAATTATATTCACTAGACTGAAATTAAATTTTTCTTCATAAAAATGTTGTGTTACCTTCCAGCACCGGAGAAGCAGATATCTTTATAATTTGGATCAGGACCATGGATTTGCTTGAGAGAATGAAGCTGCTTCATGATCTAGAAGACACAATAAGGAATTGCAAGTTGACCATGTTTTAGAAGGAAGAAACAAAAGCAGGAAATCACCTTTGAATGAAGTATAGCAGTTTGTAAAGGAGAGATTAAACTAAATTGCATACTTGCGTTAGCAACACATTGTTTTAATCCTTGTCTGACCTCATCTGTTACATCTAAACAAAAATTTAATGCTAAAACCATTCAGTTTAACAGAATAAATACAGAAAACCCATCAAGGATACATGGAGACCTGCTGCAACCCACTCACCCACCCACCCCCCGGCCCCCAACACACACACACACAATTAAATAAAAAAACACCACCACCGTCGTGAGTTCGTCATTTAGGTGTCAATGATTAAGTGCCATAATATGTGTGCAAAAAGCTGATATGTTAAGCTTACGTGAACTGGATGATATGACCAGCAGAATTCAGTCATGCTCTCCTCTGTATATCTAGCAAGTTTAGAAGTAGACTGGAAGAACGTGCTTATGGAGTCGAGGAAATAAAAACCAAGCATTTTGACCGATGTTGCGTAAGGAAAATGTTCAAACAACAGGTTTCGAGGGACCATCCAAGGAATCCCTGTAATTTGTCTAAGGTGTGGAAAGATGTGCTACCTAACAACATTATTATTCTGTCTTTGCGTTAATGTGAAGTGCAAGGGACATAGTCATGAGATTCTGGGAAGATGTATGGTGTAACCAGAATTCATTGGCGAATCCCTCCCAAAGCCTACACTTGCTAACAGTTAGCCAAGGAAGCTTTCTCACAATGACTTCCAATTTCCATTAATGACTAGCCAGAATGGTTACATATTGAGGTATTACCTTTATGGCTTCCTTCCGACTTTAGACTCATAATTAGTTAAACTCATAAACACACCAAGAAAATTATTTCCACCATTCCCATTTCTCTCCATCAAGTACTTCCCACTAGTAATCTGATGCTATTTTCTAGTTAGTTTAGAATTCTGGTTTAACCTCAATTACTGCTATTCCCTCCCCCAGCTTTCTGTCAATTAATCTGTAATAAGTACAACCATTTCCTCTCCCCCCCCTTTCTTTGTCAATTAATTCGTAACAAATATCCAAGTTCAGCGCATACTAGCTCTAACGCAGTGTCCTAGTCACCCTGCACATGCTAGAGAAGAATATGGCCCCTTACAGTTCAGGTTTTTATCAAACTCTTAATTGTATTAAATTATTTTTCCCATCCTAATGAAGTTTGCATAGACTCCCAAATTATGTAGCCCGAGGCGCGAGGCGCCCGAGGCGACCAAGGGGTTGCCTCAACCTCAAACACCTATGCAATGACCTAGGCATTTAATGCAACATTTTATTAAATTAATATATAAAATTCTGGCATATAAATAAATATGTACATGTCAACATATCACAAAAATGCATACATAAAACCAATATACTTCCTAAATCCATTCATTCCTATGTGTCAAATTATTATATTAACTCACTAACTTTATGTAAAATTTAACAAACCTAATTGCAACTATCAAATTCACACTCGTACATGCAAATACACTAAACAAGAATAGCAAGTGCAATATCATAACAAAACTAAAACATGTAAACAACCACACAAGTCTATTGCATAATCCAACAACACAAAGTGTTTGAAAGTGAACACTAGTAACTGCTACAAAAGTCAAATTACAACTGAGAGAAAGAGAGAGAGAGAGAGAGCAGGGAGAGAGGGGGGTCGGACCCTTTCTATGACTTATTGTTGTGACTTGATGTGTGTGAGAGAGAGAAAGAGAGCAGGGATAAAGAGGAGGCTTGGCCCCTCTCTATGACTCAGTGTGTGTGAGAGAGAGAGGGAGAGAGGGGTCGGCCCCTCTCTGTGACTCAATGTGTGTGTGTGTGAGAGAGAGAGAAGGGGGGAGGGGGGCTCGACCTCTCTCTGTGGCTCAGTGTGTGTGTGTGTGTGAGAGAGAGAGAGAGAGACATAGAGAGAGCAGGAAGAGAGAAGGGGCTCGTCCCCTCTTTGTGATTCTGTTGTGTGTGTGTGTGTAAGAGACACACACACACACACACACAGAGCCCGCTAACCGGCCCCTTATTGGGCTAGTGGGCCAAGTTTGCCCGGGTCCAAGGCAACCGAAACGGGCCGTGCAAGGCGGGCCAAGGCACCCAAGGCGGGCCTGGAGGCGATCCAGGCGATCGCCTAGGCAACATTGGCCAGAACGAGATGACTTATCCCCGCCTCACCTCACCTAGGCGATCACCTTTAATAACATAGCTCTCAAATGTGAAAAAAAATATGCCTTCTTTGTTTATCACCGTTTTCTCTCTTTCTTCTCCATTCATTTTTTTTCTATTGTTCCTTCTAAGATTGGATGGACCAAATCCTACTGTCAATCTCTTGTAAAATAACTTGAACGATTGTAATATTGTTTTTTAATGTCAGGAATGATATATTATTTGTAGTTTAACTATTAACTTTAGATGTTAAATATGTTTTGTTACCTTTTTTAATTAAGTTTGTGAATTGCATTGGCATCCAATAATGCAGTGATAAGAATTTTTTATTATTGTATATATTGAGAAAGAAATTGCAAAGATAATTGTTTACACGCGGAAAATAATTCCGTTCGGAAAGGAAACACGGACAAGTCCGAACACCCTTGATTAAAACTGCTAAAGATATGTTCTTGCCCTCATAATATTGACTCCTTTTACCAAAATATTAGTTCGAGAGAAAACATTTCCTTTTGCCTCAAGATAGGGCATCATTGCAATTATCCCTCCCTGCGAGGGTTTATTTATAATATTTACTTTATGGAAGGGTTTTTATGCAATTTTCCATCAAAGCCGGATTCTTGTGTAGTGTGCCTTTCAATATTTGTTCCTTCTGAAATTTCAATCATTTTTGCTCATATCTTGGATATTTGCACAATTTTACAAGCTTTGAGGGTATATTTGCAAATCTTGATTTCTTCGGAGACTAGGTATGGTTTTCACCAACTTTGGACACATTTGGGGATATGGGAACTTTTCCACAGAATTTTCTGATTTTTGTAATTCCTGCCCAATTCCTTGGGGACATTTGCATAATTTCCCAAGATGTAGGGGTAAATTCATAATTTTGCACATTGACACCTTCCATAGGGTCTTGGACATGAAAATATTCTAACATGCTCCTTTTAATCAATCAACATAGCTGCATGTAGTAGCATTTGAATCCACTTGAACTTATTTGAACCCATTTGTACATAGCATGCTTGCTGGAGGATATTTTAGTAAACTCTCCTCCTTAAGTAAATCCTCCACATAAAACAGATTTTTCTCTTAACAAAACCCAACAAGGAGAAGCCTGCGACCTGCTGCTTTGCTGCCCTTCTTCCTTGCGGCTGTGGACTTGCTTCTTGCTATGTTGTCTTTTCTTTGGTGCTTGGTTGAGGCTCCTTCTTATAGGTGATTGAAGGTGGGGCAGAGGAGCTCCACTTCACTCTCCTCCGGTGGGATTTGAAGAGGTAACCCTTGAACTTCTTCCTCCCTGTCTTTCCTCCTTCCTCTTTCAGTTTTCTTTTTTTTTAATGGCCGCAGCCTGCCTCAATGGGCGGAGGGATGCCTCTTCCGGCCTGCCAGGGCAGAGGAGTGCCTCCTCCGGCCTGCAGCAGGGCAGAGGCAGGCCCCTCCGGCCTGCGCAGGGCGGAGGCAGGCCCTCCGGCCTGTTGCTGGGCGGAGGAGGTTCCCCTCCGGCCTGGTAGGTCCGGAGGGGGCCTCCTTGGGTCCTTTTCGCTATAAAACGATGCCGTACAGCCTTAAAAAATTCCCACTTCAACACGTGGAGCTTCTCTTTGGCTTTTTGGCTTGTACGGAGTATCTTCTTCTTGGCTTTTCTTTGTGAAAATATGTGGGTGATCACATACTTCATGCCTCCCCTACACATATATATATTTTTCTCATGGTCTTAGCATTACACATCTTTCGGAAAGTTGATTTCAGTTTCTCCCAGATTCTGTAACCTGAGTCTTTTCACAGACAGACTTGTGTGCAAAGAGATAAGGGAACAATAAGCAACCCAGTCCTTCATAAAAACATTGGCCTCCATCTCTCTCAAAAGCATGTCTTGCTTTTTCATAAAGAACTCCTTTAATGTATATTTTGGCTTATGTGCTCTATGTTATCCACTTCTGCAGCTATACACTCTTATGTGCTATATGTTATGCACTTTGCACATGCACTCAAAAAGGTTCTGGTGATACATCCTTCTTCAAGTCACAAACCATTTCAGATACCTTATCCAATTGACCATCGGATATGTATAGTTGTAGCATATGGTTTATATGGAAGGGCACATCTCAGCAGACCATGATCTGACATTGTTCTAAAAAGGGACTCAGCCTTAGTGATTAAATTGTTCTGTATGTAGACGTGAAGGAGAGCATTGCATGTAGATTGCCCTATCACTCTCTCAGGCATGCTTTCACAAAATTTCTCTGCACTGGCTAAGTCACGAACTTTTGCAACTAAGTCCAAGTGGACAGCATAATCCCTGGCAACAGCTTAATGCTGCGTTGGATTGTCATCCATTCACATATCTTCTTCATGCTTAAAAATGAGTATCAGAAATGTTTTTTCTTCCTGAGACTCCCGACTGTCATTGACGACCCTTAGTCGTCCCTTGTTGAATACGTGCATATTTCTTCTTCAGAAGTTTCTGAAAATCTGAATTTTGTGAAAATATTTTACGGGGTCAACAATAATATAGTCTAAAACTGATATAGATGATTTTGCTCATGCAAAACAACCCCAGGTAGGGGTGTCAATCAGGCTGGGCTGCCCCAAGGGCCCAGCCCAGTTTTTAAAGGGCTTGGACAGATTCTTTTTTAGCCTGATACTTTAATTTTGGCCTAGCATGGGAACTTCATGGGGCAGGCTTGGGCTTTGTAAGGTCCAACCCAGCCTAGCCCAGGATTTTTTTATTCAAATTATAATTCTTATAACATGTAAAATCCATGTTTCATAAGTGAATTATATTAGTGTATTCTGTGATAATTTTACTGGGAAGGAACATAATCTCTCAGATATTGAGAATGTAGATATAGATGTAGGAGAAATATATTTTTTTGTTGATG
This sequence comes from Amorphophallus konjac, assembly GCA_022559845.1. Classification (NCBI taxonomy): domain Eukaryota; kingdom Viridiplantae; phylum Streptophyta; class Magnoliopsida; order Alismatales; family Araceae; genus Amorphophallus; species Amorphophallus konjac. The sequence continues at coordinate 180,264,477 of CM040123.1, read as the reverse complement.
GACTTGTAGGTATGAATGTGTTAAAATATATATGACTAATAAAATGCGTCTTTCTTACAATCTGGACCTGGGCTGGGCTGGCCCTCACCGGGCTTCTCTCGGGCCCAGGATGAACATTTTCAAACTGGGCCAGGCCAGACCTTTCTAAGGCCCAGCCCATTGACACTCATAACCCCAAGCACTAATAAAGTATAATTTTAACATATATACATTATTTGTTATTTTAAAAAATAAAGAAATCATATACTTATGTTGGCACCCCCAAGAGAAACACGTTACGCCCCTGAATGCATTGATGGTTGAAAGACCATGACTGTGAGTATCACTGGCTTTGTGGTACACAAACCTGTTCTAAAATAAATTTCCTAATCATAATTTATACAACCAACCAGCAGATCAACCAACTACAAGTTGCTGGCCAGATCAGACTATCATTAATGTCGATAAGAGTAATAACTAATAGGAACCGGCAGGCGGCAGCCAAGTATCTGCAATAACAGCAATGATAACAACATTGTCCTCCATTAAGTGATTTCTACAGCAACAGACACTTCGTCTATACAATCGAAGTCCAAGATAATCAAAAGAAATAGTAACTTACAGCATCACGAAATGCTATAAACGCTGCTTCTGGTAAGTAAGCATACGTAGTCCCACTGTCCAGGACAGTCCCATGCTTGCTATCAAAGACCCTGGGGTTTAATTGCAGTGGCTTGCCAGAGATCTGTATTTCCTTCAACTCGATATTGTAATATGGACTGTTTCCATCCCAAGGCTAGAGTAAATGTGTCAGATGTATCAAATGCATTTACACTGAAAACATATCATCAGTTTGTCACCCTAAAAGTGGAAAACAAGTCATACCTGCGGACAGGATCAGAATGGGAAAACACCATCTCAGAAGGAGGAGAAATACCACCGAGGACCATTGCACCACCTCCAACATCCATCCCACCATAGCATAAAGAGAATGAATCACTAATAACTCCCTTCTCAACAAGCTGATCCATTATACTAAGCTGGCCACGGCCCAGGCCCATTATGCCATCAGCATGTTGACTAAACAGATCACCAGTTTCTAAATTTTCACAGCCAAAAACAGCATGTTGAGGCTTAAGGGCACTCTCCTTGCCAAATGATATAAGGTCCTCACCAAGAACCCCACTGCTTGAGCTCATCTCTGCATACTGCCTTTCATAAGTACACTGGTTCTTTTCATTGTCACAAGTACAATCAATATTACATTTGACTGGCTGATAAGTTCTTGATAAATCAGGCTGGAATCTCGGGTCCTAGAAAGAAACACGATTAGCTCAAACAATTGTATGAACAAGCACGTATTCAAAACTTTGGTATCAAAAGTTAGTAAAGATGCATAGTTTCAGGGACTTGTGCACAATGAAGCGGACAAAAATAGATAAATAAACACTTAAAGAATAAGTGCTACACAAAGCAACAATAAACTTCTGTACAGGACTTCTTTTTTAACGTGAATGTTTGTCATGCCTGAATTTTGCTGAAATTTTAGAAGCGCTTGACAGTTGACATTGTGAAAACTAAGGGTGCCATTGTCCATTGAAAAAGAGAAAAAAGGGATAAAAAGGGATTACCTCTTACATGAACCTGGGTCCAAACTTCTGACCATGCTCACCAGTAGGACCATGCCATGCAAAGTTTTCATTATCCCTCCTTTTGTGACTTCATATTAGGGCTTAAAGCAAAAGCTGCCAATAAGAATCCTCAACAAAAGCTGTTTCATTCAGAGAGTAACTTTATATTCTCTTCTCTTAAGCTTTGTATCCATACAGTACACCACTCAAAAAAAGAGCAGCTAAACTTTAATCATTAAAGATTTCCACTTATTTAAGCCCTGAGTTGCTAAATATCTTCACACACAGGTAGCTGGTATTGTAACCATTTTTAAACCATTTTTTATTATTTCATTTCATGTTCTTTAGTTAATTAAGATTGAGAGAAGATAACCTGGACAGATCTCAAAGAGATGTTGGAGAAATCAACAGATAGTGTGATAGTTTATCCAGTTCCTCACACCCCTGCCTCCCAAATAAATAAATAATCAGCGTCCTCATATCCTCCTATTCTTCTTTTTCTTTGTCTCCTTTTCTCCTCCTCCTCCTCTCTCCATCCATAGAAATTCCAAGATCGTATGCACCACTATAGGAAAACATTTGTCATCGCATGTTTGTCGTGTGCACTAGATCATCCCTTTAAAAGTTCATCCTTGATATCTTTTACACAGAACATTTGGCAGAGCATGTAGAAGGCATAACAAGTACTCTTCATTAGATTACGCACATAAAAGTAGGGTATCTTGAGAACGTTCATGGCCTTGTATGTTAAATTACAAGCATCTAGACTAAATGGAAAGTATGCGATGATTCCACATAAAACTTCATGTTGATGACCAGCATGTCTAAATAAGTCGAGAAAAAATTTTTTGAGAAGTGGATGGTACCACATATGTATCTCAATTGTAAAAAGAAAGTGGGATACAAGTATAGTCAGTCAGCACCCAAAAATCCCTATATGAAAACCTCACACCGAGTCAGTGCATCCCTAGATATCCCCCAACAAAAGAAAAAGAAAGGAGTTGTGAGGCTCCGCTTTACATAAATGTTTTGCCTATACACTCACTCTCTCACAAACCGAAGAGACAAGCATGTCCTCAATTCTTGCTTACTGTAGCATGAAGAATGAGCCACCAGATGATCCTATCCCCCTTTAGGTTCCACTCCTTGTGCCATTTGAGGAGGAGATGCTGCAGACTCTCAAACGGCCCAAAGGTATAGTGGATCCTATCGCCGATCTTAATCCAAACCTCCCTAGAGAAAGAGCATCATGTAAATAGGTGGTTAACATCTTCATCCAATTCCCCACATAAACAACAAAGGGTATGATATATCCTGAAGGAATGGGGCAATTATGTCACAAGTGGGCAGCTGGCCATGTGATATCCTCCATATCAATAGCTTTACCTTCAACGGACTCTTGGGGGCCCAAATTTGCGGAGCTAAATGGTGTCGCAGTCCCCCATCTGATATGAGTGAGTATGTAGACCTGACTAAGAAGGCTCCCTCCTTCTCGCACCTCCAGCACCACCTATCGGCCCTGCCCTCCACCAGCTTATAGTCTATAAGGAATAACAAAAGACCGTCCAGCTGATCCATCTCCTCGTGTGATAGACTCCTCCTTAAGGGGGGGTGCCCATGTATCCCCAGACAAGTGTCTATCATAGGTTTGAACCACATATGCCATGGGTGTTGCCGAAATAAGAAAGAGCTTGGGAAAGAATTCTTCTAGCGTGAAATCTCCACACCACCTGTCCTTCTAGAACAAACACCTCTGTTCATAACCCAAATTGATCCGAACACTTGATTTGATGATATCACCACACTGAATGATGCCTCTCCAAATTGGAGAGACATTGTGTAGAGATGCCAGTGTCAAATCTCAATCTCTGACCTTGCTATAGTATCTCTACCTCACAATCTATAGCTAAAGCCCACTGTCTTCCGCTCCAAACCTCCAGAGCCATTTACAGAGAAGTGTCATGTTGAAGTCTCTGAAATTCTTGATGCCCACATCTCTTGCTTCCTTGCTTGCACACTCTTCCCCATGAGATGTCATGCCAACCCCTGCATCTATCCCCATTGCCATGCAGTCATGCTAGAAGAATATCACTTGAATGGATTCTAGTTTCTTGGCCACCGTTTTAGGGATCCTAAAAATGGAGAGATAATATATAGGAAGGATATCTAACACCGGATTGCATAGCATCATTCTCCCCCTGTCTGAGAGGAGCCTCGCCTTCCATCCAGCTAGTTTGGACTCAAACTTTTGCACTACCACCAGCCAATCCCTACAATGTAGGGCCCCTGGGGATAGTGACATGCCCAAGTGGGAGATAGGAAACTCTCCTATCTGACAGTGCAATAAAAATGTTGCTCTCCTAAGTGCCCTCTCCTCCATGTTGATCCCAGTTATACGGTTTTTGTTGAAATTCACCTTCAAACTACTAATATCCTAAAGCAGCTCCAACATCAACCTGACAATATATAATTGGCTCTTCTCATCTACTAAGAAAAGAATAGCATCATCAGCATACTGCAGATGGTTGATGCCAACACCTTGGTGCCCTACCTATGAGCCTCTGATCAAACACGCCCTTTCAACCCTCATCCACATCATGTTCAAAATCTATGCAACTAAGACAAATGAGAGGGACATAGGGCAATATTGGTATTACCCGCTTTCAAAAAAAAAAAGAGGGGGGACATGGGTCACCCTAGTGGAGCCCTATGTCATTGTGAAAAGATGAAGTAGGCTGCCCATTAACCAAGACAGAAAAGGATGCTGAGGAGAAACACGCTCTGACCCACCCAATCCACTTCTCATCAAAACCCATCTTGGCCAAGGTCTGCAGTAGGCAATGCCAATTAATATTGTCATAAGCCTTCTCAAAATCCAACTTCAACACCATCCCCCTCTTCCTCTGGGTCTTCATAGCATACAAACACTTGTGAGCAACTAAGAAATTTTTTTGTATATATCTTCCCCCGATGAAATCCCCTTGATGACCACTAACCACTCTGCCAATCACCCAATCAATTTGGTAATAATCTTGTAAGCATTGTTCAAGAGACTGATGAGTCTAAAGTCCAAAAAACCTTGTTTCTTAGGGATAAGAACCAAGATAGTTTTATTGGTACCCCTCAAGTGAGCCCTACCTTCCTCAAACTCTCTTAATACATAAATCAAGTCCTTCTTGATAATTTCCCAACACTTTTGAAAGAAAACCATAGGAAAGCCATCGAGACCGAGTGCTTTGTCACCTGTAAGCACAAAAACTGCCTATCAGATCTCCTCCTCCGTGAAGGGGCTAGATAAAGTCTCGGCTTCAACTATAGAGAGCTAAGGAAGAAGGTCGTTTGAATTGTCGAGTTTGCACTTATGATCCTCAGTGAAGAGTCTAGAAAAGAAGTCCTTCGCACACACTATGATCTCCTCCACCCTGATGAAAGTCTACTCACCAACCTTGATGGAGGCTATATGGTTGATTCTCCTTCTCCCTGAGGTAATCCTCTGAAAGTAAGTAGTGTTCCTATCAACTTCCTTGAGCCATTTCTCGCTCGATCTCTGCTTCTAATAAATCTCTTCTCGTGTGAGGATCTCTTCAAACTCTGCCCTAAGTGTGCCCATGCGCAACATGTTAGAGTCATCCAACATCCATGCCTCCTCCAAGCAGTCCAAGCCCTCCGATTGTTGTAGAATACTCTACTTACCCAATCTGTCAGGTACGGTGTAGCCAACCCCCCATCCTTTAAGCTCCTGGGCCAGGTGCTTCAATTTCCCAACTAAGGTAGCCATGGAATAGTGATCTTGTGTCTGTACACTTCAAGCCCTCCTGACTGTCTCCATGAAGTCTACCTCCCTGAGCCAGAACCTTTCAAATCTAAAATCCTACCTTCTCTGCTCGCGGCGGCTAGTCTTCAAGAGAATAGGTTTGTAGTCCTACATCGGCTTGGCCAAGTAAGAAGCTTGCAAATGTGGAAAATGATCCTCCCAATCCATCAATAACGTGAACTTATCCAGCCTGAAACAAGCAAGTGTCGCCCTCATATTAGACTAAGTGAACTGAGCATTCACCAATCCAATGTCGATCAAAGAAACCTCCTCTATGAAGTCACAAAACTCCTCCATCTCCCCCGTGTTGAGGTTGGCCCTCGTCCTCTCCCAGGCCGCTATGATTGCATTAAAAATCACCACCTACACACCAATGACGGCCCTAGCTACAGTGGTATAGAAGCAGCTCTTCCTATAGTGCTCTCTTTCTCTCCCTAATTTGTGGACCATAGATCCCCGAGCAGTCCCATGAGAAGTCATCCCTCATGCTACGGAAATGAAGGGAGATAGCCCCAGGCCGACCTCTCTATCTTCTTCCACCTCCTCGACCTCAAACGGGCTCCACAATAGCATAATACCTCTTGCCCTCTCCTCTGTCGGGAGGCCACCGTTTTTTAAAGTCTGGCTTCCCCAATCTCCCTCGTAATCCCCTCCCCATCACTTTCACACTTGGTATCTTGCAAGCACAAGATATCAATCTTGCATCTTCTTATTAGCTACTTCACCACCCTCTTTTTTTCGCCCCCACAAATCCCCCTCACGTTCCATGAGATGATTCTTATAAGGAATAGGTTGTATTCCTCTTTCCCTCCTCCGGCTCTTTCACTCTCTCCTCTCCCTCCTCACTTTGCCTAGCTGGCCTTTTATGTGATTCCCCCCCCCTTCACCTCCCTGGCCATACTGAGCAACCACTACTTCTGGATGTTGATGAAGACCGCTCTCAGGTCCCTCTCCACCCCCTCGAAAGAGACATCCAGCTTTTCCACAAGCTCCCTCATTTGTGCCTCTGTCATTTTTTCCACCACCCCCATCAGCTCCCTCACCTCCTCCCTTCTCAGCCTGCCCCTCACTTCAACTCCCTCCCCTTCGGAGTTACCCTCCTTCATCCCAGTCCCCCCCCCCCGTGTGTCCGGGACAATCTCCAAATCTTCACGTGATGGCACCTCCCCCTATGCAAACAATCCCACTTCGGTTTCCCGCCCCTACCTGGAAGGTGTGAAGCGGTTGTCTTGTGCCCAACCCAACATGCTGAGTGGTGCTACCGCATTCGTCTCTCTATAGTCCTCCACGTCTTCGCCGCCAAACTCACCCGCCTCCAACAAAAACATCTGGGGTAGGAAGCTGAAAGGTTGCATGATCTGTAGGGGATCTACCCCCTAGTGGTCAGCACCAGAGGTCATCGGCTCCTCCTAGGTCGGGCCCAAGGAACCCTCCACTAAGGACACTATGTGAAGTCAGACCGGCCCAATAATGGGCCGGTCCGGTCTGCTTGTTAGTTCATTTTCGCAGGTCCCTCTTATTGGGAGTCAAGTTCATTACCATACCCAATAAGAGGGATCCAGTTAACTTATTCATGTCTTTTTCCTTCTTCCCAAACCACCCTTGTAGGTCTCTCTGTGTAACAGGGGTAGTTTAATCATGGATGTAGTGTTTAACCTAATTTAACAATGCTAAAAGAGGGGGCGCAGCCGCTAGCAGGGCTGGGTGCGATTCCCTCCAATTATTCCTCCATCTCCCTCCCCATTCTCCTCTTCCCTCTGCTCTTTCTCTTCTCTTCTCCATCTTCTCACACAGAACCATGTAAAATCTAAAAAAATCTTCACGGTATCAGAGCGCTCCGATCAAGCTTGGGCCTGGTTTGGGCGTGTGGTTCCAGTAGCGACAATGGGCAGTGCCTCCTCTTGAACAGCTGGGTTGCGGCATCTTCTGTGAAGCCCTAGTGGTGCACAGGGAGGTAGTTGTTGTGACCTTGGAGTTCAAGATTTTTTGTCTTCGCACCCCTACTGTTGTGTGGGCTGTGAGAGAATGATCTCTCATCTTTTATTTTCGTCTCCCGTACACCTATGAAAGAGGAGAGGTTCCTTAACTCTGTTTGATGTCTAGTTGTGCTCTGTTTGGTGTCCGACTTAGTACATTTTCGTGTGTTGTGGTTGCACTGTGGAGGTCCATGTTTCCTCCTTGTTGTTGTGTTTTGGTGGACATTTACTATTAGTCAGGTATGGCTAAGGTTCTGAAGTCCGATACAACATCTAAAACCACTGGATCTGCAAATATAGTGTCATCAACGACCGGGAGTGGCAATGTGTCACTTCAAATCACCCCGGTGAAATTAAATGAACACAACTATATGGTTTGGTCTGTTGCAACAGAGATTTATATTGCTGGCCGGGGGAAAATTGGTTACATCAATGGAAAATTGAAGAATCCTAGTGAAGAGGATCCTATTTTTGACAAGTGATACTTTGAAAACAATGTAGTTATATCTTGGTTACTCAATTCAGAAATCAACTCTTTGGAAGCGATCTGCCTGTGAAATGTGGACCCTTCTCGAAGAAATGTTTGGTCAACAAGACATGGTTCGCAATTATCAGTTGCCAAGTGAAATTCATGAACTCAGACAAGGTTATTATGGCATGCTCCAAAGTAAATGGAAGGATCTGGATTATTATGCTCTAGATGACTGGGCTTGTGCTGTAGATCAAAAGAAGTTCTTGGCCTATCTCAAACACAATCGGATTTTTAAGTTCGTGGCTAGCCTGAATCCGAAATTTAAAAATCTTAGAGGTCAAATTCTGAGCATGGATCCCCTTCCCTCACTTGAGCAGGTCTACTACAAGGTGTTGAGTGAAGAGGGTCGTCGCAAGGCGATGAATGATAGCAGTGCACTTGCTCCTATTGCGATTCTATAGCCCTTGTGGGATCTGGTCAAAGAAACAATAAGGGTGTTTCTGGACAAAATAAGGACAACTCTAATAGGGTGTTTGGGAGCACTTTTTCAAAAAAGGCTCTTTCTACCACAAATATTATGTTATGTCAATTTTAAACTTAATTTTTGAAATTGACGAAAATAGATAACTATCTATTTGGCAAAAATGTCATAATTTTTAAATTTTGTGTGGACCTGTTTGCTAGAACAACTTGGAAGTCTAAACACTTTGGAAACTGATGGCCCTGAGGGGTATAGAGTCCCGCCGATGATGCGCTCGAGTGGGTACCAGCTCTCGGAGTCGAACTAGTTCCAGAAATCGCAGAAGCCATGGCGGGTGAGGAAGAGGGTCGTGCGGTAGTTAAAAGTAGGGATCAAACTCGTGGATCATGGACTTGTAGCGGAGGACGCTGAAGAGGCGAACGGTGAAGGCGAGGAGGTAGACAAGGCAGAGGACATAGACCTGGATCAGGAGCTCTTGCTGCTTAGTCTTGATCTTGATGGATCTAAGGGAGAAGGGGAGGCTTCCGGCTCCATCCTCGGATTTGATCCCATGGCGGGGAGGAGGACCCTTGGCTTTGCTCGCTTCTGCTGGGAGGGCGATGGCAGAGGAGATCACAGGGTGGCCTCCATGCCGGAGGTGGGGGGAAGACGGGATGGGCAGGGAAGGGCCGCTTTGCTCGCTTCTGCTGGGAGGGCGATGCCAGAGGAGATCACGGGGCGGTCTCCATGACGGAGGTGGAGGAAAGACGGGGATAGGTAGGAAGGGTCAGGCGGTGGTCGCAGTGCAGAGAGAAGAAGAGGTTGGGGTGGGGTGGGGTCGCAGGGAAGAAATAAGAAGAAGAGGGATAGGAGGAGAGGAGGAACACGAGGGAGACGGGGAGAGGAAGGGGGGTTTCCACCCAATTTGGGGAGCTTCTCTAAAAAAAAATTTGTTCGAAGGTTGGGGAAAGTTAAAGAAGAGACTAGCTACTCCCTAAAAATTAGGAAAGGTGTTACCAAACACCTATAAGACTTTTACATCTCTTTATTTTTATTTTAAGAGAGAAATCACTCAAAAAAATGCAACCAAACACCCTATAAGCCGGAAAGATTTGTAGTCACTATGGACGAGAAAATCATCTTGTAGATGATTGTTGGGATCTTCACCCTGAAAATAAGCACCCTAAGTTTCAGAAAGTCGAGAAAGGGAAGCAAGCAAAATGATATGTGACAACTACTTCTACTGGTGGGTCTCAGCCGCTTCCAGACCAAAGCTCATCTAGTTCTCAGGGTTCAGTCCCTCAAGGATTGACCTCATAAGATATTGCTCAGCTACAACAGCTTCTTTCACAGTTTGGTTCCACGCCTACCATCTCATCGTCTCTTCCATCCTCGTCAGGTACTGCTGGTGTTGCGTTGAGTGCCTCTGCACGTCCAGCTTCTCACCCTTGGGTCATAGACTAAGGGGCAACCGATCACATGACCAATATTTCTATCTTGTTCTCTCCTTATTCCCTATGCTCTACTCAAGATAAGGTGACCATGGCTGATGAATGTCGCTAGTCGTGGCACTATTAAATTGGACGGTCATCTTCTTTTGTTTTATGTTCTTCATGTACCTCATCTCTCCATGAATCTCATGTAAGTTAATAGTATCACAAAATGTTTAAACGACTTAGTCACTTTTTTTCCTGATTGTTGTGTGTTCCAGGACTAGAAGACAAGACAAGTGATTAGGAGTGGACAAGAAGCAGGAGGCCTCTACTATTTCGACCCCGGAGTAAGAGCTGTTGTTCACTCAAAAGCCAGTAGGACCATCAATCATAAACTGACGGAAATTTAATTGTGGCACTCACGTTAGGGCCACCTTTCGTTTCATTCCTTGAGAGTCTTATACCCATCTTTATTTGGTCACATTAGTCTTCAGTCTCTTCGTCTGCCCTTTGGCAAAACAATGACGTGTCCAATATTCAATTTCCTATGTTGTCAAAAGCACGTCTAGACGCTTGCCTAGGCAATTTTTGAGGTGAGGCAGCCCCAAACCGCCTCTCTTTCGCCTCAAACACCTCACTCCAGGAGGGCTAGTCCCAAGAGATCTTATTGGCTTACCCTATGTATTTTAGCCTCAAATCTTGATTGTATGTATGTATTTTCGCTTCAAATCTTGATTGTTGTTAATTTATTGAAAATCTTGATTGAATGTATGTATTTTTTTGTGATAAGATAAATATTTATATTTTTTTAATTGTATATATATATTTTAATAAAATGCCTCAAACGCCTCAAATGCCTTTGGCCTAGGCGCTTGAGACATGAGGCGACCCCTTGGTCGCTTCGGTCGCCTCACGCCTCTGACTATATAGCCAATTTCAATGAATAAAAGTCAAATTCCTTTCGCACTCGTTCATTTAGATGTGTGGGGTCCTTCCCCTATTCCTTCTCTTGATGGCTATCACTATTTTGTGAGTTTTATTGATGACTACACTTAGTGTACTTGGTTATACTTGTTGAAAGCTCGAGTAGAAGTTCCCAAAGTAATAGAGATCTTTTGTAAAATGATTGAAAATCAATTCGGACAAAAAATGAAAGGTCTTCAGTCTGACAATGCAAAAGAATACTTTGAAAAAAAAGTGCATATTGTTCTTGAAAAGGAAGGAATTCTTCATGAATCTTCTGTGCTTATACACCCCAACAAAATGGGGTCGCTAAAAGAAAAAATCAGCATATCTTGGAGACTACTCGTGCTTTGTTATTTCAACATCATCTTCTAGAAAGGTCTTGGGAAGAAGCAATGTTAACTACAACATATGTCATCAATAGAATGCCATCTCGAGTTCTTAGACATAAGACTCTTACCTTTTTTTTGTATCTGAGACCTCCTTTATTTCCTCTTCCACCCAGAGTCTTTGGATGTTTATGTTTCATTCATTGTCTGTAACCTAGTACCAACAAACTTGATCCCCGTGCTATCAAGGGTGTTTTCTTGTGCTAGTCTCCCACACAAAAAAGATAGTGTTTTGACCCCAAAAGTGGGAAAAAATGTCCACAGAGATGTCACATTTTGTAAATCAAAGTCCCCCTTGGTTCCCCCACTTCTCCTCAGGGAGAGTCTTATTCCTCTACCACACATCCAACCCTTGTGTTTTGTACACTTTCCTTATCTTCCATGGATGGATTATGTAACGACCCGAGAATCCGATTACCGGGAAGGCCCGATAACCCGAGACTCGCACCGCCACCCACGAGTCCGAAGACTCGGAAGGGTTAAAAGGATGGTGTGGAGACTACACAAGTATCACAAATAATTGCAGAAATTAAACAGTTATAATATTAAGCAGGAAATAAATTAACTTTTTACATGGTCCACAATAGAAATTAACAACAATAACAATAGTCCACGACTAGTACAGTGACAAGGAAGAAAAGTACAACTACACGGGGCATACCCCGGCTCTGACCTCTGGCACTACCTCTGGGCACCCGCACCACGCTGCACCCCAGACGCGCTCCCCCGGGGCGGCGCCTCACCTAAAACACGGTGAAAACACGCAGGGAATGAGTCTCGGAACAAGACTCAGTAGGGATCACTCGAACCCTACCTCGTAAAACGAGAAATCACTACACTAGCGGTAGGAGAGTACCTCGGAAAGGAGAGCCCTGTACTCTACAAGACAAAGGTCCCATGGCACGCAAACCGACACCCGTGCCACGGTAAGAAGACCGAAGCTCAACGGCCAACCCGACAAAACCCGAAGGTCGGAAACACACGACTGACAGTCTGTCACTCCGTACTCGACAGGAGTACCACCCACTAGAAGCACAGCCGGTAGCGTCCCCTGACGTCTTACACCGCACCGCAGGTGAACCGCCTGACGTGGTAGGTCCTACCCGAGGCGCAGACACCGTACAAGTAACCACAAACAAGTGACTAGCTGGGGTCACGCCCGTCAACGTGGGTCCAACCGCCCCCAACCACGTGTGCACACACAGACCACGCGTCCCTGGTCTGGCCCTCTGACCGGTTTTCCCCTCAGCCGGACTCTGGCTGCAAGACGTGGGGCCCAACGGTAACCGGTCCACAAACCGTCTCTAAAGGTCGGCCCGTACACCACTCCCTGGTGCGACCAGCACACGCGTACTGGTAGGCTACGACTAGTGGAGGGTCATTGAAGGAGTAGACTCTCATGTCACGGAAAACAACGTCGCAACCCCAGGTACGAGGGACGCTCCTTGTACCCACACTAACGCACGGTGACGCAAACCGAAGTCACCACCTCCCGGGACCCCACGGCACCCCCACGTGTAGCCCCCACATGATGCCCCACATCAGTCGGACTACGGGTCAGCACAGGGATCGAGACTAGCTCGTCCGGGACTCGAATTGGCAAGGAAAAGGAGTCGCGGTCACCGGAGGACCGCCTCCAGTGGTCGCGGTCGACCCAGGACCGCTACCACCTAGTCGCGGTCCTCCTGGGACCGCGACCACCCTGGTGCGCGAAAAGTGAATGTGGTCGCCTGATGACCGTCTTCACCTCATAGCGGTCTCCAGGAGACCGCGACCAGACTCCAACGGTTAAAAAAACCGTCTCGAAGACCGTGCCGGACCCCATGGTGAAAGCGGTCGCCCCCTGACCGCCACCAGCAGTCGCGGTCAGTCACAAGACCGCGACTGCCTGCCGACAGAACAAGCCCCAACGGTCAAAAACCCTGGTGAAGGCGGTCCCCACCCGACCGCTACCAGTGAACGCGGCCACTGGTAGACCGCTATCATCTCGGAAAACCGAGAACGGCGGGAACGGCCAAAAACACCATCCACGCCCCCATACCTCCACCGGAGAGGGGGAAATCAAAGGGGAAGGCCCCCGGGGACCCCTAGCATGATTCTAGGCCATCAAAACGCGAATTCATGCATCAAATCCATAGATCGGGCGACTCTCCCCAAAACATGGAAAAACCCCAAGCATGCTCAAACAAGCCCCTCTCGGCCTCCCCTCGGCCTATAAATCACGGAAAAGATCGGCAAGAGGCTAAGGAACGTCACCCTACCTCGGGGTTGCCCGAAACGCGGCGGATCGCCGCCGATCCTCAAGAATCGCTTGAAGCTTCACGAACTCCCCACGCCCTCACCGAGCACCGAACACCGCCGCGATCGCCACACCGCCGCCTACGCCACGACGCCGTCGCCTCGCCGCAACCGCAGCCGAAGGGGGTGGCGCCAGGGCTAGCACCGGAAGAGGGGGCGGTCACGGTGGAAACGCACGGGAGAGAAGGGAGGAAGAAGAAGAAGAGGAAAGAGAAAAAGAAAAGAAAAGGAAAAGGAAATGGGAATATATAGAAAATCCGATTTTTCGGAAAAATATATTTCCGGAATCCTCGGAACGCACCGATCGCAACGGTACCACTCGTGCCTGGGGGAACCGCCCGGTTCGCCCGCAGCGAGCTTCCGAAGAAAAAGCCGAAACACACACCGGGAATCGGAAAACACACGCGGAAAAGCCGCGGAACGCCTCCGGGCCTCCGAAATGACTCCGGATCGCGCCGATCCGAACACGAAAGATGTCCGAAATGAAATTTCGGACACAACAGCGCCGGACGCTCTGAAAACCAGATCCGGGACCCACGAAGAAGGATCCGAAAGGTCCAGGATATTACAGATTACCTTCACAAGTTGGTGGTCGTAATATTGCAGGTGTAGAGAAAGAGTTGATCACTTACTCAACTACAGGTGTAAGAAAGAGCTAATCACTTACTCCTGTCCGCCGAAGGTAGTGGCCATAGTTTGCCGTATCGGATCTCGGCTTCGTCTCGGGGGGGTCGGAGAGAAGAGATTTAAGAGAGATCTTGAAAAAATCTCGGGAGATCGGGTTCGGTGATTTCAGATAATTTTTCATATGTATAACCTATTTCTAAAATAATCTTAATTCTTTTATACTAACCACTCAATTTCACAAATATGTTTTTACAATTGACAACTCAATCTTACCAAGTAAAGAGTAATGATAACAATAACAAATCAATTCACATGCTCTAATGTCAATATACATCAAAAGTTATACAAAAAAGAGATACATAAAATAGTACATGAATCACAAACTGAAGAATACATCAAAAATTATCAATAATAAGAAGGGCGGTGTGCCTCAATCTCTCCATTCGCATATTGTCTAAAGTAATAAGAAGGGCGCTGCCACTTTTATCAACAATTTCGACGAAATAAACTAAGACAGTTAAAAAAAATTAACATTAAATTATAAACTATAACAAAATTCAAATCTCTCTCTCTCTGTCTCCTCCCTCTCCGTCTGTCTCTCTCTCACCCTTTCTACAGACACACACACACACACACAAAGACTGAGAGAGAGAGAGAGAGACGGAGCGTGGGAGACAGAGATCGGGGGCGGGGGGAGAGATAGAAAGAGGGACAGAGAGAGAGAGAGAGAGCAGGAGTGTGGGAGGCAGGGAGGGAGAGTGTGGGAGGCAGGGAGAGTGTCGGGGAGACAGAGGAGAGATCGGGGGCCGGGGGGAGAGAGACAGAGGGACAGAGAGAGGGAGAGAGAGTAAGGGTGTCTGTAACCCACCCTCCCTCTCCCTGCCGGGGGGGGGGGGGGGGGAGATCTCGGGGGCCGGGGAGGAGAGACAGAAAGACAGAGAGAGGGAGAGAGAGATCGGGGGACGACCGGAGATGGGGGAGACGACCGGGGATGGGGGAGGAGGAAGACGGGGGCGGGGGGAAAGGAGGAAGGTGGTATACCAGACACGATCGGCGAGCGGGGAGGGCAGCTCCGGCAGAGATCCGCCGGTTTGCGCAGCGCAACCGCGTCCACCAGTGGGGCGACGTTAGAGCCCTCCCGCGGCCGCCTGGACCGGAACACGAGCTGCTGCTCGCGGCGGCAGTTGCTGTGGTGGTGGTGGAGGTGGAGGTGGACGTGGTGGCGCCGTGGCGGTGCTCCTGGAGCGAGGTGGTGGCGTCGTTGGTGGAGATCCTTCGGCGCCGGCGAGGTGCGACTGTGGAGGCGAGAGCACGAAGGGGGGTGGGGCGTCAGGCGTGAGGGCTGCTAGAGCAACTCGACAGGTCACGGGGCCGAGGGGGGGGTGAGGGTTTAAGCCTTTAAGGCGGACCCGACCGGACCGGCCGGTTCCTGTGCGCCCGAACTCGAATGAAGCCCGCCTCCCGCCCGCGATTCTCTTCTCACCGAAGCACGCGACCTCGGCATAGCCTCGCGCCTCGTGGACGCGGCGAGACCGAGATCTCGCCGAGATCTCGCGAGACGGCGAACCATGGTAGTGGCGGTCCCTCATATGGATGTTGTCTCTTCCCATGAAGCTGCCAATTCTCCATGATGCATCACTATTGAACCTCCTGATCTTGATCTTCCTATTGCAAGTCGCAAAGACAATCATGGGTGTACCAAACACCTTATTTCTCAGTTCATTACTTATTCTTATTCCCCTACTTATTTCTCATTTGTTTCTAGGCTATCCACCGTTTCCTTGCCTTGTTCCTTCACAGAAGCTATGAAAGACGCTAAGTGGAAGCGTGCAATGGATGAGGAGATGCAAGCTCTGCATAAAAATCAAACATGAGAATTAGTTGATCCTCCGGTTGGGAAGAGATTAGTGGGCTCGGAGCTATGTAGTCTGAGGCGTGAGGCGAGCGAGGCGACCAGGGGGGCGCCTTACGCCTCAAAGGCCTAGGCGATGGCCGAGACGTTTGAGGCGAGAAATTAATAAAAATTAAAATTAAAATTATACCAAACAATATCGGAGAGAGTGAGAGATCGGAGAGAGTAGAGAGACTGAGAGAGTGAGAGAAGTGGAGAGACAGAGTGAGAGATCGGAGAGAGTGAGAGATGGGAGAGAGTAGAGAGAGTGAGAGAGACAGAGTGAGAGATCGGAGAGAGTGATAGTATGAGAGACAGAGAGTGAGAGATCGGAGAGACAGAGAGTGAGAGAACGGAGAGACAGTGAAGTGGTGAGGGTGGCGGGGTTTACAGGGTTTGAGGGACAGTGAAGAGGAAGAGGAAGACAGTGGGAGATGCAGAGAGAGTGAGAGAGTGGACATACAGAGACTGCCGCACGCCGGAGGAAGAGATTGGCAGCCGCTGCCGCACGTCGGAGGAAGCTGCTGCCGCACGCCGGAGGAAGCTACAACCACGCCGGAGGAAGCCGCTGCCGCTCGCCGGACGCCGGAGGAAGAGATTGGGATCGCCGCTGCCGCTGAGCTGCCGCGCTTGGAGGTGGAAGCAGCGAAGGGTTTTGCACGGGCAGTGAAACCCTGGGTCTCGGGGGGGTCAAAGATCCGGACGCGGCTGTTAACGGGATATGAGAGACCCGATACGCGGATCCGCGTCTTCGGGGGAGCGAACGAGGCGCGCGGAGGCGACCGACTCGCGCGGAGGCGGCCGACGCGAGTGAGGCGCGCGCGAGGCGCTCGCCTCGGCGAGCCGCGACGACACGAGGCGGGCGATCGACGCCTCGCCCCGCCTCACCGCCTAGGCGCTCGCCTAGGCGCGATTTCAACTACACAGGCTCGAAGTGAGCGTTTGCCATAAAATGTAAACCTGATGAATTTGTGGATCGGTACAAGACAAGATTGGTGGTAAAAGGATTCACTCAAACACGTTGGGTAGATTATGATGAGACATTTGCTCCAGTTGCAAAGTTGAAGCCAATAAGGGTTATTATTGCTCTTGTTGTACAATATTCTTGGAAGTTGTATCAGCTAGATGTAAAAAATGCATTCCCGAATGATGACTTGCGGGAGGAAGTGTATATACAACCCCACCAGGTTATAACACACAAGGGAAAATTTGCAGGCTCAAGAAGGCGTTGTATGGCTTGAAACAGTGTTCACGGGTTGGTTTGAGCGCCTTCGTCTTGCTATGATTCGTTTTGGGTATGTCTAGAACAATACTGATCATACACTATTTGTAAAATGGACAGATCGTCAAATTGGCCTTCTTATTGTATATGTTGATGATATGGTTATCACCAGAAATTATGTTAAAGAGATAAAGTCCTTAAAGCATAATTTGGCCAAAGAATTTGAAATCAAAGATTTGAGCATCCTCTAGTATTTTCTTGGTCTGGAAGTTGCCTACTCTGGTGATAATGTTTACGTTTGTCAGCACAAGTATGTTTTACACTTACTTTCATATACAAGAAAATTGGGATGTCGCCCAGCCGTCACACCTATGAAAGAAAACCAACAACTGACTAGCACATATGGTGAGCTTCTTTCTAATGATGATAAAAGTCATTATCAGAGATTAGTTGGCAGACTTCTGTACTTGACACTTACCCAACCAGATATTACTTATGTTGTCAGTGTTGTTAACCAGTTGATGCATGCTCCCCGAGCACCTCATTTACAGGCTATGGACAGAATTTTGAGGTATCTTAAAAGTTGCCCCGATCAAGGTCTTATATTCACTAAGTCAAAATCTTTCGTTGTTGAGGGGTTCACTGATGTTAATTGGGCAAGATCCAAGGAAGATCGTCATTCTACTTTTGGTTATTGTGTGTTTCTTGGACAAAACTTAGTCACATGGCACAGTAAAAAGCAAAGTGTGGTTGTCTGATCAAATGTTGAAGCAGAATATCATGCCATGGCACATGGGCTTATAGAACTTCTACGATTAAAGCTTTTTCTTTAAGATATTGGTCTCAGAGTTGATTTGCCTATGAAATTGTACTGTGATAACCAAGCTACGATTAAGATCGTCAGCACTCCAGTGCAATATGATCGTACTAAGCACATTGAGATAGACCGACACTTCATCTGTGAACGGTTTGATTCTGGGGAGCTTTGCCTTCCGTATGTTCGATATGTGGATCAAGTTGCTGATGTGGTCACCAAGGGTCTTTCTCAAGACAAGCTTCTCTCAGCATCGAGCAAGCTGTGCATGTGAAATATCTATGCTAAGCTTGAGGGGGAGTGTTCTGTGAAGTCAAACCAGCCTAATAATGGGCCGGTCCAATCTGGTTGTTAGTTCATTTTTGCAAGTCCCTCTTATTACGACTCAAGTTCATTACTAGACCCAATAAGAGGGATCCGGTTAACTTATTCATGTCTTTTTCCTTCTTCCCAAACCACCCCTGTAGGTCTCCCGGTGTAACAGGGATAGTTTAATCGTGGATGTAGTGTTTAACCTAATTTAATAATGCTAAAAGAGGGGACGCAACCACCAATAGGGCTGGGTGCGATTCCCTGTAGTTATTCCCCCATCTCCCTTCTGTGTTCTCCTCTTCCCTCTACCTCTCTTCTCCATCTTCTCACGCAAAAGCATGTAAAACCTAAAAACATCTTCGGACACGATGGTGGAGGAGACCCGAGCCTTTGATGTCTTCGTAGATTTCGTAGACGGGAGCGGTAAGGGGGGTATACCGCTCATACTTTCGGGACGGCTCCTTGCGGTCTCCGTCCTGGTTCCACCTTTTTCCTTGGCCCTTCCCTTGCTCGGACGGTCGCTTCTTGTCCCCCTCCCGACCCGAGCCTGTCGTGCTTCGGCAGGCGCTGAGGACTTCCTCACACTCTGCGTAGCGCAGGGCCAGGGTCACTAGCTCGGCGAGGGAGGTGGAAAGGTGAAGCACTAGCTCGCGCCGTAGATTCTCATCGCGAGTACCCCCGGTTAATGCGGTGATGGCCGAGGCAACATCCAAGCGGGGGATGCGCAGGGTTTCCGATTTGAATCGGTTGATATAAACCCGCAGCTTCTCCCCCTGTTCCTGCTTGAGGGCCAGTAATCCCGCCACTGACCGGGGAGGACCGTTGCCGGCGAAGCTTTCCTTGAACACTCGCCCGAACTGCTTGAAGTTGTGGACGCTGCCGGGGGTGAGGGCCCTGAACCATGCCTGAGCGCCCTGAACCAGAGTGGTCACGAGCGCTCGGCACGTAATCACGTCGGACGCCCCATGCAAAGTCATTAGAGCGTCAAAGCTGTCATAGTGATCGGCCGGGTCTCCCTGGCCGTCATACGATTTGAAGGTTGGAAGTGAGATCTTGAGGGAAATCTCGGCATTCAAGATGTAATCGGAGAACGGGGATCGCTCCTCGTCCTCCACAGGAGAGGTCTTCTGCAAGGCGCGGAGGGCGCGCTCTTACTCTGCGAAACGCCTCTCAAAATCTCGCAGCCGGAGAGACAGCTCTGGCTGTGGCTGACCCGAGGGGCTGGGGGGGCGCATTTGCATGCTGTCCCGGCGCTCCTCGGGGGCCTCGGTTTCCGGGAGCGGTCGGCGTGCTCCGGACTTCTCCCTCCTCGGGGTGGAGGAGGCTTCCTGCTCCGGGGGAGGGGCATGCGATGGTCCTCCTGACTGGTTGCGGATGAGCCGCCGCCCCCGGAGGGTAAAACGGCCCCCAGCGGTTTGCTGGGAGGCATCTCAGGGGGGGGGGGGGCTCTTCCGGGGGGAAGGCGACTTCTCCTCCCTGGCCGCCTGGGCCCTCATGAGATCCACGAGGACATCAAGTTTTGCGTTGAGGGTTTGGAGGGCGTCGGTGCTCCCGCCGGGAAGCTATTCCCCCGCCACCGATGGAGGTACTTCATTGGCTTGGTTGTTCGACGGGGAATTCTCCATGGGGAGGGAAGGTGCACCTTCTTCCGCCGCCAGGGCCTTTCCCTTGTCGCCGGCAGTTCTCCTACCGAAACTTCTTCGCACCATGATGGCTCTTTGTACGTTTCCCACAGACGGCGCCAGATGAAGAGGGGCGATCTCGCGCTACTCCAGAGCGGGAAAGAGGATGACCACGTACACTTGAAGTATGAACTGCAAGGAGGGAAACAAGTCAGAGGTGCCCAGGGATGGATCCCCGGGGAAAACCCTCTGATGCTTAAGTCAACAAAAGTAGTAGAGCACTGGTGCGAAGGGAGGAGTTAGGAGGGAGATGGGGCGCGAGATCCCTCTCCACCAAATGGTGAAGTGGTTCCTGCTCAGGATTTTCTTTGGCTTACCCTCTCCACCAAAAGGTGAAGTGGTTCCTGCTCAGGATTTTCTTTGGCTTACCTCCTCACGGTAGGGCTCTTCCAGCTTAAATAATGGCTCGTTGAGTGCATGATCCCTGTAAGCTGAGGAGTTTCAGGGGGGGTTACGTCGTTCTTGCGGGCTCTTTATAGCACGCGGACTCTTGATCTCCCTTATCCTCTTGAGCTCCCAGCTTTTAAAGGGCTCGTAACGGCCGTACAGATAAACTTCCATCAGTTGGCCCGAGCGTGAGACACTAGCCCAGGAGATGCCTCCCGAGCGATGAGTGCGTGATTTTGGGCAGGGAATACTGGGCTCCGAAAGAGCTTTCCCGATCGAATTGATGCTCGGACTTCCCAACCCGAAGGCCGCCTAGGAAGTGCTTGATCCGAGTGAGTTATTAGGTTTTATATTAAGTGGGCCTTGGGGCTACCACTTCAAGGAGCTGGGCCTTGTTGGGTCAGGTTGGACCTCATTTGGCCTCTCCGTTCGGGCGGTTAGATTTCCCCTCTCCAGTTAGCAATGGGCCCTTGGCCCCGTCCGACCCAATTGCGACCCCCACCAGTGGGATCGGAGCCGACCCAACAAGATACGTAGGCAAGTCTCCAAAACAAGTCTCCAACGCTCTAACTTAGTATTTAAAGCATCAATACTCTCATCAATTAAAACAATATCATCTGCAAATAGCATATACCAAGAGATATCATCATGCAATTATTTTGTTACTTCATCCATAACTAAGGCAAAGAGATACGGACTAAGTGCAGAACCTTGATGCAAACCTATAGAAACTGGAAATTTACTAGTCTCCCCAGCAATAGTTCGAACACTAGTAATAGCACCGTCGTACATATCCTTAATCAAATCAACATATCCTTGAGAGATTCCTTTCTTTCTTAATGTCCACCAAATCAATTCTCTCGGTACTCGATCATACGCCTTCTTTAAATCAAGAAAAACCATATACAAATCTTTTATCATCTCTCTATACTTCTCCATTAGTTACCGTAGTAAGAAAATAACTTCTGTAGTAGATCTATTCGGCATAAAACCAAACTGATTTTCCGATACAGTAGTCATACATCGGAGGCGTTTTTCAATTACTCTTTCCCAAAGTTTCATAGTACGACTCATAAACTTAATTCCACGATAATTATTGCAACTTTGAATAACTCCTTTGTTTTTATAGAAAGGAACTACAACACTTTTTCTCCAAACGTCTGGTATTCTCCGTTCCTTTAAAAGTTTATTAAAAAGTTTAGTTAGCCACTGAATACCAATATCTCTTAGGCCTTTCCATACTTCAATAGGTAAGCCATCTGGTCCTAAGGCCTTGTCCACTTTCATTTTTCTTAAAGCATCCTCAACTTCTGACATCTTAATACGCCTGAAATATTGATATTTATCAAATATTGTGGACTCTTGGGTACCTTCTAAAGAGAAATCCTTGACGCAATCTCCATTAAATAATTTCTGAAAATAACTATGCCACCTCTCTTTAATCTCAAGATCCTGAGTTAAAACACTTTGATCTTCACCTTTAATGCAGCGAACATGATCTAAATCTCTAGTTTTCATTTCTCTTAAATTAGCAAGTTTAAATATGTCCTTTTCACCCTCTCGGGTTCCTAATTTATTATATAAATCTTCAAATGCCTTTGATTTAGCTTCGCTAACTATTTTCTTAGCTCTCTTTTTAGCGATTTTATAGACTTCTAGGGTTTGATCATTTTTGTTAGTTTGCGAAACTTTAAGCGCTCCTTTTTTACTCTAATGGTATTTTGGATTTCCTCACTCCACCACCAAATCTCTTTTTCTATATTCTTTTTACCTTTAGATTCGCCTAAGAGTTGTTTTGCAACCCTCGTTATATAATTTGTAACATTATTCCACATTACATTAGTTTCTTGTTCTAAATTCCAAATATTTTCCTTTAATAGATAACTTTTAAATGTTTCTAAACTTTTACCTTTTAAATTTCACCATTTAATCTTAGAACAATTATTTATAATGATCTTTCTTTTGAATTTAGGGATAGTGACATCCATTACTAACCTATGTTGAGGGGCTAGACTCTCACCAGGAATAACTTTGCAATCTTTACATAAAACTATATCGACCTTCCTAATAAGAAAATAGTCAATTTGACTTAGATGTGTTCCACTCTTGTATGTTATTAAGTGTTCGTCCCTCTTCTTAAAGAAGGTATTAGTAATTGCTAAATCATAGGCCAAAGCAAAATCAAGAATAGTATAACCCGTATCACTTCTATTGCCAAAACCAATGTATTAGTAATTGCTTTCGACTATCTAGCGTTTAATTTAAACTGTCATAGTCTCATGAACTATCAGCTATCTCAAAGGTCGTTGCCTATAATATTTGTGATAGCTCAAAATCAAAATCAAGACTATGTTAAATATAGCTTAGTCACTTATATAAATTTCACTCTTAATCAACTGTGTCAAACTAAAGACAAAAATAGTCAAACGACTATCATCAGCTATCCTAAAGACCAAGCCGTTCTTATAAATATGATAACTACAGTTCAATATTTATGTTAAGATTAACTTAGCCGTTGTTATAAAAGAAGTTTCACTTCCTAATCGACTAAGGCAATGGTTAAGCGACTATCACACTGAAATTCAAAATTCAAACACATTGAATTCTGTTGTATCAGACATTAAATACTACTTGTGCAGTATGAAAATGTACACGCAAATTATGTTTCCTTTCCTATGAAATGTATTTGACTAAGGGCCTAAAAAGGTCAGTCCCTTTAAATCTATTTCAGGAAGTAACAAACTAGAAAGCTACTGCCAGAACAATTGGTACAAATGCGTGTCGAATTCAGCACAAAGAATGGAGTATTCTATGCAGGAATTCATGACTTTATCTTTTCATAGAATAAACAAACATCTTCTGCAATGTGACAGCTCTAGGAAAAGGAGCACTCTCAGAAAAGGACTCTGCTGCATGCAGAAACAACGGCGTAAGAAAGATCTCTCTTTGATTCTCCAAGAGAAAGCATGAAGTCAAAGAAGTTATCCTAGGAATGATCTGCTTCTATCTTTTCATACAAAAGAGCACGATAATTCCAAAGACAGAAAAGATCTCTCTGCGGACAGCTGCACGCTACAGGGCCCAGGCAGAACAGGGAGCTCTCCAACGAATACAAGGATGTGTCTAACGAATACCTGGATGAGTCTAAACGATCATCAGTATGTATCTAATGGAACCATCCTCACAAAGAGCTATAAATATTAGTTGTGGCTGAACAAGAAATCTCTCTCGGAGAGAGCCTTGACTGAGCATATTTACAGACATATCTTCTATCCAAGAAGCTGCAGAATGCAAGAGCAAAAGGGTAAGCGTACCAAGCAAGATATCTGGTGAACCCCATATGGAAGAAGCATAAAGCCTAGTGTTGAGCGAAAAGCAAAGCCAGCTTCTTCCTCAACCATATCTACTACATGCTGAAGCAAAGGAGAATCATATACATTAACCAACTACAGCAATATCCTCAGATTCCTTACAAATGCCCTCCGCGATTCTCTGATTTTATCTTTGAAGCCTTTTCCGTTGTAGTTCAAGATAGTCATGGTTTCACTCTCATATTTCTGTCTTGAAGGATTTGTAATTCATTATACACAACCTGCCTAACTAAGAAGCAAACTCTGTGTAAACCCCACTTGCAAAAGTGGTTTACTTCTCCTTGCGAGGAGAAGTCCTTGTTTGCGGACAAGAGTACTCACAGGAGGTCGATATAGTACGTTTGGTTGTGCCAGTGAAATCAGCTGGGGATCCAGTGAGTGACTGCCCGTGGTGTGGCTGAATACTTGATCAAAAACAACTAGGTTTGACTGTGCCTGGAAATTAGCTGGGGTTCCAGTGAGTGAGTGTTCGTGGTGTGACTGAAGGCCTGATCAAAAACGGCCAATATAACTATTCCTTGCGGGGAGATAATGGAAATCCCAGTGGTTGCTGGGTACTGGATGTAGGACTTACTGAGGTCAGGGGCGAACCAGTATAAAAAACTTTGTGTCCTTGTGTGTGATTGTTATTTCGTCTACTGCACTTAAGTTTCATTCTGCAAGCATTTAGAACACAATGTTTCTATTGCACATCGATCTAAATAATATTTATCATGATCAAATTTTAATAACCCATTCACCTCCCTCTGGGTTAAGCCATGCACTCGGCAACAGATGCCACCAACACCATCCACCGTTGTTGCTCCGGCCTGGGGATGTGACGCACTGGGAAGACGTCGCCAGCAAGATCAACGGTGACGATGGCTAGGATCTTTTGTGGTTCACTCACTCGGACGACAACCTCCATCGCCGTAAGCTCTCCCCCGTCCGTTAAGCTTACCGAGCCCAGCTCCACTTTCCCGAATCAGTTAACAAGCGCCGAAACGCGTGTCTCATCACAAAGGACGAGGGGCACAACAATGAACCGTATCCTGGTTTGTCTTACCCTGGGGTTGAGGAAGGTCCCCATGTGACTAGTCCACCAGCTTAGGCAGAGCAAAGCTCCGTTCGCCACCGTGTAACCCGCCTTCGCCACGCTTCCGCCTCTTCCTCCCTCCGGCCCGCGCCGGATCTGCTCCCCCCCTCCACCAAATCCACCCCTAGGCACCTTCTTAGCCACTGGAGCCTCCCTTGCACCACCTTCAGTGACAGAGTCCGCCTCCATGCACGATCCTCCTCCCTTCACCGGTGACTTGCGGTTCGGGTTGCTCCTTACGGCATCTGCGAATGACCAGATGGGGTGGACCCGGCTTCCGTGACTTGCCCCCGGGGCTTTGCAAGATCAAAGCAAGTGATCCCACCCTCCACACCGGTAGCACTGCCTTCCCCCGAGTGGGAGCTGGTTCTCGCCGGAGGCACTCTCCAGGAGACCTACCCGTGGCATACCCTTCCTCAGAGTTTCTCACTCTAGGAACAGGCTAGAGAGAGTGTGTTGGCCTTTGGCATCCCAAAAACATTAAATCAAGAAGTATTGCTGCAAGAGTTAATGCTACCCAAATATCTAATTATCAATTTACATGATCCAGTCTTAAAAAAGGTTCAAAATTATGCAATGGTTCTTTCATCCCAGGAATATCATCCCAACCTGTATGACCTGAAACTTGAATAGCAATTAGGCCAGCTTTTGAACTTCCACGTGATCCTACTTTTACACTTTCTCCTAGTGTTTTAGTTACGATTTTCTTGATCATTTGCCCCGGTGGTTACCCACACTGGAAAGGAAGCAAAGACGAGTAGTTTTATCAGGTCCCATGTATACTACTATGACCTTCCCAGAAAATGATGCATATGATACCATCCGCATCTCAAGGGGTGTAAAATGTAGAAATACGCGGTAACTCCTTATGATAATACTTCGATTTTCTGAGAGATGACAAAATGTATGCCTCTTTTTCGTACTGTTATTAGTGCATACCAGCGAACAGACAAGTCGAGAAGGCAAAGCATGGAGTGGTCCTTCAGGCTAAACAAACCCGTGAACAGTGATGGAATCCAGAGGGATGTCCCGAATACAACTTTTAGATGTGAAAGAACTTTCAAAAGCAAAAAAGAGTAGGCGCAATGGATAACCTCATTACCGCCTGTAACTTTCATATTCATAACTGAGACGTAACAAAGCTTTCGAAAGAACAGACACCCATGTAGTCCCATCTTCGTAACTCACCTGATGATTGCCGCACTGCTCGCACGTTGAGCAAGGGACGTAGGTAACGGTGCTCCCCGAATCCACAATTAGGGCAAACTCCTGTGGCGGCGTCCCGATCCAGAGTCTCGTCGTGTAATACCTGCGCAGGTTGATCCCCCCTCGAATGTCAAAATATCATTTTAAAGCATCCAGGCAGAGTGCAGAATAACCCAAAAACGAAGAGACAGGGTTAGGGGGAGGAGAGAGAGGGGGAGATCTGGATCGGATTAATAGAGGAGCAAAAGTCACGTCTAACGTGAGATCCGGATAGAGATGGAAAGGCGGGCAGTACCCGTTGGTAAGGAGATCGTCATAAAGCCTCATGCGGGCAGTTGTCTGCTTCTGGTCACTGGCCCGCTTCAGCTGCCGCCACCGTCGTTGACCGTAGTAATCCCCCTCTGCCGCCTCCTGGCGGGAGGAATTGGCCGTCCGTAGAACCAGCGGCAGAAACATCGCCTTGGCCTCACCCTCGCTAGGAATCACAAGCGCCGGGCCAGCCGGATCCCCGGAGAACGCCGCCACGGCAACCTCCCGCACGAGGACAACCAGCAAGAGGAGGAGGAGACCGGGGATCGCAGGGCACACCGCTCGTCCCGGCGCCCGCGCCATGGCCGGGCACCTCCGACGAATTCGGCTTCTTCCTCCTCGACCTCACCTTTTTTTTCTTCTTCTATCTTCCCCACGTCCGAGGCGCAGAACGACGAAGTCTGGGCAGAGGAATCGAGGCCTTCGCGCACAATCTTCTACGACGAGAAAAAACTCCCGTCCCTCGCACCCGCCCGGCCTTTATTCCTCTGTCTCTCTCTCTCTCTCCGAAGTCCCTACTCGGATCTTGACTTCAAGTTTTTCTTCGTTGGACCCGTAGAAATGCAATGGTAAAGTCGTTGATATATATTAAAAAGAAAGATATTTTTAATTCAATTTAGGCCCTTTTGATAATTGAATAAATTTAATATTTTATCCGGAGTTAGTTGAGTTATTCTAATTTAATTTATTTTAATTTAATCAGGATCAGATAAAAATTAAAATAAATTTTCTCATTCTCATAAAGTAGGTGAAATAACTTAACTGGGTCAGATAGGAATAAGAGGCGGACACGCCACCCCAGAAGTCACCCGCTCCTATTCTAATTCGTCATCAAAGTGGACCTCAGAAATGACTCCCCGATCCACTTATTTAGTTAAAAATCTCTAAAATCTTCTTAATTACATGAAAAAATCCCTACCAACTATCTCCATAAGATAAGGTCTGGTTAGGTCAACCTAATTATCGTCGAACCTAACCTTGAAAGAGGAAAAGACCATAATACCATTGTCTCTACCCTCTTCAACCCGTCGGTGAGTCAGTGTAGACCATTGGACCACCACCGGGGAGACCAAAGGCCCAACTCATCGGCGAGAAGTGTAAGGTTCCGAACATCACCATCGGGCAACGCAGCGGATAACAAAAATTTCATTTGCCCGAACCCTGCTGTATGGAATCCCATATCCATGCTCTGATCGACGTTTTAATCGCCCCAACCCCTAACTACGGGTTGCGTATTTATACCTTGCGCGGAACGACATTGTCCGTAAAGCCCGATGCAGAATACCAAGTCGCACAGATGCACGGCCTCTAGAGCTGATCCACACGGATCCTTGCGCAGCGACGGTACCCCCCCGGCACGACCTTCCCCGACCCTTTCACCTTCTGGAGAGAGAGAGCAAGAGGGAGGAAAGGGGGGAGGAGCTAATCCTCCTCTCTTAAGCCTTAATGCTTGGTTAGCCAATAGAGTGGAGGAAGCTCTGGTAACATGTCTATATATAGGATTTTGGCCATTTCTTAAAGAACCCATAAGGACCGAAATCGTATATATATCCTTTTATTATTGTACATATATATTAAGTCCTCTTTTAAACTTCTTTCCAAAAGGAATTAAAGGGAATTAATATATACATTTGTACAATAATAATCCGTCACCCAAGAATCCATTGTGTGTGATCCTCTAGACCCTTAGTCACTCTAGTTTAAGGCCCATTAACTTCTAATTCCTAATTAGAAGTAAATTAAACTTATTATTCGCTTCTACTAGAGCCGAATAATAGTTTAATTTATTCCGAACCTTTGATCACGTTAGGTCAAGCAAATCCACGTGATCCTAGAGGATGTCGGGTTTAAACCAGCCTGTCTGGTACCTGTAAGTCCACAGTTACCGCATCGATATAATCCCTCGCTCCTTCTATGAGTCTGGTACGATCGAGGGTATGGTTTCTGTCAAACCCCATGATCGTGCCATTTGACCATGACCTCCTTCAAGTGCATGACGTCCGTTCTAAACGAACTCACACGACCCTGACCAGGGATTTAACGGAGCATCAATGTCATGACCCATTAACTGTCTGATATATACCCGACAGTGAGTGATCACCTCTTGACCATTGATGATCTTCACACATATCCTGGAGTGGTTAATGACTCGGCAACTCATGACTTATGGTTAAAGTCACTTAGCCAAGTAATTAAACCATTCCAGTCCTCGTGTAAGATCCGATCAATGTCTCAGGTCAAAGGACCAACGATGCTACTGCGACCGTTAGATCTTCAGTTGACATTAGGTATAATCAACCATCTGAAGATCCAATAGCGGATCAGTTCAGTGTACATCCTCCAATGACATACACCTACACATATGTGTTGGTGCCCCGCACCAGAGACCATGAGACTGGTCCACAACACATCATGTGTACTGGCTTAATAGGTAATCAAAGTCCCCGAGTGAGTACCCTCTAACCAGGAACAGTTTAAGGTATGTATCCATGTAAAGTCAGTCTCACGTTCGAGATCCCATCTCGAGTTGACTTTACAACCACATATCCTAGGGACATCGTAAAGTAATATACAATCACATATTTATGCTCAAATACCACTTTATTAATAATGAACAAGATCGTACATCTATCGGGTCTACCCGACCCTAAATTGGCCTGTAGCACACCAATACTAACAATCTCTCACTTGAACTACAGCCAATTACCCACAACTTTGAGGCCCATCTTATTCCGATGGCGCTCAAAAATAATATGTGTCAAAGGCTTAGTCAGTGGATCTGCTATGTTATCTTCTGACGGTACACGCTCTACCATCACATCTCCTCGATCAACAATCTCCAGAATAAGGTGGAAGCGCCTGAGAATATGCTTCGACCGTTGGTGAGATCTCGGTTCCTTCGCCTGGGCGATGGCCCCATTATTGTCACAAAATAATGAGATGGGAGCTGATATCTCGGGAACTACGCCAAGTTCCAAGATAAATTTCTTCATCTAGACGGCTTCCTTAGCAGTTTCAGCTGCAGCAATATATTCTGCCTCGGTCGTCGAGTCTGCAGTCGTATCTTGCTTGGAGCTTCTCCAACTGACTGCCCCTCCATTCAACATGAATACAAACCCTGACATGGATTTGCAGTCATCTGGATCTGACTGGAAACTAGAGTCTGTATAAGCTCTAAGTTGTAGGTCCTCTCCTCTATAAAGCAGAAAAAGATCCTTATCCCTTCGCAAGTACTTAAGGATGCTCTTTACTGCCTTCCAGTGCTCTTCGCTTAGATTTGCCTGATATCTACTGACAATACTCAAAGCATTGGCAACATCAGGACACGTACATAGTATTGCATACATGATTGACCCTATGGCCGAAGCATAGGGTACCTTATTCATGTGTGCCACCTCCTCAGATGTTTTAGGGCTCATCCCCTTAGATAGGTAAATTCTATGTCTCATAGAAATGAGACCTCTCTTGGAATTTTTCATCATAAACCTTTTGAGGATAGTGTCTATGTACATGGACTGGGATAATCCTAGCATCCTTTTAGATCTATCTCGATAGATCCTTATGCCCAATACATAAGATGCTTCTCCGAAATCCTTCATGGAGAAGGTCTTGGATAACCAAAACTTAGTTGATGTCAACATCCCTACATCATTCCCAATGAGTAAGATGTCATCAACATAAAGGACCAAGAAGGTCACAGAGCTCCCACTGACCTTCTTGTAAACACAGGGTTCATCTTCATTCCAAATGAAGTTGAAAGATTTGACAGCCTCATCAAATCTTAAGTTCCAGCTTCGAGATACCTGCTTTAATCTATAAATGGACCTTTGAAGTTTACATACCTTATTAGGATGTAGCTTGGAGGTGAATCCTTCAGGCTGTACCATGTACACCTCTTCTGACAGATTTTCATTAAGAAAAGCTGTCTTCACATCCATTTGTCAGATCTCATAATCTAGGTATGCAGCAATGGCGAGAAGGATTCTGATTGACTTAACCATGGCTACTGGTGAAAATGTCTCATCATAGTCAATGCCTTGCCTTTGACGATATCCTTTCGCCACTAGTCTAGCCTTGTATGTGTCAATCTGTCCATCTGCTCCAATTTTCCTTTTGAAAATTTATTTGCAATCGATAGGGACTTTCCCTTCTGATACATCAACTAGGTTCCAAACTTTATTGGTGTACATGGACTGGATCTCTGAATCCATTGCCTTTTGCCATTTCTCGGAGTCCGCACTACGGATTGCATCCTGGTACGATTGAAGATCTTCATCATCATCGATACATACCTTAGAGGACCCCTCTGAGACATGTCCAACATATCTCTCAGGTTCTCTCGGTAGTCTACCAGATCTCCGTAGTGTCAGTGTTTCACTCTGAATAGGATCAACCGATACAGTCTCATCTAATGAGTCTGTGTCTACGGGTTGTGGTTCTTGGACCTCGTCTAATTATATCTGGCTCCCACTATTTTTCTTGAGTAGATATTATCTTTCCAGAAATACAGCTCTCTTAGCCACTAAGACTATTTACTCAGAAGGGTGATAGAAATAATATCCAAACGTCTCATTTGGATATCCCACAAACCTACACTTATCGGTTCTCGACTCAAGCTTATCACTTTCGTTCTTCTTTATATGAGCAGGACACCCCCAAACTTCAATGTGATTAAAATTTGGTTTCCTGCCCTTCCATATCTCATATGGTATAGAAGGAACATATTTACTTGAGATCATATTCAATAAATAAGCCGCTGTCTCTAATGCATAGTCCCACAGAGATAAGGGTAGTCCTGACATAGACATCATGGATCGGACCATGTCTAACAAGGTCCTGTTTCTCCTTTCGGATACACCATTATGTTGTGGTGTATACGGTGGAGTCCACTGAGAAACAATTCCATCACTATAACTGGGGTGCTCCATCACTTAGGCCAACACCACCTCACTTGTGGGGTAATTGTGATTTCTGTTTGCACCAATCCCCTAGGTGGCAAAACAATCATTTTCAATCTAAAACCAGCCAACGGCCTTAATGGTTTAAGAAGCAAACCTTTTCAAACTTCCACAAAATTCAACAAAGAGCTTCTAAACAAAATGTGAATGTCAAAGCTGAAAAGAAAAACCAATTTCCTGCTCCAAGCAAACAAAGCATGAATGTTAAGAATGTTTGGATTCCAAAAGAAATGGTTTCATATTTTGAAATTCTGAAAAGTTTGAAGGGACCCAAATTTGGTTGGGTTCCAAACACCATTGCTTAATTGCTTGTGCAGGAATGTCTTGCAGCCATGCATAACAGGTGGTACCTTGATAGCGGCTGTTCAAGACACATGACTGGAGACAAATCAAAATTTTGTCTCTTGGAGGAAAAGGAAGGAGGACACGTCACATTTGGAGGGAACAACAAGGGAAAAATCATTGGAACAGGTAATGTAGGTAAGAACCTCTCCAACTCCATTTGTAACGTGTTGTTAGTTGAAGGATTGAAATATAACCTACTAAGCATAAGTCAATTATGTGATAAAGGTCACAAAGTATTGTTTGATTCTCTTGAATGTAAGATCCTTGAACCAAAATCTGACAAGGTAAAATTTTCTGGTAAGAGAGTCAACAATGTTTACATGATTGACTTAGATGATCCTGCTCATGCAAATCTTTGTCTTGCTGCACCAAAATCTGAACTTGCATGGTTATGGCATCGTAGACTAGGACATGCTAGCTACAATGTTCTACATAAATTGTTAAAGCATTCAATGGTGAAAGGTTTGCCTGAATTATCTTTTAAACAAGAAAACAAGTTGTGTGATGCATGTGCCCTTGGTAAACAAACTAGAAAATCCTTCAAGGCTAGATCCTCATATTTGTCTTCCAAACCACTCGAGCTAATTCATATGGACTTGTTTGGTCCAACCAGAACTGCTAGTTTAAGTGGTAGAAAATATGGATATGTCTTGGTGGATGATTTCTCTAGGTTCACATGGGTTTTCTTCCTCACACACAAAAATGATGCTTTTAATGAGTTTCAGGCACTCTATTTGAAGATAAAGCAGGTCGGTGAGTTTAAAATTTCCAACATTCAATCTGATCATGGTGGTGAATTTGAGAATACTGATTTCTATAATCTTTGCAGGTCAGAAGGCATTTCACACCGATTCTCTTCACCAAGAACCCCCGAGCAAAATGGGATTGTTGAAAGAAGGAATCGAACACTCATAGAGATGGCAAGGACAATGCTTGCCGAACGGCAACTTCCAAGGAAGTTTTGGGCCGAAGCGGTAAATACGGCGTGTTACATTATCAACCGGTCAATGGTAAGGTCTCACACCAAAAAGACTCCCTATGAGTTGCTCAAAGGTAAAATGCCCTCTCTGCATCATATGAAAGTTTTTGGATCAAAATGCTTCATTCACAATAATGACAAAAGAGATTTAGATAAATTCGAGCCCAAGAGCGATGAAGGTATATTTCTTGGATATTCTGATAGATCTAGGGCTTATAGAATTTACAATATCAAAAATCAAACTGTGGAAGAATCACCCCATGTTTCCTTTGATGAATATCATGATTCTAACAATGATAACTCTTGCAGGAAAAATGATGAAGATGGGGAATTCCTAAGCATAAAGGACAAGAGTGATCCTCCACAAGAAGAAATAAAAGAAGACGGTGACCTAGCTGAATCAAGCAATGCAAGGGATCAAGCTCCAGGAGAAGGTAACGATTCTACAAACATTAGAACTCATAAGGATCATCCCTTGGAGAATGTCCTTGGCAGCTTGAATGACCCACCTAGAACAAGGTCACATTTTAAAATTGTGGAAGAATTAGATCAACTTGCTCTTGTCTCGCAGCATGAACCCAAAAATATTGATGAAGCCTTAAAAGATGAAAACTGGATAAATTCCATGCAAGACGAGTTAAACCAGTTTGAAAGAAACAAAGTTTGGCATCTTGTTCCTAGACCTTCATCATAATCTGTAATAGGCACTAAATGGGTTTTTAGGAACAAACTAAGTGAGGATGGCAAGATAATAAGAAACAAGGCTAGATTGGTGGCTCAAGGGTATAATCAAGAGTTCGGGGTAGACTTTGATGAATCTTATGCCCCTGTTGCTAGACTCGAAGCCATCAGAATTTTACTTGCCTTTGCATGCTCCCTTAGAATAAAGCTTTATCAAATGGATGTTAAAAGTACTTTCTTGAATGACTTGATCAAAGAAGAAGTCTATGTTGAGCAGCCCCCTGGCTTTGAGAACTCTAACAATGCAGATTTTGTATACAAGCTAGACAGGGCGCTTTATGGACTTAAGCAAGCACCAAGAGCTTGGTATGAAAGGCTAAGCTCATTCCTCATTGAAAAAGGGTACACACGAGGTAAGGTAGATCAAACACTCTTCACCAAGAAGTAAGGTAAGAACATCTTGATTGTTCAAATTTATGTTGATGATATTGTGTTTGGTTCTACAAAATCTGAAATGTGTGAGGAATTTGCTAACCTCATGACTAGCGAATTTGAGATGAGCCTAATGGGAGAACTTCAATTCTTTCTCGGTTTGCAGGTCAACCAAGGAGAAGACGGATGCTTCATAAATCAAGCCAAATACATTAAGGAGCTGTTGAAAAGATTTGACATGGCAAACAGCAAAATCATTGCAACTCCTATGAGCACCTCAACTTCACTGGATTCGGATGAAAATGGTAAATTGGTGGATGCAAAGGTCTATAGAGGTATGATTGGTTCTTTGCTTTATTTGACTGCATCCCGACCAGATATCCAGTTTAGTGTTTGCCTTTGTGCTAGATTTCAAGCTAGTCCTAGAGAATCCCATTTGACTGCCGTCAAACGTATCCTTCGATATCTTGCCGGCACTCAAGATTTGGGATTGTGGTATCCGTCATCATGTGATTTATCTCTTATATCTTATTCTGATGCGGACTACGCTGGATGTAAGCTGGATCGCAAGAGTACTAGTGGCTATTGCCAGTTTCTAGGCGGGTGTTTAGTTTCTTGGGCCTCCAAGAAACAACACTCGGTTGCCCTCTCAACCGCGGAGGCAGAATATGTTGCTGCGGGGAGTTGTGGCACCCAAGTGTTGTGGATTAAACACCAACTCCAAGACTACTTGGTGGATCTTGGTTGTGTCCCAATTTTGTGTGATAACACTAGTGCTATCAACCTTGCCAAAAATCCGGTCCAGCACTCTAGGACTAAGCATATTGAGATTAGGCATCACTTCATTAGAGATGAGGTCAGTAAGAAAAACTTTGAACTGCATTTTGTTGATACATTGAATCAGATTGCTGATATCTTTACCAAGCCCTTGTGTAATGACAGGTTTTCAACACTCAGAAGGGAGCTTGGTCTTTGCCGACCTCAGGCCAATAAGAATTTGAATTGATGATCATGTTCAATTAGTCGTGTGTCTTGCATTCATGCATTGTTTATATGTCAATATGTCTTTTTGCATATGGTGTCGCATTGCATGTAGTTGCATAATAATGAATTGAGTTCATGTTCATAATGCATTGTATGGTTTGTGTTGCATCATTCTCGCATGGCCATGGTATATCAAATGTTGATGTATGGAAGGGCAAGTTATGCTTGTCACGAAGCACTCAATATGCGTGAGGTTTCACCTCCGCCAAGTACCACGTGTCAATGTCGCATATAGACCATATAGTAAGGGGGAGTTGTCCTTGTGCAACATTCATGCATATATTTAATCTTCACTATGTTGCATTTAATAAGTGTATAACCATGTGTTGGGTCATGCATCTCATGTCTGTCAATTTCATGTCAACCCATGCATGTTTCAGGTCATTCTCCTCTTGACAATTATCATTCCACTTGCTTGTAAACATAACTCCTTCGCGCATCCATTGCACATCCTTAGGGGGAGTTTTGTTAAATCTCTTAACCTCTTGCAATCTACACGTCTTCGCTTACAGTCTGAATTTGAGTTCATGAGCCTGACGAACATATGGTGTAAGAGCTTTCTATTATGTGCCTTGATGATTGTTCATTCAATGACAATGGTTCAGATTTAATGATTTCCTTGAAGTTCTGATATTTCTTTTGAAATCATCTATGTTATGTGGATTTAATAGACCTTAACTAACGATTGCATATTGTGCTTTGCGTGACTATCCTGAAATCTGAAAATCCAGTTTATGGCAATCTTGGTGATACTCTAGAGTTTAGTATTGTTTCTAAACATCTTGATGAGCTGGAATTCCTGAAAATCATTCTGACAGAGCAATGATATTGTTGCACGGAGAAACATGTCATGTCATCAAATCAAGTGACAAATGCATATGTCATGATGTGCCCCTGTTATCTCTGTCATAAAACTTTTGGACTCTAGGCAGAGCAATGGCATAATTGCTGAGAAACATATCTTCTCATCAATGAAATGAGTTTGGATATGTCATGACGTGACTTTGCTATCTCTGTTCATTCTGAAGCATTACAGTCAGTCTTGCCAAATACCTAGGTATACTGGCGTCTAAACAACGTGTATTCTTACGGCTAGGAGGCATGTACTAGACTTGATTGCTCGTAAAATATGAGTCATGTGCCTTCAAATACTAAAGATGTTGAAAATCAAAATATGAAACCTCTTGCTTCAATCATCTAACTCCATGCTCTAGTCATGATTGTTTAGCCTCAATACTAGTTTTTGTGTTATTCCCTTTGTGGTTATGGAATATGGATATATAAGACAAGGGAAGGTTAAGCACTGCCATGATATGCATCTTTTGGTTCATTTCTATTACATCTTGAATGTAGCTGCTTTTCGAACTCTATTGATGAATTCGGATCTCATTAGCTTTGAACCATATATGTTGCTCACGGCATGTTTCAGGTTTGCATATAATGGCTTGCTCTTCATTTCTTTCAGCTCTGGTCTCACATACATTTCACTTTCTCACTCCTTTTTGCTGTTGGCAAAGGGGGAGAATTCTTTGTGTGAGTCCTTTGTAAGTGGTATCATAAATTCTTTGTGGGCGTCCTTTATAGGAGCTGTGTGTTTGTATGTTGTCAAAGAGGGAGAGAAGGGGAGAGAACCTTCATCTATCATAAGGGTTTGTGCATTACATTCACATGTAGTGGGTTTGTGCATAGCATTGTGCATAGCATTCACATGCATTATTCACATGCTTTGATCCTCCATGTATACATATCCGCATTCACATATTTCAATATCATGGATCTTGAGCTGCACAGGTTGCATATGTCATACACCTTGTCATATAATGACTCACAGTGTTGCCATCATCAAAAAGGGGGAGAATGTTGTGCCCATGTGGTTATTTGAGTTTCATATGGTCACTTGGGTCATTCGACATCATTCTATGGTCATATGTGTTCTGTGATATTCTTGGTTTTGATAATGGCTAAACACTATTCGTCATTGTTGCTTTTCACTCTTATATGACTGACATATGTTCTGTTGTGTTTATGACAGATATGCACATGAAAGCTCAATGTTGCGCCCTCGCACGCGGATCGACCTGCGCGGTCAGGTCGCGGGGATCGACCTGCCCGGTCAGGTCGCGGGGGTCAAGGGGGCAGCGCCCCTTGCGGGGGTTTCCGCCCCCGGAACAAAAATTTGCTTGAATACTCAGTAATAAAACTTCAAGACAATCAAGGTCGATGCCACAGACATGAACGGGCGGCTAACGGACTCAAGCGACGGAGCTGGTGCGACCAACGGACTGAACCGGGGTGACCCGGGCTCTGCCCAGCTGGCGGTCGACCGCCAGCACAGGGGCGGTCGACCGCCCCAGCCAGGGATCCCCCGGCTACAGGTCTGCCTGCTGCCGGTCGACCGCCAGCCAGTGGCGGTCGACCGGAATTCCCAGGGGCCATTCGTCTACAGCCTTTTACAGTGGCGGTCGACCGCCAGGAGCTGTCGGTCGACCGCCAGCCCCGAGCCTTCATTTTTGACTTTGCTTCCAACTTCGAAAAGGGCCATTCAACATGGATTTCTTTAATCCAAATGTCACCTAATCACCCACAAATTGTGGATCTGGTCTGAGGCTTGTCTATAGACCATTCAAGGTCTATAAAACCAACACATGAGGGGATGAAAACCCTAATGCTAAAAGGCTTCAAGAGGGTTACAAGGGAGGCTGCTAGAGTGTGTTCAAGGGAGAGGAATTCGGAGCACTGTAGCAGTGAGCAGTACTCCGTGAAGAAGGTCTTCATCCTCAAGTGTTCAAGCTATTCAAGTGGAGATCAAGATCAAGGCCAAGAGAAGAGAAAGCTGCATCCTTCATCCTCTTCATCATCTCAAGGGGATCCATTGAAGCTCACTATCAAGGGAAATCATCTACATCCATTCAAGCTCTTTCAAGCTCATCCAAGGTGATATTTCAAGCATTCAAACTCCTAGAAGCTAAAGAAGCAATCAAGATTCAAGGTAGCTTCATCATCTCCTTCATTCATTCAAAGAAATTCAAAGAGAAGATCAAGAGAGAAGAATTGAAGGAAGAGGTACTGTTCACGTGAACAGTACTCCGTGAAGAACATTCATCCAATCAAGGGTGAATCAAGAAGATTGAGTTGAAGCCAAGAGGAGCCTTGTTGCTGATCAACATTCCATACAAGGGCTAATTCATTTTCACTCATAACTCAATCTCTTGTTTTAGTTCCTTCACATTTGTTTCACTTTCAATATTGTTAAACTTTGAAGTTGTGATTCGTCCCTACCGTTGGTTAGTAGGAAGGCAATCGGAGGTGTTTCCGATCTGCGGTGTTGACGTCCCTACCATTGGTTAGTAGGAAGGCAATCGGTGGTTTCCGATTTGCGGGTTGGTGCGCTGCACAAGTGAAGCCTCACCGGGTTTTGGTGAGGGGTGGACGTAGGGCTGAGGATTCAGTCCGAACCACCTTAAAAATCCTGTCTAGTGTGGTTTGCTTGTGTGATTGATTCGTTCTAGATGCATGCTTAGGATCGAATTATTATATATCTTGCTTATCTTGCTAAGTGAATCACATCATTCTTGGAAGCTAGTTTATATTCCGCTGCAATTCATTTTAACTAGCTATTTAGAGGGCCGCATTGCGAGAAGTGGGGCTGATCTATTCACCCCTCCCCTCTAGATCCGCTGTCCACTACACAACAGAGTGTAGGTGAGAGACTCTTTTCTCACCTACATGACCAAGCCTGCAATGCCATAGATATGCAGAATTCACTTCATCAGCATTGGAAACTTACATAACATTAGAATGTGTATCTAATACATAAAGACCATTGACTAATGAACCATTGGCTATAACCAAACAATTATTCATTATAGAGCACCCAGTGCTATTAAAAATCAATGTATATCCAATGTTATACAAACTAGAGATTGAAATAATGTTCTTAATAATATTAGGAACATAATAACAGTCATTCAGCTCTAGAATGACTTCTGAAGGTAAACTGAGGCGTGCAGTCCCGACAGCTTTGGCAGAAACTAAAAATTATCCATCCTCAGTTCAATCTCTTTTTTGCCCAGCCGCCTTCTATTTACCAGCACCTACACAGAATTACAGGTATGAGATGCACATACAATATCCAATATCCATGATGTGGATTCCATATATGACAAATTAAGGTCTATGACAAAAATACCTTCATTTAGAATTGCCTTGCAATTCCTTTTCCAATGCCCTGTTTCCCCGCATCGAAAACACTTGTCTTCTTTTTCATTCTTCTTGCCCTTCCCTTTGTCAACCTTGGCGAGTGGCTTACCCATGGCCTTTTTCTTTCCCTTTCCTTTGTCACCTTTGGTGGATATCTGGGTGGCCTTTCTTTTCTTATTGGCCCGGCCAACAATCATTACAGAAGAAGATTGTTTATCTTTCTGCATAGTTCCTTCAGCACTCTTTAACATGTTGAGCAGCTCGGGGAGAGTTGCATCAATTCTATTCATGTTAAAGTTTATGATGAAGGAAGAAAAGAATCGGGCAATGACTGGAGTATAAGATCAATGCACAGTTCAAGATCCAACTTGAACCCCAGTGCATTGAGTCTCTCTATCCACTCCACCATTTTCAGTACATGAGCCTGTACTGAAGCACCCTCTGACATCCGTGTCCTGAAAAGCCTTTTGGAGATGTCATACCTCTCAATCCTACCCTGCTCCCCGAAGAGCTGGCGTAGATTGAGAAGTATACTTCTACAATTATTCTTTTCGAATTGCCTCTGTAGCTCGGGAGCCATAGAGGCTAGCATGTAACATTGGGCAAGGGAGGAGTCTTCCGACCATTTGACGTAAGTCATTAACTCGCCCTCGTCGGCATCGGGAGCTGGCTCAGAATGAACCGTGTCCAACATGTAAGCTATTTTCTCGGCGGTGAGGACTATGCGTAGATTACGCAGCCAATCCGAGTAGTTCGGTCCAGTCAGTCTATTGGCATCCAAGATGCCGCGGAGGGGATTGGACGACGACATTATAATCTGGATAAGAAATGAAAGACAACTTAGCATGTGTTCAAATTCTAACTTAGATGTGATTTTTTATCTTAGTTAGTCCCACTATTTTTCGATCGAACTATATAACCCTCAGTATATAGAACGGGAGATCAACGAGATCAACCTAGTGGGTCGGAATCCCAACGAGACTGGTGTATGACCTTGTGGAAAGCACAACAAGCCATACACCATCTCAAGGGCAGTCAACAGGCACTTGCATCTAATGCAATATTCGATATTCGACTCCCGAGAAATCATCCCCTTGTGGAAAGCACAACAAAGGATATTCTCGGTTAGATCTAACCATCATTACTACATAGCAATGAATTCATGACCCGACCCTTGTGGAAAGCACAACAAGGCCGAGTTCAATTCCTCACCCCATTGAGGCCGAGCCTTGGAGTTTTACCCCGCCCCCAAACTCATGGACATTGTGGAAAATACAACAAATCCATGAAATGAAGACGTTCATTCACTCCATAATGATGGAGGGCCACGACGACTCCTAGAGCCACGCTTACCAGATCTAAAATTTAATCGTGAGGGAATTTGATTTTATCTTGATCTCACCATAGGTCGTAATATAAATATATCCAATATATTTACCGTACATAGTAGTTTGCACAAAGTAAATACATCTAATTTAAAATTAAATCGCAAGTGATCATGGACTTTATCCCTAATGTAACTAAGACATCCGGCCCGCTTCCAAAGTAGCTGGATCGTCCTCGTCGGGTGTGCTCCGCGCTTCCAAACTCCAACGCCGCATTAATTACAACTTTTACACGGCACGCAAGTCGAAAAAAATTAAATTACATGTCAATAAAATTCCAGCAGCCCTTAGGTCGAGTACAACTGTAAAGGGAGATACAAGTACATTGGAATTTTAATAGAGAGAGAAAGGAGGTTCGCATACCCTAATTAATTACATTAACCAAGTCCATGATCACTTGCCAACCCATTCATTCAAAATCAATCAAAGGTTATTTTTTGAAAATAACCCTTACTTTTAGATTTAAAAATTGGACGTGCAAACAAAAATAGGCTAGCTTTGTTTAATTTTAAAAATCGAAGCAGAATTAACTAAAATTAAACATATAAACAAGTCAACGCAAGGTAAATAATGTAAAGTACGTAAAGAACCATTATTTATAACAGGGGCATACATATTTGAATCTAATTCAAATAAGTTAGATAATTAAAATAATTATTTAAATTTAAATTTAATTATCCAATAATCAAATTTAAATTAAAAATTTAAACATAACAATCATTTAAATTTAAATTCAAACTAATTATCTAATAATTTTGTTTAAAAGTAAATTTAAATAATGTAATTATCCTCAATTATCAATACTCTAAATTTTACAAATTTGAATTTAACAATTATCTAACAATTAAAAATTCAAATATTTGAGTTTTATACATTTAATCTTCAATAAAATTTAAATTCTGAATTAACTAATTATTAATAATTAAAAAATTAAAAATCGAATTTTACTGAAGTAAGTTCAAGTATTACCATTTTATCTCAAGATAAATAATAATTATCTCACCTCAGTAAATTCAAAAGGGTTAAATAAAATTTAACATTTGACATTTACTATTGAGATAACACAATCATTATATGAGATAAAAAATTAGATTAATTTACTGTGCATTTATATATATATATCACAAATGTATATATATTTACACAAATAAATTAACCAATAAGCAATTTTTTTAAATTAAAAAAAATTAAGTCGACTGGGCGGGCGGCCCCACGCGGGACGCGTGGGCGGTCGCTCTCACGCCCGCGCCCCCACGCGGGCACCCGCCTGACGGGAGCCCGCGTTGCGTGCGCCGCCCGCGGCGCCCGCCACGCGGCCCCGCAGCGTGCGGGCGCGGCCCGCGTGCGTCACCCGGGCATGAGGGCGGGCGCACTGCGCCCTGGACGCGTAAAACGGGTCAAATTTTTTTTAAAAAAAATTTACTGCCATGATGCCCAGCATCAAGGAAGAACAGAGATGTCCAGCATCCCTTTCTTCAAATAATAAATGAAGATTTTAATTCCCCTACAAACATGGTTTAGTACGACGATAAAACACCGACCAGAGCGCGAACATGGCTCTGATACTACTGTAAGGTTCCGAACAGCACCATCGGGCAACGCAGCGGATAACAAAAATTTCATTTGCCCGAACCCTGCTGCATGGAATCCCAGATCCGTGCTCTGATCGACGTTTTAATCGCCCCAACCCCTAACTACGGGTTGCGTATTTATACCTTGCGCGGAACGACGTTGTCCGCAAAGTCCGATGCAGAATACTGAGCCGCACAGATGCACGACCTCTAGAGGTGATCCACACGGATCCTTGCGCAGCGACGGTACCCCCTGGCACGACCTTCCCCGACCCTTTCACCTTTAGAGAGAGAGAGCAAGAGGGAGGAAAGGGGGGAGGAGCTAATCCTCCTCTCTTAAGCCTTAATGCTTGGTTAGCCAAGAGCGGGGAGGAAGCTCTCGTAATATGTCTATATATAGGATTTTGGCCATTTATTAAAGAACCCATAAGGACCGAAATCGTATATATATCCTTTTATTATTGTACATATATATTAAGCCCTCTTTTAAACTTCTTTCCAAAAAGAATTAAAGAGAATTAATATATGCATTTGTACAATAATAATCCGTCACCCAAGAATCCATTGTGTGTGATCCTCTAGGCCCTTAGTCACTCTAGTTTAAGGCCCATTAACTTCTAATTCTCAATTAGAAGTAAATTAAACTTATTATTCGCTTCTACTAGAGCCGAATAATAGTTTAATTTATTCCGAATCTTTGATCACGTTGGGTCAAGTAAATCCGCGTGATCCTAGAGGATGCCGGGTTTAAACCATCCTGTCTGGTACCTGTAAGTCCACAGTTACCGCATCGATATAATCTCTCGCTCCTTCTATGAGTCTGGTACGATCGAGGGTATGATTTCTGTCAAACCCCATGATCGTGCCATTTGACCATGACCTCCTTCAAGTGTATGACGTCCGTTCTAAACGAACTCACACGACCCTGGCCAGGGATTTAACGGAGCGTCAATGTCATGACCCATTAACTGTCTGATATATACCCGACAGTGAGCGATCACCTCTTGACCATTGATGATCTTCACACATATCCTGGAGTGGTTAATGACTCGGCAACTCATGACTTATGGTTAAAGTCACTTAGCCAAGTAATTAAACCATTCCAGTTCTCGTGTAAGATCCGATCAATGTCTCAGGTCAAAGGACCAACGATGCTACTACGACCGTTGGATCTTCAGTTAACATTAGGTATAATCAACCATCTGAAGATCTAATAGCGGATCAATTCGGTGTACATCCTCCAATGACATACACCTACATATATGTGTTGGTGCCCCGCACCAGAGACCATGAGACTGGTCCACAACACATCATGTGTACTAACTTAATAGGTAATCAAAGTCCCCGAGTGAGTACCCTCTAACCAGGAACAGTTTAAGGTATGTGTCCATGTAAAGTCAGTCTCACGTTCGAGATCCCATCTCGAGTTGACTTTACAACCACATATCCTAGGGACATCGTAAAGTAATATACAATCATATATTTACGCTCAAATACCACTTTATTAATAATGAATAAGATCGTACATCTATCGGGTCTACCCGACCCTAAATTGGCATGTAGCACACCAATACTAACAAGAAGAACGTCCTCATCTTCGACCTAGGCAGGGGCACCTTTGATGTCTCGTCGCTTACCATCGAGGAGGGCATCTTCGAGTTGAAGGTCACCTCCAGCAACAGCCACCTTCGAGATCAACTCCCCCTACGAAGGGATCGACTTCTACGCCACCATCACTAGGGCCACGCTTGAGGAGATCAATATGGACCACTTCCACCGATGGACAAGTCCATAGTGGTGTGGGAGCCCGGGGAGTCCATGGAGTGGCTGCAGAAGGTGTCCAGGTGGTCAGAGAGGATGAGGGCAAGCATAGAAAGACAGCGTGTAACGACCCAAGATCCAAGTACTAGAAAATCACCGATGCGACTTGAATTTTGACCCGTCACCCACGAGCCACAGAGCTCGAAAGAGTTAGATTAATGTTGTGGAGGTGCATCAAAAATTAAAATAAAGCAGGCATCAACTATATAATTAATTACTTAAATGACTGGAATAAATTTAATGTTTTAATTAAATAAATATATTTAGCCCATAAAGTACAGTCAACAAGAAAAGGAAACGTACACAGTCGCGGGGCATACGCCAGCTCTGGCAAACTGGCTCTACGAACCGCTGCTGGCATTGCCCGAAATCTCAAGACCGCGTGAAAACATGCCAACCTCAAAAAAGAAGGGGTGGGTCTCATCTGATTGGCTCAGTAGGCATCCCGCGGATCCCCACCACATAATGGTAATAAACAATGGAAATAACAATAACAACAATAACATGAGCAACAGCATGTAGTGAAACACGACGCTCTAAGCTACGCCTACAGTCAACAGGAGAAACCCGACCTCCCTACAATCAGAAACCCACTAAACTAACCGGCAAAGGGTCACGATAACGTTGTCGGTGACCCGCGACATCTCTAACAGAAAAACCTCATACTCGATGGTGGGAAACCACGCTACGACCACTTGGTCGAGAATCATTATCTCTATCTTCAGGAGAACCACGACCTCAATGTCGGGAAAACACTATCTCAATTACTAGGGGTTTGTGATCTCACTACTGTTGATAGTTTTTGTGTGATGTGATGAATGATGAATGATGTGAATATGAGAGAGAAATATGTGAAAGTGTGTGAGCAAGT
The DNA here is from genome assembly GCA_022559845.1 of Amorphophallus konjac. NCBI lineage: Eukaryota > Viridiplantae > Streptophyta > Magnoliopsida > Alismatales > Araceae > Amorphophallus > Amorphophallus konjac. The sequence goes on along the minus strand of CM040123.1, from coordinate 180,219,879 downwards.
AATAATCTAACTCAAACAATCACAAAATCAAGAGCATGGGCATGTCATCAATGCTTATGAGGGAAGAAAAATAAAAACACACGCCGGGGCGTGGAGCAAAGGAATAAAGTAAAAACATACACCGTAGGTGTGGAGCAAATAAAGTAAAAAGAAAGCAAGGATGATGATAAAGATGAACAATACCCAAATAAGGATGTGTGATCGCCACCAAAGTAATTAAAGTAGTAGAAACCACAATAATATCTTGGAAAGAGCCGGTTGAAGTCACCCACCCGCGGGAGAAAGAAAACAAGATGCAGCGAACGAAAAATGGTCTTTCAGACGACCGCGATCCAGAAGAAAACAGTCTTACGATAGACCGCCTTATACCTGAAAACGGCCTTCCAGATGACCGCTAGGGCACCCAGAACAGTAGTTTGGAACTTTGATTCCACCCCTCTTGGCCGGCCAGAAAGGTTGGGTCTCGTGCAGTGAGTCCTGTTAACCTGCAAAAGAGTGTAGACAACGAGAAAACAACCCAATTAGCCCTTGGGACAAGTGTAGTATCTATAATGCAATTAGGCTAATATGCATAAAAGAAGGGTGGATACCTGAGAGGTTTGGTTTTTTAACCCCTGCGGGGCGTGAAAAAAAAAGATAGGAGATAGGAGGATGTTTTGAGAAGATGATTGAATGCAGAGAATGTGGAGAAAAGAGAAGGGAAGATGCTATGGATGCAAGGGAGCAATAAACAAAACTAAATACCAAAGACACAAACTAGACCAAAGGAACTGAATACTCCCTGTACCAGAAGCTTGGTGGACGTGGAAGCAGCTTCTCCTTGGGTGGAAGTGACTCCAGAACGCAGCAACACTTCGTGGCGAACTCCACAAATCTCCTCCTCAAACTATGAACTCAAGGGTCCTATTTATAGGCCCTCAAACCCTAGGTTCGAGTTGGAGGGATAATGACTCAAAAATAGACCTGAAACTAGATAATCATTGAAGATAATACTCCCAAGAGTCCATAGAAATAAACAGAAGGTTCTGAGAGTCTCTGGTGAGAGAGAAATCAAAGGATGAAGGACTAGTTCGTCCACGGCCGAGGAGAGGAAGAAGAGCAGAGCAGGACTCTCTGTTCCACTAATGGTCTTGCGATAGACTGCTAGCCAGAAGAAACGGTCGTTCAATAGACCGCTAGGCACATGCGTCTAGAAGAAGATAAGATCAAAGAGACCTAACAGGACTCCCTGCCCATTAGCAGTCTAGAGATGGACCCGCCAACGCCCACCTTGGGGTCGTACGATAGATAGCTAGGGGAGAGGACGTGGCAAAAGAGAAAAAGGCTAATAAATCTATAATTTAATCCATAAAATAATCCTCATTAGCCCTTATCTAGGCCCAATAAGGTGAAGTGACGAGAAATCAATGAAGCTAAGTCCAACCAAGGAGAATGACCCATAAAATTAAGCCCAAAAATGATCAAAACTGGCCCAATAAGCGGTGAATAACTCGGAACATCATAAAAATAAATAAAGAGATGACCCAACTCACTAGTCATAAAACGGGTGTCAACAGATGTCCCTCCTTAACGTCCTCTTTGCAGGGGAGCGAGCGGAGGTGACGCGAAAGCGACATGGAACATGGGGGTGAAGCGGAAATACAACGGAGTGGACTGAAAAGCGGGCGTTAAGGTAAACCGACACCCGTCCTCAACCAATGAGCGATAGGAATCTTCCGGAAAACTTCGGATCAATCACAAGGAACGGAAAAACCGAATGATGCATGCCTGGAGGAACTACCAACTAAAGGAAAGGAAAACACGAACAACCGCCTCACTGGAACACACAGTTGATAGGCGGTCGGAGCAAGCGAAAAAGTAAAGAGACAAAAAACTTAAAACTCCATACAGGAATCCTCAGCTAACCAAATCGAGCAAATAGACCGAAGGAAACCCTCCAACTCAGAGTGGAATGATTCTCCTTTCTCAAGACCATGGACACATAATTATCCACCATTACTGAGACACTTGGACAGATGAGGGCACGTGAATGCTCAAAGATGTGCATGATGCATGCTGGGCTAAAATAAAAGAAATCATCAAAACGAATGCAAAGAAAGAATAAAATAACAATATACTCGAGAATAATATTGCTAGACCGGATAAATCAGGGTCAGGATACTATCTGCAACCACGGCGTGCAAGATAGAACCATTGTCCCCTAACTCTTCCAACCTAACGGCCTATCCAACGATTAAACATGTGTACCTAGACCATCATCGTTTTTGTTAGAGGGGAACATCAGATCCTGGAACACATGAATGACCAGCAGGTTCTCGAGGTGATATATCATAGATACCATATAGTAATGCATTAAGGGACTAGGGATCGAGATATCTACCTGACTTACGTGCCTGGCGAGATGTGATAGCGCGACATGAGATGGCGTTTGTGATTTTGACGATAAGAGGGTTAGCCATCAACAATCATATAGTATAAGTATTAAGCACAAACAAGATATGAACCATGCCAAGAGTAAAATGTTTCCAATCATTTCAAAATATCAGTAATAAAACGGTCTATGAAAGGACCGCTAGCAGCCGAATAACGGTCATGGCATGGACCGCTAGCGAAGGCGGTTCACATTCTTCGATAAAAATGGCTCAGATAAGAAATGGTCTAGGGAACGACCTCGAAGGACTAAGTAGCGGTTTAGCAATAGATCGCTAAGACCTGGGAGATTTCAAAAATAGAAACGCCCATTCGATCTCCCACTCCGTTCCATTCACTCAACCAACCCACCGCATCCTCCGGTGAGAGCTTCACCGTCGACCACCGCTACCGAGCCTCCACCATCCACAATGGTGAAGAAGAAGGCCGTAAAACGCCTCCAACGGCGGATAGAAGAGGAAGAAACATCGCCAGCGGAGGTGGTGAACCCACCGGCGGAGGAAGAAAGGTCGGCGGCCCAATCGGAGGAAGGAGGAGCTCCCACAGCAGAGGAGGGCCCTACGGAGGTACAGGAGGAAGATGACGACGTTATTGCGGCCGAGGAGGCTCCGGCGGCGGCCGGATGATCATCGGAGGTAGGCCGTGAGCCCCAAAAAACCCATTTTTTTTTATGTTTGAATGCATGCATGTATGTGGATGGGAGTGAAAATGGGTATGGAGACCAATTAAGACAATTTGTAGACCATTTAGGCCATTTTCACGAATTGGGGAAACGAGGCAAACATTGCCCGTTCTCTAGGTTCCTAGCGGTCCTTCCAGTGACTGCTAGGGAAAATGGAGGTCTAGGGACGACCGCTAAGGGATAAGAAACGGTCTAAGGACGACCGCTAGGGAAACATAGAGATTTCTGAGTTTTGTTTTTAAAATGCAATGCAATGTTTGATGCATGAATTATATGGATGACTGACTCTAATCTTGCTTAAATGAATGCAGGGGAAGAGGAAGACCCGTATTTCGTGGCTGCAAGTCTGGGCAGTCTATTTAGCACTACCGGATTACCAAAGGGAGAGATTAGCAGCAATGGGGTTCGGGGAACTTCTCAGCATAGAAGTGATGAGGATCGACACAGCGCTGCTGTATGCACTCCACGATAGATGGGACCCGACCAGTAGGGCATTCTTGTTTCCATGGGGACACATGATCCCGACTTTAGAGGATGTCGCTCGGATCATGGGTTTGAGAGTATACGGAGCGCCAGTGACCGGATGGACATATACGGACTACCGGGATCAGGCACAAGAGCTTTTGGGATTGGAGCTGATGAGGCCGGGTCGACACTCTTCGATGCTGGCACGGGCGACTCTCCAGGAGAGTCTTGGACTGAGAGGAGCAGGGTTCAGTGTTGGCGAGCTGCCAGAGGAGCACTTAGGAAGGTTGATGGATTGGGCACGAGAGAGAGTGTCCGCGGGACCGAGGCCAGAGGGGGACATCACCCTCCGCCGCTTCCTGATACTGCTATTCGGGAAGCTCCTTTTTACGACGAGGGCGGACGGAGTAGGCGTCAGACTCCTCCCTCTTTTGAGAGATCTGGACGGAGCTGGTGGATATGCATGGGGAGCTGTAGTATTGGCATTTTTGTTTGACTCCCTCAGCACGACTGACCGGCAGACCATGCTAGGCGGGTTCACACCTCTACTCTAGGTAAATGCTGAATTCTAAATGAATATGATTATGAATATGCTTATGCTCATGATTATGATATGCTGACATCTAACTTATGCAGGTTTGGAGCTACCTGTACCTCCCGGGACTAGGGCGGGGCAAGGAGGTACATCCGGACTGGGTATCCATCGCGAGGCGGTGGATGACGGTGCGGGACACAGGATCGCTGCGACGCCTAGCGCGGGCGATTCAGGATGACATGGACACCTTCCCATATGCATCAGTGAGTTTATAAACTTAAACCCTTCTAAATGCAATTAAATGCTCTTTATATGCTTATGAATGCTGATATTGAATGTTGACTTTTCAGGTGTGCTGGACACCGTACCGGGATGAGGACCATGACGGACAGCCTTGGGTGGAGGCGGCCCAGGCATATGGAGGCCGAGAGATCTGGCTACACTACTTCAACATCGTCGAGCCTTTGCACTTCCGATTGATCATGAGGACGCGCGGGGTTCACCAGCCCGAGGTGGAGTTCCCGGCTAGAGACGACGAGTGGATACGGCGATCCTCTAGGGGCATGAGCAGTGACATCGATTGGGTGACGAGAGCAGTGGACCAGATCAGAGATTGGACCCGCCGAGGCAGAGTGGTCCGAGCCCAGGCGACGAGCGATGAGGCGTACCTGAGGGCCTACGTCTGAAGGTACGGCGATCAGGTGTTCTGCGGTGCTCGACGACCGGTAAGACTCTCTAAACCATGCTTCTTTAATTAACTCTAAATGTACTGACTCATGGACTTTCTATATGCAGCTAGACTCGCAAGGGCGCATAGCCGAGCTCCAGGGTCTCCTCCACTCCACCGTCCAGCAGAGGGACGAGTTCCAGTGCGCGCTGAAGCTACTAGTGAGTTCTAAACCTCAGACTTAATTATGCAAATGTTTTATGAATGTGACTGACTATGACTTCTAAAATGCAGAGAGCTGAGGGAGCGCAACGGGCATGACCGGATGCTCCATCATCGTCCTCGCAGCCAGCGGTAGTCCCGGCCGAGAGGGACACCGACTTCGCTCGGGCGGTTGCTCGGGCCGAAGAGGCCGAGGCCACGATCGCAGAGAGGGTGAGCAAAAACTAGCCGACTCCTTTCTATTAAATGCTTATGATATGCAAATGACTAAATATGAATGAATGCTTATGCAGGCCAGGGAGTTGACCACGGCGCTGGCCGAGGCGGAGCAAGCCCGAGCAGAGGCGGAGCAGCTCCAAGGAGAGATGGCTGAGGTGGCTCCTCTTTGTGCAGAGGTGGAGAGACTCAGAGTCGGGGCAGAAGCAGCGGCAGAGCTGAGAGCCGAGATCCGAGTGCTGGAGAGAGCACTTTGACTAGTGGGGGGCCGATCCTCCCACAGCGTGTCGCAGAGTGGTGCGCGTAGCGTGCATATGGATTATCTCACAGGTTCCTCCGGCCACCGGAGGAACGAGGAGGAGGAGCAGAGACGACGACACCGCGAGGAGGGGAGCACCTCCATGGCACCGTCGGTGAAGAGGCGTGAGGGGACCGGGGACAGCGGTGGTCCAGGAGAGGGACCAGCCGGGGCATGAGTTGCACCGTGCTTTTGTTTTGTTTTTTATTTATGCACACATGTACATGCCTTTTGTTAGTGATATATGAGTTTTTTTTGTTCTTTTTCAAATACAATGTGAATGTGAATGTTGACTTACTAACAACGACTCGTAAGATTGACATGAAAATCGAGAAAGAGAGAGAGAGAAAGTTTTGGTCAAAATCAGGGAAAAAGGTGAAAAACGATCGTCTAGACAACCGCTAGACAGAAGAAACGGTCAAGACACGACCGTTTGGAGATTGGGAAATAAGGCGGTGGAAGGAGGTGGAAAACGGTTGCCTTACGACCGCTTACGGGCTGCTAGCAGTTGTGCGATAGACCGCTAAGGAGAAAACTCAGTGAAGTCTGAACGGGACTCTCCGTGAGAGTCCGAACTCTGGGCAAAAGACACCTAATCTGCTCTAAGACTTATCCTAACTCAATCTGAAGCTAACTAGCCTCAATCCTAATGTGTTAAGACTAAAACCAAAGCCCTATAACTAGGAATACACCAAGAATTCGCCGCTCACAGATTTCTGCTCAAGAAAACCTTGAAAACTCCCTTAAAGTCATCCAAGTCACCATGAAGAGAAGCTTTGAGGCTAGTACTATGGGGGAGGTGGCCTACACCGGGCCAAAACCAGCTAGAAGGGAACATGGGGAGCTGCAAAGGCTTACATCCATCCCCAAGCACTTGAGCATAAGTTCCTCAAGAGAGGTAAGTTCATATCAATTTCAAAATTCATGAATTTTCTTTTAATTCTTCCTCTCATGGCATCTCTTCTTCTTTTTTCTTCTTTCTTCTAGCTCCTTCCTAGCCCAAGGTGTTACTCTAACCTGCAGTGGGTGGTTCCCTTAATAAAAGAACTCCCTTTAGAAGTCACTTCCATCCTAAGGGCATAGCACCTACAACCTTTGTTAGTCTTGGCCAAGAACTTTCAAAAAATTTCATATGATTGGCCTAGCATTTCAGCCCTCATAGAGTTGTGGCACTCCCAAACGCATACATTCATATTTCCATCCTTTGAAGCCACCATCCTTATAGAAGAGGTAGAGATCTATCTAGCCCTTCCTAAGACTAAGGTGGGGGATGAAGACTTAGTGTGTCATACGGTTGAGCCAATAGACCCTTCTTTAATTCTAGGGGATTTCATTCACAACCCAAAGGATGTTAGGACAATGATTAGCCCTCACCACATTCATTTGATCCCCATGGCTCAATGGATCACCGCTTATTGTAAAAATAAGAGCGGGAGGTATGAAGCCATAGCAAAGGCTACCTCGGTTTGCTTATGAGGGGTTTTCCTCTTTTCCACCACGGACCACCTTTTAGATATCCAAAACCTTAGCATCATTAGTGGCTTGTGGCGGGGTTTGTCCATTTCTCAGGCCATTCTTTCATACCTTTATGAGGGACTTAGCTCAGCTTGCTTAGGAGGGCCCCTCTTCGGGTCCATGATTGTCCTTGAGTGCTGGTTGGGAGTTAGATTGAAGTTCTTACCCCAGGAGAATGTCCCTTCAGCCAGCCGCATATTTGGGAGCCACCCACTCTTCTATATAGGAGGCACTTTTGGGTTCTCTTCACAGGTTGAGTGCCGGACGGCGGATAAGAAAACAAGGGATGAATGGCGCCTCTTCCTCAACACATTGCCAATTGATAAGTTCATGATGCGACCCCGGCTTCTTCAAGGCACTACTCTGAGATTGCCTCGGCGACTGGGCCTAGACCTGCAGCTAGTGGGGAACACTACCTTGAAAATCTACAACCCACATCGGTGCTACTTGCAAATCGGGCTACATCGCACTAAGGTTCTAGCATTATCACACTACCCTCCCATTCAAGCTAGGAAGATCGGGACCGAGGAGGATGAACGTGCAGTCCGGAGCGCTCTGACTATGTGTGAGATCAGTCGCGTCCGTACCTTACCAGCGGAGGTGACAGAGAAGGAAGAGGAATACCATGCTTATGTGAAGGAGTTACGCAAAATCCGGCTTTGCGCGGACAAGAAATTGAATGTATTTTGATCTGTATGATGTGAACTTTGCATTTTTATTGATAGCATGATGTATGATGAACCTTGGATGAATAAAATGAGAAGTTTGTTTGAAATGATGTGCAATGGACTTGTGTTTTAGCATTATTAATTGCATGAAGCAGAGTTTTCTGTCTGGTAAACGGCCTGGCAAACGACTGCTAGGATAAGAAAAACAGTCTAGCGATAGACCACTAAGAACATGGCTCAGAAAACACTCAATTTTGTGGTTCTCGGGAATGGCTAGCGGTCGCCATTAGACCGCCAAAAAATGATAAACGGTCTATCGAAGGACCGCTAAGGAAGTGAAACATGTAAACCTGAGAATTTGGTCCTCGGGTGAGAATAGTGGTCTTATCCACGACCCCGAGTTCATTGTTAGTAGTCTAACCAAGGACCGCCAGGGTTAGGAGATGGAGAAACTTGAGAGCTTCGAATCCTGGGGAATTAGACCTGTATCTGCACACACTTAAAACAAGAAATAAGTTAGATATGTTCTTAGGCTCAACCCCTTGCATGCAGCAAGTTAGAGAATGACCAATCCTTGATATTTGGTCAAGGGGCGGAGCCTTATTAAATAGGCGAAAAATGCAATGAATATGAATGCAAATGCATGCTATGCAATGCTGATGGTATTTTTTTGGAATTTTGAAAATATTTAATTTTTGTGGGTTTTTGGGAATATCTGATTTTTTTGTGGGTTTTTGGAATATCGGATTTTTTTGTGGGTTTTGAAATATATCATTTTTTTAGAGTTTTGAAATATATGATTTTTTTGAGGGTTTTGAAATATATGATTTCTTTTAGATTTTGGAATATATGATTTTTTTAGATTTTGAAATATATGATTTTTTTGGATTTTGACGGCTTAACTTCGTCTTGGCAATGAGAGTCCTACCTGCCCCACTAAGAATCTCCTGAGGTCGGCGTGCTTTCGAAGTGACAACCCCCGGCCAGGTCCAACTGTGAACGTGTCACATAGACATTAAAAGAAGGAAAATTTAATTTCTTAAAAAGATGATTATATAAGTATGAGAAATAAAAAGAGGAGAATAGACAGGGAGCATGTGATGCTCTAAAGGAGTGTGATCGCCAGAGGGGTTACCTCAAAAAGAAGAAAGTGATCGTATGTACCTTGTGAAGCGGGTGAGATTGTGAGTATCACTTCTTCCTTCTACCGGCCGGCCGATGAAGGGGGTTCTTACTCTTGTTTACCCTTATAAGAGAAGCAAAGACAACAAAGAAATAATGATTAGCCAAAGCGTGTAGTATCAATGCTCAAAGAAAATAAAATTATGCAATATGGGCATAAACACACCTTGTGTGTTTTGTTTAAAAACCCCTTTAGAAGGGAACAAAATGGTAGGGAATAATATGCTATGGATGCAAATAAACTGATGTGCAGAGATGTAATATGCAGGATATATGATGAGTGTTTCTCTAGCAAGATGGCTAGTGTGTTGTGCTGTGTATGAGATAGTAAAAAGAAAAAAAACTAAAGAGAAAAGGGGCTTTCTACTGTTGCCGCAGCAGCAAAGGAGAAAAGAAAGAGAGTTTAGCTGCAGGAGGCACTGGCGCAGGAGAGAGGGCTGTAAAGACGCTGTAGAAACGCAGCCTGTAAAAAACTTGTTAGTAAAAACTCTGATCGCTCTCTTGTAGCCAGAAGAAACTATGACCGCCGAAGAAAAAGAAAGAAGAAAGAAAAAAAACTTCTCTCTCAAAGGAAAACTTATCTCTCTAAGGAAAACTTCTCTCTCGCAGGTGGCCTTCAAGGAATGGTATTTATAGGTTTGAAGACCCAGTTCCAATGGGATCAAAACAAGGGATAAACCTCTAGAATGTGGATTTACTTCCATAGAAAGGATTGGGATCAAAAAGGAGAAGGATTGCTCTGCGAGGAAGCAGTATCAGGAACGGACTCTAAAAGTAAATGACGACTCCAAGGTGGTCGTTAATTAAAATGACTACCGCATACGCAGTCGCTATTTCCTGGATAATTTATAGAAATAAATGACTTTCCATATTTAAAAAATAACAAATAACGCCTCCATGAAATGGCGTCAATTAATGAGCGCCTGCGCAACAAGGCATTAATTCCTTGAATTTTATTTTGAGTAGGATTCGTAAAACCAGGAAATGATGTCTGTGCGGACGGTCGCCAATTAATTGAAATAACGACACCTCATAGAGTCGCCAGATAAATGACGCCCTGCCGACGGTCGCTAATTACAAATATACCAGAAAAATTCTAAATAAATTGGAAAAACTTCATATTGAGCCAGTATTGAAGTTCACTTTGGGGCATTATATTGCAACATGAGATTTATTCAACATAACATCGATTTTGGAGTGTCTACAGCTGCCCCGTCTTGGCGTCTGCTTTACAAGGGAGCGAGACGGAATGAGGTGAAAGTGCAACAAGCGAATGAAGTAGGAACGAATTAAAAAGTAGATGCCAATGTGTGATGTGACACGCCTCCGACACTAAGTGCTAGAAATCTTTACACAATTCTGAATGAAATAACCTCGGATGATTATGAGAAAGAAATAATGAACTAGATGAAAGAACTAAGCTAATGAAGATGAAATGTGCACGCGGGCACGAAAGGAGAGACACCATTGGAGAGCGATTACCAGCCAATGTGGACGTGCTACAACCAAGGTGAAAGAAAAGAAAAAGGAATAGGAATCTAATGACTGAATGCTTTCAAGGAACCAGCCTGAGCGACTTCAAGGAGAACATAGTACTCAATTTTGAATGGAATATCTCATGTCAATTCAAGTCGAGAGCGAGCGGCCCTCATTACTGGCTAATTATGAAGATTTTATCACCATTAAAGCTCAAAGTCCTACATGATGCATGCTGGGCTAAAAGAAAAAGATAAAAATAAACTAAAAATAGAAAATAATCAAGGATAATATTACTAGGCCATCCAGACTTGGTCAGGAATCTAGTTCTCTGAGCTGACACTAAGCCGAAGCCCGTTTATCCATGCATCAACTCAAAAATTGGAACCATCGTCCCAAGCCTTAAACGACTCAACAGCCTATCCGTGTGATCAAGACTCCCCTGGAATTATCACTATTTTTTTTTATGAAGGGGAACTCAAATTCCAGGTTCATCAGGATCACAAGGTCCTTGATATGCTATAATATAGTAGGTATCATATAGTAAAAATGCCTACACGAGGATATCCGGGCACCTCAAGATCTGCATAGCCTGTTCTTTTCCTGCGCTCAAAGATCATTAGTGCAACAAAAATTCATGGTATGATCAATTCATCAAGACATATAACAATGTAAGTTCATCAGATAATCACAACGCCGTAGAACAACTCAAAATATTTATCTCAGGAAATAACGACTCCGTGCAGAGGCGCTAAAAAGTGGAATGACGACAGCTCTTGGGTCGCTAATTAACCACCGTGTTTAACTCGGAACTGTACTAGAAATGACGCCTGAGCGAAAGGGCGTTAAAATAAATAACGACATTTCCCGTGTCGCCATTCAAGTAAATGACGACAATGGTACTGTCGTCAATTGTCTGGAACTTCCGGCACCCCGTTTCCTGTTCGGAAACAAAACTCCAGAGACCCAATCAAACTCAAATATGAATATCTCTCTTCGACCTCCCAGCAGAGCTTCAATAGTTATAAATAAGATGCACATGCTCTGCTAAAACACATCAAGCTAAAAAGACTGCCGTGCGAGCCTGTCGAGACAACAACAGAAGCAGTAATACTGAAGTTCGGCTGCAGCATAACAGTGAAAGAGCTATGGAGAGGATTCTTCAAAGACCCTTGAAGAAAACTAAGGTGGGATTTCAAAGAATCTCAGAAATTGAGGGCCATATAAGTGGGAGAATAGCTGCCAATCAAGTAAGTATCAAGATTGGATTTGAATTAAGCTTCTATTACTACCTTTCTTCTCAAATTCTGATCATGCTCTTCCTTCTTCTCTTCTTTTCTTCTTTTGATTTCTTCAGGATTATCCAAACATCCCGGGGGCAAGAAGGTTCACCAAGATCAAATGGCTACCCCTCCTTCTTTCAAAACTTTCCCTTGACATGAGGACTTACCTCTCTAGATGGCACCTTCTAGGCTTGGTCACACATGCCAAACATTATGACAATGTAAACCTAGATTGGGCCGCCATGGGAGCCCTTATAGAAATATGGCATCCTTCCACACATACATTCTTATTTTCCACCTTTGAAGCCACTATACTCCTAGAAGAAACAGAGATGCTCTTAGGCTTGAAGAGGATGAAGTAAGGACATGAAGAGAAGATGACAAGCATGATAAAGAGCATGAGTGCACATGAAGTACTATTAAGCTTAATTCCAAGCTCCAACATGGTGAATCAAATCAAGGCCACCAAGGGGATTAATCTCATGAAGCTTGCGGCATGGGTATACAAGAGGATGGACCAAGCCAAGGAAGATGATCTAGAGAAGGTAATGAAGGCTTTCGTGATATGCTTGGCGGGAGCACTACTCTTCCCTTCATCGGAAGATTTCCTAAAAGAGGAACAATTAAGCGCCATTACTAGCATATGGGAAGGAGAGAGAATAGGACCGGCGGTGCTAGCCTATCTCTATAGCGGGCTCACTTCGGCTACTATGGGGAGGCCCCTATATGGGTCTATGATCTTGTTTTCTAGTTGGGTGGACCTCCACTTGAAATTCGATCCATGCGAGGAAACCCAAAATGCCTCAAGGATATACCTCAAGAGCCCACTCCACTATATGACGGGCACACTAGGATTGAGTGAGAGAGTGGTGAATCGGGTGCCAAAAGTAAAGAAGAGAGTGGAATGGAGAGAGCACCTAAGAGTTATGCCTAAAAACTTATTCACATGCACGCCGGGGTTCCTTAAAACACAAGACATTCGCACACGACTCTCATCCGGAGTGGAGCTTCGACTAGTGGGTGCCACCGAACTAATCCTCTACAATGCCCACCGGTGTCTACCACAAGTTGGCCTTCCACGCCACTATTTCGAGGAAGCGTCTCACCTCCCATTTATCAAGAGGCGGGACCTAGGTGTAGACACGCTAAATTTAACATTAGCATTAGTAAATCTCATGTTACCATGCAATGCCCCAAGTGGATTCCATCTTAGGGTTGAGTGGGATGAATATTTCTATTTTCTGGATGATTTGCTGGAATGGCGTCCTTCTTGGCGAACGCTATTTGTTATTGGCGCCTTCACAAACGGACGCTCATTCTTGGGACATTAATTTATTTATTGACAATCTTTAATAAATAGCGGCTTCCACGACAGGCGCTAATTATTTTTAATCTGGAAAATTGCTATATTTTGATTACAAATTAGCGATCTCCATGTGGTTCGCTACTTAATGAACGCCTGTAATAGAAGACACTATTTGTTTTAGAAAGTCGGATAATTGCTAAATTTGCTTCAAGAATGTGCGTCCATCTTTTTGGACGCAGTTTTGAATAGCGCCCGTACATAAAGACGTCATTTCCCTTTCATTTTTGTGCCGCAAAACATCTCCTTCCCCGGGTTGATCGTTGCCGATTCATGTTCTTGCCATTTCTCCCTAAGAGGAAACTCTTGCCATTTCCCATTCCCTTCCTTTGTTTCAGAAAGAAACGTTGTCTTGGCGTCATTTTCGTTCCCTATAAGTGCCCTCTCTTTTGAGCGCTCGCGCAGAAAAAAGAGGGGGAGACTAGAAAAAGAGAGAAAGGAGGGCTCGAAGAAGAGATACCAGGGGAGCAATCAGAGAGACGGTAGAAGGAGACCTAATAACCTACGTTGGTTGTGATTTCCTCCACTTCTCCTTGCCAAAGGATTTCTTTCCCTCTCTCTGGAGCACAGTCCGGTGGAGGGAGATCACCCTCATTCCTCTCCTCTGTCACTCATTTTGATTTTTAGTCTTTGCATGGTCACAGTATTTCATCATCTATAATCATCACATCACATTACATCTGGCCATTCCAGATCACCTACGCTTCACCTTTCATTGCATGCATTCTCCATCCCTTAACACTTAAGGGGTTTAAAAAACACCTCCCAGGTGTGTTCGGCCTCCCAGCTGCATGCTTTGTATTTTTTATGTGGACAGATTGCTACACTACCTATTGACTAATCCGGTACTTTGCTCTTTTGGTTTATTTGTTTTCAGGGTAATCAAAGCAAATGAACCCTTCTAGTTGGCCGGCCAACCAAGAAGGAAGCAAAGAACCCACCGTCTCCCATTCACAGGTACACCTGCGATCCCTTTCTTTTCCTTGTTATTTTTATTTCGAGGAGTCTCCCTCCTTTGGTGATCACGATTCTATAGAGCACCACGTGCTCCTTTCATCCCTTTGAGCACCGCGTGCTCACCTTAGTCACATCTTTAATGTTACACTTAACACACTTTTTATTCACCCAATCATCTCCAAGTGACGGTGCTCACAGATTGGTGATGACGGTGGGACACTTGGTGTTCCTTCTTTTGATTACCCCTTTCATCGGCACCCACGTGTGCCACTCCTCATTTGCCCCACGTGGCATCTTTTCCCCCTTATCCCTTTGGTGCACCACGTGCACATCACCCTGCTACCGATCTGTGAGTCCGTTGTTTGTTGATCGTCTGTTTGATTGACTGTGTGTTTTTAGTGGTGCTGAGGAATTTATGTCCAACATACCGGGTGCTCATTCCTTTTAACGTTCTTCTGGATAGGCGCTATTTTATTTACCATCTTTTGTTGTCTCAAATTTTCATGATCTGCATCCCCTTAGGAGGGCGTCAATTCCTTTTGTTATTCTGATATTTTTGTTACCTGCGCCTGTCGGGGAAGGCGTCATTTCATCTGCTTATAAAAAAAGGAGGAGAAAAAAAAATCTATTTTGAATCAACGCCTGTCAGAACAAGCGCTATTTCATTTAGCGTTCTTCCCTGAGGACGCCATTTCCCTGCTCACCTGTCATACACTGTGGCGCCCCCTGTTGCTGTCTGTTCGCATTTTTAAAACCTGTGGTTGATTGTTTGGGACCTTGTTTGCTATTCCTATCATTATCACATCTGTTCCTGCCATATGTTGCCATATCATCACTGTATTGCCATTGCTCCTACCGTCGTTTTACTGTCACTTTCACCCATTTGCTGTTCCTAGCTTTGACTTACTGTCTGCCGCGCATACACTATTGTTGTACACCTCTGCTTATTGCTGCCGTATTATTGGTGTGTTTTGCTGTGATATCCTGCTATATCCACCGCTGCATCACTGTTGCATCTCGGCCCGGGGACCTCCTCCCTCTACCCTCTTTAGGATCCCCACCCTTCTTGGACTTATAGGGGCCCTCCATTGAGCATTCCGTCTCTTTAGACTGGCACCAATTTGTCTAAGACCTCCGTAAGCCCTCGCACCCGTGGATTCCCTCACGGAAGCTAGGCAGGTTGTACCTTGGAGCACCCTGGAGTTTAGTTGACCTACTTGCGGTTGAGAGAGTGAAATTTAGGTTCCCGGCGGAAAACTCAAATTGGAATTTAGCTCATCACAGTGTGTGAAAACCCCTTTGTTCATGCACAATTGAAGACATCTTTAATTGGAGAAAATCCTTAAAACTTGGGCGATTAATGCATCACAGCTTCTCTGTTGCATGAATTGAATTTGTTTAGGAGTGGAGAATTCATTCAAACATTTGGTTGAGGTTGGTTGTGTTGATCTTGACTGTCTTAACTGCTGCCATTTTATTGACTCTGGTCTTTGACCAATTGCATTTATTTGAGTTAGACAGTTTTCTACACAGTCATTGTAGATATGATGCTCAGGTCAGGTAAAACTCTAGAGATGGCCAACTTGGAGCAGTTTTAAGAGGAGGAGGCCGGTGAGTACGAGCAAACCGTTAAGCTCTCCCAGTAGCAGTACCAGGCTGAGGGGAGCTACGTCCCCGTTTATTACCCACCCTCTCCACGTCAACAAGTCAACTTTCAGGGAGACCATGCTCCCACTCATTACTTTACTCCCCAACTCCAGAACCCTCAAGTCTACATGGTTGACACTAGCCAGGTGGGAGACCCCGTGTCGTCCCAGGTGCAACCCCAATCTCATAATCTAGGTATGCAGCAATAGCGAGAAGGATTCTGATTGACTTAACCATGGTTACTGGTGAAAATGTCTCATCATAGTCAATGCCTTACCTTTGACGATATCCTTTCGCCACTAGTCTAGCCTTGTATGTGTCAATCTATCCATCTGCTCCGATTTCCCTTTTGAAAATTCATTTACAGTCGATAGGGACTTTCCCTTCTGATACATCAACTAAGTTCCAAACTTTGTTGGTGTACATGGACTGGATCTCTGAATCCATTGCCTTTTGCCATTTCTCGGAGTCCGCACTACGGATTGCATCCTGGTACGATTGAAGATCTTCATCCTCATCGATACATATCTTAGAGGACCCCTCTGAGACATGTCCAACATATCTCTCAGGTTCTCTCGGTAGTCTACCAGATCTCTGTAGTGTCAGTGTTTCACTCTGAATAGGATCAACCGATACAGTCTCATCTAATGAGTCTGTGTCTACGGGTTGTGGTTCTTGGACCTCGTCTAATTATATTTGGCTCCCACTATTTTTCTTGAGTAGATATTCTCTTTCCAGAAATACAGCTCTCTTAGCCACTAAGACCATTTGCTCAGAAGGGTGATAGAAATAATATCCAAACGTCTCATTTGGATATCCCACAAACCTACACTTATCGGTTCTCGACTCAAGCTTATCACTGTCGTTCTTCTTTACATGAGCAGGACACCCCCAAACTTTAATGTGATTAAAATTTGATTTCCTGCCCTTCCATATCTCATATGGTATAGAAGGAACATATTTACTTGAGATCATATTCAATAAATAAGCCGCTGTCTCTAATGCATAGTCCCACAGAGATAAGGGTAGTCTTGACATAGACATCATGGATCGGACCATGTCTAACAAGGTCCTGTTTTTCCTTTCGGATACACCATTATGTTGTGGTGTATACGGTGGAGTCCACTGAGAAACAATTCCATTATCTTTAAGATAAGAAGTGAATTCATGACTAAGATATTCACCTCCTCGATCCGATCGAAGAGCCTTAATACTCTTGCCAGTCTGTTTCTCTACTTCACTCTTGTATTCCTTAAACTTCTCAAAGGCTTGTGATTTATGTCTCATTAAATACACATAGCCATATCTCGGGAAGTCATCAATAAAAGAAATGAAATAGAGGTGACCCCATTTTGCCTCCATGGACATGTGTCCACACACATCTGAGTGTATGGGCTCGAGAAGGTCAACAGCCCTCTCACCATGTCCACTAAAGGGAGCCTTGGTCATCTTCCCCATGAGACACGACTCACAGGTATCAAATGGCTTGTATTCGAATATATTAAAATACCCATTTGAGTGTAGGTGTGAGACTCTTTTCTCACCTACATGACCAAGCCTGTAATGCCATAGATATGCAGAATTCACTTCATCAGCATTGAAAACTTACATAACATTAGAATGTGTATCTAATACATAAAGACCATTGACTAATGAACCATTGGCTATAACCAAATAATTATTCATTATAGAGCACCCAGTGCTATTAAAAATCAATGTATATCCAATGTTATACAAACTAGAGATTGAAATAATGTTCTTAATAATATTAGGAACATAATAACAGTCATTCAGCTCTAGAATGACTTCTGAAGGTAAATTGAGGCGTGCAGTCCTGACAGCTTTGGCAGAAACTAAAAATTATCCATCCTCAGTTCAATCTCTTTTTTGCCCAGCCGCCTTCTATTTACCAGCACCTGCACAGAATTGCAGGTATGAGATACACATCCAGTATCCAATATCCATGATGTGGATTCCATATATGACAAATTAAGGTCTATGACAAAAATACCTTCATTTAGAATTACCTTGCAATTCCTTTTCCAATGCCCTGTTTTCCCGCATCGAAAACACTTGTCTTCTTTTTCATTCTTCTTGCCCTTCCCTTTGTCAACCTTGGCGAGTGGCTTACCCATGGCCTTTTTCTTTCCATTTCCTTTGTCACCTTTGGTGGATATCTGGGTGGCCTTCCTTTTCTTATTGGCCCGGCCAACAATCATTACAGAAGAAGATGGTTTATCTTTCTGCATAGTTCCTTCAGCACTCTTTAACATGTTGAGCAGCTCGGGGAGAGTTGCATCAATTCTATTCATGTTAAAGTTTATGATGAAGGAATAAAAGGAATCGGGCAATGACTAGAGTATAAGATCAATGCACAGTTCAAGATCCAACTTGAACCCTAGTGCATTGAGTCTCTCTATCCACTCCATCATTTTCAGTACATGAGCCTGTACTGAAGCACCCTCTGACATCCGTGTCCTGAAAAGCCTTTTGGAGATGTCATACCTCTCAATCCTACCCTACTCCCCGAAGAGCTGGCGTAGATTGAGAAGTATACTTCTACAATTATTCTTTTCTAATTGTCTCGGTAGCTCGGGAGCCATAGAGGCTAGCATGTAACATTGGGCAAGGGAGGAGTCTTCCGACCATTTGACGTAAGTCATTAACTCGCCCTCATCGGCATCGGGAGCTGGCTCAGAATGAACCGTGTCCAACACGTAAGCTATTTTCTCGGCGGTGAGGACTATGCGTAGATTACGCAGCCAATCCGAGTAGTTCGGTCCAGTCAGTCTGTTGGCATCCAAGATGCCGCGGAGGGGGTTGGACGACGACATTATAATCTGGATAAGAAATGAAAGATAACTTAGCATGTGTTCAACTTCTAACTTAGATGTGATTTTCTATCTTAGTTAGTCACACTATTTTTCGATCGAACTATATAACCCTCAGTATATAGAACGAGAGATCAGCGAGATCAACCTAGTGGGTCGGAATCCCAACGAGACTGATGTATGACCTTGTGGAAAGCACAACAAGTCATACACCATCTCAAGGGCAGTCAATAGCCACTTGCATCTAATGCAATATCCGATATTCGACTCCCAAGAAATCATCCCCTTGTGGAAAGCACAACAAAGGATATTCTCGGTTAGATCTAACCATCATTACTACATAGCAATGAGTTCATGACCCGACCCTTGTGGAAAGCACAACAAGGCCGAGTTCAATTCCTCACCCCATTGAGGCCGAGCCTTGGAGTTTTATCCCGCCCCCAAACTCATGGACCTTGTGGAAAGTATAACAAATCCATGAAATGAAGACGTTCATTCACTCCATAATGATGGAGGGCCACGACGACTCCTAGAGCCACGCTTACCAGATCTAAAATTTAATCGTGAGGGAATTTGATTTTATCTTGATCTCACCATAGGTGGTAATATAAATATATCCAATATATTTACCGAACATAGTAGTTTGCACAAAGTAAATACATCCAATTTAAAATTAAATCGCAAGTGATCATGGACTTTATCCCTAATGTAACTAAGACATCCGGCCCGCTTCCAAAGTAGCTGGATCGTCCTCGTCGGGTGTGCTCCGCGCTTCCAAACTCCGACGCCGCATTAATTACAACTTTTACATGGCACGCAGGCCGAAAAAAATTTAAATTACATGTCAATAAAATTCCAGCAGCCCTTAGGGCGAGTACAACTGTAAAGGGAGATAAAAGTACATTGGAATTTTAATAGAGAGAGAAAGGAGGTTCGCAGACCCCAATTAATTACATTAATCAAGTCCATGATCACTTGCCAACCCATTCATTCAAAATCAATCAAAGGTTATTTTTTGAAAATAACCCTTACTTTTAGATTTAAAAATGGGACGTGCAAACAAAAATAGGCTAGCTTTGTTTAATTTTAAAAATCGAAGCAGAATTAACTAAAATTAAACATATAAACAAGTCAACGCAAGGTAAATAATGCAAAGTACGTAAAGAACCATTATTTATAACAGGGGCATACATATTTGAATCTAATTCAAATAAGTTAGATAATTAAAATAATTATTTAAATTTAAATTTAATTATCCAATAATCAAATTTAAATTGAAAATTTAAACATAACAATCATTTAAATTTAAATTCAAACTAATTATCTAATAATTTTGTTTAAAAGTAAATTTAAATAATGTAATTATCCTCAATTATCAATACTCTAAATTTTAAATTTTAAATTTAACAATTATCTAACAATTAAAAATTCAAATATTTGAGTTTTATACATTTAATCTTCAATAAAATTTAAATTCTGAATTTACTAATTACTAATAATTAAAAATTTGAAAATCGAATTTTACTGAAGTAAGTTCAAGTATTACCATTTTACCTCAAGGTAAATAATAATTATCTCACCTCAGTAAATTCAAAAGGGTTAAATAAAATTTAACATTTGACATTTACTATTGAGATAACACAATCATTACATGAGATAAAAAATTAGATTAATTTACTGTGCATTTATATATATATATCACAAATGTATATATATTTACACAAATAAATTAACCAATAAGCAATTTTTTTAAATTAAAAAAAATTAAGTCGACTGGGCGCGGCGGCCCCACGCGGGACACGTGGGCGGTCGCTCCCACGCCCGCGCCCCCACGCGGGCACACGCCTGACGGGAGCCCGCGTTGCGTGCGCCGCCCGCGGCGCCCGCCACGCGGCCCCGCCGCGTGCGGGCGCGGCCCACGTGCGTCGCCCGGGCATGAGGGCGGGCGCACTGCGCCCTGGACGTGCAAAACGGGTCAATTTTTTTTTTTTAAAAAAATTTACTGCCATGATGCCCAACATCAAGGAAGAACAGCAGCATCCCTTTCTTCAAATAATAATTCAAGATTTTAATTCCCCTACAAACATGGTTTAGTACGACGATAAAACACCGACCAGAGCGCGAACCTGGCTCTGATACTACTGTAAGGTTCCGAACAGCACCATCGGGCAACGCATCGGATAACAAAAATTTCATTTGCCCGAACCCTGCTGCATGGAATCCTAGATCCGTGCTCTGATTGACGTTTTAATCGCCCCAACCCCTAACTACGGGTTGCGTATTTATACCTTGCGCGGAACGACGTTGTCTGCAAAGCCCGATGCAGAATACTGAGCCGCACAGATGCACGGCCTCTAGAGCTGATCCACACGGATCATTGCGCAGCGACGGTACCCCCTGGCACGACCTTCCCCGACCCTTTCACCTTTGGAGAGAGAGAGCAAGAGGGAGGAAAGGGGGGAGGAGCTAATCCTCCTCTCTTAAGCCTTAATGCTTGGTTAGCCAAGAGAGGGGAGGAAGCTCTCGTAACATGTCTATATATAGGATTTTGGCCATTTATTAAAGAACCCATAAGGACCGAATTCATATATATATCCTTTTATTATTGTACATATATATTAAGCCCTCTTTTAAACTCCTTTCCAAAAGGAATTAAAGAGAATTAATATATGCATTTGTACAATAATAATCCGTCACCCAAGAATCCATTGTGTGTGATCCTCTAGGCCCTTAGTCACTCTAGTTTAAGGCCCATTAACTTCTAATTCTCAATTAGAAGTAAATTAAACTTATTATTCGCTTCTACTAGAGCCGAATAATAGTTTAATTTATTCCGAATCTTTGATCACGTTGGGTCAAGTAAATTCGCGTGATCCTAGAGGATGTCGGGTTTAAACCAGCCTGTCTGGTACCTGTAAGTCCACAGTTACCGCATCGATATAATCCCTCGCTCCTTCTATGAGTCTGGTACGATCGAGGGTATGGTTTCTGTCAAACCCCATGATCGTGCCATTTGACCATGACCTCCTTCAAGTGTATGACGTCCGTTCTAAACGAACTCACACGACCCTGGCCAGGGATTTAACGGAGCGTCAATGTCATGACCCATTAACTGTCTGATATATACCCGACAGTGAGCGATCACCTCTTGACCATTGATGATCTTCACACGTATCCTGGAGTGGTTAATTACTCGACAACTCATGACTTATGGTTAGAGTCACTTAGCCAAGTAATCAAACCATTCCAATCCTCGTGTAAGATCCGATCAATGTCTCAGGTCAAAGGACCAACGATGCTATTGAGACCGTTGGATCTTCAGTTGACATTAGGTATAATCAACTATCTGAAGATCCAATAGTGGATTAGTTCATTGTACATCCTCCAAGTACATACACCTACACATATATGTTGGTGCCCCGCACCATAGACAATGAGACTGGTCCACAACACATCATGTGTACTGGTTTAATAGGTAATTAAAGTCCCTGAGTGATTACCCTCCAACCAGGAACAGTTTAAGGTATATGTCCATGTAAAGTCAGTCTCACGTTCGAGATCCCATCTCGAGTTGACTTTACAACCACATATCCTAGGGACATCGTAAAGTAATATACAATCACATATTTACGCTCAAATACCACTTTATTAATAATGAATAAGATCGTACATCTATCGGGTCTACCCGACCCTAAATTGACATGTAGCACACCAATACTAACAAGAAGAACGTCCTCATCTTCGACCTAGGCAGGGGCACCTTTGATGTCTCGTCGCTTACCATCGAGGAGGGCATCTTCGAGTTGAAGGTTACCTCCAGCAACAGCCACCTTCGAGATCAACTCCCCCTACGAAGGGATCGACTTCTACGCCACCATCACTAGGGCCAGGCTTGAGGAGATCAATATGGACCACTTCCACCGATGGACAAGTCCATAGTGGTGTGGGAGCCCGGGGAGTCCATGGAGTGGCTGCAGAAGGTGTCCAGGTGGTCAGAGAGGATGCGGGCAAGCATAGAAAGACAGCGTGTAACGACCCAAGATCCAAGTACTAGAAAATCACCGATGCGACTTGAATTTTGACCCGTCACCCACGAGCCACAGAGCTCGAAAGAGTTAGATTAATGTTGTGGAGGTGCATCAAAAAATAAAATAAAGCAGGCATCAACTATATAATTAATTACTTAAATGACTGGAATAAATTTAATGTTTTAATTAAATAAATATATTTAGCCCACAAAGTACAGTCAACAAGAAAAGGAAACGTACACAGTCGCGGGTCATACGCCAGCTCTGGCAAACTGGCTCTACGAACCGCTGCTGGCATTGCCCGAAATCTCAAGACCGCGTGAAAGCATGCCAACCTGAAAAAAGAAGGGGTGTGTCTCATCTGATTGGCTCAGTAGGCATCCCGCGGATCCCCACCACATAATGGTAATAAACAATGGCAATAACAATAACAACAATAACATGAGCAACAACATGTAGTGAAACACGACGCTCTAAGCTACGCCTACAGTCAACAGAAGAAACCCGACCTCCCTACAATCAGAAACGCACTAAACTAACCGGCAAAGGGTCACGATAATGTTGTCGGTGACCCGCGACATCTCTAACAGAAAAACCTCATACTCGATGGTGGGAAACCACGCTACGACCACTTGGTCGAGAATCATTATCTCTATCTTCAGGAGAACCACGACCTCGATGTCAGGAAAACACTATCTCAATTACTAGGGGTTTGTGATCTCACTACTGTTGATAGTTTTTGTGTGATGTGATGAATGATGAATGATGTGAATATGAGAGAGAAATATGTGAAAGTGTGTGAGCAAGTAATAATCTAACTCAAACAATCACAAAATCAAGAGCATGGGCATGTCATCAATGCTTATGAGGGAAGAAAAATAAAAACACACGCCGGGGCGTGGAGCAAAGGAATAAAGTAAAAACATACACCGTAGGTGTAGAGTAAATAAAGTAAAAAGAAAGCAAGGATGATGATAAAGATGAACAATACCCAAATAAGGATGTGTGATCGCCACCAAAGTAATTAAAGTAGTAGAAACCACAATAATATCTTGGAAAGAGCCGGTTGAAGTCACCCGCCCGCGGGAGAAAGAAAACCAGATGCAGCGAACGAAAAATGGTCTTTCAGACGACCGCGATCCAGAAGAAAACGGTCTTACGATAGACCACCTTATACCTGAAAACGGCCTTCCAGATGACCGCTAGGGCACCCAGAACAGTAGTTTGGAACTTTGATCTCCACCCCTCCTGGCCGGCCAGAAAGGTTGGGTCTCGTGCAGTGAGTCCTGTTAACCTGCAAAAGAGTGTAGACAACGAGAAAACAACCCAATTAGCCCTTGGGACAAGTGTAGTATCTATAATGCAATTAGGCTAATATGCATAAAAGAAGGGTGGATACCTGAGAGGTTTGGTTTTTTAACCCCTGTGGGGCGTGAAAAAAAAAAGATAGAAGATAGGAGGATGTTTTGAGAAGATGATTGAATGCAAAGAATGTGGAGAAAAGAGAAGGGAAGATGCTATGGATGCAAGGGAGCAATAAACAAAACTAAAGACCAAAGAAACAAACTAGACCAAATGAACTGAATACTCCCTGGAACAGAAGCTTGGTGGACGTGGAAGCAGCTTCTCCTTGGTTGGAAGTGACTCCAGAACGCAGCAACACTTCGTGGCGAACTCCAGAAATCTCCTCCTCAAACTATGAACTCAAGGGTCCTATTTATAGGCCCTCAAACCCTAGGTTCGAGTTGGAGGGATAATGACTCGAAAATAGACCTGAAACTAGATAATCATTGAAGATAATACTCCCAAGAGTCCATAGAAACAAACAGAAGGTTCTGAGAGTCTCTGGTGAGAGAGAAATCAAAGGATGAAGGACTAGTTCGTCCACGGCCGAGGAGAGGAAGAAGAGCAGAGCAGGACTCTCTATTCCACTAATGGTCTTGCGATAGACTGCTAGCCAGAAGAAACGGTCGTTCAATAGACCACTAGGCACATGCGTCTAGAAGAAGATAAGATCAAAGAGACCTAATAGGACTCCCTGCCCATTAGCAGTCTAGAGATGGACCGCCAACGCCCACCTTGGGGTCGTACGATAGACAACTAGGGGAGAGGACGTGGCAAAAGAGATAAAGGCTAATAAATCTATAATTTAATCCATAAAATAATCCTCATTAGCCCTTATCTAGGCCCAATAAGGTGAAGTGACGAGAAATCAATGAAGCTAAGTCCAACCAAGGAGAATGACCCATAAAATTAAGCCCAAAAATGATCAAAACTGGCCCAATAAGCGGTGAATAACTCGGAACATCATAAAAATAAATAAAGAGATGACCCAACTCACTGGTCATAAAACGGGTGTCAACAGATGTCCCTCCTTAACGTCCTCTTTGCAGGGGAGCGAGCGGAGGTGACGCGAAAGCGACATGGAACATGGGGGTGAAGCGGAAATACAGCGGAGTGGACTGAAAAGCGGGCGTTAAGGTAAATCGACACGTGTCCTCAACTAATGAGCGATAGGAATCTTCCGAAAAACTTCAGATCAATCACAAGGAACGGAAAAACCGAATGATGCATGCCTGGAGGAACTACCAACTAAAGGAAAGGAAAACACGAACAACCGCCTCACTGGAACACACAGCTGATAGGCGGTCGGAGCAAGCGAAAAAGTAAAGAGACAAAAAACTTAAAACTCCATACAGGAATCCTCAGCTAACCAAATCGAGCAAATAGACCGAAGGAAACCCTCCAACTCAGAGTGGAATGATTCTCCTTTCTCAAGACCATGGACACATAATTATCCACCATTACTGAGACACTTGGACAGATGAGGGCACGTGAATGCTCAAAGATGCGCATGATGCATGCTGGGCTAAAATAAAAGAAATCATCAAAACGAATGCAAAGAAAGAATAAAATAACAATATACTCGAGAATAATATTGCTAGACCGGATAAATCAGGGTCAGGATACTATCTGCAACCACGGCGTGCAAGATAGAACCATTGTCCCCTAACTCTTCCAACCTAACGACCTATCCAACGATTAAACATGTGTACCTAGACCATCATCGTTTTTGTTAGAGGGGAACATCAGATCCTGGAACACATGAATGGCCAGCAGGTTCTCGAGGTGATATATCATAGATACCATATAGTAATGCATTAAGGGACTAGGGATCGAGATATCTACATGACTTACGTGCCTGGCGAGATGTGATAGCGCGACATGAGATGGCGTTTGTGATTTTGACGATAAGAGGGTTAGCCATCAACAATCATATAATATAAGTATTAAGCACAAACAAGATATGAACCATGCCAAGAGTAAAATGTTTCCAATCATTTCAAAATATCAGTAATAAAACGGTCTATGAAAGGACCGCTAGCAGCCGAATAACGGTCATGGCATGGACCGCTAGCGAAGGCGGTTCACATTCTTCGATAAAAATGGCTCAGATAAGAAATGGTCTAGGGAACGACCTCGAAGGACTAAGTAGCGGTTTAGCAATAGATCGCTAAGACCTGGGAGATTTCAAAAATAGAAACGCCCATTCGATCTCCCACTCCGTTCCATTCACTCAACCAACCCACCGCATCCTCCGGTGAGAGCTTCACCGTCGACCACCGCTACCGAGCCTCCACCATCCACAATGGTGAAGAAGAAGGCCGTAAAACGCCTCCAACGGCGGATAGAAGAGGAAGAAACATCGCCAGCGGAGGTGGTGAACCCACCGGCGGAGGAAGAAAATCCGGCAGCCCAATCGGAGGAAGGAGGAGCTCCCACAGCAGAGGAGGGCCCTACGGAGGTACAGGAGGAAGATGACGACGTTATTGCGGCCGAGGAGGCTCCGGCGGCGGCCGGATGATCATCGGAGGTAGGCCGTGAGCCCCAAAAAACCCATTTTTTTTTTATGTTTGAATGCATGCATGTATGTGGATGGGAGTGAAAATGGGTATGGGGACCAATTAAGACAATTTGTAGGCCATTTTCACGAATTGGGGAAACGAGGCAAACATTGCCCGTTCTCTAGGTTCCTAGCGGTCCTTCCAGTGACTGCTAGGGAAAATGGAGGTCTAGGGACGACCGCTAAGGGATAAGAAACGGTCTAAGGACGACCGCTAGGGAAACATAGAGATTTCTGAGTTTTGTTTTTAAAATGCAATGCAATGTTTGATGCATGAATTATATGGATGACTGACTCTAATCTTGCTTAAATAAATGCAGGGGAAGAGGAAGACCCGTATTTCGTGGCTGCAAGTCCGAGCAGTCTATTTAGCACTACCGGATTACCAAAGGGAGAGATTAGCAGCAATGGAGTTCGGGGAACTTCTCAGCATAGAAGTGATGAGGATCGACACAGCGCTGCTGTATGCACTCCACGATAGATGGGACCCGACCAGTAGGGCATTCTTGTTTCCATGGGGACACATGATCCCGACTTTAGAGGATGTCGCTCGGATCACGGGTTTGAGAGTATACGGAGCGCCAGTGACCGGATGGACATATACGGACTACCGGGATCAGGCACAAGAGCTTTTGGGATTGGAGCTGATGAGGCCGGGTCGACACTCTTCGATGCTGGCACGGGCGACTCTCCAGGAGAGTCTTGGACTGAGAGGAGTAGGGATCAGTGTTGGCGAGTTGCCAGAGGAGCACTTAGGAAGATTGACGGATTGGGCACGAGAGAGAGTGTCCGCGGGACCGAGGCCAGAGGGGGACATCACCCTCCGCCGCTTCCTGATACTGCTATTCAGGAAGCTCCTTTTTGCGACGAGGGCAGACGGAGTGAGCGTCAGACTCCTCCCTCTTTTGAGAGATCTGGACGGAGCTGGCGGATATGCATGGGGAGCTGTAGTATTGGCATTTTTGTTTGACTCCCTCAGCACGACTGACCGGCAGACCATGCTAGGCGGGTTCACACCTCTACTCTAGGTAAATGCTGAATTCTAAATGCTTATGATTATGAATATGCTTATGCTCATGATTATGATATGCTGACATCTAACTTATGCAGGTTTGGAGCTACCTGTACCTCCCGGGACTAGGGCGGGGCAAGGAGGTACATCCGGACTGGGTATCCATCGCGAGGCAGTGGATGACGATGCGGGACACAGGATCGCTGCGGCGCCTAGCACGGACGATTCAGGATGACATGGACACCTTCCCATATGCATCAGTGAGTTTATAAACTTAAACCCTTCTAAATGCAATTAAATGCTCTTTATATGCTTATGAATGCTGATATTGAATGTTGACTTTTCAGGTGTGTTGGACATCGTACCGGGATGAGGACCATGACGGACAGCCTTGGGTGGAGGCGGCCCAGGCATATGGAGGTCGAGAGATCTGGCTACACTACTTCAACATCGTCGAGCCTCTGCACTTCCGATTGATCATGAGGACGCGCGGGGTTCACCAGCCCGAGGTGGAGTTCCCGGCTAGAGACGACGAGTGGATAGGGCGATCCTCTAGGGGCATGAGCAGTGACATCGATTGGGTGACGAGAGTAGTGGACCAGATCATAGATTGGACCCGCCGAGGCAGAGTGGTCCGAGCCCAGGCGACGAGCGATGAGGCGTACCTGAGGGCCTACGTCTGAAGGTACGGCGATCAGGTGTTCTGCGGTGCTCGACGATCGGTAAGACTCACTAAACCATGCTTCTTTAATTAACTCTAAATGTACTGACTCATGGACTTTCTATATGCAGCTAGACCCGCAAGGGCGCATAGCCGAGCTCCAGGGTCTCCTCCACTCCACCGTCCAACAGAGGGACGAGTTCCAGTGCGCGCTAGAGCTACTAGTGAGTTCTAAACCTCAGACTTAATTATGCAAATCTTTTATGAATGTGACTGACTATGACTTCTAAAATGCAGAGAGCTGAGGGAGCGCAACGGGCATGACCGGATGCTCCATCATCATCCTCGCAGCCAGCGGTAGACCCGGTCGAGAGGGACACCGACTTCGCTCGGGCGGTTGCTCGGGCCGAGGAGGCCGAGGCCACGCTCGCAGAGAGGGTGAGCAAAAACTAGCCGACTCCTTTCTATTAAATGCTTATGATATGCAAATGACTAAATATGAATGAATGCTTATGCAGGCCAGGGAGTTGACCACGGCGCTGGCCGAGGCGGAGCGAGCCCGAGCAGAGGCGGAGCAGCTCCAAGGAGAGATGGCTGAGGTGGCTCCTCTTCGTGCAGAGGTGGAGAGACTCAGAGTCGGGGCAGAAGCAGCGGCAGAGCTGAGAGCCAAGATCCGAGTGCTGGAGAGAGCACTTTGACTAGTGGGGGGCCGATCCTCCCACAGCGTGTCGCAGAGTGGTGCGCGTAGCGTGCATATGGATTATCTCACAGGTTCCTCCGGCCACCGGAGGAACGAGGAGGAGGAGCAGAGACGACGACACCGCGAGGAGGGGAGCACCTCCATGGCACCGTCGGTGAAGAGGCGTGAGGGGACCGGGGACAGCGGCGGTCCAGGAGAGGGACCAGCCGGGGCATGAGTTGCACCGTGCTTTTGTTTTGTTTTTTATTTATGCACACATGTACATGCCTTTTGTTAGTGATATATGAGTTTTTTTTGTTCTTTTTCAAATACAATGTGAATGTGAATGTTGACTTACTAACAACGACTCGTAAGATTGACATGAAAATCGAGAAAGAGAGAGAGAGAAAGTTTTGGTCAAAATCAGGGAAAAAGGTGAAAAACGATCGTCTAGACAACCGCTAGACAGAAGAAACGGTCAAGACACGACCGTTTGGGGATTGGGAAATAAGGCGGTGGAAGGAGGTGGAAAATGGTTGCCTTACGACCGCTTACGGGCTGCTAGCAGTTGTGCGATAGACCGCTAAGGAGAAAACTCAGTGAAGTCTGAACGGGACTCTCCGTGAGAGTCCGAACTCTGGGCAAAAGACACCTAATCTGCTCTAAGACTTATCCTAACTCAATCTGATGCTAACTAGCCTCAATCCTAATGTGTTAAGACTAAAACCAAAGCCCTATAACTAGGAATACACCAAGAATTCGTAGCTCACAGATTTCTGCTCAAGAAAACCTTGAAAACTCCCTTAAAGTCATCCAAGTCACCATGAAGAGAAGCTTTGAGGCTAGTACTATGGGGGAGGTGGCCTACATCGGGCCAAAACCAGCTAGAAGGGAACATGGGGAGCTGCAAAGGCTTACATCCATCCCCAAGCACTTGAGCACAAGTTCCTCAAGAGAGGTAAGTTCATATCAATTTCAAAATTCATGAATTTTCTTTTAATTCTTCCTCTCATGGCATCTCTTCTTCTTTTTTCTTCTTTCTTCTAGATCCTTCCTGGCCCAAGGTGTTACTCTAACCTGCAGTGGGTGGTTCCCTTAATAAAAGAACTCCCTTTAGAAGTCACTTCCATCCTAAGGGCATAGCACCTACAACCTTTGTTAGTCTTGGCCAAGAACTTTCAAAAAATTTCATATGATTGGCCTAGCATTTCAGCCCTCGTAGAGTTGTGGCACTCCCAAACGCATACATTCATATTTCCATCCTTTGAAGCCACCATCCTTATAGAAGAGGTAGAGATCTATCTAGCCCTTCCTAAGACTAAGGTGGGGGATGAAGACTTAGTGTGTCATACGGTTGAGCCAATAGACCCTTCTTTAATTCTAGGGGATTTCATTCACAACCCAAAGGATGTTAGGACAATGATTAGCCCTCACCACATTCATTTGATCCCCATGGCTCAATGGATCACCGCTTATTGTAAAAATAAGAGCGGGAGGTATGAAGCCATAGCAAAGGCTACCTCGGTTTGCTTATGAGGGGTTTTCCTCTTTTCCACCACAGACAACCTTTTAGATATCCAAAACCTTAGCATCATTAGTGGCTTGTGGCGGGGTTTGTCCATTTCTCAGGCCATTCTTTCATACATTTATGAGGGACTTAGCTCAGCTTGCTTAGGAGGGCCCCTCTTCGGGTCCATGATTGTCCTTGAGTGCTGGTTGGGAGTTAGATTGAAGTTCTTACCCCAGGAGAATGTCCCTTCAGCCAGCCGCATATTTGGAAGCCACCCACTCTTCTATATAGGAGGCACTTTTGGGTTCTCTTCACAGGTTGAGTGCCGGACGGCGGATAAGAAAACAAGGGATGAATGGCGCCTCTTCCTCAACACATTGCCAATTGATAAGTTCATGATGCGACCCCGGCTTCTTCAAGGCACTACTCTGAGATTGCCTCGGCGACTGGGCCTAGACCTGCAGCTAGTGGGGAACACTACCTTGAAAATCTACAACCCACACCGGTGCTACTTGCAAATCGGGCTACATCGCACTAAGGTTCTAGCATTATCACACTACCCTCCCATTCAAGCTAGGAAGATCGGGACCGAGGAGGATGAACGTGCAGTCCGGAGCACTCTGACTATGTGAGAGATCAGTCGCGTCCGTACCTTACCAGCGGAGGTGACAGAGAAGGAAGAGGAATACCATGCTTATGTGAAGGAGTTACGCAAAATCCGGCCTTGCGCGGACAAGAAATTGAATGTATTTTGATCTGTATGATGTGAACTTTGCATTTTTATTGATAGCATGATGTATGATGAACCTTGGATGAATAAAATGAGAAGTTTGTTCGAAATGATGTGCAATGGACTTGTGTTTTAGCATTATTAATTGCATGAAGCAGAGTTTTCTGTCTGGTAAACGGCCTGGCAAACGACTGCTAGGATAAGAAAAACGATCTAGCGATAGACTACTAAGAACAGGGCTAAGAAAACACTCAATTTTCTGGTTCTCGGGAATGGCTAGCGGTCGCCATTAGACCGCTAAAAAATGATAAACGGTCTATCGAAGGACCGCTAAGGAAGAGAAACAGGTAAACCTGAGAATTTGGTCCTCGGGTGAGAATAGTGGTCTTATCCACGACCCCAAGTTCATTGTTAGCAGTCTAACCAAGGACCGCCAGGGTTAGGAGATGGAGAAACTTGAGAGCTTCGAATCCTGGGGAATTAGACATGTATCTGCACACACGTAAAACAAGAAATAAGTTAGATATGTTCTTAGGCTCAACCCCTTGCCTGCAGCAAGTTAGAGAATGACCAATCCTTGATATTTGGTCAAGGGGCGGAGCCTTATTAAATAGGCGAAAAATGCAATGAATATGAATGCAAATGCATGCTATGCAATGCTGATGGTATTTTTTTGGAATTTTGAAAATATTTAATTTTTGTGGGTTTTTGGGAATATCTGATTTTTTTGTGGGTTTTTGGAATATCTGATTTTTTTTGTGGGTTTTGAAATATATCATTTTTTTAGAGTTTTGAAATATATGATTTTTTTGAGGGTTTTGAAATATATGATTTCTTTTAGATTTTGGAATATATGATTTTTTTAGATTTTGAAATATATGATTTTTTTGGATTTTGACGGCTTAACTTCGTCCTGGCAATGAGAGTCCTACCTGCCCCACTAAGAATCTCCTGAGGTCGGCGTGCTTTCGAAGTGACAACCCCCGGCCAGGGCCAACTGTGAACGTGTCACATAGACATTAAAAAGAAGGAAAATTTAATTTCTTAAAAAGATGATTATATAAGTATGAGAAATAAAAAGAGGAGAATAGACAGGGAGCATGTGATGCTCTAAAGGAGTGTGATCGCCAGAGGGGTTACCTCAAAAAGAAGAAAGTGATCGTATGTACCTTGTGAAGCGGGTGAGATTGTGAGTTGCACTTCCTCCTTCTACCGGCCGGCCGATGAAGGGGGTTCTTACTCTTGATTACCCTTATAAGACAAGCAAAGACAACAAAGAAATAATGATTAGCCAAAGCATGTAGTATCAATGCTCAAAGAAAATAAAATTATGCAATATGGGCATAAACACACCTTGTGTGTTTTGTTTTAAAACCCCTTTAGAAGGGAACAAAAGGGTAGGGAATAATATGCTATGGATGCAAATAAACTGATGTGCAGAGATGTAATATGCAGGATATATGATGAGTGTTTCTCTAGCAAGATGGCTAGTGTGTTGTGCTGTGTATGAGATAGTAAAAAGAAAAAAAAACTAAAGAGAAAAGGGCCTTTCTACTGTTGCCGCAGCAGCAAAGGAGAAAAGAAAGAGAGTTTAGCTGCAGGAGGCACTGGCGCAGGAGAGAGGGCTGTAAAGATGCTGTAGAAACGCAGCTTGCAAAAAACTTGTTAGTAAAAACTCTGATCGCTCTCTTGTAGCCAGAAGAAACTATGACCGTCGAAGAAAAAGAAAGAAGAAAGAAAAAAAACTTCTCTCTCAAAGGAAAACTTCTCTCTCTCAGGAAAACTTCTCTCTCGCAGGTGGCCTTCAAGGAATGGTATTTATAGGTTTTAAGACCCAGTTCCAATGGGATCAAAACAAGGGATAAACCTCTAGAATGTGGATTTACTTCCATAGAAAGGATTGGGATCAAAAAGGAGAAGGATTGCTCCGCGAGGAAGCAGTATCAGGAACGGACTCTGAAAGTAAATGACGACTCCAAGGTGGTCGTTAATTAAAATGACTACCGCACACGCAGTCGCTATTTCCTGGATAATTTATAGAAATAAACGACTTTCCATATTTAAAAAATAATAAATAACGCCTCCATGAAATGGCGTCAATTAATGAGCGCCTGCGCAACAGGGCGTTAATTCCTTGAATTTTATTTTGAGTAGGATTCGTAAAACCAGGAAATGATGTCTGTGCGGACGGTCGCCTATTAATTGAAATAACGACACCTCATAGAGTCGCCAGATAAATGACGCCCTGTCGACGGTCGCTAATTACAAATATACCAGAAAAATTCTAAATAAATTGGAAAAACATCATATTGAGCCAATATTGAAGTTCACTTTGGGGCATTATATTGCAACATGAGATTTATTCAACATAACATCGATTTTGGCGTGTCTACAGCTGCCCCGTCTTGGCATCTGCTTTACAAGGGAGCGAGATGGAATGAGGTGAAAGTGCAACAAGCGGAATGAAGTAGGAACGAACTAAAAAGTAGATGCCAATGTGTGATGTGACACACCTCCGACACTAAGTGCTAGAAATCTTTACATAATTCTGAATGAAACAACCTCGGATGATTATGAGAAAGAAATAATGAACTAGATGAAAGAACTAAGCTAATGAAGATGAAATGTGCACGCGGGCACGAAAGGAGAGACACCATTGGAGAGCGATTACCAGCCAATGTGGACGTGCTACAACCAAGGTGAAAGAAAAGAAAAAGGAATAGGAATCCAATGACTGAATGCTTTCAAGGAACCAGCCTGAGCGACTTCAAGGAGAACATAGTACTCAATTTTGAATGGAATATCTCATGTCAATTCAAGTCGAGAGCGAGCGGCCCTCATTACTGGCTAATTATGAAGATTTTATCACCATTAAAGCTCAAAGTCCTACATGATGCATGCTGGGCTAAAAGAAAAAGATAAAAATAAACTAAAAATAGAAAATAATCAAGGATAATATTACTAGGCCATCCAGACTTGGTCAGGAATCTAGTTCTCTGAGCTGACACTAAGCCGAAGCCCGTTTATCCATGCATCAACTCAAAAATTGGAACCATCGTCCAAG
The DNA here is from genome assembly GCA_022559845.1 of Amorphophallus konjac. Taxonomy (NCBI): domain Eukaryota; kingdom Viridiplantae; phylum Streptophyta; class Magnoliopsida; order Alismatales; family Araceae; genus Amorphophallus; species Amorphophallus konjac. The sequence continues at coordinate 180,185,854 of CM040123.1, read as the reverse complement.
CCTTAAACGACTCAACAGCCTATCCGTGTGATCAAGAGTCCCCTGGAATTATCACTATTTTTTTTTATGAAGGGGAACTCAAATTCCAGGTTCATCAGGACAACAAGGTCCTTGATATGCTATAATATAGTAAGTATCATATAGTAAAAATGCCTACACGAGGATATCCGGGCGCCTCAAGATCTGCATAGCCTGTTCTTTTCCTGCACTCAAAGATCATTAGTGCAACAAAAATTCATGGTATGATCAATTCATCAAGACATATAAGAATGTAAGTTCATCAGATAATCACAACGCCATAGAACAACTCAAAATATTTATCTCAGGAAATAGCGACTCCGTGCAGAGGCGCTAAAAAGTGGAATGACGACAGCTCTTGGGTCGCTAATTAACCTCCGTGTTTAACTCGGAACCGTACTAGAAATGATGCCTGAGGGAAAGGGCGTTAAAATAAATAACGACATTTCCCGTGTCGCGATTCAAGTAAATGACGACAATGGTACTGTCGTCAATTGTCTGGAACTTCCGGCGCCCCGTTTCCTGTTCGGAAACAAAACTCCAGAGACCTAATCAAACTCAAATATGAATATCTCTCTTCGACCTCCCAGTAGAGCTTCAATAGTTATAAATAAGATGCACCTGCTCTGCTAAAACACATCAAGCTAAAAAGACTGTCGTGCGAGCCTGTCGAGATAGCAACAGAAGCAGTAATACTGAAGTTCGACTGCAGCATAACAGTGAAAGAGCTATGGAGAGGATTCTTCAAAGACCCTTGAAGAAAACTAAGGTGGGATTTCAAAGAATCTCAGAAATTGAGGGCCATATAAGTGGGAGAATAGCTGCCAATCAAGTAAGTATCAAGATTGGATTTGAATTAAGCTTCTATTACTACCTTTCTTCTCAAATTCTGATCATGCTCTTCCTTCTTCTCTTCTTTTCTTCTTTTGATTTCTTCAGGATTATCCAAACATCCCGGGGGCAAGAAGGTTCACCAAGATCAAATGGCTACCCCTCCTTCTTTCAAAACTTTCCCTTGACATGAGGACTTACCTCTCTAGATGGCACCTTCTAGGCTTGGTCACACATGCCAAACATTATGACAATGTAAACCTAGATTGGGCCGCCATGGGAGCCCTTATAGAAATATGGCATCCTTCCACACATACATTCTTATTTTCCACCTTTGAAGCCACTATACTCCTAGAAGAAACAGAGATGCTCTTAGGCTTGAAGAGGATGAAGTAAGGAGATGAAGAGAAGATGGCAAGCATGATAAAGAGCATGAGTGCACATGAAGTACTATTAAGCTTAATTCCAAGCTCCAACATGGTGAATCAAATCAAGGCCACCAAGGGGATTAACATCATGAAGCTTGCGGCATGGGTATACAAGAGGATGGACCAAGCCAAGGAAGATGATCTAGAGAAGGTAATGAAGGCTTTCGTGATATGCTTGGCGGGAGCACTACTCTTCCCTTCATCAGAAGATTTCCTAAAAGAGGAACAATTAAGCGCCATTGCTAGCATATGGGAAGGAGAGAGAATAGGACCGGCGGTGCTAGCCTATCTCTATAGCGGGCTCACCTCGACGACTATGGGGAGGCCCCTATATGGGTCTATGATCTTGTTTTCTTGTTGGGTGGACCTCCACTTGAAATTCGATCCATGCGAGGAAACCCAAAATGCCTCAAGGATATACCTCAAGAGCCCACTCCACTATATGACGGGCACACTAGGATTGAGTGAGAGAGTGGTGAATCGGGTGCCAAAAGTAAAGAAGAGAGTGGAATGGAGAGAGCACCTAAGAGTTATGCCTAAAAACTTATTCACATGCACGCCGAGGTTCCTTAAAACATAAGACATTCGCACACGACTCTCATCCGGAGTGGAGCTTCGACTAGTGGGTGCCACCGAACTAATCCTCTACAATGCCCACCGGTGTCTACCACAAGTTGGCCTTCCATGCCACTATTTCGAGGAAGCGTCTCACCTCCCATTTATCAAGAGGCGGGACCTAGGTGTAGACACGCTAAATTTGACATTAGCATTAGTAAATCTCATGTTACCATGCAATGCCCCAAGTGGATTCCATCTTAGGGTTGAGTGGGATGAATATTTCTATTTTCTGGATGATTTGCTGGAATGGCGTCCTTCTTGGCGAACGCTATTTGTTATTGGCGCCTTCACAAACGGACGCTCATTCTTGGGACATTTATTTATTTATTGGCAATCTTTAATAAATAGCGGCTTCCACGACAGGCGCTAATTGTTTTTAATCTGGAAAATTGCTATATTTTGATTACAAATTAGCGATCTCCATGTGGTTCGCTACTTAATGAACGCCTGTAATAGAAGACACTATTTGTTTTAGAAAGTCGGATAATTGCTAAATTTGCTTCAAGAATGTGCGTCCATCTTTTTGGACGCAGTTTTGAATAGCGCCCGTACATAAAGACGCCATTTCCCTTTCATTTTTGTGCCGCAAAACATCTCCTTCCCCGGGTTGATCGTTGCCGATTCATGTTCTTGCCATTTCTCCCTAAGAGGAAACTCTTGCCATTTCCCATTCCCTTCCTTTGTTTCAGAGGAAACGTCGTCTTGGCGTCATTTTCGTTCCCTATAAGTGCCCTCTCTTTTGAGGGCTCACGCAGAAAAAAGAGGGGGAGACTAGAAAAAGAGAGAAAGGAGGGCTCGAAGAAGAGATACCAGGGGAGCAATCAGAGAGACGGTAGAAGGAGACCTAATAACCTACGTTGGTTGTGATTTCCTCCACTTCTCCTTGCTAGAGGATTTCTTTCCCTCTCTCTGCAGCACAGTCCGGTGGAGGGAGATCACCCTCATTCCTCTCCTCTGTCACTCATTTTGATTTTTAGTCTTTGCATGGTCACAGTATTTCATCATCTATAATCATCACAGCACATTACATCTGGCCATGCCAGATCACCTACGCTTCACCTTTCATTGCATGCATTCTCCATCCCTTAACACTTAAGGGGTTTAAAAAACATCTCCCAGGTGTGTTCGGCCTCCCAGCTGCATGCTTTGTATTTTTTATGTGGACAGATTGCTACAGTACCTATTGACTAATCCGGTACTTTGCTCTTTTGGTTTATTTGTTTTTAGGGTAATCAAAGCAAATGAACCCTTCTAGTTGGCCGGCCAACCAAGGAGGAAGCAAAGAACCCACTGTCTCCCATTCACAGGTACACCCGCGATCCCTTTCTTTTCCTTGTTATTTTTATTTCGAGGAGTCTCCCTCCTTTGGCGATCACGATTCTATAGAGCACCACGTGCTCCTTTCATCCCTTTGAGCACCGCGTGCTCACCTTAGTCACATCTTTAATGTTACACTTAACACACTTTTTATTCACACAATCATCTCCAAGTGACGGTGCTCACAGATTGGCGATCACAGTGGGACACTTGGTGTTCCTTCTTTTGATTACCCCTTTCATCGGCACCCACGTGTGCCACTCCTCATTTGCCCCACGTGGCATCTTTTCCCCCTTATCCCTTTGGTGCACCATGTGCACATCACCCTGCTACTGATCTGTGAGTCCGTTGTTTGTTGATCGTCTGTTTGATTGACTGTGTGTTTTTAGTGGTGCTGAGGAATTGACGTCCAACATACCGGGCGCTCATTCCTTTTAACGTTCTTCTGGATAGGTGCTATTTTATTTACCATCTTTTGTTGTCTCAAATTTGCATGATCTGCATCCCCTTAGGAGGGCATCAATTCCTTTTGTTATTCTGATATTTTTGTTACCTGCGCCTGTCGGGGAAGGCGTCATTTCATCTGCTTATAAAAAAAAAGGAGGAGAAAAAAAATCTATTTTGAATCAACGCCTATCAGAACAAGCGCTATTTCATTTAGCGTTCTTCCCCGAGGACGCCATTTCCCTGCTCATCTGTCACACACTGTGGCGCCCCCTGTTGCTGTCTGTTCGCATTTTTAAAACCTGTGGTTGATTGTTTGAGACCTTGTTTGCTATTCCTATCATTATCACATCTGTTCCTGCCATATGTTGCCATATCATCACTGTATTGCCATTTCTCCTGCCGTCGTTTTACTGTCACTTTCACCCATTTGCTATTCCTAGCTTTGACTTACTGTCTGCCGCGCATACACTATTGTTGTACACCTCTGCTTATTGCTGCCGTATTATTGGTGTGTTTTGCTGTGATATCCTGCTATATCCACTGCTGCATCACTGTTGCATCTCGGCCCGGGGACCTCCTCCCTCTACCCTCTTTAGGATCCCCACCCTTCTTGGACTTATAGGGGCCCTCCATTGAGCATTCCGTCTCTTTAGACTGGCACCTATTTGTCTAAGACCTCCGTAAGCCCTCGCACCCGTGGATTCCCTCACGGAAGCTAGGCAGGTTGTACCTTGGAGCACCCTGGAGTTTAGTTGATCTACTTGCGGTTGAAAGAGTGAAATTTAGGTTCCCGGCAGAAAACTCAAATTGGAATTTAGCTCATCACAGTGTGTGAAAACCCCTTTGTTCATGCACAATTGAAGACATCTTTAATTGGAGAAAATCCTTAAAACTTGGGCGATTAATGCATCACAACTTCTCTGTTGCATGAATTGAATTTGTTTAGGAGTGGAGAATTCATTCAAACATTTGGTTGAGGTTGGTTGTGTTGATCTTGACTGTCTTAACTGCTGCCATTTTATTGACTCTGGTCTTTGACCAATTGCATTTATTTGAGTTAGACAGTTTTCTACACAGTCATTATAGATATGATGCTCAGGTCAGGTAAAACTCTAGAGATGGCCAACTTGGAGCAGTTTTAAGAGGAGGAGGCCGGTGAGTACGAGCAAACCGTTGAGCTCTCCCAGTAGCAGTACCAGGCTGAGGGGAGCTACGTCCCCGTTTATTACCCACCCTCTCCACGTCAACAAGTCAACTTTCAGGGAGACCATGCTCCCACTCATTACTTTACTCCCCAACTCCAGAACCCTCAAGTCTACATGGTTGACACTAGCCAGGTGGGAGACCCCGTGTCGTCCTAGGTGCAACCCCAATCCACTTCCGGAGGAGCTGCCTCCTCCCTCAATGTTGATGATCTTATCAATGCTCTCTCGCAGCTGGATGAGGCACAACGCCAAAAGATCCAGGCTGCCTTGAAGGGAAAGTCTGTCCCTTATTCCTCCTCGAACCCCCTTCAGGCCACAGGTGGCCACCAAGTCAATCCCCCAAAGGACCAGGCGGTCCATCAAGCAAACCCGGCTATCATTTCTTCCGTCCTGCAACCCCCACCCCTGTCCCGACATCTTATTCTTTTGCTAAAACCCAAAATCCACTAGCTCAGTCGTTTCTGAGAAAACCTTTGCCAAATCAGTTCTCCTCCAATCCGGCCCTAGTCAAGTCCAACACGGACGTCTTGCTGAAAAAGATAGCAAATATGGAAGAACAGATTAAGAAGATGTCCATTCCTAAGGATGCTCCGGAAATTGCTGTACCAACCTTGCCAGTATTTCATTTGCCACCGTCAGAAATGCCGACCTTCCGCCGGTACAATGGAACGGAAAACCCGTTCATTCATTTAAAGGACTTTTTATATGAAACCTCATTCTGGCAAAACAATAAGGCATCATTGGCCTATTTGTTCAGAAGATCTCTGGATGGCCCGGCTCTTGAATGGTTCTATTCTTTGGAGCCAACCGAGGCCGGCGACTTTGATATTGTCAAGAGAAGGTTTTTGCAGAAGTACAGGGACCGTGTGGGCCCTTCTTTGTCTGTTACTGATCTGGTTGCTGAGAAGATGAAGCCAGAAGAAGATTTTGTTCAATTTGCTGATAGATGGAGGTCGATGGATGAGAAGTTGAGGGACACGCTCTCGGAGACGGAACAGGTTAAGATGATAGTCTCAAATGCTACTCCTCAGTTCCGTCACATTCTGGCAATGAACAAACTAAACACAATGGAGGAATTGTATGAGAGGATGAGGTATATTCAAACGCAGATGAAAGACTCGCCTATTATCTCTATGTTTGACCAGAAGCCGAGAGCGCCCAGGAAGGGCAATTTGGTGAATAGCGGAGGCCCCACTACTGAGGGTGTCGTTGTAATCGAGCAGGTCAGTGCGGTCGGCCATCCCATGCAACCCCGCAACCTCACAAACCAAAGGCCGCCACAACAATTCCAGCAACCCTCTTTTCCTAACCAAGCACCGCACCAGCAGCCCTTCCGGCCCCAACTTCCTCCACAAAATCAAACGATGCAACCAAACCCCCCAGCTCCTCAGAAGTACCACAATGTGCCTCCACCGGCCAACTATGACCCTCAACAACCTAGAAGACCGGTAGGCCCGAAAAGAGCCCAGTATCCTCCCTTGCCTGAAAGCCTCCCTGACATTTTCAACGCCCTCATGGCCGCCAACCTGCTCGTTCTACCAAGAGAAAGGGCGACTTGGGCACCGAATTCCGACACCTCTCGGTATTGTGTCTACCACCGGCAGCCAGGGCACAACATAGATTATTGCTTCCAGTTTAAAGATTACATTTATGACTTGAATGATCAAAGAGGCATCGACTGGGATGAGATGAGGAAAGCCGTCAGTGCCATGAAGGCAAGGAGGCCACCATGTCAGTAGCAATTGGCTCTGCAAGGTCAACAATAGCCGGTTTAGCAAGTTCCGTAGTAGCAGGCGCAAGCAGCACAACCGGAGATGGGCATCGTCCAGAACCCACTACCGGAGCACCAGAATCAACAGGTCAACCCTGTCACCACTCTCCACGAAGTGGAGAGAGGTCAGGGCTGGCACCTAGAGAGCGCCTCCGTCTCCTCTATGAATCACCAAAATTCCAATCAATTCCCCCGTTTATTGAAAACCAACCAATCTCCAGTTCCACAAAACTCCAGACCACTAATCCGAACAACCAATCAAGCTCCTTCTTATTCAACTCCTCTACCATAAAGGCCTATGCTCATTCGTCCTCTCCCTTCTTCACTCACTCTACAAGCCCCGCCTGTTTCCACCACCTCCATGCCTTCTAGGCCACTTCTTCTCCATCCCTTACCTCTATCACCTTTTATACCAAACGCCCCTACCCCGAGGCCTTTGTTAATCCAAACCCCAGTTCCTACCACCCATTTGGCATCACACATGCCCCCTTCTACACACTCTTCACCAGCTCCCGTTCCCTCTAATCCACTTCCTGCTCCGGTTATTGTTCCAACCTCCGTTTATACTCAGCCGAGAAGGCCCCTTGTCAGGATGCCCCAAACGGCTCCTCTTATTCAATCCACCCATTCCGACACCCCCTCCTCTTCTACCAATCCTCCACCCATTTCCAGCCCGACGGAGGCGCAGCCATCACAGACTATGGTGCTCCACAGTGGGCGGATGTTCCATCGGGTCTTTCCCCACCAGAGGCAGCAAGAGCCCGTGCAGGGGCAGGAAGAGCAGCAGGTGCAGGAACCAGAACCCATCCCGGGGACAAAATATGATATGTTGAAGCACTTGGATAGAACACCGGCAATGATCTCCATATTAGAGCTGATCAGGAGGTCGACCACTCACCAGCTGGTCTTACAGCAATACTTGCAGAGGGTGATGGTCAATGAGGATATTCCGGCCGAATAGATCATGTCAGTTCTTACACCAGCGGGAGACCAGCCCGCAATTGTTTTTCATGAACATGAGCTAGCATCAAAACCGGCAAGATCATATGCCTTATGCATCACTATTGATATAAATAAAGTGCCCGTCAGCCAATGTTTGGTGGACACTGGCGCATCAATTAATGTTTTGCCGTCCAGCACCTTGAAGAAATGCGGCATTCCTGAATCAGAGGTTCGTCCGTCATCCACCATAGTGACGGCATATGACAATACAAAGAAGCTGCCAATGGGCATGGTAACTTTAAAAGTAGGGCTGGGCCCCTCATTCGTCACAGTGAACTTTCATGTTCTTGATATGGAGCCCACTTTCAATGCCATTTTAGGGCGTCCTTACATTTTGGCACTAGATGCCGTCCCTTCTACAAACCACCAATGCATCAAGTTTCCACATAAGGGGAGCATCGTTAAGGTGACTAGCATGCTGTGGACGCACTTTTTATTTATAAATCGTTTGTTTATTTGTTTATCGGGTTTATTAAGTGCGTGGGCGTGTCAGTCACGAAGGTGACGATTTATTGTGCGCTCGATCTGACTAATCAGACGATTGTGTGGTTCGTGTCGGGACCGGAACCCGCCGCGCCATAAAGGTCACGGCGTTATTTACATTCCCTCGGAGAGGGGAACACCCTTGATTAATCGCCGGGAATCAGGGCCTCATAACCAGGAAATTAATTGCATAAAAGGTCTATTAGGAGGTATTGAAATCCTCGCGCGAGGGCGAGAAGAAAACATATGTGCTGACCATTTAACGTTCGGACGAATGTCCGGCTCGAGAAAATCGCGATTATCGCCGGAAAATCGGAACGCATGTATGCCGAGGTACGGCAAATTTATTGGTCAGAAGAATGAAAAACGTTCGGCTAAATCTCGGTTAGAGCGGTCAGAAACCAGTAAGTCTGTTGGCCCGGTGCAAGATCAAGCTGCGACCATACTGCGGTGGGCCCCCCGCGGTCGAAGTCAGACTCGCATGAGCGTCATTAATATTTTCGGTGCCAAGGGGCAACGGGGGGTGTATCCCTTGAATCAGCTGGAAAGCCCTGTGTTTCGGGAAGCGAACTTTCAAAACATATTGGTCATTCAGGGGACCGTTTAATATTCGGACGGGTGTCCGGCTTGAGAATATCGTAATTGTCGCGGGAAGACCTGGAGCATATGTATGCCGGGGTACGGCAAGTTTATTATTCCGAGGAACTGAAGACATTCGATTAAATCCCGGTTAGTGTGATCGAAAATCAGCGAGTTTATTGGCTCGGTGCGAGATCGAGTCAGGACCATTCCGGGGGTGCCTCCCGCGGTCCAAACGAGGCTTGCGTGGGCATCGTTAATATTTTCGGTGCCGAAGGGTAGCGAAAAAGTGTCCCGGGACTAGATTCCAAAACAAAGATGTGTACAGAGATAGCTGGCTCTAGGCCTAGGATGTGGGTCAGGCGATGACCATGGTTGGGGCGAACCCAAGGTCCGAACGCAACTCACGAAGGTCTTATTGATATTCCCACACGTAGGGTTCGGGGAAGAAGGGAGCCGTCTCGTTCCATTCAGATTTTGTCGGTCATACACGGACCATTTTATGCTCGGACAAAGGTCCGTATAGAAAACAAGATGGTGACGGGAGTGAATCTGCGTAAATGTCTACCATGAGTACGGCAAGTTTAATGCAAGTACGAGATTAGATCCCGTTATATATATCGCTCACTAACGGACCATTCATTGTTCGGACGAGAGTCCACATTTTAAGCATCGAAGACGACGATAAACCGTATGGATGTCTGCCGTAGGTGCGGCAAGTTTAATGGGATTGCGGGATTGGATATCGATAGAAGTGGTCAAGTTGATGGACTATTGGCCTGAGACAGTTTCGGACTATGGCCATGTCGGGGATTCCGAGGTCCACATCTGATACCATGGGGCATCATTACTTTTCTCTTCATACACAGTCCAAGGGAGCGAACTATTCGGTGTGGAGCCCAAACTCGCCATCGTGCGCCCTCGCACGCGGATCGACCTGCGCGGTCAGGTCGCGGGGATCGACCTGCCCGGTCAGGTCGCGGGGGTCAAGGGGGCAGCGCCCCCGGATCAAAATTTTAATTGAAGCACGGGTAACTTTTGATTATTGGTTTCATATTCCTTTTATTTGTTTGGTTAATTAGGCTTCTTTTTATGGAAGGCACGCCGGATTAAGGAAGCGAAGGGGGCGCGCCGGAATAAGAGGTGAAAGAGGGGGGGCGCGCCGGTTTAATGGGATCCAAGGGGAAGAAGGGTGCGCCGGTTAAATGGGATGCCAAGGAGGGAGAGGGGCACGCCGGTTTAATGGGTGCAAGAAGAGGGGCGCGCCGGATAAGGGATCAAGGGGGCGCGCGCCGGATTAAGGCCAATGAACAGGAGGGCGCGTCGGATTAGGGGGGAGCAAGGGGCGCGCCGGAATGGGCTCAAGGAGAGGAGGCGCGCCGGATTAGGGCACTATTCATTCCAAGAATTTTGAAGTGGTTTTGAGTGTAGAGTTAAACCGGCGCGGGGGGTGAGCACGCCGGATTAGCCCGCGCCGGATAAGATCACGCCGGGATAGCTTCTGTGGGTTTTATTTCATTCTTGTTTGTTCTGCTTCTTCTTTCTTTCACCCGTGGGTTGATTTGTTGATTAGTTTGTTCGTCCAATTGATGGATTAGCTTTGTGGAGAGGAGATTTAAGTATTTTGATTGTTTGTTAAGGTGAATTAGCATGAAGATTCAGGTGTTTTATTAGAAGTGTTTGTTTTGCAGGGTAGTTCAGTTTGATGCAGAGGCTTCAAGCATACGTTGCTCTGGCCCTCGGAGAGTTTAGTTTGATTCGTTTGTTCCTGGCGAAAAATGGGCAGCACCTCCCCCGGACTGAGGCTTGCCAGAGACAAATAGGGGAACACCAAACGGAGCAAAGCTCCGGGGTGAACCTCAAAACTCGGAGTGAGGCCTCCGTTAACCCATAAGTGCCTGTGGAGACTCGAGGACCAGCCTTCAAGAGTTCCAGCAGCTTACAGGTGATGATTTCGTAGGCGGGACGAATGTGTGCCTCAAGAGGGCCATGAATGTTCATCCCTCATGTGGGTTCCTTCGAAGGCCATGCCACGGAGAGGCAGGCTTCAAAGACCCTGGATGCATGGAAGATAGGGAGAAAGCGGGGGACGGGAGCTAAAGCCAAGAACCGTGCTTGCCAACAAACTTCCTTTTATTCATCCACAAAAAAAGGGGAAGGTCGAAATACAGAGGGGGGATCTACCCGAGGGCAGAGAGAAATACATTTAGGGGACAAGAGGAGGAGATACATCAGTGGGAGAGGGGGAACAGAGCACAAGCTCCCCCCCTCCGAGCTCACCTTTCACTCTCACTCTCCTCTCTTCTCTTCTCTTCTCCGGCACGGGGATGAAGCTTCTTCTTCTCTTCGGGTGGCCCTCTCTTCTCTTTTCAGTCGCCCTCTGGGGGTTGGTTCCAGAGAGATGCTCCGTGGAACATTGGGAGTATATATAGAATGGGTTGCCCTTTCTTTGTTCGAACGGAAGAAAAACTCCCGCCACTTCATTCGTCTGCGGTGGCATCCAGTGGTTGGTGCCGTAAACTGTTGTTCGTCTGAGGATAGGACGTTTACGGATTTGCCGGGAGATCTGCTACTGCTACTCCCCCCATCGATGCTTGCCTTCACCGTTGATGCAGATGCGTTGTCGAACGGAGGTGGAGACAGGGCTCCAGAGCATTGAATGCCCATGGAGACAGGGGCTCAGAGCATTGAATGCCCTCTAGGCACCAGGCTGATGCGAAAATAGGGTATCGGCTGGCGGATGGGATGTTATTTGAGTTAAATCGGCGTGGTGTTGAGCGCACCAGATTAACAACATACAAAGGAGCGCGCCGGTTTGCAGCCAAGAAGGGGGGCGCGCCGGATTAAGGACCCTTGGGGGGGCACGTCGGTTTGCAGCCAAGAAGGGGGGCACGTCGGTTTAAGGACCCTTGGGGGGGGGGGCACCGGTTTAAGGCCCAAGAAAGGGCGCGCCAGTTTAAGTGCAGACCGCACCGGTTTAGACTTCGTCTCGGCTTCACGGCTATTCGGACGGACGCTTGTCCTCCCGCGTTGCTTTAGTTGCAATGCACCGCCGTCGGGGTGTTTAGTTCAGGGTCTCTGAATCCCGATTCGAACTTTGAGTGATCTCCGGCGCGTGCTGAACATGTGTTCGCATTCCTGGGTTTCTTTTGATTCAGCCTTCGGTAATACCGACTGGAGAGCTGGGGCCATCTCTTCAGCCCGAGGGGCTTCTTTGTTGGGTGGCAGAGCACCGGGTATATATTCATCCTGCTTGGAGGAGGAATGGGGTTTATTCAGCCTTTCCATCTTCGACTCACTCTCGAGTGCTGAGACGTGCATGTCGTATGATCCTCATCATTTTTTGATGTCCACAAATGCCCCCCGCTCGTGGGTGGCGCAAACGAGGGACTAGTGCGCGGGGCCCGCGAGTGTAGAGCTCTTCGACATGACGTCTATTCTTCCGAGCCAGTTGGATGCTGGTCCGATGCAAATTCATGGGAAAGCGCTCACTCCTTCAGTGAAGGGATGAGGGGATCGCTTCATCGCATATGCACGCAGACTGAGATGTCAGAGTGGGGGTTTAGTCATTGGCATGGGGGTATGCCGAAGTGAGAAGGAAGGGCTTATGCGTCGTCCCAGGCAAGAGGCCTAAAATGACTTAGATGAGGCCAATCCCAAGGGGGAGTTGCTGACTCAGGTTGGGTTTAGGAGAGTTGTTCATTCATCGACTCGGATGGGAGGTCCAAGCCGGATGCTTTTGGGAGGGCTCCAACAGAGTGGGATGGATTTTATGCATTCGGGTGGAATGTTCGAAGCGAAGGGCTTATTTGTTGGTGCCGATAGGGTGTCGGGAGCTAACGCGGTCTATTCATTGGCACAGGGGTCTTTCATTCATTGACTTGGACGGAAGGTCCGAGACAAGCAAGGAGGTTCTTTTTGTTCATCGGCTTGGATGGAAGGTCCGAGCCAAGCAAGAAAGTTCTTTTTTTTTATTCATTGACTTGGACGGAAGGTCTGAGCCAAGCAAGGAAGTTCCCTTCTTTTTTTTTCTCTTTTTTTTTATTGACTTGGACGGAAGGTCCGGGCCAAGTAAGAAGGCTCTATCTCTTTTTATTCATTAGCTTGGACGGAAGGTCCGAGCCAACCCAAGAGATTGTTTTTGTTCATCGAGTTGGACGGAAGGTCCAAGCCAAGCAAGGAGGTTCTTTTTGTTCATCGACTTGGACGGAAGGTCCAAGCCAAGCAAAGGCGTTCTTTTAATTTATCGACTTGGACGGAAGGTCCAAACCAAGGGTTTATTCGTTGGTGGGACTGGGAGTTGTAATATTGAGGTGGTCTATTCATTGACAAGGGGTGAGTACCAAAGCAAGGGTCTTTTATTCATGGAACCAGACGAAAGGTCCAGGCCACTGGTTTATTCATCGATGCCGACGGGGTGTCGGGGACCGACGTGGCTTGTTCATTGACACAGGGTTAGTGCCAAAGCAAGGGTCTTTTTGTTCATGGAACCAGATGAAAGGTCTAGGCCACAGGCTTGTTCATCGATGCCGACGGGGTGTCGGGAGCTGATGTGGTATGCTTGTCCCTTTTTTTCTCTTTATTAGTGCCGACAGGGTGTCGGGAACTGACATGGTTTATTTGTCTCTTCTTCTGTTCATCAGTGCCGACAGGGCGTCGGCAGCTGACCTGGTTTGTTGGTCTCTTTGTCTCTTCATCAGTGCCGACGGGGTGTCGGGAGCTGACCTGGTTTGTTGGTCTCTTTGTCTCTTCGTCAGTGTCGACAGGGTGCCAGGAGCTGACATGGTTTGTTGGTCTCTTTGTCTCTTCATCAGTGCCGACGGGGTGTCGGGAGCTGACCTGGTTTGTTGGTCTCTTTGTCTCTTCATCAGTGCCAATAGGGTGTCGGGAGCTGACAGGGTTTGTTTGTCTCTTCTTCTCTTTGTCAGTGCCGACAGAGCGTCGGGGGCTGACGTGGTTTGTTTGTCTCTTCTTCTCTTTGTCAGCACCGACAGGGCGTCGAGAGCTGACGTGGTATGTTGGTCTCTTCTTCTCTTCATTAGTGCCGATAGGGTGTCGGGAACTGACATGGTTTATTTGTCTCTTCTTCTGTTCATCAGTGCCGATAGGGCGTCGGGAGCTGACCTGGTTTGTTGGTCTCTTTGTCTCTTCTTTTCTTTGTCAGTGCCGACAGGGTGTCAGGAGCTGAGGTAGTTTGTTCTTCTCTTCTTCTTCTCTTTTTTTTCCTTCTTCTTTTCTTTCCCTTCTTTTTCTTCTTCCCTTCTTTTTTCCTTCTTTTTTTCCTTCTTTTTTTCTTCTCTTCTTTTCTTCTTCTTTTTTTTTGAACAACTTTGGATAGCTGTCGGCACAGACGCCGATAATGAGATAGCTGTCGGCTAAACGCCGATAATGACATAGCTGTCGGCTAAACGCCGATAGTTAGATAGCTGTCGGCTAAGGGCCGATAATTTAAAGCTGTCGGCTCAGGGGCCGATAATTGAAAGCTGTCGGCGCAAGGGCCGATAATTAAAAGTTGTCGGCTCGAGGGCCGATAATTGAAAGCTATCGGCGTGGGAGCCAACAATTAGGAAGTGAGCCACGAGGGCAAAGAGGAGGGTTTATTCCTTTAACGGTCTGGACGGTGGGTCCAAATTGAAAGGGATTCGTCGCCCAAAGGGACGGGGAGGAGAGTTTGTTGATTCGACAAGGATGTTCGTCACCCGGAGGGACGTGGAGAAGAACTTGTTGATTCAATGGCCTGGATGGGGGGTCCAAATCAAAAGGGGTATTCGTCACCGGAAGGGACATAGAGAAGAGTTGGTTCATGTAACGACCTGGACGGAAGGTCCAAATCAAGAGGATTATTCGTGACCCTGAAGGGATGAAGGGGTGGTCAAGTCGCTGACACGGGCTAGTGTTAGCGCAAGGAAAAGGGGATGATTCCTTACCCGAATGACAGGCTCGGGCCAGGGTGAAAGGTTGTTTCGTTCTTTAATGCGCCGGGGGTACCAGCTGTATGAAGGGTCTTTTAATTCTTTGGCTGGACGGAAGGTCCGAACCAGAGTGGAGAGAATTCCTTTTTTAGTTCTCTACCCAGATGGAAGATCCGATCTGGAGTGGAGAGAATCTTTTTTGTTCTCTGGATGGGCGACAGGCCCGAACCAAAGTGAAATGAACTTTTGTTCTCTAGCTGGACGGAAGGTCTGATCTAGAGTGGAGAGAGTCTTTTAGTTTTCTAGCCGGACGGAAGGTCCGATCTAGAATGGAAGGAATCTTTTGTTCTCTAGCCGGGTAGAAGGTCCGATCTAGAGTGGAGAGAATCTTTTTTGTTCTCCGACTGGACGGCAGGTCCGAGCCAAAGTGAAAGGATCTTTTTGTTATCTAACCGGACGGAAGGTCCGATCTAGAGTGAAAGGATCTTTTTGTTCTCTAGTCGGACGGAAGGTCCGATCCAGAGTGACAGGGGTCTGTTTGTTCTCTGGCTGGGCGACAAGCCTGAACCAAAGTGAAAGGATTTGATGTTCATCAATGCACCGGGAGTACCGGCTGTGAAATCCGAACCCGGGAAAGTGGGCCACGAGGGCTGGAGTTGATGTTGCAGAAGTAGGACGCGAAGGCTACAATTGAGGAAGTGGGCTATAGAAGCCGAAGTTGGGAGGTTAGCAGGCCGTAAAGATGAGAAGTAGGCCGTAAGGGCCAAGATTGGGCTGTACGAGCCAGAACTGGGAAAGCAGGCTGCAATATTCGAAATTGAGTTTATTATTTTTTCTCTTTTTTATTTCTTTATTCAAGCATGCAGGCATTCGACAACAGGCATAACATAAGTATAAATAAGATAGCTCACTCTACAGGGGATGGGATAGGGACATCACCCATAATTCACAAACGCGATGCGGGCCACGAGGCACGACTAAGGGGTGGTGTACCCGTCAAGAGGATATCACATGTCTTGCATGCACAGCTTAAATTCACGCATTTCACCCGAGGCAATCCTCTGTGGAGTGGAGGAGCAAACGTGTGAGCAAAAGGCCCTAAACATAGGAATATACAGGTTTTCTAAGCAACACTCGAGGGTTACTCTAGCGCCTACACATGGGTTTCAGGCTCTCGATTTCGGTAGCTTCGCATAGCCCCCATCTGTTTATTTTGGTAGCGGATTTCACCGTTCGGCGCGAGTCTCCTCATGTGTCTCAATAGGGATTCCCGGCTACTAGGATTCATCCTTATCATAATTCTATTACGGATTTCACCGTTTGACGCGAGTTTCCTCATGTGTCTCAATGGGGATTCTCGGCTATTAGGCTTCATCCTTATTGAAATTCGCTTCACCTTTTCACGCGAGTCTCCTCATGTGTCTCAATGGGGATTCCCGGCTACTCAGATTCACTTTTTTTTTCTCTTTTTTTTGCATCATTTTTTTTAAGTGGGGGTAGGCAGCTCTTTCCTCACGATTACCTTTCACGCGAGTGCAGAGATTCAAGCATCCGTAGAGTGCTAAGAAGAAAGTCGGGCAATCCCTATGGTTGAAGACCATTGAACACATTAAATGTGAAGTGTGGGAGTGTTGCCTCAGGTTTATTTTGTGAGTTGGGCTTAGCAGTTTAGCCATGATTCTTCCCCTTGACGTGTGCACTCGCCATAATTGGGTTCCTTTTGAGCGTACGCCGTGGCACACGTGCATTCGGAATCAGGGCGATATTATTTAGCAAGGAAGCACGGTCCTAGAAATTTCCAAAGAGGTGTGTTATTCTATATTATAGGCAAGCATGCAAGCAGAGCAGCCAAGCATTTTTTGTCTTCTTTTTTTTATCTTTATCTTTTTCTTTCTTCTTTTTTTTGTGTAAGAACATACTGTCGTTACGTATATACGTAGTGGTAGTAAATGGTATTAGGGGAGCGGGCCGCAAGAATCGAATTGGGGAAGCGGGCTACGAGAGCCGGAATTGGGAAGCGGGCCGCAAGAGCCGAAATTAGGAGGAGCAGGCATCGAGAGCCAAAATTAGGAAGCAAGCCACGAAGGCCAAAGGGGAGCAGGCTGCAAGAGCCAAAGCGGGGAAGCAAGCTGCAAGTGTCGAAATTGGGAAGCGGGCTGCAAGAGCCAAAATCGGGAAAGCGGGCTCCGAGAGCCGAAGTTGAGAAGCAGGCTACAAGAGCCAAAAAGAGGGGTCCTTTTTTTTATTCTCTGGTTGGGGAAAGATCCGAACCAGAGTGAAAGGGTTTCTTTAATTCTCCGGCCGGGGAAGGACCCGAACCAAAGTGAAAGGGTTATTCTTTGATTCTCTGGCCGAGAAAGGACCCGAACCAAAGTGGAAGGTTGATTCTTTGATTCTCTGGCTGGGGAAGGATCCGAACCAAAGTGAAAAGGCTGATTCTTTGATTCTCTGGCCGGGGAAGGATCCGAACCAAAGTGAAAGGTTGATTCCTTGATTCTCTGACCGGGAAAGGATCCGAGCCAGAGTGAAAGGGTAGATTCATTGATTCTCTGGCCGGGGAAGGATCCGAACCAAAGTGAAAAGGCTGATTCTTTGATTCTCTGGCCGGGGAAGGATCCGAACCAAAGTGAAAGCTTTATTCCTTGATTCTCTGGCCGGGGAAGGATCCGAACCAAAGTGAAAAGGCTGATTCTTTGATTCTCTGGCTGGGGAAGGATCCGAACCAAAGTGAAAGGTTGATTCCTTGATTCTCTAGCCGGGAAAGGATCCGAGCCAGAGTGAAAGGGTAGATTCTTTGATTCTCTGGCCGGGGAAGGATCCGAACCAAAGTGAAAAGGCTGATTCTTTGATTCACTGGCCGGGGAAGGATCCGAACCAAAGTGAAAGCTTTATTCCTTGATTCTCTGGCCGGGGAAGGATCCGAACCAAAGTGAAAAGGCTGATTCTTTGATTCTCTGGCTGGGGAAGGATCCGAACCAAAGTGAAAGGTTGATTCCTTGATTCTCTGCCCGGGAAAGGATCCGAGCCAGAGTGAAAGGGTAGATTCTTTAATTCTCTGGCCGGGGAAGGATCCGAACCAAAGTGGATGGGTTGATTCTTTAATTCTCTGGCCGGGAAAGGATCCGAACCAAAGTGGAAGGTTGATTCTTTGATTCTCTGGCCGGGGAAGGATCCGAACCAAAGTGAAAAGGCTGATTCTTTGATTCTCTGGCCGGGAAAGGATCCGAACCAAAGTGAAAGGTTGATTCTTTGATTCTCTGGCCGGGGAAGGATCCGAACCAAAGTGAAAAGGTTGATTCTTTGATTCTCTGGCTGGGGAAGGATCCGAACCAAAGTGAAAGGGTTGATTCTTTAATTCTCTGGCTGGGGAAGGATCCGAACCAAAGTGGATGGGTTGATTCTTTAATTCTCTGGCCGGGAAAGGATCCGAACCAAAGTGGAAGGTTGATTCTTTGATTCTCTGGCCGGGAAAGGATCCAAACCAAAGTGAAAGGTTGATTCTTTGATTCTCTGGCCGGGGAAGGATCCGAACCAAAGTGGATGGGTTGATTCTTTAATTCTCTGGCCGGGAAAGGATCCGAACCAAAGTGGAAGGTTGATTATTTGATTCTCTGGCCGGGGAAGGATCCGAACCAAAGTGAAAGGTTGATTCTTTGATTCTCTGGTCGGGAAAGGATCCGAGCCAGAGTGAAAGGTTGATTCTTTGATTCTCTGGCCGGGGAAGGACCCGAACCAAAGTGAAAGGTTGATTCTTTGATTCTCTGGCCGAGAAAGGATCCGGACCAAAGTGGAAGGTTTATTCTTTGATAGGGAAGTTGTTGGCTGGGAGCCGATAGTGGGGTAGCTGTCGGCTTAGGGGCCGATGATTAGAAGCTGTCGGCCAAGAGGTCGATAAGGGGATAGCTGTCGGCTCGGAGGCCGATGATGGAGTAGCTGTCGGCCAGGAGCCGATGAGTGAAGCTGTCGGCTCAGAGGCCGATGAATAGAAAGCTGTCGGCTCGGAGTCCGATAAGGGGATAGCTGTCGGCTCGGAGGCCGATAAGTGAAGTAGCTGTCGGCTCAGGGGCCGATGATTGGATAGCTGTCAGCTCGGAGGCCGATGGTAGAGTAGCTGTCGGCTCAGAGGCCGATGGTGGGATATCTGTCGGCTTGAGGCCCCGATGGCTGAGTATCTATCGGATTGAAGCCCTGATGGCTGAGTATCTGGTCGGTTTAGCGCCCCGTTGGCAGAAGATCTTGTCGGCTTAACGCCCCGTCGGTGGAAGGGATTATCGGTTTAACGCCCCGTCGACGAAAGGTTTTGTCAGTTTAACGCCCCATCGACGAAAAGTTTTGTTGGTTTAATGCCCCGTTGGCGGAAGGTTTTGTCGGTTTAATGCCCCGTTGGCGGAAGGTTTAGTCAGTTTAATGCCCCGTAGGCAAAGGGTTTTGTCGATTTAACGCCCCGTCGGCGGAAGGCTTAGTCAGCTTAACGCCTCATCGGTGAAAGGTTTAGTCGGTTTAACGCCTCATCGGCGAAAGGTTTAGTCGGTTTAACGCCCCGTAGGAGAAAGGTTTAGTCGGTTTAATGCTCCGTTGGCGGAAGGTTTAGTCAGTTTAACGCCCCGTCGACGGAAGGTTTAGTTGGTTTAACGCCCCATCGACGGAAGGTTTAGTCGGTTTAACGCCCCGTCGGCGGAAGGTTTTGTCGGTTTAACGCCTCGTCGGTGGAAGGTTTAGTCGGTTTAACGCCCCGTCGGCGAAAGGTTTTGTCGGTTTAGATGAAAAGTCGTGACACCAACCCCATGAGAAGTCTATTTGTTGGATGGCTGGAGGTAGAAGGTGAAAGACCATGTCTACCTCAGGGCTCACTTTCTTTTCTTCTCTTCTTCTTTTGTGCGGGGAGGCGAGTGGAGAGAGCACGTATGCCTGATGACTGTTCTTTTCTTTTCTGCTCTTCTTCTTATTGTGAAGAGGCGGGTTCAAAGACCATGTCCACTACGTGACTGTTCTTTTTGTTCTGCTCTTACTTTCTCATTGATGCCCCCGGACTGGGGTGTATTTCTCTTAACGTGCCCCTAGGTTGGAGTGTAGCTTTTCTTCATCTGCCCCAGGGTGGGGAGGTAGGCGTCTTTGCTTTTGTGCCCCCAGGCAGGGGTGTATCTTATTAGCTTCTGTGCCCCCCGTGGGGGGGTATATTTCTCTTCACGTGCCCCAAGGCCGGGGTGGATTCTGCTTCTTTACTTTTGTGCCCCCATGGCGGGGTGTATTTGCTTCTTGTGCCCCCGGGCGGAGTGTGTTTTTTTTTATGCCCCCAGACCGGGGTGTGTTTCTCTTTTTGTGCACCCAAGGCAGGGCGTGTGTTTCTTCCTTCGTGTGCCCCCTAGGTCGGGGTGAGTTCTTGTTTCGTATTCCCTATGGCGGGGTATGGTCTTTGCTTCTTATGCCCCCATGGCAGGGTGGATGCGTGCTTCATGTGCCCCCATATTGGGGTATATTTCTTCCTCGGATACCCCTGAGTCGGGGTAGATTCTTTTCACGTGCCCCCGAAGCCGGGATGCAACCTTTGTCTTATGTCCCCCCGAGTTGGGGTGGATTCTCTTCATGTGCCCCTGGACGGGGTGCAACTCTATTTGTTCTTATGCCCCCACGCCGGGGTATATTCTTCTCACATGCCCCCGAGTCGGGGTGTATTCCATTCATGTACCCCCTAAGCGGGGTGTATCTTTTGCTTCTCATGCCCCAGAGCGGGATGGATTCTTCTTTTCCTACCCCAACACACTGGGGGATGTTTGCTTCCTGTGCACCCAAGGTGGGGTGTATTGCAGCTTTTGATTCCCCCAAGGTGGGGTGTACGTTTCTTCTTCAGATCCCCGTAAGTTGGGGTGCATTCTTTACGGCTTCTGTGCCCCCAAGCGGGGTGTTTTTTGTTTCTTCTTCAAATGCCCCCTGAGTCGAGGCGTACTCTTTTGTTTCTTACACCCCTATGGCGGGGTGGATGAATGCTCTCTTCTAGATTCACGGCCATGCTTGGCCTCATTGCTACAAAGCATTCCAAGATAGGGGCAGCAGGAAGGTGGAACAGGCCAGGGCATGGCACCATGGAATTGGACCCTCCTAGAGTCGGGCGGGATGCTGGCCTTCTTCCTGTCCTTTTTGGTCGGTGATGCTTGCCAGTTTTTTTTGTCCTTTCTTTTCTTCTCTTCTCTTCTTTTTTGTGTGTAATAGACCAAAGGCAGGTGCACAGGAGAGCGCTCATCCCCTCAGGGAGGGAATGAGTGGTTCGCGTCACCGCATCACTCCCACATTAGTAATCTTTGTTCAGCATAGGTCTCGATGGATATGGCCGTACAACCCTCTCTCACTGATTCTTTCTCTTCCCATTTTGTTTCTTTCTTCTTTATTATTTTCTTCTTTTCTTCTTTTCATCTTTTCTTCTTTTCTTCTTTTTTCTTCTTGTGGGAAGGGGGGCTTTGATTTCCCCTCCCTTCTTCTCTCTTTCTCTTCTCTTTTTTTTTAGCGGCCTTCATGATTCATGGAAGCTGCATATGCCTCGGAGTAGCGTCCTCGAGGCCACAAAGACAATTGCGCCTAGTCCAGCTTTTCTCCCTATAGGGCTAACAAAGACAGCACCTGCAATTCATCAAAGCAGACAAACATTGTTTATTAGGAGGACATGAGGCCCCAAATCTCGGCGAAGAGATGAAGGGTGGTTGTTGTCCCACCGGGCGTGCCAGACTTGTGGACGCACTTTTTATTTATAAATCATTTGTTTATTTGTTTATCGGGTTTATTAAGTGCGTGGGCGTGCCAGTCACGAAGGTGACGATTTATTGTGCGCTCGATCTGACTAATATGACGATTGTGTGGTTCGTGTCGGGACCGGAACCCGCCGCGCCATAAAGGTCACGACGTTATTTACATCCCCTCGGAGAGGGGAACACCCTTGATTAATCGTCGGGAATCAGGGCCTCATAGCCAGGAAATTAATTACATAAAAGGTCTATTAGAAGGTATTGATATCCTCGCGCGAGGGTGAGAAGAAAACATTCGAGATCATGTCGGTCATGTGCTGACCATTTAATGTTCGGACGAATGTCCGGCTCGGGAAAATCACGATTGTCGCCGGAAAATCGGAACGCATGTATGCCGAGGTACGGTAAATTTATTGTTCAGAAGAATGAAAAACGTTCGGCTAAATCTCGGTTAGAGCGGTCAGAAACCAGTAAGTCTGTTGACCCGGTGGAAGATCAAGCTGCGACCATACTGCGGTGGGCCCCCCGCGGTCGAAGTCAGACTCGCATGAGCATCATTAATATTTCCGGTGCCAAGGGGCAACGGGGGGTGTATCCCTTGAATCAGCTGGAAAGCCCTGTGTTTCGGGAAGCGAACTTTCAAAACGTATTGGTCATTCAGGGGACCGTTTAACATTCGGACGGGTGTCCGGCTTGAGAATATCGTAATCGTCGCGGGAAGACCTGGAGCATATGTATGCCGGGGTACGGCAAGTTTATTATTCCGAGGAACTGAAGACATTCGGTTAAATCCCGGTTAGTGTGATCGGAAATCAGCGAGTTTATTGGCCCGGTGCGAGATCGAGTCAGGACCATTCCGGGGGCGCCTCCCGCGGTCCAAACGAGGCTTGCGTGGGCATCGTTAATATTTTCAGTGCCGAAGGGCAGCGGAAAAGTGTCCCGGGACTAGATTCCAAAACAAAGATGTGTACAGAGATAGCTGGCTATAGGCCTAGGATGTGGGTCAGGCGATGACCATGGTTGGGGAGAACCCAAGGTCCGAACGCGACTCACGAAGGTCTTATTGATATTCCCACACGTAGGGTTCGGGGAAGACGGGAGCCGTCTCGTTCCATTCAGATTTTGTCGGTCATACACGGACCATTTTATGCTCGGACAAAGGTCCGTATAGAAAACAAGATGGTGACGGGAGTGAATCTGCGTAAATGTCTACCGTGAGTATGGCAAGTTTAATGCAAGTGCGGGATTAGATCCCGTTATATATATCGGTCACTAACGGACCATTCATTGTTCGGACGAGAGTCCACATTTGAAGCATCGAAGACGACGATAAACCATACAGATGTCTGCCGTAGGTGCGGCAAGTTTAATGGGATTGCGGGATTGGATCTCGATAGAAGTGGTCAAGTTGATGGACTATTGGCCCGAGACAGTTTCGGACTATGGCCATGTCGGGGATTCCGAGGTCCACATCTGATACCATGAGGCATCATTGCTTTTCTCTTCATACACAGTCCGAGGGAGCGAACTATTCGGTGTGGAGCCCAAACTCGCCATCGTGCGCCCTCGCACGCGGATCGACCTGCGCAGTCAGGTCGCGGGGATCGACCTGCCCGGTCAGGTCACGGGGGTCAAGGGGGCAGCGCCCCCGGAACAAAATTTTAATTGAAGCACGGGTAACTTTTGATTATTGGTTTCCTATTCCTTTTATTTGTTTGGTTAATTAGGCTTCTTTTTATGGAAGGCACGTCGGATTAAGGAAGTGAAGGGGGCGCGCCAGAATAAGAGGTGAAAGAGGGGGGGGGGGCGCACCGGTTTAATGGGATCCAAGGGGAAAAAGGGCGCGCCGGTTAAATGGGATGCCAAGGAGGGAGAGGGGCACGCCGGTTTAATGGGTGCAAGAAGAGGGGCACGCCGGATAAGGGATCAAGGGGGGGCGCGCCGGATTAAGGCCAATGAACAGGAGGGCGCGCCGGATTAGGGGGGAGCAAGGGGCGTGCCAGAATGGGCTCAAGGAGAGGAGGCGCATCGGATTAGGGCACTATTCATTCCAAGAATTTTGAAGTGGTTTTGAGTGTAGAGTTAAACCGGCGCGGGGGGTGAGCACGCCGGATTAGCCCGCGCCGGATAAGATCACGCTGGGATAGCTTCTGTGGGTTTTATTTCATTCTTATTTGTTCTACTTCTTCTTTCTTTCACTCGTGGGTTGATTTGTTGATTAGTTTGTTCATCCAATTGATGGATTAGCTTTGTGGAGAGGAGATTTAAGTATTTTGATTATTTGTTAAGGTGAATTAGCATGAAGATTCGGGTGTTTTATTAGAAGTGTTTGTTTTGCAGGGTAGTTCAGTTTGATGCAGAGGCTTCAAGCATACGTTGCTCTGGCCCTTGGAGAGTTTAGTTTGATTCGTTTGTTCCTGGCGAAAAATGGGCAGCACCTCCCCCGGATTGAGGCTTGCCAGAGACAAATAGGGGAACACCAAACGGAGCAAAGCTCTGGGGTGAACCTCAAAACTCGGAGTGAGGCCTCCGTTAACCCATAAGTGCCTGTGGAGACTCGAGGACCAGCCTTCAAGAGTTCCAGCAGCTTACAGGTGATGATTTCGTAGGCGGGACGAATGTGTGCCTCAAGAGGGCCATGAATGTTCATCCTTAAGTGGGTTCCTTCGAAGGCCATGCCACGGAGAGGCAGGCTTCAAAGACCCTGGATGCATGGAAGATAGGGAGAAAGCGGGGGACGGGAGCTAAAGCCAAGAACCGTGCTTGCCAACAAACTTCCTTTTATTCATCCACAAAAAAAGGGGAAGGTCGAAATACAGATGTTGTGTCCCTGTGATTTTGATGATAGCAAACACTATAAGTCATCATCTGTTTGAATCTGCATATAAATCTGTTTGTGCTGCATTGTGTTGCATATGCATGTTTAATTGAACATCTTATTTGAATTACATTCCCAACGAACAGGCTGAGGCTGTATGGTGTGTGTATTGGTGCATTTCATAGTTGTTGATGCATTTTATAATTGCATTTAATCTGGATTGTTAGATGCTGCTATACCCTTTTAGCATTGTCTGGACAGGAGTGGGTCGACCCCCCTTCTAGATGGGTCGACCCCCCAGATCTCTTGGTCTGTACATAGTGCATTGTTCTCATTTCTTCAAGTCTATACATCCATAGTTGAACCTCAAAGTCTACACATCGCCTCATTTCTTCAGAGTCTATACATTGACAGCACTGTACAAGTGTATACATTGGCAGCGTGTCTGTGTTTCAAGCCATTCGCCAAGTCTATACAATGGCTTCGGCACTCCAAGTCTATACAATGGCTTTGACACTTCAAGTCTATACATTGTATCTTTTACCTACGTTACACTGCTGGATGATCAAGTCTGCACATTGGTGCCTTTCCCTACGTTCTGGCCAAGTCTACACATCACTTGCCTGACTTCTGTTTCAAAGTCTATACATTCATTTTTAAGGCAAAGTCTATACATTGGCTCAGGGCCTTCAAGTCTGTATAGAGTTCAAAGCCTATACATTGTTCACTCAGCTTCTTCAAGTCTATACATTGGTCGGTGGCGAGTCTGTACAGAGCACTGTTTCAGGCACTCAAGTCTATACAGAGTCTTCATCTTCTGAAGTCTGTACATTCGTTTGAGAAGTCTATACATTCATTCATCTGAAGCTTCATCAAGTCTGTACAACGCTGCTTTGTCAAAGCCTGTACATCGCAGCTGTGTTGAAGTCTGTACAGCCAGTCTCTTGCCAAAGTCTATACATCGTGAATCTTCAAGTCTGTACAGACTTTGCTTGTTCAAGTCTGTTCACGGTTCAGTTGTTTTGGCATGTCTACTCATCATGAAGTCTATACATCCGATTGCCTTTGCATTGCTCAAGTCTGTACAGCCCTTTCCCTTTTTCAAGTCTACACATTGTGCTTTGTAGCTCACCAAGTCTATACATTGCTCACAGCACACACGTTCAGCCTGAAGTCTGTACAGCCTTAGCAAATGCTCCTAAGTCTATACATCACAATGTCTATACATCACTGTGTCAAGCCTCCCAAGTCTGTACAACCACTGTCTCACTTGGACTTGAAGTCTATACAGTGGTCCGTCTCTGTCAGCGTCTCAAGCTGCAAGTTTGTACAGAGTCTGGCAGCCTACAGTGCATCGTCTCTTCAAGTATGTACAGCCTTGGCGTATGCATCTTAAAGTCTAAACATTGTGGAGCTTCGAATCTTCAAGTCTGTACATCCTTCATTGGCCAAGTTTACACATCGCACTGTTCATGCATCAGGTCGTTAAGTCTATACACTCTCTCACATTGTACACACTTGCTTCATTGCTGTTTCTAAGTCTATACATAGGTTGGGTCGTTAAGTCCATACAATGCATATGTTCATCAAAGTCCATACATTGCATTGTCTTCAACCAAGTCTATACATTCTGTTCCTTTCATCAGCAAGTCTATACACACTTCAACATATGTGCATCTCCTTCAAAGTCGAAGTGTATACATCCTTCCAAGCATTCAAGTCTGCACACTCGTTGTTAAGCCTTTGCATCGAAGTCTATACAGCATGTGTCTTGTATGAAGTCTATACAGCCTGTGGCTTGTACATCAACTGAACGTTCTTCAGCAGAGTATATACTCTTCAGAAGTTAAAGTCTGAACATCCTTCTGTGAAGACTGTACACACTTCAGCACATGTGAATATCCTTCACACGAAGTCTGTACACTCAGTTAACCTTCAAGTCTATACACTCGATTGTTAGGCCTTCAACCCTATACACTCGATTGTTAACCTCAAGTCTATACACTCGATTGTTAAGTGTTCAAGTCTATACACTCTATCCTTCACACTAAGTCTGTACACTTAGTTAACCTTCAAGTCTATACACTCAAGCTGCATCTTGCCTGTACACACTTTGTTAACAGCCTGAACCAAGTATATACATCCAACTGATATCTTCTTATGTCTGTGTGACAGGTACTGTTCGTAAAGCCTATGAAGTGCACGTGATCCGAGGTTGGCACCTGGCACGTGATCCGAGGATAACGCCCTAATTGCTGCAGCTATAAATACAAAGCCGCCTCCATATGGAGAAAACAGATCAGATAAGAAAGAGGAAGAGAGTGATCGAGATAGAAGATAGAGCCGCAGAAAGGCAGTGAGCAGAAGAAGAAGAAGAAGAAGAAGAAGAAGAAGAAAGAAGAAGAAGAAAGAAGAAAGAAGAGACAGAGAGAGAGCCTGCGAAAGAGAAGAAAAAGAAGAGTGAGAAGAAGAGAGAGCTAGAGTAAAGGAAGCCTCAACTGAAAATCAGTTCCTGCTGGACCGTGGATCAAATCCAGGCTAGCCAGCTCCTGCGAGAGCTTTTGTGCATTTTATTCTTCCAGCTTTCTGTTGCTGCATTTTTATTTTTCCTTTTAACCATTCACCAGTTGTTCTTCCGATTCTCTAGTGTGAGGTCGGGTTCCCTCCGGTTGGGAGGAAGAGAGGTCTGAGACCTCTAGTTTGTAGGTGACTTGGTGTCACCTGTGCTTCCCTCTGGGTTTCAGAGGAAGAGAGACTTAGGTCTCTAGGTTCCCCTCCGGTTTGGAGGAAGGGAGGATTGGTCCTCCGGTTCTAGTCTTGTGGGTTGCAAGACTAGGTGTTCCCTCCTGGTCTGGAGGAAGAGAGACTTGCGTCTCTGGTTTCCAAGTGACTGGGAGTCACTTGGGGTGTCCCTCCGGTTGGGAGGAAGAGGGGAGGTTGTTACCCTGGTCAAGCTGTGTGGCAGCAATTTGTTGCAGACTGAGTCTGCAGTTTCTAGCCTAGCTAGTGGAAGCCTCACTCCGGTTTGGAGTGAGGGGTGGATGTAGGTCTTTGGACCGAACCACCTAAAAAATCTTGGTGTTCTCTTGTGGTTTGTTTTTCCTTATATGTTATTTTCTCTGCTGCGCTCTTTAGATGTTTGCTTAGGAGCGTGTGAGGGCTAATAGATTTGTGTTGTCTTGCTGAGTTCCTTCTAAGTATTTTCAGCACTTTTCATCAACTGCTTTTAATTCCGCATACTTGAGCATTAGAGTTTTATTTGGGCGATATTTGAAGAGGGTTACATTCACCCCCCCTTCTGTATCCGGGCCTTGCACCCTATCAATTGGTATCAGAGCATAGGTCTCTGACTGAACAGATCCAACGATCTGCAGATGATCCTGTTGTCTTTGGTGCATTTCTGAATTTACTCTCTGCTGCATTAATTTGCTTGCCGATTTAATCAATGGTTTCCCACCGATTTTCAATGGCTCTAATTTTAACTCATGGGTTAGCAGTCTACATAACTATGTGAATTTAATGGATCCGGATCTGTGGAAGTTAATTTCACATGGTCCTCATAGACTGCCACAGGAAGAGTCCAAATGGACTAAAAGTGACAGATCAAGAAATGGAGAGAATCAGAAAGTTTTGAAATTAATGAAAGAAGCTATTGACAAGGCTCTACATTCTTATTTTTATGACTGTAGGTCCGTTAAGGACATTCTGGATCAGTTGAAGCTAGCTCAGAGGATGAATGAGGACAGCTGCCTGATGGCTGATAAGAGCGACCATAGCACTGATCAAGATGAATTTGAAGATGCTGAAGAGGTAATCAATCCTTTCGATAGTTACACTTTAGATGACTGGGAAGATGCCTATGCTAATCTGTTACACTCCCATAAAAAATTGAGGAAGAAGAATAAAAGTCTGATAAAGAAGTTAACAAGTCTAGGGGATCCTATTTCTGGAACTGAAAATCTTGAAAATCCTGAAATTCTGAAAATTGAAAATGAAATACTCAGAAGACAAGTGTCGAAACTAGATGGAATCCAATCAGAACTTGATCATGTTAAATCTGAAAACACTAAACTCAGAAAACAATGTCAGGAATCTGAACAAAAACTAATCAGTCTTGAGAATGAAAATAGATTGATCAATGAAGAGTTCAAGGCTGTTAGTGTTGTGAACTTAAAGTTTCAGGAAAACTTTGAAAACTGTAAATCAGAATATCCAAGTTTCCTAACTGATGTTTTGTTTGATGATGATAAACTTGAGCAGGAGAACACTAGTCTAAAGGAGGAAATTGAGAAACTAAAACAGTTGAACTCCACCATGTTAGAGAGACTGCTGACATTTGAAAAAGGAAAATCTGTTGATGAAAATCAAAATGAGCTCAAACTGAAATCAGAAATTGGTACCCTTAAAACTTTGAATGATGTGATGCATCAACAAATTCTGGTCTGTGAAGAAGATATAGTCAACTATGAACATCAGGTCTCTTCTCTTCAATCTGAAATAAATGATCTGAACAATTCTTTGTCAAAATTCGTAAGTGGACAGAAAAACCTAGACAAGCTACTAGGTGTAAAAATCAACACTAGGAAGGAAGGGCTAGGCTACAATAATGCTAACAAGAAAGAATTTCAGAGCAAGTTGATGACATCTTTTGTAAAAGCTTCAAATGTAGCCACCACTTCAAAAGATAAACATCCCACTGTTCAGAAAACCGAAAAACAGAACAAAAATCAGAAAAAGATTGGAAAACAGAAAATAAATAAAAAGGGTTCACTAGGGCATGTTGATCACAGTTCTCACACACATTCACATGCATCTAAAAAGATAATGTCATGCCATTATTGTCATAAATTTGGTCATCTGATGCATGCATGTAAATTGATGGAGAAGGATGATATGACTGCTAGGAAACTTCATGATAGAAATCCTTCAATTCAGAAAAAGAAAATTGAATGTTTCCACTGTGGTAAATTAGGACACACAATTGCACAGTGCTGGTTTGCAAGTGATAAGGAAAAATCACATTCATATCATGCTAAATTTCATGCAAACAGTCATGCTGTTAACAAGAACAAATTTGATTCAATAAACTAGCATATGACATGCTTCAATTATGGAAAATTGGGTCATAAGAGATCCGAATGCTGGCTGAGGGCTGGTGGAAGAAATTCTAACTCATGTCTTCACTGTGGCAAGATGGGCCACACTGCAGCCCAATGTTGGCATGCTCAGGGAAGGAAGTTTGACAATAAATCTGGTAAATTCCCAGTCAATAGAAACATTTCTGGTAGAAATGGATTTGTGTTTGAAAGGAAAACACTTATATGTTTTGAATGTGGGAAGCCAGGCTATAGAGCTGCTGACTGTTGGCTGGCTTATTTTGATAAACAGAATTTTAATTATGTTAACAGAAATTTTCATGCATATGCACATAGAATTCATGCTAATAAGAATGTGCATAAATCAAATCTGAAATCTGCTCCATCTTGCTATTATTGTGGTACATTAGGTCATTCAATGAATAATTGCTATTTGATGAGATCTGATGACCTACATACTAAGAGGTTGTTTAGAACACCTGCCAAAGGTGTCATTATTAACCATGTAGGGCCCAAGACTGTTTGGGTACCTGCCCATGCAAAATAGTGTGCTATCTTGCAGGTGTGCCTTGGAAGCTGAAGAATAAAAAAAAGGGGGGGGAAATAAACCAAGGCACCCAAGTTGATAAAACCCCATTCAGGTAAATACCTCACATCTGTTCAAATGAAATTTATGGTTAAGTTGATAAGTCATAGTTTCATGCATACATACTTTTTATTTGGTTTGACTCTTGCATTGAGCTTTGTGGGCTTTCTTGTTTGTACTTTGAGCTGAGTGCATATATGAGTATTGCATAATCATGCACTTGACATACAATCATTGAAAATCTGATGCATATAGGACTGTTGGAATTGCATTGTCATGCATGACCACTTTGGTATATCAAATGGTAAGCTACTAAAGGGCAGAGGAAATCTGTCTGGAGGTTCTTACTTTGTGTGAGATGGTCTTTTAGACCAAGTTCTCCGCCAAGTACCAAGGGTCAAATTTGCATATCAGAGAATGTCTGCATCTTCATGTGAATATTTTGCTTCATGCCCGTGCATACATGTAGTTAATTGCATTGCATTTCATTACATTAAAAATGCCAAAAAGATAGATTGAATGCATACATTTAGGGGGAGCATTATTCATACTCTTGAAATCACACAACTGTTTTTAGATTTACTGCATAGCATGTTAAATCTGTTCTTACATAGTCATTCATCATCTGCATTGTCTTCATGACATATAGGATGTTTCAGTGTTTTTAGATAGGGGGAGTCATTGCATAGCATGCTTAATCCGTTCAGTAGTGTCTTTGTCTGAACTCTTCATGTCCATCTATTTGATTCATCTTGTCATATCTGTAGTGTCAGTGATTCCATCATCAAAGTGGTATCAAATGATATTTCTTGACTACTTCTGAAGTTGTTCATAATCTGAATTAACACCTTATAGGTATCAGTCTGCCTCTCCTAAATCTGCTGAAGGAGAGCTTCACCTCCATTCAGTCAACTTTGAACTTCTATGCTCAAGAGCAGCTCCTTTGCTACAATGTTTCAGAATCCATGCTGTCTGTTGAATATTCTCACTTGAATTACTAAGCTGAGATATGAAGTAAATCTCCAGCCTGAATACTACTTCATAAAAGTTAAAACATCTTTAATGAGGAACCTTCCATTATACATGCTTAAGAACATTTGTTAACTGGAATTGGTTTAAGTCTTATGTACTCTTGTTTGGACACAAGGAACTTGAAAATATCTGTTTCAACCTCTTAATAAACTTTAACTGTCTGCTTCATGTAAATTCATGTAAGACTTTCTGAAATCTGAAAAGTTGATATCGATGTCTACGTTGACTGAGATATATAATGTATGTGTTTGTTCCTAATCATCTAACTTATTCTGAATCCATTTTGAGTAAACGTATGGACAGAGCAATGACTGTGATTACTGAGAAACCTGTCCAAAGGATTGTGTCATGAAGTACCATGGTTAACTCTGTTTAAAGAGATGATTGGAAATAATTGTGAAAATATGGCAGAGCAATGGCATAGTTGTATTGAGTAACTGGGGATTCTGGCCTCCAATCAAGGTGTATCCTCATGCCAAAGATACTTTTAATGCTACCTCTATTCTCTAAAATGGAAGAAGCAATACGGTTGTCACACTGCGTAACTGGGGATTTTGGCCTCTGATCAAGGTGTCTCCCCACGTCAAAAGGTGCTGATAAACCAAAATTGTTCATTAAATTTTTTTTAAATATGTGTAAATCAATTTCTGAAAGAACAATTAAAATTCAGGTGCATTCACTTATGTTTCTCTTAAAGTTGTCATGGAAAGTAAACTAAGTAAGATGGAAGTTGGTTGAACTAGAATCTTATATGAGCTTGTAGTTCTTTTTTATTAAGAGTTGGTTGAGATATGAGTACAATTTCTCTTTGAAAAATTTCGGTTTACATCATTCTTAAACCACATCTGACAATCAAGGTTTCATAAGCTTTTATAATGGAGGAATCTAAAACTTCAAATTCTGCTCTATGAAGTTGGTATCTTGCTGAAGTGTTCAATATCTCAATTCTCACTAATTGTTGAATCTGCTCATCCTATGCTCTTTATCACTGTGTTTTGATTCACAATAGTTCTCATATTTGAGAGGCACTTCTCTCAGTTTAACTTGTGCACTTGCAGTCTTTGGATAACCAGAGTTCATCCTTGTAGTGTGCTAATGAAAATCTGTCCTCCTCACTTATTCACCGTGATTACAGTCTGTGGTAATTCTTGGATACCCATGTGTTTTGCTGATAGATGCTCTTCACCTCTTTCACTCCATCTAATCAGGGGGAGTTTCCATGTCATGCTGAGTGTTTTTCATAAAGAGGGAGATCTAGTTAGCAGTTTTGAGTGTCCCTGTGCTTTTGTTGATATTCTCCCGACATCTCATTTGGTTTCATCCATCAAATCGTTTCTGATAAGGGGGAGCTTAGTCAAAGGGGGAGTTCTTAATTCACTCATATTATGCAGTCTTATTCTTCCTTCTTCCATTCATGTCTTTTTGCTGAAGTCAAAGGGGGAGAAATAATTTGATCAAGTCAATATGACTCATAGTGTTGCCATCATCAAAAAGGGGGAGATTGTTGTGTCCCTGTGATTTTGATGATAGCAAACACTATAAGTCATCATCTGTTTGAATTTGCATATAAATCTGTTTGTGCTGCATTGTGTTACACATGCATGTTTCATTGAACATCTTATCTGAATTACATTCCCAACGAACAGGCTGAGGCTGTGTGGTGTGTGTATTGGTGCATTTCATAGTTGTTGATGCATTTCATAATTGCATTTAATCTGGATTGTTTGATGTTAGATGCTGCTATACCCTTTTAGCATTGTCTGGATAGGAGTGGGTCGACCCCCCTTCCAGATGGGTCGACCCCCCAGATCTCTTGGTCTGTATAGAGTGCATTGTTCTCATTTCTTCAAGTCTATACATCCACAGTTGAACCTTAAAGTCTACACATCGCCTCATTTCTTCAGAGTCTATACATTGACAGCACTGTACAAGTGTATACATTGGTAGCGTGTCTGTGTTTCAAGCCATTCGCCAAGTCTATACAATGGCTTCGGCACTCCAAGTCTATATAATGGCTTCGGCACTTCAAGTCTATACATTGTATCTTTTACCTACGTTACACTGCTGGATGATCAAGTCTGCACATTGGCGCCTTTCCCTACGTTCTGGCCAAGTCTACACATCGCTTGCCTGACTTCTGTTTCAAAGTCTATACATTCGTTTTTAAGGCAAAGTCTATACATTGGCTCAGGGTCTTCAAGTCTGTACAGAGTTCAAAGCCTATACATTGTTCACTCAGCTTCTTGAAGTCTATACATTGGTCGGTGGCGAGTCTATACAGAGCACGGTTTCAGGCACTCAAGTCTATACAGAGTCTTCATCTTCTGAAGTCTGTACATTCGTTTGGGAAGTCTATACATTCATTCATCTGAAGCTTCATCAAGTTTGTACAACGCTGCTTTGTCAAAGCCTGTACATCGCAGCTGTGTTGAAGTCTGTACAGCCAGTCTCTTGCCAAAGTCTATACATCGTGAATCTTCAAGTCTGTACACGGTTCAGTTGTTTTGGCATGTCTACTCATCATGAAGTCTATACATCCGATTGCCTTTGCATTGCTCAAGTCTGTACAGCCCTTTCCCTTTTTCAAGTCTACACATTGTGCTTTGTAGCTCACCAAGTCTATACATTGCTCACAGCACACACGTTCAGCCTGAAGTCTGTACAGCCTTGGAAAATGCTCCTAAGTCTATACATCACAATGTCTGTACATCACTGTGTCAAGCCTCCCAAGTCTGTACAACCACTGTCTCACTTGGACTTGAAGTCTATACAGTGGTCCGTCTCTATCAGCGTCTCAAGCTGCAAGTCTGTACAGAGTCTGGCAGCCTACAGTGCATCGTCTCTTCAAGTATGTACAGCCTTGGCGTATGCATCTTAAAGTCTAAACATTGTGGAGCTTCGAATCTTCAAGTATGAACATCCTTCATTGGCCAAGTTTACACATCGCACTATTCATGCATCAGGTCATTAAGTCTATACACTCTCTCACATTGTACACACTTGCTTCATTGCTGTTTCTAAGTCTATACATCGGTTGGGTCGTTAAGTCCATACAATGCATATGTTCATCAAAGTCCATACATTGCATTGTCTTCAACCAAGTCTATACATTATGTTCCTTTGATCAGCAAGTCTATACACACTTCAACATATGTGCATCTCCTTCAAAGTCGAAGTGTATACATCCTTCCAAGCATTCAAGTCTACACACTCGTTGTTAAGCCTTTGCATCGAAGTCTATACAGCATGTGTCTTGTATGAAGTCTATACAGCCTGTGGCTTGTACATCAACTGAACGTTCTTCAGCAGAGAGAGAGCCTGCGAAAGAGAAGAAAAAGAAGAGTGAGAAGAAGAGAGAGCTAGAGCAAAGGAAGCCTCAACTGAAAATCAGTTCCTGCTGGACCGTGGATCAAATCCAGGCCAGCCAGCTCCTGCGAGAGCTTTTGTGCATTTTATTCTTCCAGCTTTCTGTTGCTGCGTTTTTGTTTTTCCTTTTAACCATTCACCAGTTGTTCTTCCGATTCTCTAGTGTGAGGTCGGGTTCCCTCCGATTGGGAGGAAGAGAGGTCCGAGACCTCTAGTTTGCAGGTGACTTGGTGTCACCTGTGCTTCCCTCTGGGTTTCAGAGGAAGAGAGACTTAGGTCTCTAGGTTCCCCTCCGGTTTGGAGGAAGGGAGGATTGGTCCTCCGGTTCTGGTCTTTTGGGTTGCAAGACTAGGTGTTCCCTCCTGGTCTGGAGGAAGAGAGACTTGCATCTCTGGTTTCCAAGTGGCTGGGAGTCACTTGGGGTGTCCCTCCGGTTGGGAGGAAGAGGGGAGGTTGTTCCCCTGGTCAAGCTGTGTGGCAGCAATTTGTTGCAGACTGAGTCTGCAGTTTCTAGCCTAGCTAGTGGAAGCCTCACTCCGGTTTGGAGTGAGGGGTGGACGTAGGTCTTTGGACCGAACCACCTAAAAAATATTGATGTTCTCTTGTGGTTTGTTTTTCCTTATATGTTATTTTCTCTGCTGCGCTCTTTAGATGTTTGCTTAGGAGCGTGTGAGGGCTAACAGATTTGTGTTGTCTTGCTGAGTTCCTTCTAAGTATTTTCAGCACTTTTCATCAACTGCTTTTAATTCCGCATACTTGAGCATTAGAGTTTTATTTGGGTGATATTTGAAGAGGGTTACATTCACCCCCCCTCTGTATCCGGGCCTTGCACCCTATCAACAGAGGGGGGATCTACCCGAGGGCAGAGAGAAATACATTTAGGGGGCAAGAGGAGGAGATACTTCAGTGGGAGAGGGGGAACAGAGCACAAGCTCCCCCCCTCCGAGCTCACCTTTCACTCTCACTCTCCTCTCTTCTCTTCTCTTCTCTTCTCCGGCACGGGGATGAAGCTTCTTCTTCTCTTCGGGTGGCCCTCTCTTCTCTTTTCAGTCGCCCTCTGGGGGTTGGTTCCAGAGAGATGCTCCGTGGAACAGGCGGAGTATATATAGAACGGGTTGCCCTTTCTTTGTTCGAACGGAAGAAAAACTCCCGCCACTTCATTCGTCTGCGGTGGCATCCAGTGGTTGGTGCCGTAAACTGTTGTTCGTCCGGGGATAGGACGTTTGCGGATTTACCAGGAGATCTGCTGCTGCTACTCCCCCCATCGATGCTTGCCTTCACTGTTGATGCAGATGCGTTGTCGAACGAAGGTGGAGACAGGGCTCCAGAGCATTGAATGCCCTCTAGGCACCAGGCTGATGCGAAAATAGGGTATCGGCTGGCGGATGGGATGGTATTTGAGTTAAACCGGCGTGGTGTTGAGCGCGCCGGATTAACAACATACAAAGGGGCGCGCCGGTTTGCAGCCAAGAAGGGGGGCGCGCCGGATTAAGGACCCTTGGGGGGGGGGCGCGCCGGTTTGCAGCCAAGAAGGGGGGCGCGCCGGATTAAGGACCCTTGGGGGGGGGGCGCGCCGGTTTAAGGCCCAAGCAAGGGCACGCCGGTTTAAGTGCAGGCCGCGCCGGTTTAGACTTCGTCTCGACTTCGCGGCTATTCGGATGGACGCTTGTCCTCCCACGTTGTTTTAGTTGCAATGCACCGCCGTCGGGGTGTTTAGTTCAGGGTCTCTGAATCCCGATTCGGAACTTTGAGTGATCTCCGGCGCGTGCCGAACATGTGTTCGCATTCCTGGGTTTCTTTTGATTCAGCCTTCGGTAATACCGACTGGAGAGCCGGGGCCATCTCTTCAGCCCGAGGGGCTTCTTTGTTGGGTGGCGGAGCACCGGGTATATATTCATCCTGCTTGGAGGAGGAATGGGGTTTATTCAGCCTTTCCATCTTCGACTCACTCTCGAGTGCTGAGACGTACATGTCGTATGATCCTCATCATTTTTTGATGTCCACACATGCCCATCTTACCGACAGTAGACATTCTGTCAGCTACTTCAGTGCCTTCTATTTGGCCATCAAATATGCCACTTTTGTCAGTTCTGGACCTTGCCGACCGGCAGCATGATGTTTTGAAGCCACAATCCGAAACATGCACGTCAGTACCAAGTCCATCCCCGCCTCAGAAGGGGAAGAAGAAGAAAAATTCAACAAATACCCCGGGATGGCATATCATGATGAAAATGGGGTACAGGTCCAGAAAGGGCCTTGGAGTTGATTTACAGGGCAAGACTAAGGCTATCAGTAATTAGAAGCTCATTCCTCGAGGCATCCTAGGTTACAAAGGGCCGGGCAAAGAAGAGACAGAAGAAGCCGAGCCAGAGCTGTGGACCACAATGACCTCCACTTTCAAGCCGAACAGACGGCCTCTCACTTGGTATCTTTATACACATTTTGTGAAGGGGCCGACTGAACAAATCGGTGAACAAGCTACGGTCCTTACTTCAGTTTTGGACGGTCATGATGTGCATGCAAGACAGTTTGCCAGGCATGTGGCCCCGCTGGTTTCGTATAAAGCTCTAGAGGCCCTGAGGCCAGATAAAAGAAGAAAAATGGATGATCCAGAATGCGAATAGTATAGATGGTTTGACATGGACGACATTGCTGTATCTCTGAGTCGACTGTTTATGCCAACAGATCCAGAATGGCCGCCGCTGGTGCATGACGTGATTGAGAAGCCGACTGCGATTACAGATAAAAGGCAGTTGCTAAGTAACTATACAGACACAGGTGAGCCGGATGTGCCCTACGAAGAGGGCTTCACTGTGGATAGGCTGTGGGCTGGCCTTTTCTCCCTCCATTCCATTTATCCATCGTTGATCCGCTCTGTTTGTTCCAGGTTCTTTAATAACATTCCAAGACCACCCGCGGTCAAGATTTCAATTTCTTCAAATGCCTTCCAGATTTCATTTACCATTCCCCTGCTCAATGAGCAGTTTTCTCATCTCACTATCTCGCCCTCGCATGGGCAGTTGATTGATTCTGATTTAATCCAACAACTCTCTAATCTCTCCCTTTTCTCAATGACATCTTCCTCTTCTTCTTCCGTCCATTGCTTCGCCATCCTTGAAAATGAAAAAAAATGCCAATTTTACAACTCCCCAATCCACCTCCCGCATCTTCATTGAGGAAACCTCCTACCTTCTCTCCGAGTGCGCCCCAATCCAAGGGCCACCCGTTCAAGGCCCCCTAGTGGACCTTTTCTACCCCTCTGGCGAGGGGTCCTCCTCTGTACCTCCCTATGTATCCGGTTCTTTCCCTTCTTCCTCCTCTTCGTCAGAGTCTAGGAGTCAGGCTAGTTGTTCTTTTGCTTCTAGTACTAAGAGTCCAGAGGTAATCGCTAGGAAGTCTAAGGGTAAGCAGATTCCCCGCCATTTTTTAAGAGAGCTGGCCAGGAGGTGCCAGGCGATTTTAACCATCTCTGAATTTTTTGAGGATCCGATCATCTTGCCAGAAATAGAATATGAGGGTATAGGTGTCTTCAATGAAGATTTCGGTGTCTATGAGATTATGAATGAAGAAGACCCTGTTAAAGAGGAGGACGAGGAATATGAAGAATATGAGGACGAGGCTGACGCTTTTGCAAGTGGCATGAGGAGATTTGATGAGCCGTCAGCCTCAGTAGAAGAACCAACCAAAGAAATTAATCTGGGTACTGAGGAAGACCCTAGGATTGTCCTCATCAGTGAAAACTTACCGCCTTCTGAAGAGGAGGCGCTTATTTTAGTTCTCCAAGAGTACAAGGACACGTTCGCGTGGCGTTACGAGGATATGCCAGGATTAGACCCTGCGCTTGTAGAACATCGACTCACACTTAAGCCAAGGTCCATTCCGGTCAAGCAGCGGTTGAGATGTTTCCACCCACACATGGCATTGAAAATGAAAGAAGAGGTCGATAAGCTCCATAAGGCTAGATTTGTTAAAGTCATCCTCTATCCCAACTGGGTGGCTAACCTTGTCCCGGTCATGAAGAAGGATGGTAAAGTCTGGATTTGCATTGATTTCTGGGACCTCAACCGCGCGTGTCCTAAGGATGATTTCCCCTCCCTCATATTGATGTCCTGATTGATAATACGACATGGTATGAGACCCTTTCTTTTATGGATGGCTTCTCAGGGTACAATCAAATCCGCTTGGCTGAAGAAGATCAGGAGAAGACCTCATTCACTACACCTTGGGGCCAAAGGGGTAAGGTGGGTTGTGTAATTGGGTTTTGGTTGCATTGTGGGGAATTGGGGAATTGGAGTCTTGGGTTGGCCGGGTGGAGATGGTGGAGTTGAAGTGCTCCTTGGGCTTTGGTGATCCGAGTAGGAAGGGGACACATATCTAGCCCTAAGTTGTTTCTTCATGTTTTCCCAAGTGGTGATGGGATCTTCCCTTCTAATTATCCTTAGCCCGACAATTTATAGCCAATAGGTTTGAGCCCGTTTGGTAAGTTGTGATTTGGCACATCAGACTTTCTCATCCTCGGACATGGGATACCAAGTGAAGTAATGGTCCATTGAGACTTCCCAATCTAAATAGTCAATAGGATGAGTTTCATCAAAGATGGGAGGTGGGGGAGAAGTCCTACTATCATCCGCCCTTGGGGCGGGCCCATTTTCTCCTAGTTGGTCGAGTCGACCCGATAGGTTATCAAGCCGCTCATTGGCATAGGTCAAGGCCTTCATGAGGTAGTTGACATGGCCAGGGAGGTGATGTGTGTTAGTGGAAGGCATCCCTTGGGGGTTTGGACTCATGGAGAGGGCCGATGGATAAGGTCGGTAGGAGGTGGCCATGCTAGTGGACAAAAGAGATGCAACCGAGGACTCTAAATGCATAAACACGCCCTAGTGTAGATATATATTTCTCTCCTCTCTCTCTCCTTTCACTAAAGGGGTCAAAAGTGCGCCAAGTGCATGAACAAATGAGAGACAGAAGAGGAAATAGGGAATGAAGCAAAGTACCGTGATCGCCACCAAGATGCCGTACGCGACAGGCACGCCGTACCTTGGAAAATGGGGAGACACTCGCCTTGGTGCAGCGCTGGGGATGAACGGCTCGGGTAGGACCGCTCTGGGATGAGCGGTCTTACGATAGACCGCCCTGGGACGCTGCGAGGGACGCGGGAGGAACTGCTGCAGTGAGATGGACGGCGCTTGAGGGACCGCACTCCAGTGAAGGACGATTGTTTATGCACCGCGCGGAAAGTTGAACGGCTGGAGGATGACCGCTCAATACCTTCACTCAGCAAGTTGAGAAGGGCTCGACCTCCACCCTCTCCGGCCGGCCAGAGGGGATGGGCCTCGTGCTGATTAGATGCTGACCTGCGAAACAACGTAGAGACACAAAAAAGACACCCAAATTAGACCTTGATGATGCGGTACATATTCAAAAGAGAAGAATTAAGCATGAACAAATGAAAAGGGGAATACCTGGGGGGTTTTAAACCCCTAGGGTGACAAAAAACGGGATGGTTGTGTGCATGTTATGAGAAGGAGGGGGTACGCGGGTGAGAAACAAAGCATGCAATGAAAGAACACGACAAAACTATGAAACGAAAAACTACGAAGACTGGGCTACTCCCTTGACCGGAGGCTCATGCGGACGTAGAGAGCCTCCCTCCTTGGTGCTGGGTCGCTCAAGAATGCGGCAGGGCTTCGCCGTCGATCAAAATCTCCCCCCTTTCGACGTTCGGCCAATAGGGTCTATTTATAGAGCCTAGAAAGCCAACCCCGAAACTAGGGTTTAGAGCCATTTTCGGGACGAGATTATTGAAGATAAATCGTAGATAACACAATTATCTCTCATCCAGTCGAAACGGCAGCTAAAATGGTTGATTATCCGCGGAGAAATCACCAAAATAAGTTAAGGATAAAACCATGGAAAAAAGGATTAAAATCTGTTAAAATTCAGCAACCGACGGGATGAACGGTCTTACGATAGACCGCTCAACAAAGTGGGCGGTTATGAACTAACCGTCCATACCCGTCGGTGGAAATTCAAATAATCAGCAAATAATCCCAATTACCTCTCGAACTGGCCGAAACGTCCGCCGTGGGACCCTGACTATATGAACGGTTGCATGGAGACCGTTTCAGTGCAAGGCTGCACAAACACGACCGTTTTACCCTGTCGGTGATAATTCAAAATATTTGGATAATTATCTGAGAAAACGGGCGCGCGTAGGACTCTGAGATATAGGCGGTTGGAATAGGCCCGTCCATGAGCTTGAACGGTTCTGATCACACCGCACAAAATCCTGTCGGTGAATATTCAGAAAATCCTCAGAAATTAGCCGAAATGTATGAACGGTCTAGTATCAACCGCCCCAATCTTGAACGGCTAATGTGGGACCATTCATGATCTTGGGTACTTGATGTTTATAAAACAGTTCAATTAATCAAAGCC
The DNA here is from genome assembly GCA_022559845.1 of Amorphophallus konjac. Classification (NCBI taxonomy): domain Eukaryota; kingdom Viridiplantae; phylum Streptophyta; class Magnoliopsida; order Alismatales; family Araceae; genus Amorphophallus; species Amorphophallus konjac. The sequence goes on along the minus strand of CM040123.1, from coordinate 180,145,173 downwards.
AAGGTCCGATAAGCCCTGAATGGATACGACCTTTACCAAGGAGGGAGGCTACCCATAAAATGGGCCCAGGATGTGCCACAAAAAAAATGGCCCAACAGATAATGGACAACTTAAGGCATCAATCAATGGAGGTAAGAGAAACGGCTCAACTTATCGGTATAAAATGGGTGTCAACAGATGCCCCTCCTTAACGTCCTCTATGCAGGGGAGCGAGCGGAGGTGAAGCAGAGGTGACACGGAACATGGAGACGAAGCGGAAATGTAGCGGAGTGGACCGAAAAAGTGGGCGTTAAGGTAAAACGACACCCGTTCCTACCAATAAGCGATGAGAATCTTTCAGAAAACCTTGAACCGAGCGTCATGAGTAATTGACCAAAAGGCGACGCCAATCTGGAGGGACTAAACTAAAGGAAATCAACCGACAAGACCAACCTCATGGGGGACACAATCCCGCGGTCCAATGAGGGGGCCAAAAAAGAAAAAAGATGCTAAAGCTCCAGACGGGGATCTTTCAGTCAACTGATCTCAACGAACCGACCAAAGAGAACCTTCAAACTCAGAGTGGAATTAGTTCATCTTACTCGAGCCTCTTAAACACATAGCTGACTATTACCAACGGGACATTTCTTAAGCAAACCACGGGGCATGAAAGCTCAAAAGGATGCGTATGATGCATGCTGGGCTAAAAATAAAAAGAAATCATTAAAACAAATGCCAAGAAAGATTAAAATATAAGATATTCGAGAGTAATATTGCTAAGCTGGGAACATCAGAGTCAAGATACCGTCCGCTACCACAGCGCGCGGATAGAACCGTCCTCCTCGTGACATCCCAGCTTAACGGCCTATCCGAAGGTTAGGTACATGAGCCTGGATCATCATTGTTTTTGTTGAAGGGGAACATCAGATCCTGGGACACATAAGAAACCTGCCAGCTCTCGAAATAGTATATATAATACCATATAATAATGCAATAAGGGATTCAGGGATAGAAGACCATACCTGACTTACCTGCGCAGGCGAAATGGCGAGACATGGCTGAAGTGATGCTGCATAAGATGATTTAAGAGATGTATTTCCAAAGAAAATATTCAATATTCATGATTTAAACACATCAACGAGATATACGGCCGAATATTAACCATGCTATATACCAAACGGCTCCATGTTAACCGTATGTACCTGATATTCAAGCAATTTTCTCAGAGCCGGTTGCCCGTGATGAACGGTTGTGTACACACCGTTTTAATTTGAACGGCTCCGTGAGAACCGCTCGTGCCCAGAATTCCAACCGACATAAAATTAACGGTCAAGAGAGATATACGGTTAGGAACGAACCGGTTAAATAGTGAACGGTCTAACAATAGACTGTTATGCTCTGCAGCTTCAAAAAAAAAGAACCCCTTCGTCTCCCTCCACCGTAACCGACGGTGGAAGGGACGAAGGGGCAAACAACGCCCACACTCTCCCTCTCTCACTCTCTCTTCTCAATCTCCCTCCCTCTCTCAACCTTCCCCTAGCCCATTGATGACCCGGACGAAGCACCAGGCAGCCAGGTCGTCGGCCGCCGGTGAGAGCTCGTCGCCGCCGGAGCAACCACCGCCGCCGTCGGAGGAGGAGGGCACACCCGGGGTGACGATGGAGGAGCTCGCCTTCGTTGTTGCCGACGAAGATGCCCCTGCCGGCGAGGAGGAGGTGGCAGGAGGACCACCGCCCGCGGGGGCGGCCAAGAAACCACGGGATCCCGAGGTAGGTTCGGCCCTGTAGCTGTGCGCCAAGTCCTCGGCCTGGCTGATAGCCCAATTTTAGAATTATGTGCCACCCTTTGGAGTCTCTCATCTTGGGCTTAACCTTCACATTGATTGGTGCAGCGGTGGGCTTGCGCGACGCATACGCCCACGAATAGTTCAAGTCCATGACAGATAGAACAGGTCTGTTACTTGGCGATCACGGTAAAGTTTTCTCTCCCAGTTCGACATCACCTTCATCGTGCAGAAAGCAATCAAGGGATATGCTATTGCCGAGCACCTAGCTCATTCTCCTATCCCTCGCACTGATTCCATTCAGGATGAATTCCCCGATGAACACCTGGCGGTGATCACTCATCTTCCTTTCTGGTCCCTCCACTTTGATGGTGCCCTCAATTCCCAGGGCAGCGGAGTCGGGGCCGTTCTCCTTACTCCAGAAGGGGTGACCATCCCCGTGGCATATCAACTCTCATTTCCCGCCACCAACAATATAGCCGAGTATGAGGCTCTCCTTGCTGGTCTGAAGCACGCCTACATCTTGGGCGCGCGATACCTAAACATTATAGGAGACTCCCAGCTGGTGCTGCGTCAAGTTTTGGCAACCTATCGCACCCGTGATCCTAAGCTCAAACCCTACCAGGATCTGGTCACGCTCTTGGCCAGGCAATTCAGGAAACTCGTCTATATTCACACTCCCCGCTCTCAGAATATCTTGGCCGACGCCCTGGCGTCTCTCGCCTCTTCTCTATCACTCCCCCTAAGTCACGCCACCGAGACCATTGTGGTCCAAAGGCTAGACGTTCCTTCCCCGCAGGATCCCTGGTTCGACAATCTTAGGATGTCAGTAGAGAAGAAAGTAGAAAGGGAGGAAATAAAAGAGGTTTCATTAACTGAGCTCGAGGAGATCATTGAAGAGGAAGAATTGCCGTGGTTTTATGAGATCGAGCAGTACTACAAGGATGGTACATTTCCGGAAACAGCCAACGCTGAGCAACGAAAAGCCATTAGAAGAGTCGCCGCCAGGTACACGATCATCGCCGGGGAATTGTATAGGCGGGCCCTGAATGGAGTTCTAATGAGGTGCCTAGATGACGAAGAAGCTTGGAAGGTTGTGGAAGTAGCCCACTCTAGCGAGTGTGGAGGGCATGTGAACGGACAGGCCTTGGCAAAGAAGATTCTTAGGCAGGGCTATTACTGGCCAACTCTAGAAGAAGATTGCTCTACCTATGTCCGTAGGTGCCTTCAGTGCCAGATCCATGCCGACAAAATCCACGCTCCGGCCTCTTCTCTTCATCCTATTACGGCCCCCTGGCCGTTTTCTATGTGGGCCTTCGACATCATCGGGCCCCTCGGTGATCCGAACTCTGCGATTAAACAGAAATCCTTCATTCTGACGGCTACAGAATACTTCACCAAGTGGGCCGAAGCTGAGGCTTATGCAGAAATCAAGGCCACCACAGTATGCCGCTTCATCATGAAGAACATTATCTCACGATTCGGAGTACCAAGCAGCATCGTCGCCGACAACGGGCCTCAATTCATCTCACAAGAATTCCAGGACCTCTGTAAGAAATTCAATATAGTTTTGCATCATTCATCACCATACTACCCCCAAGGTAATGGCCAGGCTGAGGCCACGAATAAGACCCTTCTCAAAATTATCAAGAAAACATGCGAATCACATAAATTTGCTGATTGGGCCGACAAATTGATAGAAGCTCTATGGGCCTACCGCACCTCCGTCCGCACTCCCACATGGTAGACTCCCTTTGCCCTCACTTACGGAATGGAAGCGGTGCTCCCGTATGAAATTCTAATCCCTTCCCTAAGGGTGCAGCTGGATAAGGAACTTAATCTCGACGAACATCGAGAGGCGTTGCTAGTCCAACTGGAACTTTTAGACGAGAAGGGGTTAAATGCGGCCAATCATGTTTCAGCATATCAAAAGCGGGTCTCACGATATTTTCAAAAGAAGGTCATCGAAAGAAAATTTCAAGTGGGTAACATAGTTCTGAAACGCAAATTCATCAGGTCTGCAGGTCCCAGGTCTAAGTTGCAACCCAACTAGGAAGGGCCCTTCGTAATCAAAGAAGCTTATCCTGGCAATGCGTATCGTCTAATTAACTCGGAGGGGGAGGAATTGTCGAACCCGTGGAATGGGCTGTATTTAAAGCGTTTTCATCCATAAAAATAAAACCAGTGAACGGCTCGTTGGCAAGGCATACCCCACCAAATTGCGAAAGGAGGACCCAGGTCCAGCATCTCACACACTACACGACCCCGCGAGACGGTATTCTCTCATACTACCCGACACCGTTTCTCCTTTGGCCATGCTCGGGGATGGTGGAAATCCTTGTATTTCCTCTCTCTCGGTTGAAGATAAGGGGCAAGTGGTGAATAAGGGGGCGAGGACTGACCCAGGCTCCCCGTTAAGAAGGGTCTCAAATAGGGGCAATCCGTCAAGACCTCACTCCGCAAAAGAAGAAAAAAGAAAGAAGAGAAAGAAAAGGAAAGCAAACAAAAAAAAGAAGAAAAAAAGAAAGAACAGGGGCAAAAGCCGAAAGCACAAAGCTCGAAGCTCTCTGAATCCCCGAAGGATGCGGCTAGGCATGGCAAGAGTGGCAGTACAGTTTCCCCGCGGGACGTTATGAGCCCGGTCGCATGCGTGCCTAGAGCGGGTGAAGGTTCGATGACGGATACAAAGCCCCGGCGTAACAGACCAGATTCCTTGAGAAAAGGGGGGTCCCGGGAAAGAACTCAAGCCCTAAAAACCTCTACACCTATCGTCGGCTTCCCTACTCAATCTTTTTTACTTTCCCAAGGAATGAATCCCACCCCGGATATGGCCTCAGCAGAAGCACCGTCGAGCAAAGTCGACGCCGATCACGGGCGGTCCCCCTTCCTGCACACGCTGAACCTTGGAATTCCGTAGCAAGACGAGAAGGTCCCTGCTATTGAGACCCGAGCTGGTTTCAAAACCCAAAAAAAATCAATCAAATACTTCAAAACCCAAACAAAATCAAATATTTCAAAACCCAAAAAATCAAATATTTCAAAACCCAAAAAATCAAATATTTCAAAACCCAAACAAAATCAAATATTTCAAAATCCAAAAAAAATCAAATATTTCAAAACCCGAAAAAAAAATCAAATATTTCAAAATCCAACAAAAATTGCATTTACATGTTTTCTTCTTGCATTCATCTGCATTTTCTCGCACTTTGATATTTGCCTATTTAATAAGGCTCACCCCCTTGACCAAAAGTCAAGAAAGGGTCGTCTCCTAACTTGCTGTAGGCAAGGGGCTGAGCCTAAAATAGATTTAATCTGTTTCATGTTTGCATGTGTGCAGGGGCAGGTCGAAAGGACAGTTGACTCGGGACTGCAGGAATATTCAATCCTCGCATTAGCCTATGCAATCACATCACATCATAATCATATTTCAAAGCTCAAACTCAATCTCAAATCTTATTCATGTCATATATCAAGCTGTCCGAATGTAAGAATCCTATCCCACATCATCATAAAAACAGAAGAGAATCACTCAATCCGCCGCTGAGCATCCCCGCGAGGACGTATCTCTCTCAACTCCCTAAGATAAGCCTGTCTAGTCTCTGGAACCTCCTCAACCTCTGCTGGTAGGGTACGCACCCTGCTCACCTCCCACATGATCAACGCACTCCTGACCGCCTGCTCGTCCTCCTCTGTCCCGATCCTCCGTGCCTGTAGCATGGGAAGGTAGGGTAGCATAGGTAGCACCGTCCGGGGGAGCCCGATCTGCAGGTAGCATCTGTGTGGGCTATACATCGCTAAAGTGGTGTCGCTCACGAGCCTCAAGTCCAAGCTAGCTCTCCTCGGTAGCCTGATGATGGTATCATGGAGGAAGTCCGGGCGCATCACGAACCTATCCAGGGGCAGCCTGTGGATGTACGGGCGCCACTCGTCCCTGGTCTTCAGATCAGCCGTCCTGCACTCAACCTGTGGAGAAAATCTGAAGGCGCCCCCTGTGAAGTAAAGGGGATGGCTCCCAAAGATCCTGATAACTGAAGTAATATCCTCCCTCAGGGTAAACTTCATCCTAACTCCCATCCAACACTCCAATAGGATCATCGAACCAAAGAGAGGACCTCCTAAGGCTGCCGAAGTAAGACCCTCATACAAATAAGCTAAGATAGCCTGAGAGATGGAAAGTCCCTGCCAAAGGCCGCTGATGGTGCTGAGTAAAGGAATCTCTAGGACATGGTCGGCTGAAGGGAAAAGGATGGCCCCGCATAGGCAGATGGACGCAGCTTTGGCTATGGCTTCAACCCAGCCGCACTTATTCCGGCAATGCTCTACTACCCACTGGCTCAGAGGAAGGAGGTGGATGTGGCGAGGGCCTACGAAGGTGCGAACATCCCCGCTGTCAGGTAGGAACCCTCCTAGGATGAGTTTTGGGTCTATAGGGGCAACGGTATGACATATCAAGTCTTCCTCCCCCACCTTGGACCTAGGGAGCCCGAAGTATGTCTCTACCTCCTCTAACAGGATGGTGGCCTCAAAAGATGGGAAGAAGAAAGTGTGAGTCTGAGGGTGCCAGATCTCCATCAGAGCAGAAATACTATGCCAATCTAAGGAAAGTTTAGGGTAATTCTGACCTAGAACTAAGAGGGAGTGCAATTGCCAGGATTTGAGAAGGTGAGTCACCCCGAGGGGCAATGCACGGACCATGGGAGCCACCCACTTTAAATTAGAAAAGCGCCTCGGGCCGGGAAGAAGCTAAAAAGAAGGAGGAAGCAAGGGGTGTAAAGAGATATAAGAGGAAATCGAGAGATGGAAATTTGAACATATTCTAAGCAAACTTACCTCTCTCATAGGGGTGGCGCTGAGATGTCGAGGAATCAAGCTTAGCCGTCGGATCGCCTCCCGCTCCTTTCTAGCTGGTCTTGGCCCTTCAAAGGGCACTCCCTCCGTGGAACTTCCATCAAAAGCCCTCTTCATGATGAGGTGACGAGAATCAAAGGTTTTAGGCTTTGGGAGAAGGAAGATGAATGAGTTGAGGGTTCAGGCCTACCTGCTACTTATAGGGTTCATTAGAGAGTGTAAGCCTCTTAGGATTAGGCCCAGATAAGTCTAGGACGAGTTTGGATAGGGTTGTGATAAGTTCAAAGCACCTTGCCCTCGGGCTGGGGACTCTCCAGGGAGTCCCCTCTCAAGCAAATCGGACGTGGGATTGGACGGTCTTGCGATAGACCGTCCATCCATTATACGGCCCATCATAAACCGTTCTTCTCTCCAAACGAAGCTTGGGCCCAGTGACTTGTACAGCCCGAATTCCGCCGTTCCACCACTCATACGGTTTATATGGAACCGTTCCAACGAATTCACGCGGCCCTTAGAGAACCGCTCTTACATACGAACGGCTAGCGGGGAACCGTCCATATTCTCTGCTCCCCAATTAACCTGCTGCACTCATGCCTCCATCATTTAGCGCACTCATCTCACTCAAGTCGGCGTGTTCGCTCACATCTCACTCAAGTCGGCGTGTGCGCTCTCATCTCACTCAAGTCGGCGTGTGCGCTCTCATCTCACTCAAGTCGGCGTGTGCGCTCTCATCTCACTCAAGTCGGCGTGTGCGCTCTCATCTCACTCAAGTCGGCGTGTGCGTCACTTATCTCACTCAGGTCGGCGTGTGCGTCGCTCATCTCTCTCAGGCTAAGCGAGCTCCTCAAACTCATTTGCCCACTCATGCATGTATTCATCCACAAAGCAAATGAAAAACAAGGATAGGCATCACTTATCATAATATATCATATACAAAGGGCGGGCCCGGTACAACAAGTCAAGCAGCCCCCTCTCCCTGGCTCCCGTCACTGTCCCCCTCACCCTCATGCCTCTTTGGAGGAGGCATCGCTGAGGTCGCCTCATCACGCCGTCGCCGGCGCCGCTCCTCCTCCTCGTTCCTCCGATGGCCGGAGGAACCAGTGAAGTAACTCCTCACAGAGCCGTGAGTGCCGTGACTGCCACTCGGAGTCCCGCTGCGCGATCGCCGGCTCATCTCTCTAAAAACCCGCAACTCTCCGTTCAGCCCAGACATCTCAATCAGAGCATGATCCTGCTCCGCTCGAACTCGCACCAACTCCGCCGCATCCGCCCGGAGCCGCTCTAGCTCATGCCGAAGGAGTGCCATCTCCACTGTGCCCGCTGGCTGGCTCAGCGCTGTTGATTTGTTTTTTTTAATTAGATTAGATTCCTATCCCGCCCCCTTTAAATACATACATGCATAAACATGTGAATCAAAGACAAGGGGATGAAAGGATGGAAATACTAACCGTGATCGCCACCAAGGATTAATAACGCCGCAAGGATGAAGAAAGGAGTGCAACAGCGTCGTATACCTTGGAAAGAAAACTTGATCGCGCTTGAAACGGGGTGCGGGGAACTTGTGGATTCAAACCTCCTCTCCTTCCAGCCGGCTAGAAGAAGAGGGCCTCACGTTGTATTCATGCTCTCCTACAAAACAAAGATCAAACAAGGACAAAAAACCCATTAGAACATACATGTGTAGTATCAATCCCGTAGTGATAACATAGTGTTAGAAATTGAGGAAGAACGCACCGGGGGGAGGTTTTTAACCCCTGTGGAAGGGTGGAAATAATAGGTGGGTGTGTTGTGCATGCATGGGATTTGAAATCACGAGATTTGATTGAGAGAATTGAGAGAAATCAATGATGCAAAACGGAGAAAAACGCATGTATAGCAGAAAAGTGCAGAAAACTGTGATGATTTGTGATTTTGAGGAGATTAGAACTAAGAGTGGAGATCATGAAATCAAGCCCAGAAGGATGAAATTGAAAGCCAATACTTCCCTCTTCAAGTCAGGGTCAAAGGATTGAGTCGGCGGTGCAGCATGGCTTCGCCCCACGTCCGAAAAGAGCCCCCCGTCGCGACTGCGAACTGGGCAGTTTATATAGAGTTTTGTAAGAAATCCTCATCTTCTTATCACGATTCCCAGAGATAGAGTCCAAGATAAATCAAGTTCTTTGGATCAAACTCGAGATAATACTAAGGACAAGAGATAGGAACAAACGGGGATCAATTCAGAGGAGGATTCTAGAAGATATGTCTTTTGGAAGGCAGCCCCGGAGCCTTATCTGCAGAGTTTGAGTTGAACTAGGAAACATAAATCATGATCTTTCGACCCAGATCCCAAGAGATATTGCCAATGAAAATTTGATTCCTATGAACCAAATTCAAGATAATACCAAGGGCTAGAAGCAGGAAAAAACGGGGATCAATTTGGATAAGAATTCAAGAAGTTATGGACTCTTCAAGAGGGCCACGGCGCACAAAAACGGAGCAGAGTCCAGCATGAATTGGACTCTCTGGTGCATGTAACGGTCTATCATAGGACCGTCAGAGTGATGTAACGGACTAGGGTAGGTCCGTCACACTCTGGAGGTCGAACGAGACGTTTTCGGATGAGATTGGATGTAACGCACCTAAACAGGGCCGTCACTTGGTCTAACAGTCAAGGATAGGACCGCCACACTCTAGGGGTTGAACCGGGCTGTTTTGGGCAAGTTTTGGTGTGACGGTCTATCGTAGGACCGTCACACTGAAGTAACGGTCTTCACTGGGCCGTCACTTCAATGAAGTAACGCACCTGCAAATGACCTTCACATCGATGAAGGCAGATTCTGGGCAGACTGCGCGCGACTTTAGAAATCGAAGCGTATCTCTCAAACGGTGGAGATTTAGACAAAGTGGTAAACATAGAAGTTGTAGATAACTGAGAGAGGAACAACTTTTATGAAGAAAGAAAAGTGAGAAAATGATTGGAAAAGGGTGAAAATAGGGCTGGAAGAGAGAGGAAAATTCTGGAATGTAGGTGAACAGCACAGCACGCCAGAAAAATGTGAATAGCTCACAATCGGGGCAGAACCGGCCAACGGTGTAGAAGAAGAAATTGTAGATCTTTGAAAGAGGAACAACTTTGATGAAGACAACTTTTTGAATAGAGGATTGGAAGAGGGTGAAAAAGAACCACTTTCAGGACTGCGCAGTGAGAGAGAGCCGATTACTTGAGGGAAGCCGGCCTAAATGGGTCGAAAGTTGATTTGGAAGCCAGAATTTGATAAGATAAGCTCCGAGGCTCTAAGAAATCATGATCTCCAAGACTCAAAGGATATGAAATGGTAAAAATGGGCTTGAAATTCATCCAAGGAAGCTCCAAAATAATGGCTAATTCGGGACATCAAAAATGATGAATAAGAGAAACGACACAACTTGTGGGCTAAAACGGGTGTCAACAGATGCCCCTCCTTGATGTCCGCTTTGCAAGGGAATGAGCGAAAGCGACGTGGAGGCAAAATGGAAATGAGGTGGAGTGAAAGCGACAGCGACGTGAAATGGAGATGAAGCGGAGATGAAGCGGAGAGAACTGATAAGCGGGCATCAAGGCAAAAAGACACCCGTTACAACCAACAAGCGACAGGAATTCTCCCGAAAACGCCGAACTAACCACCTGAAATGATTGACAAGGATGAGACATGTCTGGAGAACTAAACTAAAGGAGGAAAAGGAAACATGACCAGCCTCATCGGGGACACAATCCACGGATAATGAGTGGGTCAGAAGGAACACATCATAAGAGCTGGAAAGGAGAGATAAGACTCAGATAAAATCAGACAGGAATCACACTGGCCAATTAGACCAAGCGGCAAGATCAGAGAAATCGTTCAAATTCGGAGTGGAATGAAGAATCTCTTATCCAAGAGAACTGAGTGCAATCAACCATTGCTGAGGAGAAATCCTTGAATGGATCACGAGACATGAATGCTCAAAAATGACATGATGCATGCTAGGCTAAAATAAAGAAATCATTAAAACGAATGCAAAGAAAGATAAAATAGAAAGTACTCAAGGATAATATTGCTAGACTGAGCCAAGACGGGGTCAAGAGTCTTCTTGCAACCACGGCGTGCGAGACAGAGTCTATCGTCCCCCACTCGACTCAACCGAGCGGCCTATCCAACGATTAACCGTATGCTCTTAGATCATCATCATTTTTGTTAAAGGGGAACATCAGATCCTAGAACACACGGGCAACCATCCGGTCCTTGAGAGTCTATAATAACGTAGATACCATATAGTAATGCAACAATGAGCAAGGATAGAGAGCCATACCTGACTTACCTGCCAAGCGAAGCGGCATTCTTTTGCATTTTTGATTTTTGATTTTTTATGGATTTTCAAATAAGACAACAATATGAATGACCATGATGTGAACATGAACGAATATGAACAAGCATGACATGAACACAACATAATAAGAGAAATATGAATGAAACATGTCACAACATAACATACCGAAGATGGATGAAACATAACAAACAAACAAATGACAAGCATACATGCGACTAAAGGCACGGTGGGACAAGACAACACGCACACAGTGGGACAGCACACATGGTGGTATAAGGACATGGTGGGACAAAGACACGTGGGATGACAATACCACGGAGGACAAAGACACGTGTGATGAACGATATGGCGGGATAAAAGACACGACCAACACGAGAGAACATAGACACATATGACAAGGACACAGCGGGATAAAAGACATGGAGGACCATAGACATGATAAAGACAACAAACACATTCTTCAATCAAAGCCCAAGATCAGATGAAGCGGAACCGCCAGGTTCAAAACCGTGAGATAATGCCCACTCATGGAAACATGATTAAGCAAATAAGCGAAAGCTGAGAAGGCCATGAGCTTCAGAGCAGATCTAGAGATAGGATTGAAGAGATGAGAACATATCGAAGATGTGGACAGGAGACAGAGCACAAAGATATGGCAAGGAAAGCTTGAACCTGTAACCTACAGCCTGCACACTTAGCAAACAAATTACGTATCTGTCCTCAAAATAAAAATAAAAGGAATAGAAGAGAAGTATTTTTAGATTTTTGTATTTCTGATTTTTTTTTGCCATATTCAAATTTTTGGGATTTTTTGACATATTTGATTTTTTTCGGAATTTTGAAATATTTGATTTTTTTTGGAATTTTGACATATTTGTTTTTTTTTTTTTGGATTTTGAACTATATTTCATTTTTTTGGATTTTGACATAGCAATCTGCAGCACCCAAAGACGGGCTCAAACTACTGACCAGGGATCGTCGTTCCTACCCCTTTCATTAAAAACTTCCCTTAACTAGGGCGTGCATGTTAGGGTGGCTTACCATAACCAACCGTCTCTAAAGAACGGTGCCCCTACTAAGGCCATACCCGGGATACAACCCAGCCTAAGAGGGAGAAATAGAAGAAAAATTAGAGACAAGCTTTATGCAGGATGGGAGACATCAGGACTTGAATTCCTTCCAGGGCACCACCCCTCAAAGAGATAGTCTGTTGCGCTGGGACTTTGTGTCTTTGATTTTGAGACCCATATTTATCAGGCATGCATGCGACCGGGCTCATGACGTCCCGCGGGGAACTGTACTGCCACTCTTGCCATGCCTTTGATTCAAAATTTTGCATCGATTCATTTTCTCATTTTGGTAGCCCTTATTGGCCAGATATTGCATGAAAACTCACTTTCGATGGTCAAGACTGCCCCTATTTGAGACCTCTCCCGTATTAGGGAGCGCCTAGGTTGGTCATCTTATCCATCAACCTCTTGCCCCTGCACTTGGCCGAGTAGAGAAAAGAAAAAGACCTTTGTGCATACCCAAAGTATGGCCAAAGCAGCAACGATGTTGCACTAGAGAGATCGGCTATGGCTTGCCGTGTGGTGTGTGAAAAACCCATGCTCAAAAGGTCACCCTCAACGATCGGGGAAAGAACTAGACTCCCAGCGCGGAGCTATCACTGGCCTAAGGATGCTGCTGAAGTGAACTCATTTTAAATGAACTAAGCAAATTTCTAAAAGCCACTTAACCATGTTGAGGAATAGCGTTATAACCATGTGCAGAAACAATAGAAATAATGAAAATGAAAGCATGTTTCTTTGCTCAAAATAAAAATACCTTTGCAAATCCATGGCGTGGAAACCGGCATCCTAAAGTGATCTCGATCATCGAGCTTTGAGGAGCGCGAGTAGCTTTGTATTCATTGCTTGTCAGGATAAAGGATGAATGGAGAGCAAAGGATTGAAAGATTCCTCGACACAGAGGAGTGGCATACATCATACTGGACGAAGAAGGGATAAAAAAGGAAGAGAGACGAGGGCTAGAACTCCCTCGTCAAGGCACCGAGGCCCTGATAACAAGGAACCAGATACAGAATAAACCAAATTAGCTGAGATCAAGGCGGACTAAATCCTCGAAAACAGCAAGAGAAAGGGCGAAGACCCCGAAAGGGTGAAGAGGAAAGAGTAGAAAGATGATAAGAAGAATCATCCGACGTGGTCGGAGAAGAGGAACGATAATCATCCGGCAGTGCCAGAGAAGGAGAATGGGAGACACCCGCCAAGGTCGGGGAATAAGAAGAACCCGGAGATACTGGAAGGGAAGAATCAGAGGCAACACCTGGAAGTCTCGGGGAAGAATAATCAGGTGATGTCCCGAGATTTGGATGGAATGATGACATAGGCCAGGGCCTAGAATCGTGAGAGGAGGAAAAATCTGGAGGATCCGGATAGGAAAAAGAAGAACAGGGATTCGCGGACCCGAGATGGGAGGAGAGAATTGTGGGGGGAGAATTAGGAGAGGGCAGATACACCACCCAGGGGTGGGAACTGAGTAGAAGAAATGATGAGTGAAATGAAGAAGAAGGAAGAGAAGTGGACCCCTGAGTGCACAACTGACGGCCCTTAAACTTACGTCGTCGCCTCTTCTTAGCTGATACTTCTTGAACATGGACTCGCCTGGCGCGGACTAGGACCTTCGGGCTTCTTAATCTGTAATACCTTCTCAAATAACGGGCCCACCTAGCAGATGACCTGGCCCGACTGTGACATGCAACTTCATCGGTGCGGTTGCCCCTAGACACCCGGTGCTAGCAATATGCGAACATTCTTGGCGAGTAACCCTTCAGAGTGATGAATATCACAAACCCACGGGGTTTTGTCTCTCGGCACTAGAAGCATGAGATTCGGTAACTCCACTCGGAACTCAGTCTTGAAGCATAACTCCCTTGATAGAAGAGACGGGTGAAGCTGAGGGAGAGTAATACACGGCGTTGACATGGCCGGTTTGCTAATAAACCGAGGAAGATTACATAACAGGTGCAGAATATCCTTGAAAAGTGTAGATGATACAGCCAATTGCCCCTTGAACATAGAACCCATAATCTGCTTGGTGGCCATATGTGTTAGCACAACGCGGGTAGAGAACCCTTCTTGGCCTGTCATCTGAACAGCAATAGAGCGAGGAGAAATAATAGCATCAACGGTGAACTCTCTGGCGAGCAAGGAGATTGCCACCGGCCTCGCTTGTGAAGAAACTGGCATCAATTCAAGGGAACTCTTCTTAGCAACTCTCATCTTTGAAAGTAGAGGCGGATCATCCCCAAAATAACCAGGGACGAGGACACGAACCGGCATCCGATAGATAAAATCTTGAATCTTGAAATGCACGGCCGGCACTGAATCATCCTGACTTGACTTATTGTCTCCCTGGGGATTAGACCCAAGGGGCACCAAAGGAAGCGCACACCCACTCCGTGGGGTGGTAGTGGTTGGAGAAGTAAAGGGAATATGTTTCGGTGGAACAGGTGAAGGTTTGGAAGGCATGGAGGCTCCAACGGGAGTGGTAATGGAAAGTGAAGGCGCAGGCGATGTGGCGATGATAGGCTCGGGTGGCAACAAAGGCGAAGGTGAAGGCGTGGCTGAGGGTAGAGGTAAAGGAAAAGGTGTGGCTTGCTCAGGCTCGGGCAAAGGTGATGGCGGAGATGGTGGAGATGGAGGTGGTGATGGAAGCACTGGTGGTTGAGATGGAGATGATGGTGATGGCAATGGAGATGGTGAGGATAGTGATGAAGGTGATGGGGGTAGTGGACATGGAAGTGGAGAGGGTGAAGAGGGAGGTTGTGGTGTCCACCGTCGACGTGTCGACATAACGCGTCGAGCGGTGTTAGGAATAGGAGTAGTGGTAGTGGTGGCGGGAGAAGAAGGGGAGGCACTAGCCTGAGTAGAGGCTTGGGTTTGTGGAGGTTGCGGAGATTGGATAGGAGATGGCGAAGGTAATGGAGTAGGTGAGGTAGTAGGTGATGGAGCGAGTGCAGAACTAGACGAGGAATAATAGGGGTGCCCCTGCCCTGGAAGTAACAGAGACGGCTGCCCGGGTGGCACTTCTTGCTGTTGTTGTTGGTTGCGAAGATGTAAAATAACTTTATGCATGATGGCCCAATCAATCCTTTTCTTAGCTTCCAGATCATAAACATAATCCCGAAACTCAGGGCAATCCTCAACCAAATGCCCCTGCTGACGGTGGAAATCACAAAACTGAAGCATATCCCCGACTGCGGGTCGGTAAGGCACAACTGGAGAGAACGGCAACGCGTGAGTGGCCATCAAAGCACGAAATATATCGGTGAAACACTCCGGCAAAGGAAGATGAGGAGCCTGCTTCGGGCAAGGTGGATGCCGAGGGATATGTAATGGTGGAGAAGGTTGTGGAGACGGAAGTGGAGGTTGCGTAGGCAGGAGTATGTGGCTAGTGGTGGAGGGATTCGATGATGACATGTGTGGAACAGGATGAGGGGGTATGTAGACGGCATCTACTTGCTCGGGATGTGGTGTTCCCTTGACCGGAAGTGTAGATGGAGACGGGTATGTGGATGCGGGAGGCTGACTCATGGAAGGTTGACATACTGAGGCGTATGGGTATGTAGAGGCAGGAGGTTGGCTTGTGGAGGGATATGTGGCGGAAGGCTGACTCATGGCCGGCTGACTCATGGGAGCGTAGGGTTGACATGTGGAGGGTGAAGGTTGATATGTGGAGGTGGATGGTGGAGACTCGGGGTCAAGGGAATCTTGGATTTGTTGGCGAATGAAGCGGGCTCGGCTGTAAAGTTGCTGCCAGGAGGTGATGTCGTTGAGGGTTAAGATGAACCGATACTCGGGCCGTGCATTGGATATCAGCATCTTGATTTGCTCTCCCTCCGGTATGTGCCCCGGGACTTGCGCAGCAAGGTGACGCCAGCGGTCGGCAAAGGTGCAGAAATCCTCTTCGGGCTTCATCATCTCTTGGCCAGATCCGCGATAGAATACTTGGGCCCAACCTGGTCTTGATACTGCTGAATAAACTTTTCTTGAACGGCATGAAAACTCACAACTTGCTCTTGCGGAAGAGAGAAGAACCAATCCCGAGCTGGGCCTTCCAATGACAGACCAAACAGATAAGCCATCAAGTGTTGGTCATGTCGAAATTGGGCCGACTCATAAACGAACTCCTTCAAGTGCACATATGGGTCACCAACTCCACTATAACGGCGATATGAGGGAATTTGTGAAGATGGCGGAAGCCGAAGACCTTGAAATGCGAATGGATACTCAAGAGGATTTGGGATCGATCCGACGTTGAAGCTCATCAAGCTGGCGTTGGGTTTGAGCAATCATCTCCTGGGTAGGGAGAGATCGAGAAGAATATGGGCCAACTTGAGCAAGAGGGTGTGAATTAGGACCAGGAGCATGGTATTGGGCCGGATAAGAGGATCCAGGCTGAGAAGAAGAAGGGCCCATTCCAGGAATGGAAGGATATGTGGGCCTGGAAGAGTATGAGCATAAGGACCCATTGGGCTGGCAGCAACATGGGCAGAAGGATGAGGCCCATTAAGAGAATAAGTCCCATTAGCAATTGGGCCAGCAACATATGAAGGAGAAGGAGGAGGCCCATGAATAGGAGATGGCCCATTATGAGAAGAAGGCCCATTAAGATGAGACGCAATAAGACGTTGGGCCTGGGCCGGGTCTATTTGGCGAACAAGGCTTGAAATACGGGCCATGAGATTAGCCTGTTCCTTGATGGGTCAGAGGGACCACGAGAAGATGGACCCAAGCGTGAAGAGGATTCCACGCGGGAATAGAGCAGATTGGGAAAAAGAATGATACAAGGGGTTAGAATGATGCTCCATGAGGGCAAATGGAGACTTAATACAAGGATATCAAGGAGAATACAAGTGGGGAAGCAATGGCTTAATGGGCTCGAGGACAAGAGGGGACTGACCCACTAATGCAAAGATGAATGGACAACGGACCACGGGACAATGGACTAGACAATGGACACACAAAATGGCCTAAGCTAAATGGGCCTAACAACAACAAAATATGTGGATGATGAAAGAATGCAACACAAAAATCACTAATGAGCTTGGATAAGCCCAATTAACACGAACAATGCAATGTGAGAGTTTTCACCCAAGTCAAACAAGTTAATATGATGGGAAATCTTTTAGGGGTTTCAATAGACCTTTTAATGATTTGAATTAATAACAATTCCCTCAAGATAGGAATCTCATAGGAATAAGGTCCAAACTTTGGGTTGACTAAGGTTAACTCCCTCACACTTATGCAAATGCAAGCCTAAGGGGTGGAAAGATACAACCGGCCCGGCGTCCGTGTGGGAATCCACGGCTCACGGGGACTTATGGAGGTCCTTGATGTGTTTTCCTGGTCGGCTCCAAGGAATATGGAGACGAGAGGTCCACGCACCAAGGTAGGAAATGCAACTATGATATGCAATGTATGGCCCTATGTGCACCGGAGTGCATGCAAATTCTAGCTTAAAACTAGAAAATCAAGACTAGATTAAACTATGCAAACATGATCCAACAAAAACAAATAGTATATGGATGGAAGACAATACAAAGATCTGCACAACGGCCCAAGAACAGATCAATCTGACCCCGGGAGGTCAATCAAATCACTAAGCAAAGATGCCCCCGTGAACCTATGCGCAGACCACATGCAGATTTTATGGACAAAATGCTAAAATGATGACAATTTTTAACTAAGCAAATGAGACCCAAATGATGCAAATAAGCTATGGATGGAAAGACAATACAAAGGACTATCCAATGGATCAAAAATCAGTGTAATCAGACATCGGGAAGGCAGTCAAATCACTCATTAAAGATGTACCTGTGAACCTGTCCCTGAGCCTGCCTGCAGAACTTATGCACAAAACTCAAAAAGTTGGACAAGATTAGAATATGCAAATGTTAACCAAATGATGCAAATGATATATGGATGGAAAGACAATACAAAGGGCTATCCAACGCAACAAGAATCAGCTCAATCGGACTCCGGGATCAAAAGTTATGCCTCGATGAACACGGCCCTGTGAGCATGCACGCAAGACTGCCAGAAGCCGTGTAACGGTCTACCAAAGGACCGTTACATGCATGTGACGGTCTACTGTAGGACCGTCACACTACCAGAGCCCTTAAAACACCAAAAATAGTTGGAGAATGGAAGAAATATCACCTAAACATGAACATGCACCCACCCAACCTACAAAAGAGCATGAAAACAAGCGTGATGGGCATTGGTGTCCCACCGTGATCGCCAAAAAACTGTTGATTTGTTTTTTTTAATTAGATTAGATTCCTATCCCGCCCCCTTTAAATACATACATGCATAAACATGTGAATCAAAGACAAGGGGATGAAAGGATGGAAATACTAACCGTGATCGCCACCAAGGATTAATAACGCCGCAAGGATGAAGAAAGGAGTGCAACAGCGTCGTATACCTTGGAAAGAAAACTTGATCGCGCTTGAAACGGGGTGCGGGGAACTTGTGGATTCAAACCTCCTCTCCTTCCAGCCGGCTAGAGGAAGAGGGCCTCACGTTGTATTCATGCTCTCCTACAAAACAAAGATCAAACAAGGACAAAAAACCCATTAGAACATACATGTGTAGTATCAATCCCGTAGTGATAACATAGTGTTAGAAATTGAGGAAGAACACACCGGGGGGAGATTTTTAACCCCTGTGGAAGGGTGGAAATAATAGGTGGGTGTGTTGTGCATGCATGGGATTTGAAATCACGAGATTTGATTGAGAGAATTGAGAGAAATCAATGATGCAAAACGGAGAAAAATGCATGTATAGCAGAAAAGTGCAGAAAACTGTGATGATTTGTGATTTTGAGGAGATTAGAACTAAGAGTGGAGATCATGAAATCAAGCCCAGAAGGATGAAATTGAAAGCCAATACTTCCCTCTTCAAGTCAGGGTCAAAGGATTGAGTCGGCGGTGCAGCATGGCTTCGCCCCACGTCCGAAAAGAGCCCCCCGTCGCGACTGCGAACTGGGCAGTTTATATAGAGTTTTGCAAGAAATCCTCATCTTCTTATCACGATTCCCAGAGATAGAGTCCAAGATAAATCAAGTTCTTTGGATCAAACTCGAGATAATACTAAGGACAAGAGATAGGAACAAACGGGGATCAATTCAGAGGAGGATTCTAGAAGATATGGCTCTTGGAAGGCAGCCCCGGAGCCTTATCTGCAGAGTTTGAGTTGAACTAGGAAACATAAATCATGATCTTTCGACCCAGATCCCAAGAGATATAGCCAATGAAAATTTGATTCCTATGAACCAAATTCAAGATAATACCAAGGGCTAGAAGTAGGAAAAAACGGGGATCAATTTGGATAAGAAGTCAAGAAGTTATGGACTCTTCAAGAGGGCCACGGCGCACAAAAACGGAGCAGAGTCCAGCACGAATTGGACTCTCTGGTGCATGTAACGGTCTATCATAGGACCGTCAGAGTGATGTAACGGACTAGGGTAGGTCCGTCACACTCTGGAGGTCGAACGAGACGTTTTCGGATGAGATTGGATGTAACGCACCTAAACAGGGCCGTCACTTGGTCTAACGGTCAAGGATAGGACCGCCACACTCTAGGGGTTGAACCGGGCTGTTTTGGGCAAGTTTTGGTGTGACGGTCTATCGTAGGACCGTCACACTGAAGTAACGGTCTTCACTGGGCCGTCACTTCAATGAAGTAACGCACCTGCAAATGACCTTCACTTCGATGAAGGCAGATTCTGGGCAGACTGCGCGCGACTTTAGAAATTGAAGCGTATCTCTCAAACGGTGGAGAATTAGACAAAGTGGTAAACATAGAAGTTGTAGATAACTGAGAGAGGAACAACTTTTATGAAGAAAGAAAAGTGAGAAAATGATTGGAAGAGGGTGAAAATAGGGCTGGAAGAGAGAGGAAAATTCTGGAATGTAGGTGAACAGCACAGCACGCCAGAAAAATGTGAATAGCTCACAATCGGGGCAGAACCGGCCAACGGTGTAGAAGAAGAAATTGTAGATCTTTGAAAGAGGAACAACTTTGATGAAGACAACTTTTTGAATAGAGGATTGGAAGAGGGTGAA
This sequence comes from Amorphophallus konjac, assembly GCA_022559845.1. Lineage (NCBI taxonomy): Eukaryota > Viridiplantae > Streptophyta > Magnoliopsida > Alismatales > Araceae > Amorphophallus > Amorphophallus konjac. The sequence continues at coordinate 180,125,104 of CM040123.1, read as the reverse complement.
AAAGAACCACTTTCAGGACTGCGCAGTGAGAGAGAGCCGATTACTTGAGGGAAGCCGGCCTAAATGGGTCGAAAGTTGATTTGGAAGCCAGAATTTGATAAGATAAGCTCCGAGGCTCTAAGAAATCATGATCTCCAAGACTCAAAGGATATGAAATGGTAAAAATGGGCTTGAAATTCATCCAAGGAAGCTCCAAAATAATGGCTAATTCGGGACATCAAAAATGATGAATAAGAGAAATGACACAACTTGTGGGCTAAAACGGGGTGTCAACAAGCGCAACCTCCTCCCGCACACGGACTGCCTCCTCCCTAGCCGCTGCTCGGCTCTGCTCCAACTCCGCCCGCAGGCGGGACAGCTCGGATGTCTGCATTCACACACCATTGTCAGTTGGTCACATTTTCATACATTTCATAAGCATAAATAAACAGAAGGAAGTGTAGAAATTCGTGTACCCTCTCCACAAGTGCCACCTCGGCCGCTTTGGCCCGCTCTACCATCCGAGTAAAGTCCGCCTCTCGATCGGCTCGATCTGCTGGGGTCTGAACGGAGGAAGAAGCAGGAGCGTCTAGTCCCGCCCTCTGAACACCCTTGGTGCGCTGCATCCAAATACTCCAGGTCAGTCATAGGCATAATCATAATCATATAGGACTACATAATTTAAAGAGTCTAGGGTCGAGAAAACTCACCAGTAGGGCCAGGGCCTGCCGAGCCTCGTCTCTCTCTCGTATGGTGGAGTGCAGGAGTCCCTGCAACTCTGCCACCCATCCTGCAGGGTAGACCTACATTTTAAAAGTCCTTTGTTAGTGCATCATTCATAAGCATGATAGGCAAAGATTGAGTTTAGAAGTCGTACCGGTTGATGGGCGCCTCGAAACACCTGGTCCCGGTAGTGCCGTGCGTACGCGGTGTAGTACGCGCTATCGCTCTCTGCCCGGGCGGTCACCGCTCGCCCTCGTGCAGCCCAATCAGCAATCTGCTCGGCATTCCTCGCTGTCCAATCGTACGCCTCGCGGAGTCCCCGGGTGGTCCTCGTCACCCGTTCCCCCGCCTTCTCAGGCGCAGAGAACTCTACAGCCGGCTGGTGGACCCCGACGGTCCTTATCACCAACCTAAAGTGTAGTGGCTCCACCACATTCATGCAGTGAAGCCACACGTCCCGGCCAGAGAAGGCCAAGGCCTCAGTCACCCACGGCGGACCCTCCGGGCTCTCCTCCGTGTAAGGGGTCCACCGTACCTGCAAAGATAGGAAACTGCA